>OY992504.1:35697725-36897725 GCA_963921215.1 Scoparia ambigualis
CTCTTTTTGAGCTATAAGTTTGTGACATAAGAAAAATAACCGTGTCGCGTTGCGGTGAATATTATATCTCTGGGGAATAATTCCAACAGCATAATCATAATCAATTCATACGACGGCGATGGGCTCACCACCTGTCACGCTGAGCACATGTGCAATCGGTATTTGGTGAAAAGTGGACTATAGCAGAAGACTGCTTTTCAGGTCCTAATTGCTTAGTCTCTGACTAAACCTTCGGGGATAATAGTCGTGATTATTATGTATGTATGTACAAAAGAATCAATATCGTAGATAAAGAAATTTGACAGTTGCTAAGTAGGTTGTCCAGCTTGCGTGTGTATTAATGAGTCAATGTTAAATAATAACGTAAATAAATTTTATTTAAGAATTTTTTTTTTCAATCTATGTTTTGTTTTGTGTACAGCCGACGGTGTGCTATCGACAGTGAACGTGGTGGAAGCGCTGCAGGAGTTCTGGCAGGTGAAGGCGTCGCGGGGCGGCGGCGCGGCGGGCGGCGGCGGCGCCCTCGTCATCTACGAGTCCGTGCCGGCCGCGCATCCGCCCTACGTGTGCTACGTCACGCTGCCCGGCGGCGCGTGCTTTGGAAGCTTCCAGGTGAGAAACAATATGGACAGGAGCTCTGAATGGTGTTGTCAGGTACAGAAGTAATACGATAGCGGGTCACGGCGCTCTCGTTGTGCACGAGTAGGTACATGTGTTTCGTCACAGCGCGTGCTTCGGCAGCTTTTAGTTAAAAAACAATATGGGCACGAGCTCTGCAAGGTGTTGGTAGTACTGAAGTAGCGCGGTGGATGGCGTGGCCGCACCCTCATGCCGGCCGCGCACCCGCCCTACGTGTGTTACGTCACGCTGCCCGGCGGCGTGTGCTTCGGCATCTTCCAGGTAAGAATTCTATGCTGCTCTTTGGCAGGTAAAGAAGTAATGCGACAGTACGAGCCTGCCACGCATCCGCCCTACCCGTGTCATGTTGTAATGTGGCGCGTGCTTCGGCAGCTTCAAGGTAAGAAACATATATGGGCACGAGCTCTGCAAGGTGTTAGCAAGTACTGAAGTAGCGCGGTGGATGGCGTGGCCGTGCCCTCGTCATCTACGAGTCCGTGCCCGCTGCACACCCGCCCTACGTATGTTAAGTCACGTCACTTTGGCAGCTTCCAGGAAGAAATAGGGGCAACTTCTATACAGGGCTTTGCAAGGTACAGAAATAGCGCGGTGGATAGCGCGGGCGCAGTGTCCTTGTCATGCATGCACAAGTCCGAGCCGCCCTGCCGGCCTACGCAAGTACAGAAATAGCGCGGAGATAAGCGTGGGATCATTAGCTTTAAGTCCACACTAGGTGTATATAATTGCGCAGCGAAGGAAATCAATGCAATGTTATTCAAAATTTAAATCAATTCAATGTTATCAGCACATTTTATCTATCTTTTGTCAAAAATAAAAGAAAAAACTAAGTTAGTTAGGCACTTTTTTTAATTATTTCCTTTATTTAAATGTTAATAATGATAAAAATATTTTTATCCCTAGAACTGCCCTACGAAAGCAGAAGCGCGTCGGAGCGCTGCAAAAATAGCGCTGATGAACAGTGTGTTCAACGAGCACGAGTCGCGGCGCATCTCCGAGCACTTTATCGAGAAAGCGGTGACCGAGGCGCGCGCCTCCTTCGCGGGCGACGCCGCCGCGCACCACCAGGACCCCAGCGCCGGCATCGCCGCCTTCAGGTGGAGTACCTACACACAGTACCTACACACAGAGTACCTAAACACACTCATACAAAATAGTGTATTCCTGTTTATGATTTCAAGGTTTTTCACCAAAGGCACATCCTCAATCTCAATCACACCGTGTCACTGTAGGATCAGTCAGCACATGCTTAATTATTTTAATGCATCGTTTCGTAGTATATGCCTAATCATTATGATAGACAACTTGGAGAGCGTGTTAAAAAGTAACGAGAGCTCACAACGACGAATAACCAACTTCTTGTTCACAGATTTATGCTGGAAGCAAACAAAGGGAGGACGATGCTGGAGTTCCAAGAGCTGATGACTGTGTTCCAGCTGTTGCACTGGAACGGGTCGCTGCGCGCGATGCGCGAGCGGCAGTGCTCGCGGCAGGAGGTGGTCGCGCACTACTCGGCGCGCGCGCTCGACGACGCCATGCGCGAGCAAATGGCGCGCGAGTGGGGCGCGCGCGAACGCGAAGCGGGCACGAGCGGCGGCGTTATACGCGCAGAGCTCGCGCGAGCTGAGCGCGAACTCCGCGCGGCGCGCCTCGCCGCACGCGAACTGCGCTTCCCGAAAGAAAAGCGTGACATCCTCCTACTCGCCGCACGCCTCGCCCCCCCGCAGCAGCAATAGTGATCTCACAGCACGCGCCCCCTTGTTATTTAAGTATAGTTTAATCCCTTTATTCATAATCATAATCCTATAAATGTAGCTAAATTTTATTTCACTAAAAACTAAAGTTTTTGTCGAGTTCAAAATTCGTTTTGTCCTTTGAGGATGATAAAAAAACAATTGTTATGAATAATGGGGTCATTGTCGTAGATAATTCTTATTTCATTTTAGATCCCGATTCCTTCTCTAGTTGTAGGCATCTTAGTCATTAATCGAGAATATAAGAATTATGATGAAAGTCACCTAAATATTGTGAAATGTTAACAAGATCAACATTGACATTTTTCCAGATTATTTGTCATAATAATTGTGAATCAATATTTTCAGATATTATTTTGTAAGCTTAGTATAAATGATAATTGTTTGAAATTAATAAATGATGTTTGGTAAAAATATACCCTCTGAATCTTCTTCTTACCTACCCCTTATTTTCCGCGGTCGCGGCGCTGCTGTAAGTAGCTTTAGGTTTTTAATGAGTAAAACATTTAACAAAGTGTCCGGCTTTGTTTCCATGAGTAACTTTGCGAGACAGCGTGTCACAGCCGCCTCCCGCACGCGCTAGCAATCCGCGCTCAACATAAGCCCAGTGGGTCGATAGTGCACGGAAGCACTCTCAGGCCAACTTTCTTACTTTTTTACTTTAAACTGTTTTTAATGAAACTATAGATACAGAGAATTTATGGTTGCAACGACGATAGGAAACATAAATACACATATTAGTTCGTTAAGGAATCTTTTCAGCATGTCTTTTTTTTCTGTCTGTCTTTTCTGCATTGTGTAAAGTTCGGTCTGTCACAAAAGTTTTATTTATCCTCCTATATTCCTTCCTTATTCACTCGTTTGGTGTGTGTGTGTGTGTGTGTGTTTGTGATGAGATTATCTTGATATAAACATAAATTTTATTTATTTAACCAGACGGTTGCAAATTACTGATATTGACTTACCTGTTTACACCTGCCTACCCAATGTTATGACTGGAAAAAATAGTCAACCTAACGTTTGCATATTCTATATGGGCTTCATACTTTCGATTGGTACCTACGTTATATATTTATCTATTATCCAAACATGTGCAATGTTTAAAAAAAATATTTTTAAATATTTAATTAATCATATACTGGACTGAAATTTTTAACACATTAAATTTGATATAAAATACTTTTCATCCATTAACCGGCTCGGTGAAGGTCATTGTATACTCGCTCTAGCGGGTTTTGCGCTCTCGTCAAACGGATAGAGCAGCTAGGAGAATTTAGTAACATGCCACGAGGGAGGAACTCTCCGGATATTGTTCTGTCACTAAGGCTTATGGAACTATAAATATTGCTTTTCTAAAGTTTACGCAACAACTTTTGAAGTGAAAAGTAAATCCTTAAAATTGTTTAATTTCAATCTTAAGAATGTTGTTGCCCATTAAAACATTAAAAAAGACAAATTTTAAAAAAAACCACTAAGTTTATTTAAGTACATAGTGATCGAAGTCAAGTTTAACTAAGTTAAAAAGGCTTAAATTAAAATACAATATTATCTACCTACTATGTACAGGAGTACCGTGCTCAAGGGAAATTACCACTTATATGATGTAATTTTTCCATAACTACTTAAGGAGCCCTATTACATCTCGACTGTGATTTTTACTAAAATGGCCAATTTTGGCGTTCTTGATCTCAGAAACATAACAATTTTGACCTATTAGTGGAAAATAGCTATTGGCATAGTTCGTAGCGGCCTTGCTTTTTGTAAATTTTGCTTAACTTTTTAATTAAACCAAAAACGAAAGAAGGCACTTTTTTGAGCTCCTAGATTGAACTACTGTTCTCAACAAATGAAAAAAAAATAGAATTTTATCTTTCATATAGTCGTATAGTTCGTAGCAGCCTCGGAATTTTTAGATATCATTGATTTTATGTAGAAAAAAAAACTTATTCTGAACCACAAAACTTCGAAAATCGCTTTAAGTTAACTGTGAATTTCTCATATCTACGATAATATTATTTAGCAAAATTTATACCAGAATAATTGTTACTTCATGAGGAATAACTATTTTATGATGAATTTATTATCCTATTTTGGTAAAAACGATAAATACAACTGCAAAATTACTACAAAATGCGAAAATGTCCATTTTACGCAAAAATCACAGTCGAGATGTAATAGGTCTCTTAAGGTTTTTAAGTGCAATAATGCTAAAGCCAGGGTAAAATGTCATGTTCCACGAATTTTGTAAAGTAGGTACACACGAACACAACTACCGGGGATCAAACCCGGGTTATACAATTGAACTAGACGATCAAGACACCTTATATACTTGATTGTTGATGATAATTATCTGATTCCCACGATGACGAACGCGGCGCCGGCAGTCTACCGAAAGAAGCAGGTAACTGTGTTTACCGAAAGGCTCAAATACAGAAATGCATTATGAATCATTTTGAATGCAGTGTTGAATGCTTTGAGGCAAAGTAGTTCATAAACTGTAAGACTACAATCTTACCCAGTTTCAAAATACCCTGAGGTATGGTTGGCGATTTTGTTGCAATCAAAGAGCTTATTATAAACTGTAAGCTTTTGATTCCGTTTGTACTCGTAAGGTGACAGCCGTCCATCCACCAAAACTCAATGTTTATAGCATATGTTTTCCGCCAGTTGGAGATAAGATAGCCAGTTCCTCAGTTGTTGAGAATTCCATGTGAAGTGCGCTTCCACCATCAGTTTTATCATCGCCTAGTGAGAGGTAACGTGGGATAAAGGAAAAGTGCTTATACGTAGTAGGTATTTTAATTTAAAAAGTACTTTTGTGTGTACACACAGAACGACAATTAGTAAGCAAGTACACTCTCCACTTATTTACTGGCGTGATTGTCGTTAACAAATAGTTAAATGGGTCTACCGAGCCAACCGCGGGCGTCTGGTCCAACAAGCAGGGCCGGTAACCATGTGTGCACTGTGCTCAAACACATGAGTAAAGAAACGGAACAGAGGCAAAGCTTCATACTCATAGTAGGGTTGGCAAAAGAGAATAAAATAAAATAAACAAACTTTCATGAGCAAGTCCAGAACTATTTATTCACACTTTTATAACTAATTACAGTTTATTTCACTTATAACAGTTTCGTAAGAAATATACAGGAGCACAAAACAAATGACGTGCTTTGTGCAGGCCCTCCGTTTGTCCACTGGCCGAGCGAGCGTAAACCGGTTTTATCCAGTGGCGGCTAGTTGACACGCCCACATGCGCCGTATGCTTGTTTTGTAGTAGTTGACTCGCGACGCACGGACGGCTGAAATGGCACTTTATTGGACTTACGGGCTTGTGAAATTTGATTACCGTATTTTTTTTTAACATATAGTTAGATTTTATCAGTAAAACAAAAAATATTGTATACCTTAGTATTTCTTTCTTAGTCTATTACTTTAGGAGATATGATGCATTATATATTTTTTGTATGGAGTAAATCAGAAAAAAAATCTTTTTTCAAAATGTTCAAAACCTCTCAAAATATTTTTACATTTACCGATAACTATACCATAATAGCTACCTACATACCGAATGTGGTGCCTCGCAAATCCTCGGAACCGCGCCATTATTAATATTGTATTATTAAAGTTATCCGTGCGGTGACGGAGAAAGAATACCAATCGCCGCCCCTCTCTCCGTCCGGTGGGTGTCGTAAAAAGCGACTAACGGACTCTTTCGAGCGATGATAAGCTCCACTGGTGGTAGGGCTTGACCCGTCTGGTTGGTAACCACCGTACGCATGGTGTAAAACCCGTCAAGTGACTGATTGTCGGTCGTGTTTCGGGATCAGCCAGCGTATAACCAGAGCTCGAGAGGATGATGCTGCGATGTATTTGGTCTGTGGAGGCTTCCGTCAAACCAGTGCCAGGAGGACTTCGTTAACCTGCCGACCAGGGAGACCCGTAGAAACTGTTGTCCCGCTGGCCGCCCGTGGCACAGTACAGGGGCCCAAGCGAGTCTAATCAGCTCGTGAGGCTGCCTCACCATGCCACGCATAATCTCGGGGTGGTCCGTCGTGCCGGTTGGTGACCGGAAGGTGGGGTCCCGGCGGCCATTCCCGGGGGGGTTCTGGGGCCCTTCCGTTCGGCAGGTTAATAATACTTGGCAAATTCCTGGGGAAACAGGCCACCACACTTTGACCATTCGCATCGCGGCATCATTTTCTCGATTCACGCCTCTCTCTTTCCACTCCTAAAATGACAGCGCCTAACAACAAAACTGGTTCTACAGCGGTGCACACCCCCACCACAACCTTACCGTTTGAGGTGGAGTTCGCTAACATCCGCGGACTCCATGTAAACCTCAATGCCGTCCGCCACCATCTTGAAACGGCACGGCCAGCAATGTTGTTCCTGACGGAGACGCAAATAATCCGCCCAGCTGACACCACCTACCTGAACTATCCCGGCTTTGTGCTTGAAGAATCCTTCAAAGCCAAAGCCGGAGTTTGCTTATTCGTTCGGGCGGATGTTTGCTGTCGCCGTCTGCGCTGTCTGGAGGACCCTTCCTTCTCCCTCCTAGTGGTACACGTCGACTTAGGCTCTCATTGCCGTGTCTACGTCTGCGTCTACCGATCCCATAACGGCGACATGGAGACAACTCGACTAATTGAACATCTTAGTCGGGTAGCAGATGATGCGCAGGAGCGGTTTCCATCGGCGGAACTGGTGTTTTTGGGGGACTTCAACGCCCACCATGAGTTGTCGTTAGGTTCCTCCAAAACAGACCATGCTGGTAGAACTGCCCACGCATTCGCTCTCACGCATGACCTGACGCAACTGGTGAACCAGCCCACCAGGATCCCAGACATAGTTGGCCATGCGCCCTCCTTACTCGACCTTCTGCTGACGAGTCGCCCAGCTGGATACCGGGTGGAGATTCGAGCTCCTTTAGGTTCCTCGGATCACTGCTTGATATCCAGCACAGTGCCCTTGGCATCGCGCCCGCCAACAGCGGTTTCGAAACGCCAGATTTGGCACTACGCGTCGGCAGACTGGGACGGTATGCGGGAGTATTTTGCATCCGTCCCTTGGAGGCAGCGCTGCTTTAGTGAGAAGGACCCAACCGCTAGCGCCACTGCCGTTGCTGATGAGATAGTATTAGGAATGGAATACTATATTCCACACTCCTATGTCATCAGCAAAGGCAGACGCAACCGCTGGTTCAATCGCGAGTGTGCCAGCGCTCTTGAAAGCAAACAGACGGCATACCGCGCTTGGATCAGAGGTAAAGCTCATGTTGATCCCGAAACTCGCTCGCTAAAAGCAGCCTATAATAATGCCACCAAGTCGTGTAAGAGGGCCTACATTAGAGCGGATGCCCAGCGCGTTGCACGAGTAGGCCAAGAACTCCTGACGCATCCTACGGGCAGCCGTAGCTACTGGCGTCTGGCCAAAGCCGTGCAATCCAACTTCTGCCAACCCTCGCTGCCACCACTGAGATGTCTTGACGGAACTTTAGCTCACAAGCCGCAGGAAAAGGTCGATCTCCTGGCCAAACTCTTTGCGGCTAACTCCCGGATCTATGACTGTGATGCACAGCCACCCTCAATTCCTCACTGTGGCCACACAATGTCTGATATTAAAATCAGGCAGTGTGATGTCCGTGCGGAAATGCAGTCAATCGATGTCCGGAAAGCTAACGGTCCTGATGGCATCCCAGCAATAGTCCTGAAAATGTGTGCAGCGGAGTTGTCCCCTGTGTTAACGCGTCTGTACCGTCTCTCGCTCTCTTCGGGTTGTGTGCCGGAATCTTGGAGAGAAGCTAATGTGCCTAAAAAAGGAGATCGGTCAGATCCGACTAATTACCGCCCTATAGCCGTAACTTCAGTGTTGTGTAAGATCCTAGAACGAATATTGAACAAACAGCTTATTCGATACCTAGAAGATCACTCCCTAATTCACGATCGTCAATATGGGTTCCGGCCAAAACGGTCAACGGGTGATCTTCTAGCGTACGTCACACATCTCTGGGGTGAGGCTATTGACAAGCGTGGCGAGTCACTGGCAGTTAGCCTTGACATAGCCAAGGCTTTTGATCGGGTCTGGCACAAAGCTCTTCTCTCCAAGCTCCCGGCATACGGTTTGCCCGCTCAGTTCTGTACCTGGATTGCTAGCTTCCTGCATGAGCGTAGAATCCGTGTCCTTTCGGATGGATGCGCTTCGCGGTTCATGTCAGTGAACGCTGGTGTTCCTCAAGGCTCCGTTCTGTCCCCCACGCTGTTCCTTCTGCATATCAATGACATGCTTCCTCTTGGAAACATTCATTGCTATGCAGATGATAGCACAGTGCATGGGGGATATAACGGGCACCCAACGGCTGGGCGGGTAGACACCGAAATGAAGCGAGCAAATCTTGTCATTGAGCTCGATCGGATGTTGGATCTCATTTCTAAATGGGGCTCCGATAATCTGGTGGAGTTCAATGCCAAGAAAACACAGGTGTGCGCGTTCACAGCGAAAAAGTCGCCATTCCTTCCCCTTCCCTCTCTTCAGGGTACATCTCTAGGCCTGCAGAGCAGTATTAACATGCTCGGTATGGATATCCGCTGCGATCTGAACCAAAAGGACTACATCGAAACCGTGATTAAAAATGCCTCACGTAAACTCGGTGTCCTGAACAGGGTGTGGCGATTCTTCACGCCTGATCAGTTGTGTCTATTATACAAGACACAGGTGCGGTGTTGCGAGGAGTATTGCTCTCACCTTTGGGACGGCTCCGCAAAGTACCTTCTCGATGCCTTGGACAGCTTGCAGCGCCGCGCTGTGCGCATTATCGGCAATGCAGAGGTCACTAAAACTCTCAAGCCTTTGCAATTGCGTAGAGATATTGCGTCACTCAGCGTCTTTTACCGTTTATACCATGGCGAGTGCTCTGAAGAACTCTTTGACCTCATCCCTCCTTCTCCCTTCCTCCATAGGAGTACGCGTGCTGCTCTGCGGAGTCACCAATTTACAGTCTCTAACATTCCATCTCGCACAAAGACATTTGGTGACTCGTTTCTTTGCCGCACTTCCAAAAGATGGAATAGTCTACCAGCACACGTATTCCCTCCTACCTATGACATAGGGTTCTTCAAACGAGGCGTGAAGAAGCACTTTGTGGGCCGGCAGAGTGAGGATAACTGATGCTACGTCTCTTACGCTGCACCAGTTGTCCTCGCGCCTGGACCTCATTTCCACTTAACATCAGGTGGAGTGGGGTCATTTGCCGGGCTTAGTATAAAAAAAAAAAGAATTATTTTAGATATTTTTTTTTTACGACTGCCCTGGTCGTTAGTTTAATGCAAATTCATACATATTAATGACGTGATTCGTTTTTCACATGCTAAATTATATTATTTTTTCCTGGAATATATTTTTTATATTAATATAAAATAATAATACTTATTCCAAGAGTCTATCTCAAAATATACTTACAATCCTTCATAGAATAATAACTGTAGTTATTATTCTGAGCAATTATTTTTATCATTTTTTAATATTTCATATTTAGGCTTACGCTTTGATCACTATTTCAAATATTGATATATTTACAGTAACATGCGATTTGCAAATCAATAAAAACAAATTGTCACTATTATTATTATTATTATTTTCCTTAAACAATGCTATTTTTTTTATCGAAGACTATATTCTTCACTTGAAAAACGCGACTGCCTTATAGAGATTCGAACCCACAACTTTACGCTATTTGGGCGACTGCTCTTCCAACTTCTAATTGAGCTACAGAGACATCAGTTTCCTTGTCGAAATTTTCCAAGTGTTCAATACGCAGATGTTGTGGGTATTTCCTAAACATTGATGTAACAACGCTAGCTCACTTCACAGCTAGTGGTGTGCCGTTCACATATTACCATTACCAGTATTTTACTATAAAAAATATTAAGTTTCCATGGTTACCGGTAATATTTCCTAATGGTGGGAATTTTGTATAAATCTTATAATATATATTGTATTAATAAGCTAAGATATAAAGCTATAGCTGAAGAGATTTTCTCATTTCTTACATTTCAGTGTAAAAATACCCAGAAAGTTACTGTCTGGAAAGTTACTCGGTAACTTTCGCGAAACTTACTCGGTAAGTTACTAGGAATATTAAAAAATAATATTTAGAATAAAAATTGGGTTACTTTTGAATTAGAAGTGATGGAAGTTTTCATTTGTTTTGCCCATAATCACTTGTTTTTTAAACAACGTTTTTTCGTATGTTACCCAAAATTATTGTTCTAGGGAATGTTACTGGGAAAATACTCTACTGGAGTATATTACCGAAAACGGCACATCACTAAAGCGTATAGAACACATGATAAATTGTAGGTAGTTAAAATGGTTTTTATTGAACCTACCCGCAATGGCTTATTTCTTAGCCCATGCATCGGTCAGTCCAAACCCTGTTTCTTGTGCGTGCAATCGAATCGAACATTTTTACAATGGAAGGTTTAATTGTAATCTTGATGTGTTTTTTAAGTTAAAAGAGAGTGGTAATGATGTATATATTTGTAATATCATAAAATCAAGTTTAACGAAACCATTGAGTGACGCCCAAAATACCTGGGGTGTCGTGGTATAGAGAATGAAGTCATTGTGAAATAACAACTTTTTAATCATTACATGATAACATTGATTAACAATTTATTATTTTTAAAAAATTAAGATAATTTTGAAACTATTATGTTTATGAAAAAAATCTATTTGACATAAAATAATTAAAATAATTAATAGAATGCAATAGTTAGTTTTCCCTAAGTCCCAAAAATTAACTTTCAGCCCACCGTGCGACGGCGCGGTTGTATGAAGCTTTGTCTCTGTTCCGTTTCTTTACTCATGTGGCTCAAACACAGAAATGCCTCATGTTTCGTGTAATTTCGCGCTGAGCTAACAGACGCGCGTGTGTGATCAGGTGCGGCGCGCGCGCACCTGCCAATATTGACACGGCACTGCCCCCGCCGCGCGCCGACGCTCTGGAACGGTGGGCACCCCACGGCCATTATTCTTTTTGGATAACATACATATTCAGCAGACAATACACCCTCATTTTTTAGTCGTTTTAATGAAGTTAAGGGCGAGTTCCACCCATGAAACTGAACAACTTTCCCCAAGAAACCTATGTGTAAAAATGACAAAAAAATTTCGACCTCCCATACAAAACTGTCCGATCAGCTGACGACAATAGTATGGGAGGTCGAAATTTTCGATTATGATTTTTTGTCATTTTTGCACATAGGTTTCTTGGGGAAAGTTGTTCAGTTTCATGGATGGAACTCACTCTTAATTTAATTAAAACGACTAAAAATGAGGGTGTGCAGACCTAAAAACATAAGACATTCGAATAATAAAATAAATAACAGACGAGTATTCGCCGTAGACGTCTTATATATATTATTTTTATTCATAGACATATAGCACGGCAGATGACTCCACTGCACCAGAGGGCCTAGACAACTGGCCAACACTCACCCCCTGTCTATTCATAATTCGTACAATACGCGCGCGCTGCTGTATTTTTCACTAGCAATTGCCACAGTACACAGCAGTGTACCACGAATTACGAATAGACAGTAGGTGAGCGTTTGAATGTTGTCTTGCCCTCTGATGTTACCCTAAGTGAAAATAGAGTCGAGGCGCAAAGGCACCTGTTGCAGCGTTAAGAAGACGCGGCATCAGTCTCCCTCACAGCGCTAGCCCACAAGATGCCTCTTCACGCCTTGTTTGTAGGACCCCATATCATAAGAAGGATGGAAATAGTGTTTTGGTAAGAGTCTATAGACTCTTCCATCTTTTAGCCGTGCCACAATACATATTAGAGTGCGACGCTGCAATCTGTCCAAGGTATCGAAAGGTACTTTTTACACTAAAGGGAAGATATCGGGGAATGGCCCGCAATATCATCTTCAACACGTAGCCACTCCACGTTAATAAAAGCAAGCAAAAGGAAAGGGGGACCGTAAGCCATTTACTACGTGTAAATAGAATGATTATTTGGAATATATTTTAAAATTAAAATAGTAATAATATGTTTATTATTCCAAAATTCAATAGAAAATATTTATTAACAAATTATTCATAATTCTTGGTGCACATATTATTATTATCAAGTGCCACTCGTATTTTTATTGTTTCTTGAGACAAAGACACCATTGTTAGGGGGTTTCTAGTGAATCTCTCGCAAGAAACAGTAAAAACTGAGTGAGACTAGATAATGTGCTCGAAGAATTGAGAATTATTTGTATATTATATACATTCTTTACCGAATTTGGCCCTAGTATAAGTAAGTGGTTTAAAACTGATTTAACGGGAACTAACACGATTAATTTTTAGGTGCCGTTAAAACAGTTTTAATGCAATGCAACGCGATAGTTTAAAGTCTTAAGTAAGTAGTTGTTTTTAAAACCATATTTATTTTAAAAACACAATGTAGTAGGTACAATTATTTTCGAAGTATTAACAACCTGTTGTAATGTTGTGAGTGAGACTGAGAGTAAATTAAGCAATATAAGTGTGGAAGGCTGTGCCTCGGCCTACCTCTCCGAAAGCGGCTGTGTTGTATGTACTCGTAGGTACTATTTGTTTATTTAGGTGGGCAAGTAGTAAGTACCTACTGACTTACGCTCACGTTACGTTCGAGAATTTCCCGTGTCAAAAAAGTGACCGATGACTTTGATACAAGAACTCGCACATATAGGTAGTTAAAATCATAGTGTGAGAATTTTTCAAACAAAAAAGTCTTGTTACAAAACTAAAATACACTTTACAGGTGCAATAACAGTTTGCGTAACAGCATTACGTGTACCAAACGTAACCGAACTAGATTTCCTGCTCCAAGTTAGCTAAAACTATTACCATTGCGGTGAAGCGTCCGACGGGAATGCACCAGTCGGCGGCCGTCGCCTGAAATGACATTAAGCGTGAACCGCTCATTAAGCAGCGGGTCGACGCACTGGAAAATGACATTCGGAAAATACCGGTCGCTCCCACTGGCGTACAACCTGAATTTAATTAACGTAACTAGAAATAAATAACCGTGTCGTGTAGCGGTGAAAGAATACTACCACCCCTCTCTTCCCTTGGATGTCGTAAAAGGGGACTAACGGACTAAAGACTGCACATATATCCAACAGCATATAGTGGCGATGGGCTCACTACCTGTCACGTTGAGCACACGTGCACGCTATTTGGTGAAAAGTTGACTATGGCAGAGGACTGCTTTTGAGGTCCTCATTGCCTAGTCTCTGACTAACCTTTCGGAGATAATAGTCGTGATTATGTTTATGTATGAATGTAGTCCGGTTACGACACAAAGGGGAGAGAATAGAGAAGCATCGGCAGTATTGTTTTAATAATGAGCGGCTTATTTCTAGTCATCATTCATTCATTTCCAGCCCATCTCTACCCAATGCTGGGCAAATACCTTCCTCTATGCCGTTAAACCAATAACAAAATAAATGAATAAAAAATCTAAATCTGTTATCGAAATACGAGTAATAAGTAACATCTTTTGTTATTCCACGACGAGAGCGAATGGAAAGGTGTATTAAATTAAACCTTTTTTTCTTCCAGCATTTATAAATTAGTTATCTTTTTTTCTTGCGCCATTCAAAAATGTTTCGCAAACGAGATTTTACTTCAAACACAGAATAAGATTTATCGGAAAAGCGACCGATTTACGTGGCTGCTCGAACGATACGAAAATGTAATATTGGGAGCGACGCGCGCCGCCTTCCAATTAGGCTCTACGTAGGGGGCTTCGCGGTGTTTAATGGTTATTGAAATAGTATATAACGTGCACATTACCACATCCGTCATTATAGGCCTCTTACATCTATAAAAGACTAGCTTTCGCCCGCAGTTTCGTTCGTGTTTATGTAGAATTTGTCCAAAATTTTAAGGGTAGGTACTTCAATGAAAATATATATGCAGATTTTGAGTATTTGTCTACCTGCTATTTATATCTGCAAAGTTAAAAGCAAATCGGACGACGCAGTACAACCGCGGGGAAAAGTAGCCTATAACCGTCTCCAGGGCCATATCTATCTCTGTACCAAAATTCATCAAAATGAGTTAAGCTGTTTTAGTTGGGAACGAAGGTTATACTTAGGTGTTTTTTATTTTTGTAAGCTTAAAAGAAACTTCTTAGATTCTTAACCCAAATCATACGTTGTTTTACTTTGCTTTAAAAAGTAAATACATACATATAATCACGACTATTATCCCCGAAGGGTTAGTCAGAGATTAGGCAATGAGGACAGCAAAAGCAGTCCTCTAACATAGTCCACTTTTCACCAAATAGCGACTTTACATGTGCTCAGCGGGACAGGTGGTGAGCCTATAGCCGCTCTATGCTTATGGAAGTATGTGCAGTCTTTAGTCCGTTAGTCGCCTCTTACGACACCCTAGAGAAGGGAAGGGTTAAAAAAGTGTTGTCTTTTTTTCGATATCTACTACTCAAAATAAACACAAACCTTACAAACTGTTTAACTACTCAAACTCGCCACGTGCTGTGTCCCTGCGGGTAGGCCTGTGCCTAGCAGTGGGACGTTAATAGTTGATTTAGTGTCTGCTTACAGGCAGAAAGTTAATTAGCCACTCACTCGTGGCAATTTTGTAACACAAAAATTGGCGCAACTGTCAACGTCAAATTTGACAGAATCGAGCATAGACTATGCGATATTTTGCGATCACGATGCATAAAATGTACCACAGAACCGAAATAATCAAACTTGTTCATACTAAAGTAGTCTGTAAGTCTATGAAAACACGGTACAAAGTCAAGTTTTTATCCGTGCGGTGACGGAGAAAGAATACCAATCGCCGCCCCTCTCTCCGTCCGATGGGTGTCGTAAAAAGCGACTAACGGACTCTTTTGAGCGATGATCTGCTCCACTGGTGGTAGGGCTTGACCCGTCTGGTTGGTGACCACCGTACGCATGGTGTAAAACCCGTCAAGTGACTGCTTGTCGGTCGCGTTTCGGGATCAGCCAGCGTATAACCAGAGCTCGAGAGGATGATGCTGCGATGTATTTGGTCTGTGGAGGCTTCCGTCAAACCAGTGCCAGGAGGACTTCGTTAACCTGCCGACCAGGGATACCCGTAGAAACAGTTGTCCCGCTGGCCGCCCGTGGCACAGTACAGGGGCCCAAGCGAGCCTAACCAGCTCGTGAGGCTGCCTCACCATGCCACGCATAATCTCGGGGTGGTCCGTCGTGCCGGTTGGTGACCGGAAGGTGGGGTCCCGGCGGCCATTCCCGGGGGGGTTCGGGGGCCCTTCCGTTCGGCAGGTTAATAATACTCGTCTGTGGGCAAATTCCTGGGGAAACAGGCCACCACACTTTGACCATTCGCATCGCGGCATCATTTTCTCGATTCACGCCTCTCTCTTTCCACTCCTAAAATGACAGCGCCTAACAACAAAACTGGTTCTACAGCGGTGCACACCCCCACCACAACCTTACCGTTTGAGGTGGAGTTCGCTAACATCCGCGGACTCCATGCAAACCTCATTGCCGTCAACCACCATCTCGAGACGGCACGGCCAGCAATGTTGTTCCTGACGGAGACGCAAATAATCCGCCCAGCTGACACCACCTACCTGAACTATCCCGGCTTTGTGCTTGAAGAATCCTTCAAAGCCAAAGCCGGAGTTTGCTTATTCGTTCGGGCGGATGTTTGCTGTCGCCGTCTGCGCTGTCTGGAGGACCCTTCCTTCTCCCTCCTAGTGGTACACGTCGACTTAGGCTCTCATTGCCGTGTCTACGTCTGCGTCTACCGATCCCATAACGGCGACATGGAGACAACTCGACTAATTGAACATCTTAGTCGGGTAGCAGATGATGCGCAGGAGCGGTTTCCATCGGCGGAACTGGTGTTTTTGGGGGACTTCAACGCCCACCATGAGTTGTCGTTAGGTTCCTCCAAAACAGACCATGCTGGTAGAACTGCCCACGCATTCGCTCTCACGCATGACCTGACGCAACTGGTGAACCAGCCCACCAGGATCCCAGACATAGTTGGCCATGCGCCCTCCTTACTCGACCTTCTGCTGACGAGTCGCCCAGCTGGATACCGGGTGGAGATTCGAGCTCCTTTAGGTTCCTCGGATCACTGCTTGATATCCAGCACAGTGCCCTTGGCATCGCGCCCGCCAACAGCGGTTTCGAAACGCCAGATTTGGCACTACGCGTCGGCAGACTGGGACGGTATGCGGGAGTATTTTGCATCCGTCCCTTGGAGGCAGCGCTGCTTTAGTGAGAAGGACCCAACCGCTAGCGCCACTGCCGTTGCTGATGAGATAGTATTAGGAATGGAATACTATATTCCACACTCCTATGTCATCAGCAAAGGCAGACGCAACCGCTGGTTCAATCGCGAGTGTGCCAGCGCTCTTGAAAGCAAACAGACGGCATACCGCGCTTGGATCAGAGGTAAAGCTCATGTTGATCCCGAAACTCGCTCGCTAAAAGCAGCCTATAATAATGCCACCAAGTCGTGTAAGAGGGCCTACATTAGAGCGGATGCCCAGCGCGTTGCACGAGTAGGCCAAGAACTCCTGACGCATCCTACGGGCAGCCGTAGCTACTGGCGTCTGGCCAAAGCCGTGCAATCCAACTTCTGCCAACCCTCGCTGCCACCACTGAGATGTCTTGACGGAACTTTAGCTCACAAGCCGCAGGAAAAGGTCGATCTCCTGGCCAAACTCTTTGCGGCTAACTCCCGGATCTATGACTGTGATGCACAGACACCCTCAGTTCCTCACTGTGGCCACACAATATCTGATATTAAAATCAGGCAGTGTGATGTCCGTGCGGAAATGCAGTCAATCGATGTCCGGAAAGCTAACGGTCCTGATGGCATCCCAGCAATAGTTCTGAAAATGTGTGCAGCGGAGTTGTCCCCTGTGTTAACGCGTCTGTACCGTCTCTCGCTCTCTTCGGGTTGTGTGCCGGAATCTTGGAGAGAAGCTAATGTGCCTAAAAAAGGAGATCGGTCAGATCCGACTAATTACCGCCCTATAGCCGTAACTTCAGTGTTGTGTAAGATCCTAGAACGAATATTGAACAAACAGCTTATTCGATACCTAGAAGATCACTCCCTAATTCACGATCGTCAATATGGGTTTCGGCCAAAACGGTCAACGGGTGATCTTCTAGCGTACGTCACACATCTCTGGGGTGAGGCTATTGACAAGCGTGGCGAGTCACTGGCAGTTAGCCTTGACATAGCCAAGGCTTTTGATCGGGTCTGGCACAAAGCTCTTCTCTCCAAGCTCCCGGCATACGGTTTGCCCGCTCAGTTCTGTACCTGGATTGCTAGCTTCCTGCATGAGCGTAGAATCCGTGTCCTTTCGGATGGATGCGCTTCGCGGTTCATGTCAGTGAACGCTGGTGTTCCTCAGGGCACCGTTCTATCCCCCACGCTGTTCCTTCTGCATATCAATGACATGCTTCCTCTTGGAAACATTCATTGCTATGCAGATGATAGTACAGTGCATGGGGGATATAACGGTCACCCAACGGCTGGGCGGGTAGACACCGAAATGAAGCGAGCAAATCTTGTCATTGAGCTCGATCGAGTGTTGGATCTCATTTCTAAATGGGGCTCCGATAATCTAGTGGAGTTCAATGCCAAGAAAACACAGGTGTGCGCGTTCACAGCGAAAAAGTCGCCATTCCTTCCCCTTCCTTCTCTTCAGGGTACATCTCTAGGCCTGCAGAGCAGTATTAACATGCTCGGTATGGATATCCGCTGCGATCTGAACCAAAAGGACTACATCGAAACCGTGATTAAAAATGCCTCACGTAAACTCGGTGTCCTGAACAAGGTGCGGCGATTCTTCACGCCTGATCAGTTGTGTCTATTATACAAGACACAGGTGCGGTCTTGCGTGGAGTATTGCTCTCACCTTTGGGACGGCTCCGCAAAGTACCTTCTCGATGCCTTGGACAGATTGCAGCGCCGCGCTGTGCGCATTATCGGCAATGTGGAGGTCACTAAAACTCTCGAGCCTTTGCAATTGCGTAGAGATATTGCGTCACTCAGCGTCTTTTACCGTTTATACCATGGCGAGTGCTCTGAAGAACTCTTTGTCCTCATTCCTCCTTCTCCCTTCCTCCATAGGAGTACGCGTGCTGCTCTCCGGAGTCACCAATTTACAGTCTCTAACATTCCATCACGCACAAAGAAATTTGGTGACTCGTTTCTTTGCCGCACTTCCAAAAGATGGAATAGTCTACCAGCACACGTATTCCCTCCTACCTATGACATAGGGTCCTTCAAACGAGGCGTGAAGAAGCACTTTGTGGGCCGGCTGAGTGAGGATGACTGATGCTACGTCTCTTACGCTGCACCAGTTGTCCTCGTGCCTGGACCTCATTTCCACTTAACATCAGGTGGAGTGGGGTCATTTGCCGGGCTTGGTATAAAAAAAAAAAAAGTGTTTTTTGCAGGTGCGGTCTCATGCGACCGCTTGGGGGGTTAGAAAAAAAATCAATCCCCTATAACATACTTTAATGATTTGACTGAAACTTTTTGTTATTTTGAGTGTAAGTTGCCACCTCAAACGTTCAATTAAGTCCTCTTTTAAGCTGATAAAAGTGTAATCGTGAAGAACAAAGAAATGAATTTAATATATCCGTTTTATTAAAGGCGCGGCGGCGTATTATTGCCGTGGTTGAGGTTACATTATAACTAAAGACGACATCCCAAAGATTTGCGCACTGATTTGCTGCGAACGCCTGACGCCCTACGCGTTGCTAACTGAGCAAATGTTTTGTGTGTAATGGCTGCTCTAGCTATAATATCCCAGTGGGTGTGTGTGCGTGAGTGAGTACCCCACCCGCCGCCCCCGGCGTGATAACGACCCGACATTATCAGTTACCTCACGCTGTTCTACAAGCGAATTTTGGTATTCTCACAAGTATTCTGTTTGCAATATAGGTAAACTTTATATTAGCTCTTCATGGAAAAAGACCAATGCTTTAATTGTTGCTAAACATTTGTGAAAATACAGTTTTTTTAAATATAAATATTTCTTAAATTTTGACATGACTTCCAAAAGTACAAAACCATTTGACCTTTACGACCTTTTTTACTTGTCTCCAATTATTATTGCTAAATTAAAACTCAATATAATAAGATTTTTGAATTTCGAACGATTAATTATTTATTTATTTATTTGCTCATTAGTCAAATATCATTGGTCAATGAATGAATAGCAATTTGAGTAAACCAATGCTTTTTACAAATCTCTATAGTTAATGAATTAATTTCAACATAAGTAGGTAGTAATTTTAATCGGTTATTATTATAATGAACCTATAATAATCCATTATCTGGACAAAGGGCTTCCCATATGAATAACAGTCCATATGGAGATTTGGGTCATAACCCCACCACACCGGCACAAAAACCGGGGCCAACCAGCCTAACTTTCCTTCCGGAGAATCCGTTTTAATTATTCAGAAGCAAACATAAAATACATATTCTGCAAAACATAAACTGGTAATTGTTTTCCCAAATAGGGTATTCAAAGTCTAGACAATGTTGCATGAAATGTACTAAAAGTCTGCTCAACGTTGCGAAGCAATTAATTTAACACTAAGCGCCTCATCTCATTGAAATTTAAATTAAGTTAATTTAACTAGTAAATAAGAAAAACATAATGCTGTATTCACCTGTAAAGGCATGTCTTTTGGCCTAGTCTGTTTTCAATGTTTTTATTTTAATGTGTAAGGATATGTTGTTGTTTTCAATAAATAAAATAAACAAAAAATAAAATTAACTTCACAGAAAAAGTAAATCCCACATACTTTTACATACTGTACGGTGTTCCAAAGACGGGCAAAGGTCTCAATGAAATCATGTCTTCGCTAAAATGTTAAAATTGATGAGTTTTGGCTTATCCGTTATCCGGCATATACATCAAAAATCCTAAAAACACTTTACCTGACCTGGGAATTGCACCCCCGGTTATCGAGCCAAGCGCGCGCCACTCAGACATTTTTTGTAAAAAATAATCCGGGTAATCTGACGACCAACCTGCTTGGTGAACAGGATATTGTCTTAGTTGTAATGTCTACCCAGGAGATACCTATTCACTCTTGTCTAAAAAAGACCAATGTTATAGCGATCAGTAAACACAAGGCCTCCGAGGTGTTTACACAATAGATGGTAAAGCCAATGTTACGCAAATATGCAAAATCGCAGACCGTACGATCTAACCGCTCCTCTATCGAGCTCCTCCTTAATGAAAGCCCCTTAATCAGCCTTAAGAACCACACACAGCGTAAACTATCAGCTGTGCAATCAAAACGGATGGTGGGCATCGCAGCTGTGATGTTAAATATCCTATAATAAAGTAGTCTTGCCTTGTATGACCCTCGGCGAGAACCATACGTCAGCCCCGCTGTTGTTAAGAGCTGACTTACGCAGGGTTGATCACTTCAGATACCTACGTAAATTAAACTATATTTGTTTAGAAAAAGCATGACAAATTATCTGCGATCCCAGAAAAAATATAAAAAAACACTTTAAAAAATCATGACTGTTAATTGAACCCATATGCTAAAATCTACATAGAAAAGAGATAATACTGCGCGTTTTATCATGATTATCAGTTGAAAGACGGCCACTGTTAGACAAAGGTTTTCCCCAAGGATTTCCACCACATCCGGTCTTGTGCTGCTCGCACCCAGCGGATTCTCGCGACCTTTACTACGTGTTTATATACATAATATATATTGTCGTGTCGCGTAGCGGTGAAAGAATAGTACCACCCCTCTCTTCCCTTGGGTGTCGTAAAAGGCGACTAACGGACTAAAGAATGCACATACATCCAACAGCATAGAGCGGCGATGGGCTCACCACCTGTCACGCTGAGCACATGTGCAGTTGCTATTTGGTAAAAAGTAAACTATGGTTACTTCTTTTGCGTAATATTCGTGATTGTATGTATGTATGTATAATACTATTTGTTACCACAGTCGCAGAGGCAATGGGACGAGCCACTTTGCAAATTAGTTCTTGAGGAGCTAATATCCACTTCTGCTGAAACAGCAGAACTCGCTCATCTCAATGCCGTCTCCGAGAGAGAGTCAGGCCACTGGCTTCAGGCATTACCATCTGGCAATGTCGGTACCTTGTTGGACGGGCCGTTCCTCACTCTAGCTGTCTGCCTCTGTCTTGGCGCCAGGGTAGTCCACCCTCATCGTTGTGTGTGTGGGGAGGCTGTTGATGAGCTTGGCCCCCACGGCCTCTCATGCGCTCGCAGTGCTGGTCGTATGTTACGGCACTCCTCACTCAACAGCATCATCCGCAGTGCTTTTGGCACCGTTGGTGTACCGGCTGTCTTAGAACAAGCTGGTATCTCTCGCAGCGATGGCTAAAGACCTGACGGTATGACCATTAGACTTTGGAGGCTTGGCAGGCCGCTGGTGTGGACCGCTGGTGCGCCGCCACCCCGCTTCATGTCGGAGCCGCTGCGGTAAGTGCTGAAGGTCGCAAACGGAACAAGTATGCGAACCTAGGCCGCAACTATATATTTGTTCCGTTTGCGGTGGAGACATTGGGTCCATGGGGGCCGGAGGCAAAACAGCTCGTTAAAGAGTTAAGTACTCGCCTCATTGAAGCCTCCGGTAACAATAAGGCTGGCAGCTACCCCTGCCAGCGTATCAGCCTGGCAATCCAAAGAGGTAACGTTGCCAGCATTCTTAGTACCGTACCCATGAGCCCACAGTTGGAGAACATCTTTTATTTATAGATTTATTTTCTTTAGTTTTAAGTTTAGGTAAGTAGTTTAATTTTGTTAAAGTAATTAAGTTATGTTGTTGTTTGATTATTATTGTCTCATTTTGCAATTAATAAACTTTTTCATCATAATAATACATCCCGCCCGTTTTCCAGAGAGGAAGAAAAATGGCGCAGTTTTCTATTCGCTGCGATGTCGACACAATTCTTATCACCATAATTATTATCATCAGCCTATAAACGTCCCACTGTATTGTTCAGGCCTTCCCGCCGAATAATTGTAAATAGGGAGATCAGATCATGATCCACCACGATGGCCTAATGAGGGTTGGAATGACTTTAACAAGCGGCTAGTTTACGTCAATCTCCGAGGCCATCAGTTTAACGTGCCTTCCAAAGCACTTGTGTGTGTGCGTAATGGAAAGTGAAAGTTTAAAAGTGTATCCATTAGAATTCCATTTCTTAATGGCTAAACAAGGACACAGAGAAAGTAATAAAAATAACTAAGTAAATTGGTAAAAAGAACACTTTCATTGCGTGCCTGGAGTTCTTCAGAAAGGTCAAGAAAAGGTTTTTACGGGGAGTGTCAGCTGGTGATGCAGACGTCAATATAGAGTCCACACGTTACGGTTTTTTATCAGACGGGCCGTATCCCAATTTTCATCATATTAAAACATACTTACATACATATAATCACGACTATTATCCAAAAAGGGTTAGTCAGAGAAGGTAATGAGGACAGCAAAAGCAGTCCTCTACCATAGTCCACTTTTCACCAAATAGCGACTGCACATGTGCTCAGCGTGAGAGGTGGTGAGCCCATCGCCGCTCTAAGCTGATAGAAGTATGTACAGTCTTTAGTCTGTTAGTCGCCTATTACGACACCCAAGGGAAGAGAGAGGGTGGTAGTATTCTTAGTCTGTTAGTCGCCTATTACGACACCCAAGGGAAGAGAGAGGGTGGTAGTATTCTTAGTCTGTTAGTCGCCTATTACGACACCCAAGGGAAGAGAGAGGGTGGTAGTATTCTTAGTCTGTTAGTCGCCTATTACGACACCCAAGGGAAGAGAGGGGGTGGTAGTATTCTTAGTCTGTTAGTCGCCTATTACGACACCCAAGGGAAGAGAGGGGGTGGTAGTATTCTTAGTCTGTTAGTCGCCTATTACGACACCTAAGGGAAGAGAGAGGGTGGTAGTATTCTTAGTCTGTTAGTCGCCTATTACGACACCCAAGGGAAGAGAGAGGGTGGTAGTATTCTTTCACCGGTACGCAACACGGTCATTTTAAAACGTTTTCAAAAATATGTTTTTGCATCGTAGACAACCCCTAAACATGCTCCCGGGAATTCCCGGTACTGATATTTCCCGGTATTTCCCGGGAAATTGACTTTTTACGCAGTACCGGTACTGAGGATTCGTTTCCCGGGAAATTCGGTACTTTCGGTACTTTTATTATAACTTAAAATTACGCGAATATTAGCCTAGCTTTACCTTCCAAATGACCTCGAAACTGAACGTCACTCGAAATATCGACGCCAAGGATTCCAATAGTCGGATTGGTATCAAGGAGAGTTCCCTCAAAGTTCAGAGGTACGACAAAGGGATGTTTTTTCGCGGTAAATGCACAAACTTGTGTTTTGGAGGGGTTAAAGTGGATTAGGTTGTGTCGCCCCAATTTGAGACATGACTTAACATGTTCTCGGTGTCAGTCACAAGTTTATTCCGGCTCTCGATACGCTTTCCAGAGAAATATTAGCTGGTCCGGTGTAGAGTGTGTCCTCAGTATTATCGTCCGCATAGCAATGAATGCTGTTGTTATGCAACATGTCATTGATATGCAGAAGAATCAGAGTAGGGACTGACACATTCCTGCGGAAAACCAGCATTCACGGGTTTTATGTTAGAGCACGAACCGTCGACTACGACTCTGATGCTACGCCCAAAAAGAAAGCTGGCAACCCACGGACACAATTTCTCAGGAAGCCCGTGTGATGGAAGTTTAGAGAGAAGAGCCCTGTGCCATACCCTGTCAAAAGCTTGCGCTACGTCCAAGCTAACTGCCAGTGCCTCCCCTTTACTCTCGACTGCCTTCGCTCATCGGTGAGTAAGGTACACTAAAAGATCACCAGCCGAACGACCGCGACGAAAACCATACTGGCGATCGCTTAGTAGTTAGTTTTCTTCTAGGTACCTTTAGAGCTGGCCGTTTGTAATGGTTATGTGTACCAATAAAAAAATTAAACCCTTTCAAAGCATGAGTAGGTACCATACCCTATACATTTGTAGGCTCTAAGATCTTAATATTCCCTAATCCAGTCAGTATGTGAGTTATATCTCGCTTTTGTATTTAAAGTAGATAGATACAGTACTCTAACGCGTCTTCAAGCATAACTTTCATTATTCAGTAGCAAGTATATCGTCCTCTTCACCCCTGTGCCATCCCTAGATGTCATGGCTGGTTCAATGATCGATATAGTGAGTCGCATGAATTAATAACAGCAATATATTTATTACTGGTGACCCGCCCTGGCTTCTCTCGGGTGGCATTCGTAATTCCCGTTATCGTCTATTCGCAGGATAGAAGCTAGTTCTTCTTATTTTTCTGTAAGCAATGTAATAAACTACTACACAGTACTTTATTAGGTACTGACGTTTAAGGTTTTGAGGGTTACTGTTATAAGTTTCAAAGAAGTGTATTAGGTAGAGTCCTGATTAGCTCGTCACACTGTTGTGTTTCTTTTTTTGTTATTTTCTGTTTTTGTATTTCACGTCTTTTTTATTCTATTTTTGATTATTCTATGTGACAAACAAAAAATGTTTTTTGTTTCTTTCTTTCTATATGGGTTTGAAATGTTTGGAAAATACGACTAAGTATATTATTTACTAGAGGCCGCTCGCGGTTACACCAGCGTGGTTCCCGTTTCCGTGGGAATATCGGGATAAAAAGTATCATATGTATTGTTTTCTGAGGTTTAAGTAAGTAAAGTAAGTATCCTATGTGTTAATAAGTTTTAGAGGATTGTTAGAGTTACGAACTCGTGACCAAAATCTGTAGACCAAAAATATATAAAAAACCTTTTTAAAAAAATATGCTTTTATTTAAATGCGTTAAAAAGAAAAATATACACTTTTACTATCAACTTATAACGTCGTTACACAGTTTATATGATATAAAAGGTTGTCGCGAGATTATGTAAGTACTCGTATTTAACTATACTTAGATTGATAATTTTAATCAATCTCATCAAGTTATTTTATTTACTTTTTTATTTACACAATTAAATCTCGCAACACCTTTTATATCATATACATTGTGTAACGACGTTATAAGTTGTTAATAAAAGTTTTCTTTTTAGCGCATTTAAATAAAAGCTTGTTTTCTAAAAAGGTTTTTTAATTTTTATTTTTTTTACTTTTTAGTATAGGATTTAGAGTCATCTAGCACTAAAGTGCTCGAAAAGACAAGTTCAACGAACCCAAACTCGATGAGTTTTCGCCATTTCGTTTAGGAGTTCCTATGGCTACCTCCCGACTTCATCATCAGGACCATGGGTATCATCTAGCACTAAAGTGCTCGAAAAGACAAATCCAACGAACCCAAATTCGATGCGATTCCGCCGTTTCGTTTAGGAATTCCTATGGCCACCTCTAGACTCCATCATCAGACCAGCTTAATGGTACCATAACATTGCATTGTCATCATACTTACATAAGTATACCAAATTTCAGCTCAGTCAGGTGAGGAGAACAGGTCTTAAATTCAGTTTCAAGATTTGTCCCACATTACACACAAGGGAAGTCAAATAAAAGCTTGTAAAAAAAGCTGACTGGACTGAGGTGTAAGATGACAAAGGTGAGAAAGGAGTGAGTCCAGAGGTGACAGAGAGGGAGAATGGAAGAGAAAGACGTTTTGTGCCCGTTATGTAAAAGAAGATAACAATGATAATGAAAATCGGTCTGTGTAAGTTTGAAGGTGAGCAAGGCATGTTTTTGCACGCAAAAGAAAAGTCATGTAATAAACAGAAAAGGTGATTTATCAAATCATTCAAGCTCCAATGGTTATAATAATCTAACAATCAGCTATGTCAAATAACATTTCCATTTGTAATAACCTTATTTACATGTATGTTTTTCAGTCGCCCGGCTTACTGAGGTAAACTAACTTTTCTATATTACTCACTGGATGTTTTTTCTACCTTTCAATAACTATATATTGTGCTCCCGCGTGCCTATTCGCAAAGTTTTCAAACAAACGGAATGACATTTACTGTTGTTTCTACACGACTCGGCAGCGCCGTAAACAACTTTGATTTATCCTTCAGGAATAGAACAGCTTATTAGTGACACGTACTGTATAGGGTCGTGAATTTCGCAAGCTTAACTTCACCACAACGTAAAGGCAATAAGTATTAATTTTAAAGCACATTCTGTCAAAAAAGTTTCGAAAACGGATGATTTGTTAATGATTCGATTTTTTATTTTTTTTGTTAGATTGGCACAACTGTTATCCATTTGGGCGCGGAGTTTATCTGTTATTTAGATTAAATACAGTGCTGTTTTTATTTAGTTTATATATAGTGTCATTTCATAATGGATAAAAACATCGAATAAAGAGTTAAATTTTGCGTCGCCAATGGAATTTCGTGTTCGGAGTCACTGTGAAGGAAATGGTGACTGAAAATCCTCATTCAAGTTTAAGAGAGATAGCCGCTGAACTTTCTGTGTCTCACAAGTCGATCCGTACCATTTAAATAATCACTTGGGTATGAAACATGTTGCCGCTCGGCTAGTCCCAAAAGACCTGAAATATCTCCAAAAACTCAATCGCATAAGAGTCGCTGAGGACACGCTAGAACGAGTTAATTCCGACCCAACATTAATGTAACGTATTGTTACTTGTGACGAGATAAGGGTTTACGAATTTGTCATGCAAACTAGTCAACAAGCTTCGGAGTGACATCTTCCGACTGAACCGAAACCGAAAAACCACGCCAAAGTCGATTAAAAGTCAAAGTCATGTTGACTGTTTTCTTTGACTATCGCGGTGTTGTGCACTCGGAATTCTTGCCAGAAGGTCAAACGGTAAATAAAGAATATTATTTGAGCGTTATGCGGCGTTTAAGAGAGCAAATTCGACGACAAAGGCCAAATTTGTGGAAAGAAAAATCTTGGATTTTGCACCACGATAATGCGCCTTCGCACAAGGCCATCATTGTGAACGAATTTTTTACCAAAAAACTCAACAAATACCATCGAGCAACCACCTTATTCACAAGATATGGCTCCAGCCGACATCTTTCTTTTTCTTAAACTCAAATTACCACTTCGTGGCACCCGTTGTCATTCGGTAGAAGACATAAAGGAGAATTCGCGGCGAGAAATGAACTCAATTCCGGAAAAAGCGTTGAAAAATGTTTAGATGATTGGATTATTCGTTGGCGTAAGTGTATCGTTTCTAAAGGAGCATACTTTGAAGGCGATAAAATAAATTTGGATGAATAAGTTAAAATTTTGTGTATTATTGATCTTTTCCCGGTACTTTCTTGACAGAGTAGTATGTATTAATTTATAAAAGATAGGTTTTTATATGTTTAGGTGGCGAAAGAATACTACCACCCCCTCTCTTCCATTGGGTGTCTCCCCACTTGTCACGCTATGCACATGTGCAGTCACTATTTGGTGAAAAGTTTACTATGGCAGAGGACTGCTTTTGCGGTCGTCATTGTCTAGTCTCTGACTAACCCTTCGGGGATAATAGTCGTGTTTTATGTATTTATGTAGGTTTTAATTAATGTGTTTGAACTTCTATTATTAACAGCACTACTTATACTAGTCCTGTTATAGTCAATTTCGGGGGCCCTATTGACACCTCATAGAGCAGTATAATACTTTAAAGAACCATGGGGGATTTTGTATGAACCCTGTCCCCACCCTACAACAGTCATGGGATACGTGTCAATTTGTTCATTGGGACCCAAAGAAGCCTGTACCTGTGTTAGTTGCAAAAAGTTTTGGGTCTATTTATAATTTAAAAAATAATAATTTATTGTTTTCTTGCTATAGTTAGAGTTGCTCAAGTGTGTCATGCTCTCTCAAAGTGTCTCTGCGGTGGTGGCACGTGCGTCGTCGGGTCGTTACGTTCCCTAAAACATGGTTGAGCGTAGCGATGGCTGATTCACATGTCATACTTGTAAACGGGTGCCACCTGTGGAGGCTGGTCTGCTCTTGCAATCTTACTTTGTTGGGAAAAAAAAATATAAAAACAACATTTTTTTTTAAACCTAAATCCCTTGTATTTGAAGAACGTCGCCATAGTTAAAAAATATGTATCCTACTAGACCCTTCAAATGAGACTAATTTCAAATCTGTTGGATGGTGGGGACGTTTCTTCCCATGGTCCTTTACTATGAAAAATTCTTATGGGAATTTGCATAATAAGATTAAAGTATTACTGATCTATGAGTTAAGGTAAGACCTTAGGACTGTTGTCCAGAAATTAAGACGCACAAAATCATGTCAGATTTGGTTTGCGTCAGTTTTCCATCAAAGGTTGAACCACACTTTCTCATTCAAACTGAGCATCTATCCTTCGGCTAATGACGCTGTAAGTTCTATTCCAAGTATCATTTAGCAGCTCTGATATTACACACGCACGCTTCATGTGATTACCGAGCCGTAACGCTCCCCTAAATCGCTGTTCAATTAGTGGGCGCAAATGTTTGTCTGGTGGCTTGTTAGCAAAATTAAACAGCTGATCAGCGGGTTACCAGTTACCAGCGTTATCGAGTGTGGCCATCTGCGGACCTTTAAATGGACTTAGGGCTAGTGCACAAATGATGTAACCTTTACAGTCAGTTTGCTGGTTTCTTGCTCACAATGTTGGGAAGGTACTGTCCTGTCCACACAGAAATATAAACAATTTATAAGAACTTATTATTTTATGACCGACTTTTGTTTTCCTTTCGATATTTTAATTTTTCCAATGGCTTGGTGCAACAAAAAAATAGACTATTCAATAAAATATACTTACTTAAAGATTTTTGCACACTCATAATCAGAATGAACAATACAACTGATTCCATAAAAAGCAAGGATGGAAATCAACACCTTGTATGATACAGATACTTATCCTTAACTGACAGCTTTCCTTCCCCACTCTGTTTACATAAATGCTCTCACAAAACCTCTAATGTACCTAATCTCGATGTGCCACTCATAGGAGATCGCATTATATGCTACTTAAACATGTTACATGTGTCTGGACCCGGCTTAGTGGGCAAACAACAGGCGATGATTTGTTTGGCGACCGCGGCAATGAATAAATATGCCGTGATCATATTTTTTTGCGGGAGCTCAAAGGTGCCATTATTCAAGTTAGGCGGCTTTCGCATACCGGGCCACTGGATTGTTGCCCAAATTGAAAACATCTCCAGCTCCTCCGTGCTTGGTAGTGGTGGGTAATAATAATAATAATAATAATAGACACTTTATTTGCACAAACAGAAAAAACAACAATTACAAAAACAGTAAACAGTAGTACAGTACAATTAGGCGGCCTTATTGCTTAAAAGCAATCTCTTCCAGGCAACCTTGGGTGAAGAGAGAGATAATATTATAAAATAGTAGGGGGAGTGGGTGCATCTAAAGAAAGAAAGGATTGAAAAATATATAGTTATCTATATACTAAATACGGAATACGGAAAAATAGAAGATAAGGAAAGAAAATATATACAGTTAGTTAGAAGCAGAAGAAAGAAAATAACTTCTAACTTGATCTCCGAAAGACCTAGGAGTTTGAGCTTTTCTGATACTTTCAGGAAGTGAATTCCACAAGCGGACAGCATGGACAGTGAATGAATAGGAGAAGAAGTCGGTAGAGCGTTGAGGAATATTTAAGGAAAGGTTGGAAGAGGAACGCAAAGTACAATGCAAAGCTGAGGAACGGAAGGAAAAGCAATCTTTAAGGTAAAGTGGGGCTGTTGGAAGAAAAAGTGTGGAATAAAGGAGCGTAAGAGCGTGTAGGTCCCTGCGCCGTCGAATTGGGAGCCAGTTAAGTTTGGAACGATAGTGAGACACGTGGTCAAATTTACGAAGGTTGAAGATGAATCTTATACAAACATTCTGCAGACGCTCCATTTTGTTTAGCAATTCCTCTGACAAATCAGTGTAGCAGACATCACCGTAGTCGATAATAGACAGCATAAGAGATTGCGCTAGAGTAATTTTGGTGCTGGTTGGCAGAAAGTTACGCAGGCGGTTTAGCGAGCTATATGCCCCGAAAATCTTCTTTCTAACAGCATCCACCTGAGGTCTCCACGAAAGGTTCTGGTCAAAAATAACACCGAGGTTTCTGACGGATTTGGAGTATGGGATTATTGTATCAACAAAAGTTACTGCAGGAAGTTGTTCAAAATCGATCCTCGAAACAAAATAAGGACTTTCAATAATAATAGTAATAATATATCTTTTTTTGTGAATCAATTCGAAACTATATATCGATATTTGATATCAGATTCTGAAACCATATTATCGGTGATATCGGTATCGACCATAACTGTTACTATCACAGTATAGTTTAACAATAAAGAATTCGTAAAACTTTACTCACCTGATATTAGTAACAAATTTTTATTTCATGAAACTTTCACAAGCACATTTCGATGGCTCCTACGTAAACTATCGTATCCAACATTTTGGGCATTTTCATGTTTTAAGCTATTTGAAACTAAGTAATTAGTTGCTATCAATTCCAAAAACAAAAAGTAAAAAATCTTAAAAAACAAGGATTTTTTTTCACGTAAATAATAGTAAGTAATATATTCATGCCGCGTAAATTGTTGTATCTGACTGTTGCGAGGATATACGCGGTCAAGGCGCGCGCGTCCGTTCGTTTTATTTTTGTTGGAAATATTTTGGTTTTGTTGGTAATACTTTATAAGTTTTTAGTAGTGAGTGATTAAAATAAAAAAACAACTCGAGACAATACTTACGCGCACAAACAATCATGTGCTTCGACACAGAAAGAAATCGATGTTTTTGAATTATTATCCCCAGAAGAAAACCTGTATGCTATAATTGAAAATGACATAGAAAACAGATTGGTAAGTAAGTCATTTTAATAGTTTACTTTAATTTGAATAAGATTGACGCTTAATCCTGTTTTTTTTCTATATTTTTACATAAAAATATGGTATGTGCCAGGTACGATTGTGTACGTTGTTAATTGTATTAAAAAACTATCGTATGTAACATTTACGATTTTTTTTATGTCGTTAAGAAAATACCATATTTAATCGCTTGTACCACATACGATTAATTACGTTGTAATTGACAGTGTATCTAATATCGGATTTGACACATACAATTATTTACCATGTGAAATGGCCCATTGTATCTACCAAATAAGATAGTTTACGTTGCAATTACGGGAAAAAGTGATATCTTAAGATACATTTTTTTATTTCAATGTCGCCCCTACCACCTGGGACTGATTTAGTAAAAATTTCAGGCCTTTCTGAACTTATAGGAAACAGTTTTTCCGAAACACCACCACTATTGTCGACTTTTAATAATGGTCAATTTCAATTGTAACACTTGAACTTAAAACTTACATGAAAATAAAAGAAACAATTTAGTCTTAATCATAGGTACTTAAACTTTTAGTAATCACAGTAATCATCTTATATTCCACTGATCGTACACTTCGAAAAGCCGAGTGCATCAAAAAGGGTGTTAAACAGAGATGTGTTTTGTCACCTTCCCGTGGCTGTTAAATCTATACATAGACAGTTGTTTGCAAAATCTGAAAGATAATGAAAGTGGATTAAGTATGAATGAGTTGCTCGTCTAATGTCTTCTCTATGCAGATGATCAGGTACTACTTGCATCGTCAGCGATGGACTTACAGGAGATGGTAACTAGTATGCAAAGATTTGTAAAAGGAAAATGAATTAATTAAAATGAGTGAAGGGATGAAAAGGAAAGTAAGTAAGACGAAAGTTATGGTGCTTGATAGAGACGAGTGTTCGACAGAGTGTTACATTGATTAAAGAAGAAAAAGTGGAGCAAATGAAAGAGTTTTTGTACCTCGAAACGATGTTTACTAGGCATGTAAAGCATGATAAAGATATTAAAAAGTGAGTGAATACTGGGAGTATAGTGAATGGGGCACTTAACGCCTTTAAGCAGCCGGAAAGTATCCCAAAAAAATGACTGGCTGTGCATGGAGGAGTCTTAGTGCCGACATTAATATGTACGAAAGTGAAATTGGGTGTGGCGGAAGAAACATGAAAGTCAGTAAGATGGTTTGGTTATGTAGAGAGGATGGATAAAAAGAAATTACAAATAAGGTGCATGAGGCGAGAGAGAATGGGATAGTTAGAAGGGGAAGGCCTTAGCGGTAACGTTCTCGTTAAAGGTCAGGTCAAGAGTACCCTAAACCGTCAAGCATGTAAATGAAAAATGTTAAGAGAGTAAGTGAAGCAAAAGATGTTCAGGATCGTAGCAAATGGAAAACTGTGATCTCTGCCTACCCCTCCAGGAAGCGGTCGTGATTTGGTATGTATATTTGTTAACACATTAACTGCCACACAACCAAACACAATAATGTTTAATTCTTTGTCGGTCACCGGTGTCTGCCATAAGTGTTAATCAACGCAATCTCTATAAAACGACTGTATAATATAAGCTAGTTTTGTTCATTTAGTTTCTTTAATAAGTTTAAATCATATACTTACTTACCTGCTGTTCCTATTGTTGATTTCTTATGAAAGTGCATACCATAATTGTGTAGGTATGTACAAAATTGGTTATTTAGTGTGCTGGTAATTATAATATTTTGTAATATTCTTTGAACTTCTTTAATGTTTTTGTAATAGGTAGGTAATTAATTATAAAAATTATGCTGGTAAGTTATTGCCCTAATTTAATTTTTATTTAAATCGCCCTAACCTAATTTTATTACTATTATTAATTAATTGGCTTTATATATTTTTTTAATGTTCATTAATTTAATAAAAATATAAATTTAACTTCGTAGTTTTATTATATTATTGATATGGTAAGTTTCGTGTTAATCGACCAAATAAAGTAGAAATACTTGGAAATAATAACACATTTAAATAGTTTATTCTACTATAACATTCTAAAAAACTATTTTATAGGTTACTAACCATGAGATACTACATTAACTATAAATTATTCACAACGTTAAAAATGGTATGTGCTACTTGCGTGTAAATAGAGTAACAAAATACCAACGTAAACAATCGTATGCCAAATATACGATATATTTTGCAAATATATTTCAACGTAAGTTATCGTAAGAGCCACTTAAGATTTTAAAAATATTTAACTACCGATGTAAATAATTGTAACAACATTATTTCAAAAACTAAACCAATTTCAGATTTTCTTTTGGATACATACTGAGGCGCCATTCGTTATGTACGCAATATGTAAATTTCAAAGTTATAGTACTAAAATTAAAGTAATTATGAATGAAAATGTCTTTAAAATGCTCTGGTGTAAAATTACCTTTTTGCACATACGATTATTAACTTAGGAGCCATCGATTTTGTTTGTTATATACTACCGATCAATGATATAGATTAAAGATAAAATATTCTTTATTGTACACCAAAGGACAAACACAAAGTAACATACAATTGGGGGCCTTATTGCAAAAAAGCAATTTCTTCCAGGCAACCGTGTTGGATTGGACAGAAGACAGTGTTTTTTTTTTAATTTTAATTTTTTTTTAATTTTGTTTTTAATTTTTTAATTGGTTTTAATTTTTTTATTTTAATTTTCTCTTTGCTGATTTTTTTTTTTTAAATATCAGCAATACGTTACAATATTCTTGAATCGGATCACGTACAGTATATTATTTTATAACACATTTGCTCGTAAAGTGGCTCTTATTACACCGATTTCAGCATCGTAATGTAGCTTATTACACACTAGTGCGGTAATGTAAAATTAGTAATAACGCACTAGTGCGGTAATGTAAAATTAGTAATAATTTGAATCTATGGACAACACAGACCACGCCCACACAGTCCACGCTTCAGCAAGAAACAACTGCACAGTCTGCACAAGTGCTTAGATGGTGAGCCTTTAGTCTGTTAGTCGCTTTTACGACACCTAAGAGAAGAGAGGGGTTGGTACCTATTATTATTATTTTGAAGCCCATCACCGCTCTAAGCTGTTGAATGTATGTGCAATCTTTAGTCCGTTAGTCGCCTTTTACGGCACCGAAGGGAAGAAAGGGGTTGGAAGTATTATTTTGATAAGCCCATCGCCGTTCTATGTTGTTAAATGAATGTGCAGTCTTTAGTCCGTTAGTCGCCTTTTACGACACCGAAGAGAAGAGAGTGGTTGGTAGTATTATTTTGATGAGCCCATCGCCGTTATATGCTGTTGAATGTATGTGCAGTCTTTAGTCCGTTAGTCGCCTTTTACGACACCGAAGGGAAGAAACGGGTTGGTAGTATTATTTTGATGAGCCCATCGCCGTTCTATGCTGTTAAATGAATGTGCAGTCTTTAGTCCGTTAGTCGCCTTTTACAACACCCAAGGGAAGAAAGGGTTGGTAGTATTATTTTGATGAGCCCATCGCCGTTCTATGCTGTTGAATGAATGTGCAGTCTTTAGTCCGTTAGTCGCCTTTTACGACACCGAAGGGAAGAGAGGGTTGGTAGTATTATTTTGATGAGCCCATCGCCGCTCTATGCTGTTGGATGTATGTGCAGTCTTTAGTCCGTTAGTCACCTTTTACGACACCCAAGAGAAAAAAAGGGTTGATAGTATTATTTTGATGAGCCCATCGCCGCTCTATGCTGTAGGATGTATGTGCAGTCTTTAATCCGTTAGTCGCCATTTACGACACCCAAGGGATTGGATGGAAAGACTTCCTACCTTTCACATACCTTTATTTTGTTGATTCAAATAGCGGCTTCTTGTTCAATAATTACTTTGAAAGTTTAAAAATAAATATGTCTAGTTTTAGTAATGGAGAACTAAACTTACAGTCTACACCACCGGGAAATAATAAGTGAAGCACAAAATGTTATTGACAGCCTATTACCACCTAAGTCCAAAGAAAAATACATGTTGGCTTACCAAAAATTATATACTAGAAAAGCAACAAAAACACGCAGTCATTTTCAGAAAATGTGTTTTCCTCGCAAATATGTTATAAAACGTCGTATGACATACGTGCGCTTTGATAATTACAGCCTCTGCTTTCTTGTAGCCCTCGCCTACAGCTCGGGCTAGCAATATCGCCTCTGCTGTAATTTTCAACTTACCGCACTAATATCATAATGTACTATTATAACACATTTGCTCGTAAAGAAGCTCTTATTACACCGATTTCAGTATCGTAATGTAAATAAGTTTCGCACTAGTGCGGTAATGTAATTGAAAAATTAGTAATCATTTGAATCTATGGACAACATAGGCCTTTAGCCCGTTAGTAGCTTTTACGACACCCAAGGGAAGAGAGGGGTTGGTGGTATTATTTTGATGAGCCCATCTACGCTCTATGCTGTTGGATGTATGTGCAGTCTTTAGTCCGTTAGTCGTCTTTTACGACACCGAAGGGAAGAGAGAAGTTTGTAGTATTATTTTGATGAGCTTATCGCCGATCTATGCTGTTGGATGTATATGCAGTCTTTAGTCCGTTAGTCGCCTTTTACGACAACCAAGGGAAGAAAGGGGTTGGTAGTATTATTTTGATGAGCCTATCGCCGCTCTATGCTGTTGGATGTATGTGCAGTCTTTAGTCCGTTAGTCGCCTTTTACGACACCCAAGGGAAGAGAGGGGTTGGTGGTATTATTTTGATGAGCCCATCTACGCTCTATGCTGTTGGATGTATGTGCAGTCTTTAGTCCGTTGGTCGTCTTTTACGACACCGAAGGGAAAAGAGAAGTTTGTAGTATTATTTTGATGAGCTTATCGCCGATCTATGCTGTTGGATGTATATGCAGTCTTTAGTCCGTTAGTCGTCTTTTACGACAACCAAGGGAAGAAAGGGGTTGGTAGTATTCTTTTGATGAGCCTATCGCCGCTCTATGCTGTTGGATGTATGTGCAGTCTTTAGTCCGTTAGTCGCCTTTTACGACACCCAAGGGAAGAGAGGGGTTGGTGGTATTATTTTGATGAGCCCATCTACGCCAACATATATTTTTCTTTGTCCAACAGCATAGAGTTGGACAAAGAAAAATATATGTTGGCTTACCAAAGATTCATGCACTAGTAAAACAACAAAAAACGCAGTAATTTTCGGAAAATGTGTTTTTCTCGCAAATATGTTATAAAACGTCGTATGGCATACGTGCGCTTTGATAATTACAGCCTCTGCTTTGTTGTAGCCCTCGCCTACGGCTCGGGCTAGCAATATCGCCTCGGCTGTAATTTTCATCTTACCGCACTTATATCATAATGTACTATTATAGTTATCTCAACGCACACCGCATTCCTGGCGCGATATACTTACTTAGTGTTTTCCAAAATATATGTATAGTTTGAAAACGTAATACGTATCGATATCGGATTTATCGTTTCAGTAACTGCGCACACAGCATTCCTAACGCGATATAGTGTGTTCCAAAATATATAGTTTCAGAACGCGATACGCATCTATATCGGATTTGACGATATTGATGCAATATACGTTTCACTAACTGCGCACAAAGCATTCCTGACGCGATATAGTGTTTTCCAAAATATATAGTTTCAGAACGCGATACGCATCGATATCGGATTTGACGATATTGATGCAATATACGTTTCAGTAACTACGCATACCGCATTCCTGACGCGATATAAAATATATAGTTTCCAAAATATATAGTTTCAAAACGCATCGATATCGGATATTACGATATTGATCAATATACGTTTCAGTAACTCTGTAAGATTTGTATCGCCCACTCCTAGTGCTTGGTATATAGGCACATGCACGTAAAAATGGTGGTCCCGGTGGTTGCCGTAGGATGGCAGTTGTTAAAGCTTAATGGGGGTTAGGCGGTGAAAACGGAAAAATTGGCTGTTTTCTATTAGCTGTTATTCAAAATATTTTAGAAATTTCGCACTGAAATTTTCAATATGTATTACAGAATGTATGTGTGACGGGATGACGGTTTCCAAAACACGATTGGAAACACTTTTTTATGGACTAACTCGCGTTTACATATTTTTTATTCTGCAACGGGTCAGCGCTTGGCCTTCATCTTACCTGATGGACAGTGATGATAAGGCCGAAGGTGGAAGCGCGCTTCACCCGGAATCCTCAACCACTGAGGAACTGGCTATCTTATCTCAAACTAACGGAACACAACAATGCTATAAACATCGTTGTTATGGCGACAGACTTATATAAGATGGTGGTAGCTAGCCTGGCGAACTTAACAGCCCTACCACCAACCAAACCAAGTACACAAAGATCGGACCCGTGACCTCTGAGCCTGAGACCGGTGGCTTAACCACTAGACCACAGAGGCAGTATCTTATATTAGAGACGCCTGCACAGGTCCCTTTTGCAGCAGCACGACCCATTGGGATCTATTGTGCAAAAACCCTAACAAAACCCTAAAGAACCCTAAAGTCTTGTTCGTTGCATCGCATTAGACGATTAATTTAGCCGAGCAGAGCGTACATTGCTTCGCTAGTTTAATTATTTTAAAGTTACATTAACCCTTCCAATTTAATCACATAATGTGGACAACGTTTTAGGTTTATGTAACAATGCCTCATTTTACAAGGCACACAGCAGTGCACGCTGCTGCTTGGCGGCAGAAATAATTGTACTCGTATATCCAGATAGACGATTACTAAACGTGATTTCTAACATTTGAACCAATTTTGTGTTCTAATCTAAAACAATACACGTCTCGGTGAGCGCGCGAGACCGCGTAAAAGGAGTTGGTAAAATCCGCGTAGCTGCCGAAAAAAGACGAATTAGGTACCTTTTGATGATATTTTTCCGACTGAACTTGAAAACATGGCGTAATTTACTTGTATATGCTCTAAGACTTGTATGTGTGTAGTATGAGTGTATTTATAAACTTGTTGCTATACTCTTACGCGGTCCTTCCTTCGATCTTACTTGTCAAGAATTTGTATGAGAATACTTTAATAACTTTTTTTTAACCTTTTGTGTCCCGCGTCTGCTAAGGTCTCTCTCAAACTCTTCCACAGATCCCGATCCAGAGCCAAAGACTGCCAATGTCTTGTGTGGTTTATAAGGTCGTCGCACCATCTCTTTTTGGGTGTTCCTCTTTGACGGCACCCGTCTAGCACCCGACCCGACGGCAATCATTTTTTATTTTAATCATTTTTGAACATTTACAAAAAAGTGTTCAAAGCGCGTTGCAGTATTGTAATACATATTATTAATTATTCACTAAATATAACAATTACCATATGAACGATATGCTTCATCATTAAAATGAAAATATATTATCGACCACGATGCCAATATATAATGGCATGTTAAATGCAAAAACGAGAGGTGCAAAGTTTACCAAAAACTGTTTACGTAACACCACCACACTTTCTGTAAGAGTCCAAATCAGCCGCACGATTAACGCGAACATTCAGACCGCTCATCAAACGTTACCATACCGAGGTGCAGCCGCAAGAAGTACATACATCACATCACATCACATATTCAGGGCCGTACGCCCCGTCGCCAATTAACCCGAAATTCGGCCGCTGCAGCCGACCCTGTCGCCTGTCCTCAAACGCGGTCCGCCGGCAAAAAAGGCCGGCGAGATCCCGCCGAAATTACCTCCGCCATCTTCCACGCAATTACCGCTTTTTGTCAACACCGCGCCACTTATGTTTACATGGGCTCTGCGAAGCGAATCATTATCATTTAAAATGAGCATAATTATCATAAAACTTTTGGTAAAAATCACATACTCGTAGATGACAACTTTTCTTTTTAACTATCATCTAACGTTTTATTGTTAAAGTATTTCACATAACAAACGCCCATAGGCCAAGTTAACCCTTGCCATCAGGCGGGCTACATGACTAATAGCCACGTTTAGCAGTAGTTTTTAAACTAAGGGAGTTGAACGCCCCGCGCAACTTGATAACGTAGGTAATCAGAGAATCTAGCGTTATGTCGAATTAGTAACTCACAGTTTTCAAGCCAAAATAAAAAAAAAACACAAACGTCATAAAAATATATAAATACTAGCGGCCGCTCGCGGTTTCACCCACGTGGTTCCCGTTCCCGTGGGAATATCGGAAAAAAGTATTCTATGTGTTAATCCAGGTTATAAACTATCTGTATGCCGAATTTCATTCAAATCCATTCAGTAGTTTTTACGTGAAAGAGTAACAAACATCCATCCATACTTATAAACTTTCGCGTTTATAATATTAGTAGGATTCGGAAAAAATGGAATACTTATTTTGTGAATTTATTAGAAATTTGTCACATCCGACCTATATAGTAAGTAGTTGGGCCGTCCGTCCGTCCCCTCAAGTCATTCCACGTACTTACATAGTAACTTGTTGAACTAATGCACATTTAATTTCTTGCAAATTTTATTACGGTACGCATTCCAATTTATGTAAGTATAAAAAACGAACAATGATTCACATCCGCGCTTTCCACTGGCTGACAAGACGTGATAAATTACGGGTTAAGATTTTAGGAATTCACGCAATAAAATACATTAACAATAAATATGTTTTAAAGTGCATTCGTGTTTCATAATTCAGTACGTTCCAGATTATTAATTTAATGCTACAGATTATAGAGGAACATTGTAAAGAGTAATAACTTTGATTCGATAATTGCATGCAACTATTAATTAAGGATCCTTAATCTCTATCCTTATATTGATACGGATCTTAGTTTCGTCTAGAAATACGAATAATAAAATTTATTCGCGAGGTATTAACACAGCATTAGAAGCACAGGCTGTGGTATTAATTCCACTCCAGGTATTAATTCCACTCCAGTTACACATGTCATGAAATTTAACTACCACAACTACGTTTCTGTGAGTACCTACTTATACAAAGAACTATGAACTTCTTCGCATTTATAAGATTTCTTAAGATCCTACTACTTATAAGCACCAAATTTTAATAACTTCTTTTTTTATCTTCCACTGTTTGATGAAAACTTATATAGGTATTTTGGTACCATTAATTTTAAATCTAGTGAAATTACATTTTATAAGGAACGCTAGATTCTTAACGAAAAACGTAATTTGAAACTGCTGAGGCGACGCTTCAGGTACTTTAATAAGTTTACTTCCGAGTCCAGTCCATTTTCTTTCTTTTCTTATATACATATTTCTAGTTGGCAACATTATTATTATGATTTTGTTACGAAATATTATGCTATGTCAATATATGTATTGTTTCTAGTTCCTGAGCACGATACACACGGAATATTAGATAAAGAAGATTTAATCTAGGTTAATATTTCTGTGATGATACATAATATACAGACACATGATACAGCGTGAGAGCTGATAAATATTGTATTGAAAAAACATAGTCATACGAACCTGAATCTCCAGTTCTCTATACCCGGCCTCGGTGACGCTAGCGTCTCGTTTTTTTGTTCTTTAAATGGGAAACCCTCATCTCACGCAATGTAAAGTAATGATAATGTCGAAGGTAAGACGCACTTCACCCGGAATCTTCAACTACTGAGAATATCCATTAGGTCGGACTAATAACTCGTTTGCCGGGTCAGTAACATAAAACAAAATATGTATAATACAAAAAGAAACTGTAGGTGCGTAAACGAAATTCTATGCCTCCAGAGGGCGGGGAAAAAGCTCTATGAATAAGGCATCGGCGTAAAAGTAATACCATCTATATGAATGGGTAGTATGTGTGCCGTCCGGTAAAAATAACACTATTAGTGGCATTCGGGCAAGTGGGTTTTCACGGGCCGGCGCGCGGCCGAAAGGCGGCTGGGCACATTAGGTCCCAAACAAACAAAGCGCAAACAAGTTATTCTCGTCAATATCTCTTAGGGCATCGGGGCTCCGACTTTTACCACTTCACGGGATTATTGAGTCGAGCAGACTCCAGTTATTAACTTGTATCGCGGAGTTTTATTCTTGCAAAATTAATTAGAAGATGAAAATTTTTGACCTAACTTATAAAGTTTCAAGAGTCGTCTGTTTGCAACAACATTTTCTGATAACGATTTCATGATTAGAATCTTATTAATCATCTTCTATCTATGTATACATGTTGTTTACAAAAGAGTATATATACACATCACGAAAGGGGATGAAGTGTGATTTATTTAGTAGGTCATTGTGCTTGCGTATTATTGTTTTTGCGTAGTCACTGACGGCGGATCCAATAATGTCTTGTTTCGTTCCCCACTCAACTCAGCTTTTTTTTGGACAACAAACTGACAGTAGTATTGCTGCGAGGACTTCACGGGGCTCGTTGGAATAGCAAGAAAAACAAATTAAATTAATAACAATATCTTTTTTCATGTATAAAAAGGGGCAAACGCACATATCCACACCAAAAGCTTAAATTAGCAATCAAAGATGAGAGGGAGGGAAGTCTACCCATTAAACACTGGAGAACAGCAATTCGAGTAAAGTGGAGGCCGCGGGCCCTGTCTGAACCACCCTGACGTATGCCCATCTATGGACAGCTACTCCCCCATAGAATAATAACTAAAGCAATTATTCTGAGTACTCCCCCGAAAGTTGACTGGACTCCTAGTGACAAATGAGAGCTCAGCTGTCGGAAAACCAGAGACAATAGAAATTCATACATACGGTCGCGGTCAAAAAATGTTTACCACCATAAGTATCACAATGGACGATTTTCCGAGATCAAAAAAAAAGAATTGATTCGTAACTGACTTCATAGATGGCGCTTAGCATAGTAGTATGGCGCTTAGTAAAAGGCGAGTCCATGAAGAACACGTGTATGGCTACGTAACATTTATTCCATTCCAAAATAGAAATAGGTCCTGGAGATCCTGAATAAAAAATTGTAAGTACTATTTTTTTATTTATTTGATAGACAAGCAAAAGTGTAGAATTTATTACAGCCCTTAGGTAGAAACGGGTCGGCTTTCATAAAACGCCATCTATCGAGTATTTTTGAACTAATTTTTATTTTTTAATTTGGGCTGTCAGAAAATCGCTCTTTGCATGTACACATTTAGGTCACAAGTTCTAAATGTCTATTTCTCAGAACAATATTAGTTATTGTTCTGAGGTCTATTTCATATTAATTTGATTGACCATAGATTAAAATCTTTTTTCTAATGATATGAGAATTATTCGCTCTAGGAGATGGACCATGACTACTATCAAGTTTTGATATATAGAAAACCTTCTTTGAAAAAAACTAATATTTTCATTTTTTTACTAGGAATATGAAGAAATAACAAAAAAACAACTTCAAAAATCTTTATTTAATATTTAGTATAACCTCCCTCAGCGGCTATGACGGCACGTAGTCTATCTCGCATTGATGCAACAAGACGCGCTCATAGATCAGTCCCTCTGATATCCTCCCATACTCGAGCACAGTGTGATCTAAGAGCATGAGGGTTTCTTTCATTTTGACAGACGTTGAACCATAAGCCCCCATAAAATTTCAATAGGGTTTAAATCAGCAGATCGAGTGGGCCTTGTTATATGCGCGGCAGTTAGTATCGGTCGTCGTCCTGAATTATTTCTATGATCTGTTGCCCTTCTTCGCCGTGACGCCGAATCCAAAACCTCACGTGAATCGTGATATATTGAGTTCTCGTGATATAGCACTAATACTATGTCCATCTTATAAGAGAAATATTATTTCAGCCATTTGCTCCAGGGTTAAACTTGCCATTTTATTTCGTTTTATAAATATCTTTCGTAAAATTATGCTCTTGTCGAAACGACGACGTTCAAACAATTATTTTTGTTAAATGTCATTTCAACAAATAAAGAAATGAGTTTCAACATCAAAAAGTGGTCAATAATCTCTTTGTTATACTCGATGCGTCATATTGAATAATAACTTTTCAAAGGTAATAAGTAACTTGATTTGGCATTTTAGACTTTAGTGAAAAAAGTGTGTTATAGAATCTAATTTCAAAACTGGTAAACATTTTCTGACCGCGACCGTACATATGTAATACATACATAAAATCACGACTCACAGAATAACTAATAGTACTACCGTACAGAAGGTTCACTCTCTAACTTTCACGCGAAATTGAAACTTATCGTGTGACCCGAGCGTTCATATTCCGTTAAGCAACGCTGACTCGATATAGATTTGACGTCATGACGTCACAGAGCGTAGGGTTTACGTGCGCGCGCAGGGATTACGAGTTAAGCGACGACGCGCGACGTGTTCGGTGCGTCGCGAGCGACATCCTTTACTGCCATACGCCAAGGCGGCCTGCCTGGGAGGCGCGCCGGCCTAACGTACCTAAACTGCGGAGTGACACCCCCCTGCTTTTATCCCCGAAGGTTTAGTCAGAGACTAGGCAAGGATGACCGTAAAAGCAGTCCTCTGCCATAGTCCACTTTTCACCAAATACCCAACTGAGCCCATCGCCGCTCTATGCTGTTAGATATGTGAATCAATATAAATTTAATTGTTAACAACCTCTAGGAGTCTTCGTGATAGACAAGTGGATAAAGTGCGTTGCAATTTGGCCTTTAAAATTCTCGATCGGATGGCGAGTAAAACTACCACAGCATTCAGTTCATATTAAATAAATAGTAAGGTATTACCTACGCACTCATAGATGGTAATTTGTAGCGTCGTGCTTTTTATGCCTAAGCAACTCGTAATGAGAGCCATAATATCATACAATGATAACGCTTCAATAAATAATCGGCAGACCGCAATAATTACACACAACAATACGTTGCTGTTGGAAACTGTTCCATGGGAAGTGGGAATGACATAATTGTATGGTAGCGTTGTAATGGATTTACAATGTTAATACTGTATGAGAACCAGGGTGGTTAATGTATAACTTCAACATCATTCTATCGCAATAAGGGCGTTACGCTACTGAAAAAAACAATAGCGCACGCGGATTGTACAACGACGGGCGGACGAAGTTTATGCGCTTAGAATGCGCCCCTGGGGGCTAATTGTCTAACTTCAAACTCTCGAATACTTTTTATTTATTTATTAATTCATTAAGGCTTACAAAACAAGTAACAGTCTAAAGCATGCACTTAATTTATGATGCACTTTTTTACATTAAACCAGACCGTAACTCTTAAGATGTAGGCACAACTAGATCAAAGTAGATACATACTATGAATGAGGGTTAATCAATGATATTTCTCTTTATATAATATCATTGGGGTTAATACATTATTATAGTCTAGGCTTGTAGCCTTCTCACTAGCTTAACTTAACAAAAAAAATCCTAAAAAAGTAAATAATGTTGAAATTAAATTAAAATGTATATAGAAATGTTAAAGAGGCCAAGAGAAAAGAGGCCAAACCAAATTATTGTCAGTAAAAATTACAGTTTTGTATGAACCACATGTGTCAAACTTTATTTGACTGATATAGTTAATGGGAACTTACTTGGATGTTGTGAAACGGCATGGCAGAGCGATTCTGTAAAGCTCGATCGTAAACTCGAATCTCACTTCGACCCTTCCGTTCCGATCAAAAGTGACCTTTGGGACGTTACTTGCCGTACCTAGAGTCGAATTTAGAGAATGCTGATTTTATAATTCGAGCCTGAATCTGCAGTTAGTTTACGATCGAGCTGTACAAAATCGACTTGTACTTAAAAGGTATTGCGCTAAGAGTAAGCTAGTGTGAAGTTAGACAATTAGCCTCATGAAGACGTTCGAAGACGGTGCCAGAATTAGACGTGCGGAATTAAAGCAAGCCCTATTAACAAATAAACCAAATACATGTTAATATATTCCTAGCTGGGAATCGAACTGGTTCTGAGCCCAGTCGTCAACTAGCAGACCTCGGAGGCAGTATTGTTGGATATCATATCGGGACGTAATGGTTACTACTTCATGTTGTCGGCTTTTAAATGCCATAAAGCGGTCTCAAGTCTCTACGCAAAGGCGAAACTGATATTAAATATGTTTTTATGGCTCGCTCATGACACAATAAAAAGGATCAAACTGGTATACTCGCGTGTCTGTATAGCCTAGTCTAAAAGCTTCGTATATTCGTCAAATTAGCATGAATGCAGGCGGCGGGGTCGGCGACCGCGTTCGGCGAGCGTGGGAGCGGCGCGGGCGCAGTTTTTGCAACTACCCGGCGCGGCGACCCGCTGCCGAGCCCCGCCCGGCAGGTAGCCTGCTCCCGAATGCTAAGTACGGCCGCAGGGACGCACCGAGGGCAAGGGGAAAACAACTAAATCCACAATAAAACACTGCGATCTAAAGAACAGCTGAACTGACAGTAAAACAACCTACGTCATAGTGACGAGACAAGATATTTATTGTGAAATGTAGCGCGTAAACATGTTCTAATTGTCATTTTGTCTGGAGCAGTTGGTTGTCGTCATGTTTGCCATAACACAACAAGCTTTAGATGTTTCTGGAATTATAAAGTCAATGACTACGTAAACGAGTTCCAATTTGTGTCATACGTCTGGGGCAGTTTGTTGTCGTCATGTCTGGCATACTTAACAGAAAATGCAGTCACATAGATATACTAGTGATTATAAGAAGCTCTTTCCACCTTTGTCTATGTCACGTGTAACGTGTGTTTTCTATGTACAATTAATTAATGTTTCAGACACACCATTGACCCATTAGGTCGCCGATTATGGGTTGCCTCAAGCTGCTGCGTTACGCAACGTTAATGTTTTTTGCTAATACTTAGAACTCATAGTCTAAATACTTACCCACAGTGGGCCGGTATTAACCTCATCTGGTGATCCAAGGATAGGAGGTGGAAAGGAAACAGAATTTGTCGCAGCGCAGCCGGCGGTGATGTGAGGCCTAGTCTCGGGGCGTGATACGCCAGCCGGACCCAAAAAGCTGGTCCAAACGCTCACAGCACACGTCCACTTTACCGATCACTCACTACCTCGCGTGGCAACGACGCCTACCAAACGCTAGGGATATTCTTCGTATCTATAGGCTGTCATTCAGCGCTAGTTCCGTCTGGTTATATACACAATTACACAGTAGCCTCCGATGGCTTTTTACAAAGGATTACCAGGATTTTATTGGATTTCACTTTTACGTCACAGAACTAACTCACGCGCCGGCGAACATCTTTACAAGGACAGATCGGATTTTGTTTTTTTTTTCTATATATTTCGTCTATCTTTTGCTGAGGCAAAGAGAGGCATAAATATTCTATTTTTTTAATATCTTGGGCTACTTAACTTATTTTTTATATAACTTAGGGAATCGTAATGTCACTGATAGAATACATAACTACGTCTGTTACAATGAGAGCTTTGGCCGCTCATTTTCAGTTACGATTATAATATAACTTCTCACAAATGGGAGAAGTCCCCGCTGCATAAGATAAGATAACGTGCATGCGTAAAAGTATTTTCTCTCTTCTTTTCTATCGCGTTTCGGGGTGCAGGTGCGGCCCTGGCGCGTCGTCCTGTCTTGTGCAAGCATCGTCTGGACAAAAAGTCGATTTTGATGTAACAACTTTTTGTGCAGCGAGATTGAAGTCGAATTGCGCGTCGATTTTGTAAGTGAGAGACGGGATAATGTGTAATTATAATGCCAGAAAAGATGTTGATGCTGTTCCGAGAATACGCCACTGTCTCAGTACGTTTAACCCCCGATGATTAGCTAGTTTTCTGAGAAGGAGAAAATGTGGACAGTACCCGAACACGTGGGTAGAAAACATAAATGGAACACTCTACGAGTAGGTATTTACTAACTTTAGATTACTTAATAGATTTTACGTATATTTAATATCTAAGTAAAAAACCACATGAAAACGTTGACAAAAAATAATCTTCTGTCACCTAATCTTCATCATCAACCTTAGATTATTCCTTTTTCTGAGTTATCAACACAACAAGGTGACAAGACTGATAAGTAACATTTTAAACCTTCATGGTCACTACAATAATTTTTATGAAAAAAACGTTATTTTTACCATGTTTGAGTTGTTTGTTTTGAGTCCCCGATATTTCGGCGCAGTTGCATTCACCATGATCACGGAGTAAGACTGACAAGGTTAGATCGGTGGGAACATGTTTGTAACCCAGGTCCATATTGGCTCACTAGAGTTCTTTACCCGAAATCTTCCTACCGATTTGTAATCCGAATGATCACTCTTCCTAAAATGTTTCTCCCTAAAGTTTTCATTCATACATTTTGTAGTAGATAGATAGATAGATAGATAAAACGCTTTCTTGCACACACAAAAATACAGAAAACATAAAATAAGCATATTAAAACTAACGTGGTCAAAGGCGGTCTTATCGCTTAAAGCGATCTCTTCCAGACAACCTACGATGTAGTAGTAGTAGTACTACCGACGATGTTCATAACACTCATGTTTCCGAAAATTGTAATCGCTACTGTTGTTTTTCATAACGCTTTTATCCCTAAACATAATTTCCATAATATTTTTAGTAAGTTTTTTTTACTCATATTAAAAGAAAATACAACGCGACACGGCAAAATGCATACTTTAGAAAGTCAAAAATGGACTTAACATACTTTAACATAAAGCCTAAAACTTGTTGCATTCATCATACCAGATAGTTGTTCAGCATGTTTTCTTTTTTCCGATGATAGCAACGGCGTTAGAGGGTCGAACAGGTTAACGTTTTGAATAGTGCGATTTGTCGCCTACAAAACTCTGAAGCAATACTACTTATTTAATTGCTCGTGTTTTGCTTAATCCACGATATTTGCAATAGATACGGAAGCCTCAGGTATGTCTTATTTTATTGTTACATAATATTTTTTGCTGTTGTTTTACCCTAATTAATACAAACGTTGAAATTGTTCCAGACGTATTTCTTCATATAAAATGTATGTTTCTTAAGACTTTCAAAAAAAGTTTCACTTAGTACCGCTTTCAACACGTGATGTTTACATTCGCGCATTCGTAGGTTATTACTATTCTTAAATTCAGAAACCCAAATGAACCCATTTTAACAATGGACCTTTTTTACAGGTAGTCGTAAGTGAACTAATTTCCTCGAATATTAAAATTAAACTGTTTACTGTATTAAAAACTGAAAACTTTTATAAACAATGTAATACAATGTGCATTGAACTATTGACTAATAATATATTACACGAGTTTGGTGTCAAATAAACAATCAAAAGACAGTAAAATCAAAATAAAGTGTGTGTTGAAAGTGTTTGTTTCAAAATTATTGGAAAAATGGAAAAAATCAAAGTGGTCTGAAGAAAGATTTATTAAAACAAACTCGAAATGAAAATCCTGATTGCGGCACTAGTTAAATATGGAACAAAGTACCTATATAATATTTAATTGCAGATTTTTAATGTAAAGTATGCATTTTGCCGTATGTGGCAACGGTGGCCTACAGGAGTAGGGCAGCTAGTATTTCTGTTGTCTTATAAAAAAATCACAGATTTCGCAGTCCCCGCAAGAATCGGAGCATTGAAAATGGATGAAAAAATTACAAAAACTTATGAAAAAAAAAATATGAATATCACATTACAAGTTGCATAACTACTTACAAGTCGAATAACATTACATACAAGTTTAAAACTAATGTAGTTTTAACTTACAAGTCAAATTATAACACAGAGAATAACATTTTCTTGTCTTTCACATCCTAAGTGAAATTCATTCATCAGGCGCCAAGGCACCTGATGAAATTTACTTAGATAGTCGAAATTTCAACTCGAATGCACTTCTCGCCTTCATCTATATACCACGACCTCCATGACGGTCGGTCAATAATCATAGAAGCTACATCACTTTTATAAATACGAAAAAACCGATTTTTTTTAAATATTTTTTTTTAGATTAATGTTTTATATTTTAGCGTTTTATTAAAATTTTACTTAAGTATATTTTTTTTGCCATTTTGTAGGTAAACTAATGCCCATTTTTTATCATAAGAAAGTCTGTTTTTTTTCCGAAATACTGACAATTTAATAAACAAACACCCCCCAAAACTTTAGAAATATTAGGCGAACTGTATGTAAACATTTCTTTTTTCTTTAAAGTAAAGTAAAATAAATTTAAGTAATTTAAGTAACTTTAGGTAGCAATAAGCAAAAAAGATGTAGTCTGATGTGTTTTATGCTTCATAAATTGCTTGTTTTTGTTTCTTTTTTTCATAATTACACGTATTTTTATTTTATTTTTGTAAAGTATTAAGATAACGTGAATCTTACAATAGTAACTAAGACTTTCGTATGTTGTTGTTTGTGTATGTATGTATAGTTGTTTTTTTTTATAATTCAATGAATAATATATAATAATTCATACAATTTTCTAAATTCCATACAATGTAACCAGTCGATTTTAAAAACTCAAACGCTCACACGTGTTTCGATAAATTTCTCAAATCTTGGTAATTTCCATCTCGATCCTCCAAAAATCCTCGGAGCTATGGCCAAAAATACGTCACAGGCGATTTGCATCTGATAACCATTTTCAATGAATAATAAAAACCTTTAAATTCAAGACTAAAAGACATGTCAAGACTTCAAGACAAGTCTTAAATTTCTTACATATCACGTGTCCTACAGGAGTAGGGCAGTTAGTATCCTCAATCATTTGAATAATAGTGTAAAAGACAGTTATGTTGCGAAAACATAGAAAAAACAAAAAACAATAGTTTAATAGACGTTTATTGCTACGACATTATGGAGTTCAATTATTGGGAATTATGAACATTAGAAACAGAGCAGTTAAGAATTGTGATTGTAAGGATGAAAAATGTTAGGAAGAACATTTTAGGAGTTCCAATTATCGGAGTTGAAAATTTTGGTGAACTTTGGCGCACCCATGTAACCCACCACGCGCTGTGTCGGTGCGGGTTGGTGGGTTTTGAGGACTACTATCTTACGGCAACAACCGGAACCAACGCCTCAATGTGCGTTCCGAACTTTATAGAAAAATTGGAGATATTATATTTCAGGTATCTATCCAGTAGCATTTCAAAACTTGCATAACCTTCAAGATCCCTAACTGCTGCTAATCCACGCCTTTCATGTTGATTTTCCTGTCTTATCGTACAATTTTTTTCATATTATCAATGTGCCGAAAGAAATAGCTGCGTAAATTGTTAAATAAGAAAGTGTTTGTCGTGTTAAGGTGTTACCGCTCCGTCACTATGATTAATGACTGAGACACTGTCGCTCATCCGACACAACCTGTGGCAAAAAACTATGTACCTATTATATTAATATGTTTACGTTCTTCCTGTTACGTCTCACTCGCCCGACTGCGTAAGGAGCTTAACTTAACATAAAGTATTTCTGCACGCTTAAGACAATAGACAATGAATATTAATAAATCATTACTTTGAAATAAAGCACTTTAAACGGATCTGGAGGGTGACTCGATCACGGACACGGCTTAGGGTTCGTAACGTCATTATAAAATAGATTTAACTTATATCAATGAGATTGAACGGATTACGGGAAGGGTTCATAACGTCATATTACATACTAGCGGCCGCTCGCGGTTTCACCCGCGTGGCTCCCGTTCCCGTGGGAATATCGGAATAAAAAGTATTCTATGTGCTAATCTAGGTTATAAACTATCTGTATGCCGAATTTCATCCAAATCCATTTAGTAGTATTTACGTGAAAGAGTAACAAACATCCATCCATACTTACAAACTTTCGCGTTTATAATATTAGTAGGATTATTAATATTTAAAAAAACCTTTAGAGATATACATTAATCCGCAAAAACTTTAGAAAAAGCTTATTAATTGCTTTTTTGTGGCTAACTAATTTTATGTGTTATATCAGAAATTACAAATACTGTAAAAAAAACTTCAATAATCTATTTTTTTTTTAAATTAAATTCTTCCATGTTTGCTGCCGTTCATTCATTTATAACTAAAGAATCTTCAAGTGTCTATTATTAATATTATTGAGGTTCATTACTGGATACCGAATGCTTTTATAATCGATGTTTTATCGAGCCTCAATTAAAATAACGGGGTCCGCAGCTGGTTTCTGGCGAAATTCGCTAATCATGATATACGGCAAACTGGATTGTGACGTGACGAGGTGATGATTTCTACCATTTGCTGACGAATTGATTATCTGCTTGAATAAAAAAGACTAATGGCATACGGGCCGGTCATAAATGCCGGCTAACGGTGGGCGTATTCATTAATCTATGCCGAGATGTTTTGGCGGGAAACTGAAGCGTCATGTTGTCAAATTTTGTTTTTATTTTTTGTTAAACCTAGCTAGAAAAGAGTTACTGCGATATTAGCGGATTATATTCGCATTTAAGCTCGTAGAAGGTGCACTTTCTAAACTTATATACTCGTTTCATTTGAATTAAATGCTTAAAGAGGTTTAACGCTAAATATACTTATTGGTGCTCTACGCATGTTTTTAAGTACTCGTCCCAACTACTTTAGGATAATTATGCTATAGAACAGAATACACATAAGCATAGTGTTCTTAAACTAACACGAGTGTTGGCAAATGTAAAACAGTGCTGAAAGTATTTGAATTGGTATACAAACAACACTCCACGGAAAAAGCTTATGGGAGTTTTCGGAACAGCTTTTATTTGAACTAAAACTCAAGGGATTGAATATCCGGGAACACAAAGAAAACAATATGGAAATGATTATTATAAGACTGTTCAAAACATTTAATTTGTATGTAAATCCAAAGACAAACTCACCAGGATCTCATTGTAAAAAACAGAATAAAATAAATATTTAAGGGGGCTTCCATACAACAAACGTGATTTTTTTGCTCGTTTTTGCTCGATATTGATAACGGCAACAGGTAGACGCTTGAAATATTCACAGAATATTTTTATATTAGTATATTCACTTTAAAAATAAAAAATTCAATTAAAATAAAATTAATATTTAAGGGGGCTCCCATACAACAAACGTAAATTTTTTTTCATTTTTTTTTTCTCTGTTTTAATAACGATAACAGTTAGAAACTCGAAATATTTACAAAATATAATAAGCACTTGGCCGGTTCTTTTCGCACTTTTTCTCCAATACTTCTAAACTAGGAACACAAGATTTTTTTTATGTTTTTTTATGCTTAATAAGACCTCTTGACCTCGATCTCGCCTGATGGTGAGCGTAGATGAGGTCTACGACGGAGCGAGCTGCCCCAGAAGATGCCTATTAACTCTCGCCTTGAAGGCATTCAGGTTATAAGTTTTTGGGAACACAGACGATGGCAGGGAATTCCACTACTCACAGTGCGCAGCAAAAATGATGACATGAAGCGTTTAGTGCGACATAGTGGAACTTCTACTAGGTGGGGATGATATCCTTCAGAACGTTTGGAGGTTCGGTGGTAAAAGGGCGATGGTGGTATGAGTTCGAAAAGCTCCACTGCACACTCTCCGTGGTAAGTTCGGTAAAAGACACACAGGCAGGCGACACGACGCCGGTGTGCGAGGCGGGTTAGCTTGGCCTCAACAAATGTAAAACACGAGTTTCACTTTAAATACTGTTTATAGTAATGCATTTAATGCCTTGCTTATTTTTCTTTCCTAGGTTATAAACTATCTGTGTGTCTAAGTTCTTTCCACGAGTGGCGATGGGCTCACCACCTGTCACGCTGAGCACATGTGCAGTTACCATTGGTGACTGCTGTGGACTCCTTTTGCGGTCCTCATTGCCTGGTATCTGACCAACCCTTCGTGAATATGTTTGAATACAAAATACAATGTACGAGTGCTCCTTTTCAATGAAACCATGGCAGAATCATCTCAGTAACGTCCTTTTTATAAGTTATGTAGTGTATTTATATAGTGTATGTATGTATTGGTGTACGTTTTTATTATTATGTATTATATTTATGTAATTGTGTAAATATTTGTATATTAAATTTTTAATAGATTATACTGCCCTACCTGTCATATCTGCACCACCTTAAGGTTGACTGGTAGAGAATGCCTCAGGCATTAAGTCCGCCATGTAATATATTATGTTGCAAAAGTTTAAAATAAATAAATGTAGCATACTTTCATTTATTTATGATGACGTGTGATTAACAATCGCAATGTATTAGCCAAATTGTGTGACACTCCACATCAAGCATCGCATTCATTTCCCGTGATTCATTGAATAAGGCACGGCAGCCAGACATATAAATCTGTTCCATTTGTATCTCTCTTAAGCGGGCCGCTTTGTCCTCAAAAAGAGGATTTTACAATTTTCTTGGCGTAGACGGAGTCCACGGGGGCCTGTATTGTATGTTTACGCCTGTGACTGTTTACATAAAATCTTACTTTGTGGGTTTAAGGATATTTTCGTTGTTATATCGTTATATTCAAAAAGCAATCGGGATTAATCGAGTGTGAGTTTTTAGCTTTTTAGGAAAAAATTAGAAAAAGAGAGTTATTTAAATTTTCCTGGAGGTTGTCAAAAGATCTTCGACGAACCATATTAAGTTTAACTATCTATTAATGGTTTTAAACATACTTATGTCACCACCGAAAATCAAACCTGGGACCTTGGTGGTATGCAAAGTACCTTTCCAGGAAAGCCATGCACGTCGTTAAATTGTTTTATTTTCAATTACACAGTAATTATGTTAACCTACCAAAAGTGTGTAACAGTCAGTATCGACATCGATGAAAGCATGTATGCCACTAAACACTCCTTCAACCGTATTTTACATATAAAATGTACCATCCGTAGGCGTACTTAGTCGACTATTTACTCGAGTATTTTATTTTGAATAAGAAGGCTCCTCATCCTGCGGAGAATATTCACGTTTCCGGAGTAAATGCGTTTAGTTCGGTCTCGAGGGCCCACCGCTCCGCGCGTATAGTGGTACATGTAAATTTTAGGTCGGCGGCTGAAGGGAAACTCGTATTTGCACTGCAATACAATAAAGCTATGTATTACTTACATCCTTGTTGCTGGAGAATTTCGCTGCCACGTGCACCTGACGAGGCCGGGGCAAAATGAAAATGGGGAGAGCTTTATGGCGATTGTTTTAATGTAGGACAGCAAAAAATTATGCATCGCCTTGTATACATAAGTACTATGTTTGAGGTTTAAGCAGAAACAACTAAGTTTTTAGATAATACAAAAAACGTACTATTAAATAACTTTGTAGTTCAAAACCCCAAAATAATAGCAACAAGAAAGTTATTAATCAGATACTGTAACTGTTATTGAATTTATTATTAAATATGTAGTCAAGTATACCGACTTAAGCGAGTATGAGGTATTATCAGGAGTTGATCAGGTGTACTCTAGAGAACTGAACATCAAAACTTGACGTTCCTTTCAATCAAAACGCAATTCGACAATTCAACGTAAACAAATCGACAATACGGAGGAAACAAAACGGTGTCCGGTGGGCAGAAGTGGAGGGGAAGCAGTGATCGTAGCGGACATTACAGCAATAACAATAAATGCTTATAATAACGAATAAAGGAAATCCCCCGGATCCCTATGTCTGCACGGTTGCCCGGTAGATACTCGTAAAGTTAGAGGTTAAACGGGTCTATTGGTATAGGCTGGTGATTATCAGGTATTACGGAAGTCGAATGTTTAGTTAGTGCTGACTCGATACCTTTAAAGTGTAAGCTGATTCGTTATCAGCGACTTAAATAGAAAAGGGATGTAATAATAATTATTATTATTATAGTAATAATAGTAATATCAACTACTCAATCCTTGTAGCTTCCTTATTGAACAAACCTGTTACAAAGGAGCAATCCCGAGGGAGATGTGACTACTTTATACAATTTTAAACTTTCGCGTTTCAAAACATTCAGGCGGGGACTAACGGTCGAAACGTCGGGTATAAAAAAGGTATGCCTAGAATGCCTTTAATAAGTAGTTAGCGTTAATCCCTGTCTAAATTTTTGTTTAAGAGTTAATTTGCTAACTTGTAGCCTGCAAAAGCCGTGTAAATAATAAGTGTGTTATACGAATATTTTGTATAAATTTAGTTAAACTATTGTATGTTTTTAGAACAAAAATGTCTACCAAAATTAGAAGAAGTACCAGGCGCTCATAGCCAAGTAGCGACCATCTGAGGCGGTGGAGAGGGACAACGCTATTGCAACAGCTATAGTCTGCGAGCTTTGCTGCATGCCCCGAGACAATACGTTGGCAAAGGGCAATACAATACCTCATCGAACGTACGTCCGTCACTCAGCCGGTCACCGGCCCACGTTATAGGCGGCAGCGATAGTGGATGAAATGAAACAATGGAATGGCCCAACCGTTACTTTGTTGACGAAGCCGAGCGAATACGGACGCTACGTAGTGCTATAAAGAAAAAAGAAAAAAAGGATAAATGTTATAATTTTTAGTCCTTCTTTTTTCAAGGTTTCCTTCTTCGTATGCAGCGCCTAAAGACGAGCCTATTGCGTCTGTCTGCCATGCACATTTTTACTAGCGAAACATGTGTCATTTTTACCATGTCCGGTCCGGAGAGAAGCGGATGGTTATGTAGGGCTCAGCCTCCTAACCCACAATTATGTATAGGTTCTTATTTGCCATCTATAGGAGATTCGAGACCGCCATAAGATTTCATCAAAGTTCACCCCAGAAAATTGTAAACTTTGCAATGTCTATCGCTAGCCTATTTAACTGCTTGGATTTACGGTAACCCCAGATTAGTATCATATTTTTTTGACATTGCTCAAACTGGTCAAGTCTGTGGTTATTGATACACTTGATTCAAAAGTAACCCCATTTCATGGTACTTTCGTTGATACATAACTACTTACCTATACAGGGTGTAACAAAATCAATAAGCGAACATTTAAGGGCGGTATCTATACATCATTCTGAGTACAATGACAAAAAATGGGCTCCAGTTTTATAGTGATATTACAAAGTTGTTTTCTAAGAAACTAAATCAATTAAAATAATGCACATCATGAACGTGCTGTGTCTTTACTAAAACGCACACAAGCGTCAATAAAAGATAGCTCAGTGTGCTTGGAGCACACTGTGTTTAGTGTGCATGTGTGGCTATCTTTGTGTGCGTGTAGTAAGAGAGAGGGGCTAATTGTAACTTTTTTCCTTTTTTCGATGAAGTGACTAAACTATTGAGTATTTTAATTAATAAGGGCTTTAAAATGAGTAATCATATATTTGAAAATATATTTCCACAATGTTTTCCTAAATATGTAAGATTTTTTTAATTACAGCACTTTTTGTGGAAAACGTTGCTTGTTACAACTTACCCCGTTCTTGGGGCAAGTTGTAACTAGTGTGGGGAAAGTAGTAACGTCATATTAAAACAACAGGTTTCATTATCTATGACTTTTATTATAAAATAAACAAACAAAAATTACAAAATTATATTTCTTACGAACTAATGAGGTGAATACTTATCGTTTTTCTGGGTTTCTGAACCGTGGTTACCCCTGTTACGTCTATATTCCAAATGCGGGAAGCATTCATATTATTTGTTTAAAATCGATTAAGGCCGTACGGGTGTGGTACTTTATCTACAAAATTGACGGACATAGAAAAAATACAGGTCGGTAAAGTTGACATTGACATTCGTATGTCATTCACTTAATTATCGGTTCGTTTTCGTAAGTGGCGGACGACGGTCGATTTACGGGACGCTAGTTGAATTCTATCGGTAAAATCGCGTCAAATCTTCGAAAATCGGTTAGAAAACCCCGCGTGAATTGGTTGCGTATGAAGTCCTGACGGCAGGACTCGCGCTCGCGATAGTCGCTTTAGGAGACTTTGTTCATGTCGGTACATGCCCACGTGCATTAGTTGTGAATTAACAGTTAATCGGCTTAAATCTTAATAATCTCCTTGTAAACAGCCGTCGGAGGCTGCGGTGTAATTTATCGGACGGACGACAGCAGGCGGCAGCCCATATGTCGCAAATCCTTGACGGATTAGCACGCGTTATTTTGAGTGCTCGTGGGATACCAGGCCATCAGAGGCCTGAGGACTGGGTGTGCACGGGTCGGTGGAACGGACGTGTGTACGGAGGCGATTTGGACGAGCCTTCGAGGAGTCGGCAGGCGAGGCACGCTACCACCAGGCAGGCGTCACATCGCATCACAGCAGCTGGGCTGCAACCATCCTGATTCATTCCTCACCCCTGTCCTTACCTAAGGTTGCAAGGCGGGTCAACCAACGCATCATTCTTTGAGTACATAGTATTTCACCTACATAGTACATAGAAACACCTTTTTACGGATTAACTCGCTTTTAATTTACTATTTACATAGGTTATTACAAAGGTGTTTCATTTCAATGTGTAGTGCTCGCTTAAACCTTAGAAAATAATATATTTTAGGTTACCTTAAAAACAGTACTCCTGCTAACAACCGGTCGCGCCACCCTCCCGCGCTGCTGTACTGGCTGCGTTTACGTCGTAGTCCCTAACTAAAAGAGCACATTGAGTTCAAAATCAAAACAAAATATTAGAAACCGGCTGAGTTATGAAGCTGTTACTACTTACCCCTGTTACAACAAGCCCATCCCTCCCCTACAGCTGTACGGGTTTGGAAAGGGTGTATTTTTTGGTGAATTATGATAAAGTTTTGTTGATTATCTCGGTAACGAGCCTGTAGTTTTGGACCAAATTTGGTGAGCATGCTCAGTGTGATCTATAGATGCTCCCCTTAACGTTCGCTTATTGATATTGTTAGACCCTATACAGCGACAATTGCGACATTTGTATGCGGGTGGGTGTTTGCTCAGCCCTGCGCCCGCGCTGCCGCGCCACTACACAGAACAGGCCTCGCGACAAACAACGCCGCTTGGAACAGCTTCACACACCACTTGACTTTTTCACTTTCTAGGGTTCTGTACATTTGATGAAAAACCTGCCAATGTAAAGTACTACTTACTTGTCTTTGTCTCACACAGGCAATCGTTTAAATGGATGGTCCAACAGAGCAGATATAATGCTCCGTGGATGGTCCAGCCATCCAGGGCGTAAACCACTTAAAATTTAACCCTACAAACTATCTACTTTGAAGACATAAATATGGATGTTATGTATCTAGTTTGAATGTTGTCAAGTAAGTATCTAATTATCTCATGCATGAGTCATGAGATCAAATGAAGAGATTCTCGTGAAAAATATTATTTATTGTCTTCTTTTAAGGAAAAAACAGTTGCATTTTATCCTAAACAATTGGATATAACATTTTGAGGATAAAATATAAATATAGGGCCAAAAACCACAAAGTAGGTCATACCTAAAGAAATGCGCACATACATTGAAATTAACATAGAAATATACTAAAAAAAACAGCAGCCTGTAGATAAATATGACATTGGTTTAAATTCTATTATTTTTCAATTGCACGGAACTCTTCACACGCGAGTTATGCTTTGCTGCTCGGCTGGCGATGGCATAACTGGCATGCGTGTGGTCGACATTACTCTAGTCGATTATTGGAAGTGTCAAGTCTAGAACAATTTGTAATCGGCGTAATGACTTCTTGGAGCTCGATAGGCGTTCAATTTGCTACCTAACCGGGTAAGCAAACCGTAACCGTGTCTAGACAGTATTAGCACGTATTTACTGTGGTATTCGTTAAATTATCAGCTTGTAACAAATTAATTGTACGTTAGTAAAGAGCCTCTATGGTCTCACTGCTGGGCAAAGACATCTATGATCAGGAACCAAGTACCTCTGGCCGGGCGCTTTTCCACTTGGTTCTATAAAAAAACGAAAATACCTCGCCCTGTTACATTGTAAGGAAGACTTTCTATAGATAACACTAAATCTATTCAAAAGTCCCTTCCACAGTATTCCCTAACTGAAACTTTAATTTTCAGTGAAAATGAGAAAAGCTATCTCTCCTTATTAATTCCGCATTTTCTATTGTGATTCTAAGAAATTTGTCCAGCAGTCTGAAGTCTTCCGTTACATCGCCACTCGACTCGAAAAGAAAGGAAAGCTCACAGAATTAATTGACCCTAAAATTGTATTTAATGAAGCCGCAGCAGTAAAAGTGCGGCCATTTAACGTAGCGTCAATCCGGACCTTATTTCGCGGAAAACTCTCAAACGGCCGGCAAATTTGGCGCATCGCTCCGAACAATAATGTAACGAAACTACGGCTACTTTTGTTGTTGTTCAAAAAGGTTAAATAAGAAGCCTATTCTATATTTTTAATATCGAAATTTTTGCATTCACAATGCTTTATAGATATAGGATAAAATGTTTACTAGAAAAAATCAAACAGTCTCAGGAAGCTCGAATGGGATTCGAACCCATGACCTTTGGATTGTGGACCTCAGTGGACCGGCATATCTATACAGAATTGTGAATGCAAAAATTTCAATAATAAAGATATATTAACCGTTTTGACAACTACAAAAGTAGCCGTAGTTTCGTTACATTATTGTTCGGAGAGATATACGAGTATATATCATAAAGTCTATTCTGTTGAGTATGTTAGAGATACATTATAGTTCTATCAGACCCATTAGTATTAGTAAGGTTACAGAGTATAACAGTTCGAAGCATCATAGAACACGTAAAATCACCCAAAAATGCAAAACTATCGCCATAAAACCAGACGGGCATGTTGATGGTCCACTTTTTTTCTATAAGTACTATTCTACATTCAAGTTAATTAAAAAAACAGAGCCGATGCGATTCACTCCGGCAATTTTGGATGTTTCCGCGCGGCGGGCTCGTCGGCGCTCGCACGATTCAATCATAGTTGGTGGTTTTTTACGATTTTGTAAATCGCGTCAGTGCGTGCACGCATGGCGGGCGGGGGCGGCGCGGCGCGGGGGGTGTCACTGTGCAAATGCACTCGTAAACCCGGGCCGAGGTCAACGCACCCCCTCCCGCGCCTCCGCCGCGCCGCACCCCCGCTCCTATGAAACGTTTACCGCTACAGTATATTTATTTTATTATTATGTGGAAGTAGCAGGCTCCGCAAACTACATCCTCGCCTTTGTACTGCTCAGCTGATGACACTCGCGCATTCTGCAGTAGCCAGTCGCGGCGACTCTTGCCTGCGTCGCGCGGCAGCCAATAGTGCTGCTAACATTTATAGAAATATACAGTACTTATAAAGTATAAGTAAATACCTACCTCTACTGTATTTCTATACTTACATAGTTTTTACAGCAAACTGCGGAGTTTGAGCAAAAAGATAATTTAATATGCCCCATAGAGCTAAAGCTAGGAGAACGTTATTAATTTTTGCACGTCCTGAAATTGCTGCTGCCCTTTTAATCGGATTAAGCCAGCCGTCTTTTTATAATTTATTAAACAGGGTCTTGGTAAATAATTCAGCTTCAAGAAAAGCAAAGGAAATTGCCGTGTTAGAAGATAGAATTTATCGATAATAAATGACCCGGCATCGAATCGTAATTCCATAATATCCGATGCTTTCATAAGCAAAAATGTTTCCGAAATTTGGGGTTATCTAAATTTAAATCGCTAATATAAATGATTAAACACAGAAACTTGGAAGTCTCAATAATAAGGGATCTATAGATTAAGTTCTACATCGTCTTTAAGTTTTGAATAACACAATTAAGTTTTTAAGGTTTATATTTTCTAGGAAACTATAATCGTTTAAAACTTTAGACAGAAAAGGTAAGGTTGAAGGTAAACAAAGGAAGAAAAATTAAATACGCCAAACATGTCTCGAGGAGAGGAAACATGTCTCTCCTAACGAATGCCCCGCAAAATGTCACATAAACAACAAAAACGATTATAAAAGTGCAGAGACGAAATCGCAGACGGCCGCATATTCCATAATATCAAAAGATAGAGCCTTCCAATTAGCCTTAGTACGTTAAGCAGCGAAGTTATTGTTATTGCAAATGCTGGCCTGAGTTACGGCCTCCTTACGGGGTTTAATCTGCCTATAATGGAGCCCGAAGGTCACCCTCCAGTATTTCAGCGGGCTACCATTGAAAGCATATATTTCTATTTTTCGTAAAGAAACAACGAATGCACTGACTGCAAAATTTATTTTATTCTTTTCATATGTTTAAAGGTCGTAACGTAGTGAACGATTCATATCAATAGATAGATACAATATGTTAGTTCCTGAAAACAGTACGTTTAAGTACGCCTATACAAGTAAATACCTACACTGAACTCCATTTAAAATTGATAAATAAACAAATTTTAATAAATTAGCTTGCTAGCCACACATTTCAGCGTTTAACTACCTACACTTCCTATCTCTACTCTACCAGTCAGCCGTTAAGGATGTGGAAGACGTGAAATATGCCGATATTCATAATGATAACAATTAGAAACAGCTTAATAAAATAATTCAAATAGCAAATTGGCAAAATATCAGTAGGTAAAGCAAATATTAAAGGGAAGGGGGAGCTGAAACGCATTTTTATATTGCACTTCATATTCCGCCCGCCAGCCGTGAAATTCAGCTGTCAAAAGAATCTTTATCGCCCGTGCCTCTGGGAACATTGGATTTAACTGGGATAAAAAGCCTTTATTTGTACGGGATAATATATGAAGAAAGTTAGAGGTGAATAATAGATTTAATATTTTGAATTAGTTCAGTAGTTTCAGATTATTACATATTAATAAAATGTACTCTCTTTGTAACAGGCAACGGGTGTCAACGGCTTGTTTACTATCTCCTTGAAGTACATTTCTAAAGTCTTCTTTTGGAAAACTTACCGTGTTTATCATTCAGGCGACGACTTACGAAAGGATACCTACTGGTGTTGCACGCATTCATAGCCGCCTTCCATTCATCATCATCGCCTGAAGATGAGCACAGGTCTTCTTACATCGACAACGGCACCTGTTGAGGTTGGGCCATATAACCCACCACGCTGACCCAATACGTGTCAATAGGTTTTAAAGACACATACATACATACATATAATAAATAGGCAGTGAGCACCGCAAAATCAATCCATAGTCCACTTTTCACCAAGTAGCGACTGCACATGTGCTCAGCGTGACAGGTGGTAAGCCCATCGCCGTTCTATGCTGTTGGATGTTTGTTTTTTTTTTATAAAAGAAGGAGGCAAACGAGCAGGCGAGTCACCTGATGGAGTATAATCACCGCCGCCCATGGACACCCGCAAAACCAGAGGAGTCCCAGGCGCTGCCGTCCTTTAAGGAAGGAATAGGAATTGAGAGAGGGGGGGGTGGGTGATGGGCCTCCGGAACCCTCACTGGCCGAACGAAACACAACAGCACCAAGTGCCATTATTTCACGCCGGATATTCGTGAGAGGGTGGTGCAGTCTTTAGTTCGTTAGTCGCCCTTTACGACACCCAAGTGAAGAACCGGGGTGGTTGGTAGTATTCTTTCACCGCTACGCGACTATACATCTCACCACATCAGCTGGTACCCTACGCCAACGGCTTAACGTGTTCTCTTAAACACGAAGGAACTCGCAATGATTTAATTTGGTCACCCATCTAGAGCCTTAGCCGCTTCGCTATCAAACCCACCAACACTTCGAACGCGGCGCCGCTGGACACAATAGAAAAAAACTCTTTTCATTGAGCATTGATCAGTGCGCGGCCGCAGTTGAAAGGTTAAGCAAGCTATTCATTATCACGTAGTACATCCTTCGTTATCCTTCACCGCACTACACGCAACCGACTGTCATTCCATCCTTATCACATAGATGGCGGTCTACTACACTGTGCGTTTTTCACGAAATTTCTTGCCTAGAACTACAGTGTGCCGAACCAACTCTCGGCGGCGGTATTTCCGGACCGTTACGTTACGACTTAGGGATCTTCAAGAAACAAACCTATTCCTTCCTTAAAGGCCGGCAACGCGTTTGCGATTCCTCTGGTGCTGCGGGTGTCCATGGGCATGGGTGATAACTCTCCATCAGGTGTCCCGCTTGCTCGTTTGCCTCTTTCTTTTATTAAAAAAAGTGGAATAATTGTATAACATTCACATATTTGAGTCTAAACCTCCTCGGTGTAAGGCGGCACCTATCGTCGACCGCGAGTAACTCGGAGCATTGAGCCGTGTCAGCAGGTGGCTGTAAGGAGAGGCAGCCACTCATTGTTCTGCCGTATTCGAGTGTTAAGTTTAAGTAATAGTTTGTTCACACGGCTGCTCGGGCGCCGGCAGCGCGCAGTAATAATATGGCATTGTTTAAGCGGCCGTTCGCCCCGCGACCCGCGGTGTCGCTGCGACCCCGGCCCGCATGCACAAATTAGTGGCAGGTACATAGGCGACATAATATGCTTCCTAACGCATGAGTGTGTATGAGTGTGGAATACGATGGCGGCTGCAGACAGCCACTCCAACAGACCGCAAAACACCAAATAACAGGGTGATAAATTAAAGGTTTACGCAAATCTTTATCAAGCTAACATCGAGAGTGTTATTTTAACTGCCTCCCGTAAGTTTGGTACTTACAATAAGGTGAGACGGTTTTTCACTCCCGAGCAGCGCTGTTTGCTGTACAAGACTCAGGTGCGATCGAGTATGGAGTATTGTTCCCATCTATGGGACGGCTCCGTTAAATACCTCCTCGATGCACTTGATAGACTGCAAAGATGAGCGGTACGCATTATTGGAGATGCTGAGGTTACAGCCTCTCTTGAGGACCTCCAGCTGCGTAGAGACATTGCTTCTCTCAGTGTCTTCTACGGAAATTACTACTTAGAGTGTTCTGAAGAACTTTTTGATCTAATCCCGCCTTCTCCTTTCCTGTCCCGGACTACACGTGCTGGTCTTAGGAACCACCATCAACTGTGCAGAATATCAGCACTCGTACCAAAAAATTTGGCAAGTCGTTCCTCTGTAAGACCATTCGGCTTTGGAATTCGCTGCCGGCGCATGTGTTTCCCAGCTCCTATAATCCCGGTTCTTTTAAACGGAGCGTGAATCGGCATTTATGCAGGCCATCATGAATAGGTGCGCTTGTTACCGTGCTTGTTCCACGGTGAGGAGCGCTAGCGCTAGCGCATTATTTTGGACTGCGTCGGCTGCTTACCATCAGGCAGGATGACGTGTCACATTAAAAAAAGCTGTTACCTGCATCTTCGTTCGCGAGGACTACACTGTCCTACGAGTACCTGTTTCCGGGATACAAAATTCTCCTATGTCCTAGAGGGGTCATAGTCTGCCGATAATCCCAATCCATTCACAGGTTCTCAAGTGATGCTTTTACCAACGAACAGCATTTTATTTTCATTTATCTAGAAAATTGTATCAGTTTTTGTGGCTCGCCTATTGGCCTTATTAAAATGCCAAACATTACAATTGAAACATCTTTTATAGATGTAAGAGGCCTATGATGAATACATGATGATACCAAATTAAGTCGGAGTACTTCGATACCGTATTTAATTTAAGAGTATTTCGGTTTCCCATAAAAACTTCCAATTTGTATGAAACTTTGCACTTCTTGCCTTTTCTTGCCTCGAACTACAGTGTTGTGGAACCAGCTCTCGGCGGCGGTATTTCCGGACCGTTATGACTTAGGGATCTTCAAGAAACGAGCCTATTCCTTCCTTAAAGGCCGGCAACGCGCCTGCGATTCCTTTGGTTTTGCGGGTGTTTATCAACTTTAATAATAACTATCTCAAATAAGTTGTTGATCTAAGTAAACAGTAATAAGTCGAGTCTTTATTTATGATTATTCTACCTAAGACTAAATACTTTTTCGTTTTTATAGGCTCATTGTCATGTGACAGACGAAAATTACAAAAAATATACTTTATCCCCTAGGGCAAGAAAAGCTATTTTAGCCTCGCTCTAGAACGCTACAATGACGTTCTTTTTGAGCAAGAGGAGTGAAATAGTAGATTGTTATACGAGGGGCTAAAATGACCCATTATATACGAGGTAGTTTTACTCCCGAGCTTTAGCGAGGGAGTAAATAGAAACCGAGTTTTAATGGGTTTTTAGCGCCGTGTGTTACACTACGTTTTTTACTACGAATGCGAGAAAATAAAACAATCCAATACAATATGAATTGGTTTATTTTATTAAAAATTAACCCGTTAGTTGCTTTAACGACACCCACGGGAAGAGAAGGGTTGGTAGAATTATTTTGATGAGCCCATCGCCGCTCTATGCTGTAGGATAGTAGGTATGTGCAGTCTTTCCATCTCTTCCCTTGGGTGCCCTAAAAGGCGACTAACGGACTAAAGACTGCACATACATCCTACAGCATAGAGCGGCGATGGACTCATCAAAATAATACTACCAACCCCTCTCTTCCCTTCAGCGTCGTAAAAGGCGACTAACGGACTAAAGACTGCGCTTACATCCAACAGTATAGAGAGCGATGGGCTCATCAAAATAATACTACCAACCCCTTTCTTCCCTTTGGTGTTGTAAAAGGCGACTAACGGATTAAAGACTGCACATACATCCAACAGCATAGAGCGGCGATGGGCTCATCAAAATAATACTTCCAACCCCTCTCTTTCCTTGGGTGTCGTAAAAGCGACTAACGGGCTAAAGGCTCACCACCTAAGCACATCTGCAGACTGTGCAGTTTTTTCTTGCTGAAGCGTGGTCTGTATTGTCCATAGATTCAAATGATTACTAATTTTACCATTAACTTTAATAATAACTATCTCAAAAAAGTTGTTGATCTAAGTAAACAGTAATAAGTCGAGTCTTTATTCATGATTATTCTACATAAGACTAAATACTTTTTCGTTTTTGTAGGCTCATTGTCATGTGACAGACAAAAATTTAAAAAACAATGCTTTTTTACCTAGGGCAAGAAAAACTATTTTAGCCCCGCTCTAGAACGCTACAATGACGGTCTTTTTGAGCAAGAGGAGTGAAAAATGTATTTTCGTACCACTTGCTCAAAAAAGTGTCATTCTACACCACAAAAAGCGAACATAACAATAGTCATTTTTAATCTGTTAAAAACAGGGAAAGAAAATTGTACTGAATTTCATTCATCCTCTAGGGGGAGAATGTGATTTAAATTTGGAATACTTACCGAAATTTATACTGAACTACATCTGTGTTTACACCATAGAGTTTGTTTAAAAAGTATTAAGTATACATCTTTTTGAAAAAAGAAATAAGTCAAATAAAAAAAAATAAAAAAATTACAAATCAACTCATCAACAATAAATGTACCAAACAAAAATGTAACTCTCTCTATCAATAATTGGACCAATTTAATGTTTCGAATGTTAACTTTTACTTTTAACTGTCATTATTTTTAATAAATGCTTATCTCATATTATTATTGTGTTAATTTTTTCGCAAATGGTACGAAAAGTAGAGTATTTTCATCGGTGATAAAGCTGTCTTAGTCTTGGGTGAACTTAAATCCGCGACAGAAGACACTGCTTTATCCCCTTGGTTAATAATCTACTACTATGTGCATAATTTTTGACATTTCACAACAGACGAAGATTAAACAATAATGAACAACGATCGAAGTATAACAAAATAATTTCATTTCACTTATTGTAATAAAAGAGCAATACAATACAATCAACCTTTTGATCTCAAGAGAGAAGTAGGTAAGTACCTAATCACGCAACCAGAGAATTTCAGAGCGCGTCAATAATTTTATTCTTTATTTTTATTATTTTTTATAAAACCATGTCTAAAGTTAAAAACAGTGCCTTCTTCGCTAACACCGAGTACCTATATAAGCCCTATATAAGTTAAAATAAAAAATAAAAAAACTTTAAGGGTGAGTTAATTTAGACCACATTACAAAAATGTTTAAGCTTAGTAGATTTAAAGTCATGTAGGAACATAAAGATAACGGCTCTACAAAAACAAACCATAGGTCATTCTTACAATCACAGAAATCATCAAAATGTACATGTACGAAAACTCGAAGCCGTCTGTTTCCAGCTTAAATCTTTCAAATGGGACAAATAAAACTTCGGCCATCCGTCAAATTGGGAAGAGATAAAACGTTGCTTACCTTCCCAGCGGGTGTAACCGCAGCAAAGTTGATAAGGCGGATGAAAAATTAATTCCGGCCGTATTAATCCCGTAGCCCATCCCCGTTATCGCGGGCCGGATTAATCCGGATAATTTGCAATCTTTATAAATTGTACATTTCATATGGTGCTCATTACCGGTGCGGATCTCATAAATGGCGAGGATGAAGTAATCAGGCCTCGTTAATATCGTGCGTGTTAATGGCGTTCGCGTTTTTGAGTTATGCCGGTGCAGTTAGTGTAATCCTCATTGGTAAGTTATGAGCAAATCGTCGTCTGCAACCGACAGTTAAATGGTAAATATGCAACGGTCGCCGACAACCGTTACAGACATCAGAAACGGTCTTAAGTCGAAACAATCTGATATCCCGATCGACCACTACTTAACAGATGAATTTACTAAACGCTCTACGGAAATATTTGAGTTGCCGTTAGAACTAAGTGTATTAATTTTAGGCTACATTTTAGACTCTACCTTGTATATTATTCTGTGACTCTACGTTGTAAGGAGACCTCGTACTGAGAAACAGGCAAGAAAATAAGCAAACACGTTTTTTATTCCATATCCTTGTCAGCGTCACAATATTGGAAAATGCCTAAATCCTTCAATCACATTTTATATATGATTGTACCTAGTTTAAATCATAAAAATCAGAGAAAACACTCCATCACATTACATTACAACATTACTAACTATAAGGTGACTGCTAGAAACCGCAAGAAATTCAAGGGCTGGTCATTTTATTTTTCATAAGTTATTGCTTTAAAATAAATTAGATACTCACAGATTATCTAATTAAAATTTACAAAATAAATTATTTAATTTAAAAATGAAAAAACACGAATTCCTTTTTTGTCATTTTTGTTATGTTTAAAGCACTTGACTTGACCAGCCCTTGAAGTTTCTTGCCGTTACTAGCAGTCACCTTATATCTAAAAAGTTAATTATATCTGTCAATATTTCACAACTCATACGAGTAGAACTCAAATATTCTATTGCTTTTGCTAATAACGTTGACAGCTAGACTTACGTTTTGGGGTGAGTTAATTTAGACTACACATTACTAAAATATTCCTTTGTCCTATTCAATTATGTTATTCAATTTGGGTAACTTTGAAATTCATCGTAGGTATATTGACCCACCAACCCGCATTGGGCCAGCGTGGTGGGTTGTGGCCCAATATCCCCACGTGCTATTGTCCACGTGGGAGGCCTGTGCCCAGCAGTGGGACGTTTATAGGCTGATGATGGGTATATTGAAGTGCTTGCTGATAGCGGCTTATTAAGGAACTCTTTTCCGTTTTTAACAATTTCGATTGATTGTACCGCCACCAAACACCAATATAAAACATACAGATCTAAAATTCATATATAATATAGTTAAACATATTATCTAATGACTCTAGAAGACAAAACCTTTGATTATATACATGTCTAGATAGAGCCTGGCCGTAAAAAAAAGTAGAAAAATTTATAGACCAAAATTGGCCTATCGCGCAATCCTGGCGGTCAGTGTCATTGTGCCGTCAAGCAGTGTTTGCCTCTCGCGTTTCGGTGAAATTGTTCGCAAAATGACCGTTTGCTCAGCGAAATTCTGCCGAAACTACAAAAGAAAATTTTTTTCGACAAGGAAAGTCACGTTTCATCCGTAAGTATCTATAAATTTTAATGAAAATTTAAAGTTTAACAATAATAACGGCCATGTTGTTTTTGCTCCGTGCGGCCATGTATGCATAGTGTTGCTGGTATCAAAATGTAGAATTCCCATTATTGGTGGCAGAATATAAAAGGAGGTTCAAATATAACAAGTATGATAAAAAATACTCTGTCTTGTAAGTTAGTATTTATACATGGTCTTGTTGTAAATAAAGTAAATACATTAAATATAATTATTATTGGAACGCTTTCAAAGTTTTTTTTTTAAACTGTAGTCTGATTATTAAGAGAGTGAATAAATGTCACGGTTCCTATTCGATGCCGAATGTTTGTAAACATATTACTGTCATTTGTGCAAATGCCTAGTCACTAGGATTTTTACTGTTTTTTGAAAGAAAGACACAATAGTTAACTGTTTTCTTGTGAATGTCTCTCAAGAAAAAGTAAAATCCTACTGCAACTAGGTATAACAGTAATCTGTTTACAAACATTCGTCATCGAATTTAGCTGGATTATAGGTTCCATTCTAAAACAAGAAAAAATATAATACCTACTGTAATACTTTATAATACTATTATCATAAATTGTTATTGTGGTGGTATCGTATCGATATTCGAAACGAATAAAAAAAATATTGTTTGAAATGGAATGTACGTAAGTATTATTGTAAGTAGTGTGTGAGTAGGGATGGCAGTATGTATGCTTCAGAGCTCGATGGCGCATCGGCTAGTACGTTCGGCTTGCGATCTTGCCCGCTAAGCAACTTTCGCAATGCCAGGTCACTGGATGGGTGACCAAATTTAAAACATCTCGAGCTCCTCCGTGCTTTGAAAGGCACGTTATGCCGTTGGTCCCGTTTGTTGTCGTAAGATGACAGTTGTTAAAACCCACCAACACGCATTGGGCCAGCGTGGTGGGTTATGGCCCAATATTCCCACGTGGTATCTCCACGTGGGAAGCCTGCGCCTAGCAGTGGGACGTTTATAGGCTGATGATGATCATGACGATGTTTGAGAAAGTGCGGGTGTATGTTTGTGCCCCTAAACGTCAATATTTCTCGTCTCATGTAGGTAAACTATTGGACATGGATATTGATGAGCAGTCATTACATTATGTAACCTTTACAACTGTTCGACCACATAGCAAACATTTTAATTTTCAGATTTCCAACTGATCCGGTAGAAAGAAGTCGTCGAAATATTTAACTACAAGGTTTCAACATAATAAGAAATTAGACAACATAAAAAATTATGTAACATCCAAACGAAAGTTATTTAAGAAACAAATATAAAGAGAACGCCATTAATTGTTTTAATTTTAATTTAAAATATTTAAATTTGAATTAAAAAATCAATTTTGATTAAGTATTAAATGTAAATCATCCTGCCTGTTGTTTCTATTTCGTCCCTATTACAAACATATCACACGCACGCAGGCTTCCATTAGCGCATTATTTTATTGTACTCGCCCTCGCCTTCAATCATCCATTTTTTCTAAACACACCAGCTTCTTTTATGCGTTATACCTACATATACGATAGACATACCTAATTTAAAAAGTTATGTTATGAATCATTTTAAAATTATACTGTGCATAAATATTTTTTCCCTACTTTTTCGGAAATTAGGCATTCGCTGGCGACCATTCGCGCTAGTGTCAGATACGCGGCTGTCACGCACACTTCAAATTCAATACAAAAACCGGGCGGATTTTGAGAAGCGTTTGTACCGCGATGCTCCGTCTAGACATGTATATAGTCAAAGGGTGGACTGCTTCTGCGGTCCTGAATCCTCATTGCCTGATCTCTGACTAACCCTTCGGGGATAACAGTCGTGATTATATGTATATTAATGAATACAAAGTAGGCGGCACAACTTTTAGAATTTGTTGTCGCTTTAAAAATTAAGTTTTGTTTTTTTTTTCTTTACATTACAGAATAACGCTACCTCATTTACCATCATGTCATCAGCCGAAGGACATCCACTGCTGGACTAAGGCCTCCCCCAAGGATAGCCTGGTCCTGTGCTGCTAGCATCCAGCGGCTACCCGCGGCCTTCAAAAGATCCGCTTCCTTATTCATATCTAGCTGGTATATATAATGAACACTAGACTAGACTTGCTGTGGAAATTTCTTCCTGTGAGTGTGACTGTAACTATAATTGTTTTTGATGGATGAATAGTAGCCTAATTTATGAATTTATTCTTCCTTTAATAAAAGTATAGCTAACAATATGACTATTACAACAGACTGCAAAACGTTTTTAACGTGTAAAAATGTATTACATCGTAAATTCTTCCTTTTTTTGGAGTTCTATTTTCCCAATTTCCTGACAAATCTGATGAAACATCGATTCGTTCGCCGCAGGCAAATTGAATTCAGAGCTACTCAAAAATGCTTCTAACTTAAATTGTCACTTTGAAAGCAAAAATGTACATTATTTTGAATAACAAATGAGTATGAAAAGGAAGGCAGGCAGGCTTCTAAAAGAAACCGATGATCATCCTTGACGGTTGTTCTGAGATACTTGAAGCCTTCTCCAACACTGGACATCCTAAGGCTGATGATGATGATGATGATGATCGAAAAGAAAGGTTAGAAAAGTGAGCATCAGACTATTAGAAATACTAGTTTACAAAGACGTTAAAACCACACATAAAATGAACTAACTTAAATACGTGTGTTAATTGTTATCCCACTAAGCTTTTGATATAATTTTCATTTTATGTTTCACTTTCTTTCCTCTAAGCAAACTTTATTTTTTATTATCATTATTGTCTGTGGTCAGTAAAACCACGTATTACCACAGAATAACTAAGCGACTTGTCGGGTTGAGTGTATTACCTACACTTAACCCGACAAGTCGCTTTCTTACTTTAACTTTCAAAACACGATGTTGAAACGTTCAAAAAGATAATTCTTTAGGTGGAAATCCATCCCGTGGGTAGTCGTTTTTTTTCAACGTTTCAATATCTTGTGTAGGTAAATTTAGCTTAAAATTTATAAAATAATGTTGTAATGTTATAATTTTAACATAAATTTTGTTGCGAACAAATTACAAAGTGAATAAGAAAGTCCGCAAAAATTTAAAAAAAAAACTATTTGTAATTATCAAATATTACAATTCATACAGTTTCTTTAACAGTGCCAGGTCACTGGATGAGGGAATACCTACTTCAGTGCGAAAGCCGTATCATTGAATGTTGTTTGTTCGAAAACCTTTCATCGACATGTCTATACTGCGACGCCTTGTTAAATCGACGTCTTGTTACTGCGATGTTTCGTTACATCGAAAAACTGTACTGCGAACGATTTTACTGCGAAGCTTTGTTTAATCGACGTATTGTTACTGTGATGTTATGTTACTTAGGCAAAACTTACTTTGAACGATCTTACTGCGAAAACCATGTACCTACATAGATTTTCTTTTTCAAAACAATACCTAACGTTAGGTTTTAGAAAATTGTTTTGGAAAGTGAAGTTAATATTAAGTTATTTTTGCTGAAAGGGTCTAAATTGTATAAGTTTTGAAACAATATTAGTAAATTATGGTAAAGAATACAAGTTAGTGTTCTTTCGCAGATTATTAACTTCACTTTCAAAACAATTTTTCTAAAAACTAACGTAAGGTATTGTTTTGAAAAAGAAAATCTATGTAGTTACTTGGTTTTCGCAGTAAAATTGTTCAAAGTCAATTTTGCCTAAGTAACATAACATCGCAGTAACAAGACGTCGATTAAACAAGGCTTCGCAGTAAAATATTTTCGCAGTACAGATTTTCGATGTAACGAAACATCGCAGTAACAAGACGTCGATTTAACAGGGCGTCGCAGTATAGATATGTCGATGGAAGGTTTTCGAACAAACAACATTCGATGATACGGCTTTCGCACTGAAGTAGGTATTCCCTGGATGAGTGACCGAAATTAAAAACATCTCGAGCTCCTCCTCGATTTGCAAGGCACGTAAAACCGTTGGTCCCGGTGGTTTTCGTGAGATGGCAATCGTTAAAACCCACCACCAACCAGCACCGGGCCAGCGTGGTCGGTTATGGCCAAATCTCCACACGTGCGTGTGGGAAGGCCAGTGCCCAGCAGTGGGAAGTTTATAGGCTGGTGATGATTCGGTGAGTGACAGTGTCGCGTAGCGGTGAAAGTATACTACCACCCTCTCTCTTCCCTTGGGTGTCGTAAAAGGCGACTAACGGACTAAATACTGCACATACTTCCAACAGCATAGAGCGACGATAGGCTCACCACCTGTCACGCTGAGCACATGTGCAGTCGCTATTTGGTGAAAATTGGACTATGGTAGAGGACTGTTTTTGCTGTCCTCATTGCCGGTCTTTGACTAACCCCTCGGGGATAATAGTTGTGATTATATGTATGTATGTATGTATGATTCCGACACAGGACCTCGAAAGGCTATAAATATATTAAAGGGACCCATACATCGTTATGGTAAATTGACTCTGATCAAATACTATATAAAATGTAGTATCGAAAATAAATCGCTACGAATTTTTAAAAAACAATATCAGTCAACGTCTCCTACATACGATACGTGAGTCACCTAAAGCCAGTGCACCTACACCATAATAATGTTAGTGGACAAAAACTCCAGTTTTTGCTGCGATATTAGAGCTGGCTTAATAACTTAGAATCTGAGAGGCATCACAGCAGCCGACCAGCGTGGTCAATGATCCTTTGACGCAGATAGAGAACACTTAATTTTTTTATCCTAACTAATACTATAATATAAGCGCTGTGTAGAATAATAATAAGCATCTTAATAAAGGAAAACCAACACATCTCTTCCATTGGATGTCATAAAAGGCGACTAACGCCTAATAAAGACTGCACATACATTCAACAGCATAGAGCAGCGGGCGACGTCACCACCACCTATCCCACTGAGCACATGTGCAGGTTGTGATATGATAAAACGTGGATTATGGTCGTCAGTCTATGACAGTCTATGCACGAGTATATTGTACAGTGTATAAATGCACAAGTGTGTTTGAAATGAAACACTTTTTACGGATTAACTCGCGTTTAATTTACTATTTACATAGTTTTTATATTATCCTGACGTTTCGAACCCTTTACAGGGTCCGTGGTCACAGGGAGAAAAAAGTGTTTCATTTCAATGTGTAGTGCTCGCTTAAACCTCAGAAAACAATACAAGTGTGTTTGTTTGCCCTACACGTTAGAACGGAGCAACGGATCGACGTGATTTTTTGCGAAAAGATGGTTGGAGAGCCAGTGAGTGTCACAGGACCTTTAATCATGGTTAAATACAAAGTTCCCAGGATAAAATAATAAAGACTGTTGCTAAAGACGAACGAAATAACAATTGAACTTCTATTGTGTTTGGTTTTACGGCAGCTGACAGGTAAAGGAAACTAAACCTTATAGGTACCTAATGAAGCTACGGCACGGTGCAATATCATTACAGTAACAACTACCCTTCACGAAGGAATCGAAAACAATAGAGAACCACTTATGTGATCAAGGGCCGAGGGTCGGGGGGCCAAGATTAATGCGTATCCCTTCCACCCCGTCTGTCTAAGTCTTGAAGCCTGATTCGCACTGTGCTTCCAATTTAGTCGAGTATAAGCGACGACATTGCATCGACAGTCTATTTAGACAGACATTATGAAGAGTTAAATTCTGTAAGTTTAGATTATATTATTTGTTTATGATAGCGATAATAGCGTAGGAGGTAATCTAGGAAACTGCACATCTTTCATTTTTCAGTAATAATTTCAATGAATTTTGTTTTTATATAATTTAGTCCAGCAAGTGACTCCACTCCAACTGATGTTAAGTGGAAGTGAAGTCCTGGCGCGAGGACAACTGGTGCAGCGTATAAGAGACGTAGCATCAAGCACCCTCACTCTGCCGGCCCACAAAGTGCCTCTTCACGCCTCGTTTGATGGACCCCATGTCATGTATAGGTAGAAGAAACAGAAAAGAGTCACCAAATTTCTTTATGTGTGATGGTATATTAGAGACTGTAGGTTGGTAACTCCAGAGAGTAGCACGCGTACTCCTACGGAGGAAGGGAGAAGGAGGGATGAGCTCAAAGAGTTCTTCAAAACACTCGCCATGGTGTAGGTAGACGGTAGAAGACGCTGAGTGACGCAATATCTCTAAGCAATTGCAAAGTTCCGAAAAAATTAGAATGAATTCTGTCTGTATAATTTGCGAAACCATCCTGGGGTCCCGGAATCCTTAGGTACGGGTGGTGTTAAAAGAAAATTATTAAAAGATGTTATGTGTAACAATACTTTCGTAGCCGATGAGCCTAAGGCTCCCCAATCTTACAATTGGCTACTCTATCTCTTTACACTCCACTACCACAATAAAAGAACATTGAGGCAAACGCCAGATAGACCTAAAACGAGCCCTACATCCCACCAAACCCAGTACAATATTATGTTTCCCCCGCTAGGGATCGCTCCCGGGACCTAAAGAAGTTCACGGCGCGTGCGGACTCAGCACGTTCCGCAAGGGCGATCGCATGGAGGCGCTCAGCTACACCGAGCCGGACTGGTGGGGGATGCTGCATCTCACCACGCGACGCGAGGGACAGTGCCCGTCAACTTTGTGGCTCGCGTCCATACGTTCACGACTATAATCCCCAAGAGTAAGTCAGAGGTTAGGCAATGAGGACCGCAGAAGCAGTGCACTGCCGCACTCCACAACTGCACATGTGCTCAGCGTGATAGGTGGTGAGACCATCGCCAATTTATGCTGTTTTTTTTTAAAGCCGGCTGCTCCCGCTTTTTTGGCAGGTTTTTGTTTTTCATTTTTTGTTTCTTTTATACCTTTTTTTTGGCATTGAATAAGCTTGAGCTTTAAGAGCTCTACTCTCTTTCATACTTTCCTATATTTTATCTTTTCTTTTTTTTTTATCTCTTTTCATTTTTATTTACATAAGTACTTACTTTTCTTAATATTATTACATTCTTTGCTTATATTTTACAATTTCTTCTTACATACTAAGCTTGACCGCGACCGCTATACCGCTGCTGCCATACAAGTTAGTATGGCAGCAGCGGTATAGCGGTCGCGGTCAAGCTTATAATACATTTATTTCTTACTTGAAAACATTTATTTTCTTTTATCTTAACTTCTTATAATTCACATTCTTAATTATCTATATCTAATATTATTACATCTTAAATTTATTTCCTTATTCATTTCCTTCCTTTAATTACGAGTATACATGTATGTATCTATTATTTCTATTTTACATATTTATTTAGTCTAATTAATTTCTTACATTTCACTTCTATCCCTATTTTTAATCCTGTAACAATGTGGGTTTTGCTTAATTCTTATTCTATTACACTAATTCGCTCTAATTGTCCCTATTTTTTTTATTTACAATTAAAACAATATTTTTGGCAAATTCCATTAAGAGCTTCCTCCCTTTTTTATTTTCATAATCTCCATAAGGGTATCTTGGGTTAGTTTTGTGTCTATTTTCACTTTATGCTGTTGGATATATACAGGGTGGTCTAAGCCTGATGCATATATTTTTTTTAAATAGTTCACAAAGGGACCTGTCAGGTACCGCCAGGAAAAAATATTTTCTCACCAGATTACAAGATATATTATGTTTTTTTTATTGATTTTTTTAGATATCTCTACCTTGATTTACAAAATATTTTTTTGACGTTATTAATGATTATATCTGCAATTTTTTTTTGCAGATATTTACCTAATAAGTCTTACAGAAAAAAAACCAGTCTGATTGCATGTTTTTAACTTGATAAAATTTTCAATCAATCTAAGAAAAAAGTATTTTTTTACATTTTACCGTACATTTTAAAGTGTTATCAAACAATCAAAAGAAGATGTACCTACAGCTGATTATATATATATATATATATATATATATATATATATATATATATATATATATATGCGTCAGGCTTGGACCACCCTGTATATGTGCAGTTTATAGCACCCAAGAGGAGGGAAGGGATGGGTTGGAAGTATTCTTTTAATAATGTGCCACCTTCACACAGCTCGTGTTTTGTTTGTCATATAAATTCGATAAACACCGCCCTTCCTAATGGCCCCAGTAAAATAAAGCCCTTGACAATATTCGTTAGGACAAAGTAGAGCTGATGAATGGCGTGCGTGACCGTAATACTATTGGCGATTGCACTTGCAAATAAAACTCAATATAAAACCTGACCCGAATGGAAAACAACCCGTCACGATGCCGTAGTAATGTGAACTTATTTTATTGCAATAATAAATAACATAAATTTAGGAACGCAGATAACATACGTACCCAGCGTGGAAATTGAAGTCGACTGTATAAAATTAAAAAGGTGAATGGAGAGCAAAACTTATACGTAAAAATAAATAAATAATTTATACCCAGTTAAACAGGAGTGTAACGACGACATAAAAATCAAAAAATCAAAATCATGATGTTTATAATATATACATGTTTCTTTTTAAAATAAGTCTCTTGCTGTCACTTTCTTATGTATAGTGCTAAATAGAGAGGAAATACAGTCCTGGCTCTTTGAGTATTCGACAAATTAAGCAAAATAATAAAATATCCTTCATTAAACTTTAAACTAAGAAAAATATCGTAATTACCGCAGTTGTTTTTTATTATTATTTGTAAGGCTAACAAAATGTATCTCCAGTCCAGAAGTCCAGAATTTTTTATAAATTAAATAAGTATTTTAGATAAACATTTTACTAATATCCCCCAATAGGTTGAGCCACTTGCCATAGTCCACGTTTCACCAAAATTCAACTACAAATGTGCTCAGCGTGTTATAATAAAATTATGTTGAGGCCATCGCCGCTCTATGCTGTTAGATGTATGCAATCTTTAGACCTTCAGTCACCTTTTACGACACTCAAGGAAAGAGAGGGGTTGGTAGTATTCTTCAAACCGCTATACTACACGGCTAAAATTGCAATATTCCTTGACTTTCCAGGTACAAATCTTAACGCGCCTATCCATCTCCGCCGTCCGTCGAGTTTTACTAGTGTTCCGTAAAAGGGAGACAGGTGTAATGCGGCCCTATCACTTAGATTAAATTGTTTCGGGTCGGGATGGGAGCTATCACAAATTGATCAGTAGTCGGTACCCGCTACCCACCCCTCCCTTTGAGCAAGATTTGGGTTAATTTAGTAGTTGGGTGTGTCTGCGATGCCTTAAGATGCCGGTTACAAACAGAAACAGGAAACACACACTAACTATGTACAAACATTAATAATTTCCACAACAAGTTAATAACATTTTCTTTTTTCTTTCTTAAATAAAGGTTGATGCATCGTTAAACATCACAAAAAATAGAGGGGAGTATAAAGAAGGGAAAGATCGAAAATAACCTATTCGAACAGATCAACGAGAAGGTGAACGTCATGTCTTATGAAGAAGCCAAGGAAATGGCCTGGCTGGAACTAAAATGAGTTAAGATATTAGACACACAGACTAGAGCGTAGCTCATAAACTAAAAATAGTAATAACCCGCTGTCGGCGGCCATCTTGCCGTTTTTCACACACTTGTGAGGAAAAAACATTTTCTGAAAATGACTGCGTGTTTTTCTTGTTTTTCTAGTGTATAAATCTTTGGTAAACCAACATATATTTTTCTTTGGACTTAGATGGTAATAGACTGTCAATAACATTTTGTGCTTCACTTAATATTTCCGGCGCCGGCGGTGTAGACTGTAAATTTAGTTCTTCATTACTAGAACTAGACATATTTATTTTTAAACTTTCAAAGTAATATTGAACAAGAAGCCGCTGTATGAATCGACAAAATATAGATATGTGAAAGGTAGGTAGTCTTTCCATCTCTTCCCTTGGGTGTCGTAAAAGGCGACTATAACGGACTAAAGACTGCACATACATCCAACAGCATAGAGCGGCGATCAGCGGACATCAATGAAGTCCCTCAGCTTTATTGAGTCTCAAGGGGTTTGGGGGAAAATCCATTTACCATTAAACGTTCATTATCAATCATTATCATCCACTTAATGTAAAAAAAAAATACTATTAATAACTTGACACTGGATAAATGTGCTGATGGCACGAATCCATTATTTAAGAGGAAAAAAAAACAAATGCTTTTACCTATTTCTTTGCTTTTACGCCACAATGACGGTCTTTTTGAGCAAGAGGAGTGAAAAATATAATAAACTAATCAATAATGTTACAAATTAAGCTTAATTTATTGTTTAAATAAATAATTTGGTGAAATTACTCCGTGTTTATGTATAGAACAGTTTATTTATTCATATGTTAATCGAAAAATTTAATTTATTTACAAAAATGTTAGCCTTTTTAAAAACTAGACTCAATGTCGAGATTCTATTTTTAAACTACTACCGCACTAGTGTGTAATAAGCTACATTACGATGCTGAAATCGATGTAGGTAATAAGAGCCACTTCACGAGCAAGTGTGTTGAAAAGGTTATTAATATTATTTAAACATAACGTACACACATTCGCGACGACTATTATCCCCAAAGGGTTAGTCAGAGCAATGCAATGAGGGCCGCAGAAGCAATCCACTGTCACAGACCACTTTCACCGTTCTTTCTTTTCACGTCGTTCTCAACATTGTAAACAGTTACCAAACTAAAAGATTCTTAATTCAGTATTTGAAAAGAAAATGAAAAAAACCCTTTAAATAAGTATTGTTTCGAAAAGCCATTGTCATACATAAATTCATAAATTCTTATCGGTTATCAAGGGTTACATAAAAATATACAATTATTTTGAGCCTTAAATGACAACTGAACATGTGCTCAATGTGACAGGTGACCCCATCGCTGCTTGATGCTGTTGGATGTTAGTGCAGCTTTAGCCCGTTAGTCGCCTTTTACGACACTTAAGGAAAGAGATGGGTTGGTAAGTAGTTCCATTAATACATAAATATATAATATAGTCCTGGTAACTCATCCGCAAACCTTAAAGCCTAGGGGATTAAGCCAAGATTTCACGCATTCAGTCCTAGCACCTAATTCCGGTCGGCTACTGACGTTTTGGAAAAAAGTGAAGTTTTGTTAACACATTCAAGAAGATTGTATTCTGCGTTAAAGGTACACGTAGTTACACCAGTTACACATTTCTGTGTAACATTACTGGAATTAATTTGAATCATCTAATAGTGAAAGTGACGGTGCGTACACATTTGTTTAGGCACGCACCTACTCTAACGGTTACGACTTATTAACTCACCGCATGTGAGGTCCCTACTCTCCTTACAATGCGCAGCACGCGTTTTATCTTACTTATTCATAAAACATGTTGGTTCAGGCCTTATTTGCAGATGCTGGGCCTAATTAAACACTCCAGTAGGATCGGCCGAGCTCAACTGCTCAAATATCGGTAGGGCAATCGCATTGTACAGAGGGCTTCAATAAAACCTCGACGCTTTAGTACCTTGTCACTCTAGGTCATTCGTGTGCTGGAAGTATGGAAGATTACATTTAACTTTGCCACTAAGTTACAACGCCTAATGTGACAAGGTACAACAGTTCTCGTTAAAATACAACTCTATTATACTTACATCGTCCCGCACATCACTTAAAAGCAGGTAATAGTAGCGTAAAGGCTTAGAATATTTTCTAGAACACCAGTGTGTTACGAACGATAGTACATAACCAGTGGCGGTACCTTCATACAAGCCGAAAAGCCCGGCTTGCCCTAAGAAAAACTCAATATCACTACTAGTAAAACGCAATTATTAAAATCACTTAATATTTTTTACCATTGTTAATTTTCTTTCATCAGCATTCAAATTATCAATTTTATAAGTTTCTCATATTAAGAATCACCAAACAAATCGCATAAAGCTGCTTATAAATCGTGCGATGCTTTACATCTCTCTCGCACAAGTTGGCTTGCAACCGGGCTTCGGATTTAAAGTATATCCGCTCTCTTCTAACTTTAACAAAATTGCTACTCTATAAACATATTACTGCGTAAGTATGTATAGATTCTATGAGAAATTCATACTCTTCGTCAAAGCCAGCTTGCGTTACGAAGTTCGCAAGTAAGGCCTTCTCCAAATCAGGCTTTATTTCTACCGAATCACGTGCAACTTCAACGTGGGCGAACCAATCAGAGGCGACCGACGACAGCTCGAGCTCGGGCGAACCAATCAGAGGCGAGCGTTAATACGTGATTGTGCTGTGCAGCAGCCACAGGCTGCAGCCAGCCATTTTTTATTCTTTGTTATTGTCACACTTCACTTTGTTTGAGCGATTGTTTTGTAACAAGTGTTTTCGTAATTTGTGATAAAAAAATGTGTTCTGAGTTCATTTCGTCACTTTATTGGTCTCTGTGACGAACTTAGATGTGTTGGGCATGTGATGTGTTGCAAACAAACATGTGCTTAAACGTGTTGATGATTGGCATACGAAAGGCAGAGGTAAGTAAATAAATTCTTTGAACATCACACATGATTTATGTATTTCGCCGACTATTAAAAGTCATCTAGGGCATTAATTATAATAAGTCTATGTAAAAAACTCTTTGGATTGTTGGTTGCTTCCATTCAAAATAATTAAGTAATAATTAATAAATGAAGTGTAGAGGCCTGCCTACATAGGTATCGACTGTGATTCCCGCGCAAAATGCCCATTTTCGCATTTTGTAGTAATTTTCCAGTTGTATTTATCGTTTTTATCGAAATAGGATAATAAATGCATGCTTAATATTACGAATCTCCACTCTGCGAGAATAAGCTGAGTTTGGACGGACGGCCCGGCCGGCGCATCGCATTTTGTACTTAGTTATATTTATAGTTTTCATCGAAATAGGATAATAAATTCATTATAACATTTTTATTCCTCATGAAGTAACAATTATTCTGGTATAAATTTTACTCAATAATATTATCGTAGATAAGAGAAATTCACAGTTAACTTAACGCGATTTTCGAAGTTTTTTGGTTTTGAATAACTATTTTTTTCTATATAAAATCAATAATATTTAAAAATGCCGTGGCCGCTACGCATAATACGACAAGATAACATTCTTATTTTTTTATTTCATTTGTTTAGAATAGTAGTTCAATCCAGGAGCTCAAAAAGGTGCCCTCGCGCAATTTATGAAAATCTTTCTCTGCAATTTTGGGTTTAAATAAAAAGTTAAGCAAAATTTACAAAAAGCGAGGCCGCTACGTACTACGCCAATAGCAATTCTACACTATTCAATAAGTAAATACTGTTAATGTATTTTTGTTTCTGAGATAAAGAACGCCAAAATTGGCCGCAGTAATTATTTTTTTTCAAAAATTTCTTACAAAAATCACATTTAAGATGTAATAGAAGATAATAGGCTGTTTTTTACAAACGACAAGAACGTTTGGAATGCCACGGCCTATGATACAAATGGGTACCAACATTGTACCTAGGTAGCAAGATTAGGAACTTCAGGTTTCGTGGCTTGCCCCAATCTGAAGCCCTAGGCACGCCACTGTACATAACGTAATGGTACTGAAATAACATGTACGGATGTACGACAAATAAATAAACACGACTACTACACGGTACAAAACAGACGGTACGGTCTACGAGTAGCAAGCAAGCAACGCTCATTTCGTTCTTGCTTGGGGCATTTGAGAGCAGAAATGCGCAATCACGCCATCTATGAAAGCGTTTTAGAAATGCATGAGAACAATTTTTAGTTCTTTAATTTATCGTGAACCTCAAATGGAGGCGCTTCAGTAGTTACATAATTGGTGTTGCCCTAATGCAAATAAAGACAGAAATAGTAGAAAGATTAAGTTTGCATAAACTTAAAAATAGAACGAATATCTACTTAAACATATTTTTTGTCTTTCAGAGACTAGGTAATGAAGACCATAAAATCAGTTCTCTGCCATGGTCCACGTAAATAACAATTGCACATGAGCTCAGCGTGATATGTGGTGAGCCCACCGCGCTGCAGCTGTATATGCTGTTAGATGTATAATTAATTACGCAGTCTTTAATCCGTTACCTGCTTTTACGACACCCAAGAGAAGAAAGGGTTAGTTAGTGGTGGTATGGATATTTTGATGAGCCGCCACCACGCAATGCACGATCTTTTAATATTGTTGTGTTTATTAGTCACACACACACAAATCAATACACAAATAATAGTGTATTTATATTTAATTTTTATCCTCCTTCTCTGTTTACACTCTATTCTCTGATTTTGTGGGTGTTCATGGGCGGTGGTGATTACTTCCTATCAACCCGCATGCACGTTAGCTTTTTCACCTTAAAAAAAACAGACTTTTTGCAGACCTCTCAATCTCAACATTGCAAACAGTTACCAAAGTAGAAGATTCCTATAATTCAGTATTTGAAAAGGATATGAAAAAAAACCTTGGGCCACTGTTAAATTGTTGATACCATTGTTGCTACTACCTACATTCGTTGTTTTCAGGTGAGTTTTTCGTATTTTAATTAGGCATTTACGAGAGAATTAATAAAATACTTACTATCACTTCTTTACAAGGAAATAGATTCCGAACACTGCTCTATTGAAATAACAGTAACTATAATCAAAGTGAAATACATTAAACTAAATATAATATCTATTTCAGCCAGCAAACAATGTCTTCTTTGTGTGTGATGGACAGATAGATGTGTTCGGTAGACCATTATCTGGCATCTGGGGATAGAATTACTAGGTACCTACTAATCTTGGAACAACATGTTGGACATGAGGTTAGTAGTGCATGTAGATAGATAGATAGATAATACTTTTATTGTAACAGTTTACATTAAACATGTAGTATTTATGAAAAACTATTTTTATTGCATTTTTATTTTCCTATTATTTAGAACCTAACACATTCTTCAGAAGACAAAATAAATAGTAGTTTATTAACAAACTTCTGAATTTTAGGTTGACACTGATGGAATAGTTTGTCATCCATGTTTCTCAGGACTAGGCGTAGGAACGTCATTAACTGAAAATGAAGCTTCTAGCCATCAAGAACATGTTTGCGTTTGGTGCAGATCATTGTTTCAAAGACGAACACATTCTATCTCAGAAGGACCTTAGAGAGAACTGATTGCTGCTAGAATTTATTCTAGACAGGTATTGATTAACTTTTTTAATACATAATATAAATTCATGTTCAAATAATAATAATTGAAGTACTTACCTAGATCTTTTTATGAATTACTGATTTAAATTATGGTCTTTTTTGTAGATTCCTGAAGGAGGATTAGTATGTTATTCATGCTGGGTCTACTTTAGGGGCTCATTAGTCAAAATCCCAGGCCTCCTAGAACTTTGGCATTACAGGACTCAAATGTCTGTGTATGGTGCAGAAGATCACATGCATTGTTAGAAGGCCCCGAAAAAAATAAACTCGCAGAAAGAATTAGTCCAAGACAGGTATCTTTTCATAGCTTTATTTTCAAGAGACAAGTGAGTGATCTAATGTAAAAAAATTACTTTACATTCCTCACATTTTTTGATTTCTTTGTTTACAGATACCTAATAGTGGACGTGTTTGCTATGCTTGTTGGGTGGCTGCTCAGCGAAATATTCGCAGACAAGCTGCAAACAATGCTGTGAGGCAAATAGAGAACGTAATTGTTGATAGGAACGAGGATCAAGCAATCACGTATGATAGAAAGGTTTGCATAAGGTGCAGATCCTCTTTGCTCCACAGACGGACACATATGTAGGGAGATGGTCCTGAGAGAAATATAATCTCAGAAATAATGTTTTCAAGAGAAGTAAGTAGTCTTATTTATCAAAAATCTTTTTATATAATTGCCCTGAAACACTATGCCCCATATCTTCGTTCTACTGTACGGGGGGATGACAAAAAAATTGTTTGAGCTCACAATTCACTAAATAGTCGATCTCATTTAGTTTTTTAAAAATATCTTCATTGTTTTATAATAGTATAGATAGATGTGGTAACAATTTTGTGTTTTCAGCTTCCAGCGGATGCATTAGTATGTATGGGATGCTGGAGAATGGTCCAGGAGTTACGAGAGAACCCCAATATTATCGCAGTACCAGAAACAAGTTTGCTAATAAAATAAACATTAATTATGCTTCATAAATTGTAAAAAATGTTTTATTTTGATTACTACCAGTTACCTACTCTACCTACTTAGGTGTGTTACTTTAACTAGGTATTATTCACTGCATATTAGTACATACACTAAAACTAGTACCATGTTCTCATATGGTAGTGTTCTTTAATGTATGTTAGATTTGATTTGATGTAAGGGTCGAGGTGCTGCTCTTCTGTTATGTGTAGGTGCAGCAGTAGGTAATAAAACGCTAAAATCTAGCAGTCAATTACAATTAACAGCTTAAGTATAACTCTACCTACATGTTATGAAACTAATAAAAGATATAATTGTTATTATTATTATTAGCCGCAATTGTCCCACTGCAGGGCAAAGGCCACCCTTCCCTTCTTCGATTCCTCCCTACTAGCAGCGATCTGAGACCAATCCTTTTAGGAAAAGGAAAAATATGTTAAGTACCTATAAAAACAGGCTCATCTGGGTAATCTCCTAGTGCCCAGTTATAGGCAGCCAAATAAAGATGAACAATGTTCCTCATAATGTTTGTTATACTCGTTTGTTACCCTAGGCACTACTAGTAGTGTCTTAAGCCTACTCCAATAAGAAAACAATAGGTCTACCTTAGATTAAAACAAAAAGGGAAGATACGGCATGTGCCTACTTGTAGTCAATCAAAATATAGTCCTGCTCAATTACTCAACTGACGCGCCTTGCCGTCTCTCGTCTCTCTCGTACGTACACGACCGATTCCGACTGAAGTGAAATTGTGTCTTTAGGTCTCTAAGCCTAATTCTAGCGGCTCTACTTACTAGACGCTAATGCCGTATCTTCCCTTTTTGTTTTAATCTAAGAGGTCTACAGATGGAATGGATGCCTCAGAAAACTACATTGTTGTGCAGAGCAGCAGGCAGATGTATGTTTGTCTATTTCTTTTTTATACTTACACCAATAGAAATACATGCTTTGCTAGTAAAAATACCTCGATTTGACCTGGCCAAGAGTAAGTTAATTTATAAGTAACATTATCAATGTCAGTATTGGAATATAGAGCTGTTATTAGGACCAAAATCACAGAAAACAATTACTAAAGACCAAAATGCTGTACGTAGGTAGGTACTACGCTACTACGAAAAAGAAAAGTACTTTTGTTTTGACAGCTACTTGACATGTCACATGACGTTGACAGATTACCGCCTGCGATCACGAAAGTTGCTATAATTAGTTATTTAAAATAAATTCTACATGAAAACTATTCATTTATTTGAAGAAAATCATTTCGAATAAGCTTATTCCATTAATTAGCTACATTTTGGTATTGTGTACATGGTGTTGGAATTTTCTCCATACAAAATCTTATCTTTTTTTAAAGTAAAATATGTGGAAAAAGTGCTCTCTCTACTATAATGGTAGATTTTGTTTGCGCCGGCTGACATCCCCGTTTTGTCAGCTGTCATGTTTGTTGTTGACATTTCCTTTATGTCAGTGTCAGCCGGCAATGTAATCGCCGATCTGTCTGCTTTCCTGCTGTTGTAAATCTAGTATACTTTTACTCATCTGTGGTCTGTACGTTTGTTGTATTTTGTAAACGTACTTTTCGTAATTAAATTGTAAATGGTGCGTCGCGGCGTTTCTTACTGGCATTTCGTTTGTTTGAATAAATCAAACCTAGACAATTAGACAAAATTATTATGAACACCAAGTAAACTGGAATCGTGGTTCAGAAAAATGGTGAAAGATGGTCGTAAATCTCGGTCGCTGTCTGTATAGCGCATTGTTTGCAGGTGTAGTCTGAAATGTGATCTAGTGCATAGTCTAATAAAGACTTATTATCTAACAGAAGGTATGTATGTACAAGCTAACAATAAGTTTATTTAACAACCGATTGATTGCCAATAACACGATGTTTTGACTTCATGGTGAGTCGTTTACTGTTTAAAAAGTTTAATTTTAATTTGTCAATAATTTAACTTTAGGTTCATACCTTTCTCTTTAAATAATTGTAAGCAGTTTCAATCTCATAATTTTATTTTTGTTGTTAAATCCCTTTTAGGGTCACAACACAATGTCAATAATTATCAATAACAGAGGTTTTCATAATTAGCTTGTAGTTGTCCTTTACTGTTTGCAGCAAGTATATTTAATTAATGTTATTAGCCTTCACTGAACTGTTCATGTTCCTAATATGAAGTCCTTATTGTTACATTTTTTTTTTTTGTTTATGCTATTTTGTTCCACTGCTGAGCAAAGCCCTTCCACGCATCTCCATAATTATAACATAAAGATACTTACCATTTTGTAGTAAAATATAATATAATAAAAATCTGAGTAATGAGGAATAGGTAATAATCAAGAGATGTGCTAGGTAAACAGCTACTTTAATGTACTATTAGAATTTATAAAATGGAGTCACAAATAAGAAATAATAAAAAATAATTTAAAAAAAGTTGTAAGTAGTTTTCTTTAAAAAAGTATTTTTACTATCTCTTAGAAAATATTATTATTTATTTAATTATAATTACATAGCTTAACATTGCTTTACTGATAGCAAATAAAAGGTTATTATTAGATAAATCAATGTCATAATATGAATGGATTCATAGTTTTTAACATACTGACAGTCAGTCCTCTGCTATTGTCCATGTTACATCAAATAAGAACTGCACATGTGCTCAGTAGGTGGTGACCTCAACACCGCTCTATGCTGTTGGTTGTATGTGCAGTATTTAGTCCTTAGTCGCCGTTATGACACCCAAGGAAAAAGATGGGTTTTCTAGTTGAATGAACCGCCGCCACACAGCTCTTAGTTTACTCTCATACATACTACATACATGTAATCACGACTATTATCCCCGAAGGGTTAGCCAGAGACTAGGCAATGAGGACAGCAAAAGCAGTCCTCTAGCATAGTCCACTTTTCACCAAATAGCGACTGCACATGTGCTTAGTGTGACAGGTGGTGAGCCTATCACCGCTCTATGCTGTTGTATCTATGTGGAGTCTTTAGTCCGTTAGTCGCCTTTCAGGACTTTTCAAGGGAAGAGAGGGGTGGTAGTATTCTTTCACCGCTACGCAACACTGTTACTCTCAAATAGTTTTCAATATTTTTTTTATTGTTTTTACAGGTGTGGACTTGCAATCATGTCTGCAGACGAGTCTAGTGTGCGCGTTGCAGTCAGGTATGTAGTACTTCTTCTCCTGGCTTGCTACCAATATATTATCTTATCATAACTAAGTTTAACAAAAAAGTTTAAGTAATTATACATCCATCCTTCTTTTTTTGCCATTAAACATTTTATTGTTATTTTTGGTAAAAAAATATTGTTTTAAAGGCTAGTTACATAAACACACGGAATAGAAGCAGAATACATTGTTTAGGTGACTTGAAATTCAACAAGCATAACATTCTGATGCTCATCAACATATCTGAATCTTACTTCTATCTTATCAAAGATATTGCAATACTTGAGAGTTGAGACTGCTACTGATTTATTTAAGAATGTGTTTCAAAATGACAGCAACATGCTAGATAGATTGTTACTTATCTTAGTTCATTTTATACTCACAAAAATCTTTTTTCAAAAGTCAAAGCCTAGTACTCAGCGATGAAGTCACCTTGTATTAGGCCTATTTATAATCTTTAAATTTAGTGTAGCATCAGAATGTAAGTACCTATCTTTAAACAATGAAATGTTACCTAATTTATGATAATTAGGTTTAGGCCTAGTGTAAACAAAGAAAGCAATAAATCATATTTTCTGTAATGTGTTTTGCATTGATAATGCTTTAGTTGAAGATAGTGAAACGTTGATAAAACAAGTACCTCAGATGGGAATCAAACTCACGTCTTTCGCTTTTTTTCAAAGTTTCTAGTATATTTGGGAAATAAATCTGTGAACCAACTTAAATAATTCCCTAATTACCATATGTCATATAAGAACTCACCAAAATAAGAACAATAACATTACTGACCTAAAGTTATGTATGATGCATAACAAAACTGAATAATTATCATCTGAAAACATACTTTATGCAAATATTTGACCCAAAGTCTCAAGGCACTTACAGCTGAAAACACTTTTGTTTAACTATGAAGTAACATGATTGCATTGTAACAGCTTCTGAAATCTTGGAGCAATATTTGTTTACCTATAACTGTTAGTCACCGCACCTAGCATTACGATATATCTTGTGTTGCTTTTTCACAATGCTTATGTAAACGCCATTCTCAATTGGAAAGTCTTCATTTATAAAGACGTCAAGTGTCGCGATTGCTCTAAGCCAGCGGTCGGCAACCTTACTTAAGCAGACTGACAACATGGCAGGAAATAAAAAATAAAAAAAGTGATGTGCTGCTGCACAAAAACAGTTTTCCGTTTATCCCTATTGTAATCCTTGATCAATTGGGATAAATGGTAGCCGAGGTTTACGAGGTAGCTTTATCTATGGTGCAGGGTGTGCGCTGCACATGGGCGCAGGGTACTTAGGGGCTCGCCACACCACGCGCCTACTAGAGAGGGGCGCCAGGGTATTATTGCACAACATGGGTGCTAGATGAGCTAGAGTCGCCTCTGAATGATAGTGGCAATTTCCAGCTCACCAACAGTCCAAAAAGCTCACACTTTGCATCGTTTTGCAACATGAAACGTACACAAGAACAAACAAACTTTACACTGTCAGTTATGTTATATTATATCCAAAATGTGAAAGGATTTTAAGGATACTTAATGTTTAGAAACCTCTAATAAAAAGTATCGTTTATCCTAATAGACCTAATGTAAATTTTGTGAAGCGCCTCGGGTTGCCAAACACTGGGGCCTCATCAACTACCATCAACTCTTAGACCCTCCAAATTCCCAAAAGAAGTGGGTGGGGACAGTAGACCCCATGGACAAAACACTTAATACGAAAGGATGTCTTAACAATAACGATGTTTTAGCGTTTTCTTGCCCATTCAGAAATGTATTTATATTCAAAATCTGGCTAAAGTAGCAAACTAATGAAATCAAAAAGCTGTTAATAGGTCGATACGGTTCACGAGACCACGATGACTCTCGTTATACTATGAATCGACGATTTTAGCATGACCGTTCCAAAGTGTCATGTCATGTCGTCGTTACTCAATGCCAGCACTTGAGGTGTGGCGAGTGAGGTAAGCCGTTTGTTTGATTCGCTAAACTATTATGACAGTTCGGCGCCTACCAATATTACCTACCATACCAACCATTAATAGTTAGTTTACTTATCGTTGCATGCAGGCGACATCTCGGTATCTGCCATAAGAATAAAGATGATTCTGATTCTTATGGCAGAATAGCTAATTGGTGTCATTTGTGTTACCGCATTTAAGAGCTCTGCTGTCGTAATGCTACACACAATAAAATGACGACCACTGTGGTCGAGTAGTTAGCACGCCGAGATTTTGAGAAAACTGATTTTCTAAATTGATTTCGGGTCTCGGTGTTTTTCTATGGTTATGTAGGTATATCTTACCATATCGCCGTTATTACCGTTTTCTTACCATATTAATAAGTCAAGGATCGAGGGCGTCGCCAGGGAGGGGCAGGTAGCAGGAGCTGCCCCCCCCCCCCCACCCCCTAGAAACTAAAAAAATACGAAATGAACTGTTAAAAATCGCAAGAAAATAATGTTGCCCCACTCTGAAACCTTAAACCTTGGTGTAAGCGTAAACAAATTCTATTTTATTATTATTATTATTTATTAAAAAATTCTATTTCATTCAATTCAATTCTATTGTTAGCCTCTAGGAGGCTTTGTGATAGACAAGGGGTTTAATGTACCATTGATGTTTGATGATTTGAGTTTCATGAAACACTGGCAATGACTGAGATCAATTGAGTTGCAGTATTTACGTCTGAAGTGTGTGGCGAAATGCAAATTGTATGATATGTAATTAAGATACCTGATATGAAATATTTGAAACAGTAGACCAGACGACAGAACTTCAAAGTAAGTCAAACGACCGACGGAAGCGTGAAAATAGATTTCATTATTCGCTCCCGAAGTTGTTTGAGACGTCAAAACTCCTACTGCAAGTATAAAATAAGTCTGTCGTTATCCTACTCAATCTTAAATGCCTTAATTTATATTGTGCCTGCTATTTTATTACCATTCCATTAAGTTCCATTGTTTATTTTAATCTCCAATAAAATACCACATATTTCAGTACTATTTATGAGTGCTTATGTAACCGCCCGCGTTGCCCCGTAAGAAACCAAAACTTATTTGAATTGCCGTGATGAGTTCCCCTTTTTCACGACTTAAATCATCGAAAGCATTGTTTAACGTTGACAGGGCGTAGCTGAACGTGTAATTTCTTAGCAATTTTTTTTGAAACCCCCATTCATAGCCAGTACTGCACGCGACGGAGTAATATGCATATTGCGTGAGAACTGAGCAGCACGAGGGTTGAACGGTTTGACAGTTCGATGTGCTCTTCATGGTTAGCAACTTCGGTTCCTTTTCTTTAATGTTAACACATTCAAATTACATAGATCTGCAGTGCGATTGCGTAAAGTCAATCGTATTCATTTGACAGTTCATATTGTATCTTAGTAATGTCATTCCATACAAATTGCAGCCGCTGGAATACGATATGAACTGCAAATGAATACGATTACCTTACGCAATCGCACTGCTGATCCTTAGCGAAATCTTAGATTCACACCTATAAACCTAAGCATATTTCTTCATTCAACACGGTCACAAGAAAACGTTAAAACGGATATTAGAATTATAGAAAGGAACGGTCGATCTAATAAGCAATTACGTAAAAAACTGTTTTCCTTTTAAGAAACGTTAATAGACCCATGGCAGTGTACTTCTGTGAATAGTACGGGACTGTAGACATCCTGTACTGGACGAGCTAAACAGCTACACAGCACAGCAGTCTGGCGTTCCCGCTTGCCAGTTTTTGCAATGCATCTAGCCGTGAACCCTGGCGTGTCAAATCGACGACAATCTCCTTGAGAACAAGCCGGCATGTGTAATCAATCCACTTTGGCGCGAAAGTAAACGGGAAATGTCTAGAATTTATTCCTTCTCAATGGCACTTGTGTAAAGTAAAAGTAAGAATATAATCAATGTTTGTAGGTTTTATAACATTTTGCCTTTAAAACTTAATAAAACCTTTGTAACTTTTGGTAATCAGAATCCATACTTGAAAGAAAAGCTTTGACAAGCGATGATGACAAGCAAGGGGTATACTACATAAATACGAAAAACTTAATTCCGAAACTCATAATCACGAATTTCAAAACTCCGAATTTTAAATTTCGTATGGTTTAGAATTCTGAATATCACAATTTAATATATATCATAAATCCTTTTTTTACAAATCCGAAATTACAAAATCCCGAACGTTTAAAATTACGAAAATCAAAATTCCGAATTTCAATATTCCTAATAATTAAAATTCAACAATAATCCGAAGTCTCAAAAATATGATTGAAAATATCAAAATTCCGAATTATTAAAGATCCGAAATTTATGATCTGGTCACCCATCCAGTAACTCGGCATTGCGAAAGATGCTTAACTGGCAAGAACTTAAACCGATCGGCTTAGGTTTACCTGTTACTTTCAGCATGCAAGCAAGCATGCAGCATAGCATGCAAGCAAGTAACATGCAAGCATGCAGAATCAAGCATGTAGCATGCAAGCAAGCCAATATGCAACAGGCATGGCTTCTGTCACGGTTCCGGCGCTGCGAGGCTCCGGCGGTCCCACGCGAGCTTATCGTCGCAGATGGCTTTCGCTCACCACCGCAGCTTCGGCTTGCTGGCCGGCTTCGCTGGCCAGCTTCAGTTACGGTGGCGGGCGTTAAACTCACCTGCTCCTCAGCTCGCGGGCCGCCTCGCCCCTCCGCGCCTACGTGGGCTTAAATTACACACTAGCGTATGGCAGACAAAACTACGTGATGTCGGTTTTGCAGCGATTCGTTTCTGCCAATGACTTTTGAAGCACAACATTACTGAAAACACAACCTATTATATTTTAAAGACAATATTTAAAATCAAATTAAGGTTAAACTGCTATTTTTATAATCATAATATGATTCTGATTATTAATGCATTAATCATGCATGCAAGCAAGGATGGACAAACTGCCGGTTGTTGCCACGACAAAAAAAGAATTGCAATATTATGCAGCAAACGAATTTTCGGAAATATGATTATCGGAATTCCGTTTTTCGGACTAATAACATCTCGGGTTTTTGTTTGTTCGGACTTATAAAAATCGGAAAATTTAAAAACGGTATTTAAATAGTGATTTTAAATGATCGTGATTTAAATTTTTCGGAAATATGAAATTCGGAGTTTTGAAATTTGGAATATTCAAATTCGGAATTAAGTTTTTCGGAGTTTTAGGGTGTTCCCCAAAGCAAGATTAAAAAGAACGATTTAGAATGTGTTCTATTATCAGTCCCTACTCCTTTGGCTACACAATATTCTGTAGAATAATCCAGAATCCAGAACACTGTCCGGATGAGGCGTTCTGTAAATACTGCAATCGAATGATGGTGATATAACAAGAAATTCTGTGACGCGACGACGGACGAGACGGTGTGACAGACAACGTTTATAATAGGTTTACACATTAAACAGTTCTCCAGGTTTGTCTTTACTGCAGCGCTTTGTTAAGGTAATTGTCTTCATGTTGTGTTATCGTGCATCTACAGTTTGAAGTATCTGACTGACCTACTAAGCCTAAGCCTACCCGCCTAGCCGGCTTGGCCGTACTGCAGAACTTTAATTGATGGCCAGGCGTGGTTCTTTCGGACATAAACAACTTAACTAGATTCATAGCTTTACTAGACTTAATTGTTTCCTAGATGTGCTTTAACGATTTATTTTAAAATATTACGATCGAAATGTGATCGCTATCTTGTTTCCTTACAAACGTCTCTGCCTACTCCTGCGAGAAACGGTCGTGATAAAATAGGTAATCGGTATTTACGCTGTTTTACCAATGGGGTTATTTTTAGCTTGGCTGCTCCCGCTTTTTGGCAGGTTTTTGTTTTCTTTTGTCTTATAATTTCTTTCTTTTTTACTAGGTTATATAATAAACTTGAGCCTGAAGAGCTCTACTCAATGTTTCTTTTTTACTAGGTTATATAATAAACTTGAGCCTGAAGAGCTCTACTCAATGTTTCTTTTTTACTAGGTTATATAATAAACTTGAGCCTGAAGAGCTCTACTCAATGTTTCTTTTTTACTAGGTTATATAATAAACTTGAGCCTGAAGAGCTCTACTCAATGTTTCTTTTTTACTAGGTTATATAATAAACTTGAGCCTGAAGAGCTCTACTCAATGTTTCTTTTTTACTAGGTTATATAATAAACTTGAGCCTGAAGAGCTCTACTCAATGTTTCTTTTTTACTAGGTTATATAATAAACTTGAGCCTGAAGAGCTCTACTCAATGTTTCTTTTTTACTAGGTTATATAATAAACTTGAGCCTGAAGAGCTCTACTCAATGTTTCTTTTTTACTAGGTTATATAATAAACTTGAGCCTGAAGAGCTCTACTCAATGTTGCTTTTTTACTAGGTTATATAATAAACTTGAGCCTGAAGAGCTCTACTCAATGTTTCTTTTTTACTAGGTTATATAATAAACTTGAGCCTGAAGAGCTCTACTCAATGTTTCTTTTTTACTAGGTTATATAATAAACTTGAGCCTGAAGAGCTCTACTCAATGTTTCTTTTTTACTAGGTTATATAATAAACTTGAGCCTGAAGAGCTCTACTCAATGTTTCTTTTTTACTAGGTTATATAATAAACTTGAGCCTGAAGAGCTCTACTCAATGTTTCTTTTTTACTAGGTTATATAATAAACTTGAGCCTGAAGAGCTCTACTCAATGTTTCTTTTTTACTAGGTTATATAATAAACTTGAGGCTGAAGAGCTCTACTCAATGTTTCTTTTTTACTAGGTTATATAATAAACTTGAGCCTGAAGAGCTCTACTCAATGTTTCTTTTTTACTAGGTTATATAATAAACTTGAGCCTGAAGAGCTCTACTCAATGTTTCTTTTTTACTAGGTTATATAATAAACTTGAGCCTGAAGAGCTCTACTCAATGTTTCTTTTTTACTAGGTTATATAATAAACTTGAGCCTGAAGAGCTCTACTCAATGTTTCTTTTTTACTAGGTTATATAATAAACTTGAGCCTGAAGAGCTCTACTCAATGTTTCTTTTTTACTAGGTTATATAATAAACTTGAGCCTGAAGAGCTCTACTCAATGTTTCTTTTTTACTAGGTTATATAATAAACTTGAGCCTGAAGAGCTCTACTCAATGTTTCTTTTTTACTAGGTTATATAATAAACTTGAGCCTGAAGAGCTCTACTCAATGTTTCTTTTTTACTAGGTTATATAATAAACTTGAGCCTGAAGAGCTCTACTCAATGTTTCTTTTTTACTAGGTTATATAATAAACTTGAGCCTGAAGAGCTCTACTCAATGTTTCTTTTTTACTAGGTTATATAATAAACTTGAGCCTGAAGAGCTCTACTCAATGTTGCTTTTTTACTAGGTTATATAATAAACTTGAGCCTGAAGAGCTCTACTCAATGTTTCTTTTTTACTAGGTTATATAATAAACTTGAGCCTGAAGAGCTCTACTCAATGTTTCTTTTTTACTAGGTTATATAATAAACTTGAGCCTGAAGAGCTCTACTCAATGTTTCTTTTTTACTAGGTTATATAATAAACTTGAGCCTGAAGAGCTCTACTCAATGTTTCTTTTTTACTAGGTTATATAATAAACTTGAGCATGAAGAGCTCTACTCAATGTTTCTTTTTTACTAGGTTATATAATAAACTTGAGCCTGAAGAGCTCTACTCAATGTTTCTTTTTTACTAGGTTATATAATAAACTTGAGCCTGAAGAGCTCTACTCAATGTTTCTTTTTTACTAGGTTATATAATAAACTTGAGCCTGAAGAGCTCTACTCAATGTTTCTTTTTTACTAGGTTATATAATAAACTTGAGCCTGAAGAGCTCTACTCAATGTTTCTTTTTTACTAGGTTATATAATAAACTTGAGCCTGAAGAGCTCTACTCAATGTTTCTTTTTTACTAGGTTATATAATAAACTTGAGCCTGAAGAGCTCTACTCAATGTTGCTTTTTTACTAGGTTATATAATAAACTTGAGCCTGAAGAGCTCTACTCAATGTTTCTTTTTTACTAGGTTATATAATAAACTTGAGCCTGAAGAGCTCTACTCAATGTTTCTTTTTTACTAGGTTATATAATAAACTTGAGCCTGAAGAGCTCTACTCAATGTTTCTTTTTTACTAGGTTATATAATAAACTTGAGCCTGAAGAGCTCTACTCAATGTTTCTTTTTTACTAGGTTATATAATAAACTTGAGCCTGAAGAGCTCTACTCAATGTTTCTTTTTTACTAGGTTATATAATAAACTTGAGCCTGAAGAGCTCTACTCAATGTTTCTTTTTTACTAGGTTATATAATAAACTTGAGCCTGAAGAGCTCTACTCAATGTTTCTTTTTTACTAGGTTATATAATAAACTTGAGCCTGAAGAGCTCTACTCAATGTTTCTTTTTTACTAGGTTATATAATAAACTTGAGCCTGAAGAGCTCTACTCAATGTTTCTTTTTTACTAGGTTATATAATAAACTTGAGCCTGAAGAGCTCTACTCAATGTTTCTTTTTTACTAGGTTATATAATAAACTTGAGCCTGAAGAGCTCTACTCAATGTTTCTTTTTTACTAGGTTATATAATAAACTTGAGCCTGAAGAGCTCTACTCAATGTTTCTTTTTTACTAGGTTATATAATAAACTTGAGCCTGAAGAGCTCTACTCAATGTTTCTTTTTTACTAGGTTATATAATAAACTTGAGCCTGAAGAGCTCTACTCAATGTTGCTTTTTTACTAGGTTATATAATAAACTTGAGCCTGAAGAGCTCTACTCAATGTTTCTTTTTTACTAGGTTATATAATAAACTTGAGCCTGAAGAGCTCTACTCAATGTTTCTTTTTTACTAGGTTATATAATAAACTTGAGCCTGAAGAGCTCTACTCAATGTTTCTTTTTTACTAGGTTATATAATAAACTTGAGCCTGAAGAGCTCTACTCAATGTTTCTTTTTTACTAGGTTATATAATAAACTTGAGCCTGAAGAGCTCTACTCAATGTTTCTTTTTTACTAGGTTATATAATAAACTTGAGCCTGAAGAGCTCTACTCAATGTTTCTTTTTTACTAGGTTATATAATAAACTTGAGCCTGAAGAGCTCTACTCAATGTTTCTTTTTTACTAGGTTATATAATAAACTTGAGCCTGAAGAGCTCTACTCAATGTTTCTTTTTTACTAGGTTATATAATAAACTTGAGCCTGAAGAGCTCTACTCAATGTTTCTTTTTTACTAGGTTATATAATAAACTTGAGCCTGAAGAGCTCTACTCAATGTTTCTTTTTTACTAGGTTATATAATAAACTTGAGCCTGAAGAGCTCTACTCAATGTTTCTTTTTTACTAGGTTATATAATAAACTTGAGCCTGAAGAGCTCTACTCAATGTTTCTTTTTTACTAGGTTATATAATAAACTTGAGCCTAAAGAGCTCTACTCAATGTTTCTTTTTTACTAGGTTATATAATAAACTTGAGCCTGAAGAGCTCTACTCAATGTTTCTTTTTTACTAGGTTATATAATAAACTTGAGCCTGAAGAGCTCTACTCAATGTTTCTTTTTTACTAGGTTATATAATAAACTTGAGCCTGAAGAGCTCTACTCAATGTTTCTTTTTTACTAGGTTATATAATAAACTTGAGCCTGAAGAGCTCTACTCAATGTTTCTTTTTTACTAGGTTATATAATAAACTTGAGCCTGAAGAGCTCTACTCAATGTTTCTTTTTTACTAGGTTATATAATAAACTTGAGCCTGAAGAGCTCTACTCAATGTTTCTTTTTTACTAGGTTATATAATAAACTTGAGCCTGAAGAGCTCTACTCAATGTTTCTTTTTTACTAGGTTATATAATAAACTTGAGCCTGAAGAGCTCTACTCAATGTTTCTTTTTTACTAGGTTATATAATAAACTTGAGCCTGAAGAGCTCTACTCAATGTTTCTTTTTTACTAGGTTATATAATAAACTTGAGCCTGAAGAGCTCTACTCAATGTTTCTTTTTTACTAGGTTATATAATAAACTTGAGCCTGAAGAGCTCTACTCAATGTTTCTTTTTTACTAGGTTATATAATAAACTTGAGCCTGAAGAGCTCTACTCAATGTTTCTTTTTTACTAGGTTATATAATAAACTTGAGCCTGAAGAGCTCTACTCAATGTTTCTTTTTTACTAGGTTATATAATAAACTTGAGCCTGAAGAGCTCTACTCAATGTTTCTTTTTTACTAGGTTATATAATAAACTTGAGCCTGAAGAGCTCTACTCAATGTTTCTTTTGTTTTGTTTTACTTTTTCTTTCTTTTATATTTCTTTCTTTTTCTTTTTTTTATCTTTTAATTTTTTGTACAATACAGTTCTTATTTATTTATTCTTATCAATGGGTTTAGAATTGCATCATTCCTTTGAATTTCGTTAAATTTGGTTCGCTGGTTTGCCGGCACGGTTTTTCTGAATGGACAAATTGAGAATGGAATATTTCCATGTATTCTCGCTAGGTACATTGTCTTTTATAAAAATTATTAGAATTCTTTCCAAACCTATCATGTTTAATTAGCCTGTACAGACCAATTTCTTTAGTCTAAATTGAATATTTTCTTTATTCGTTGAATCATTCGTGTCAAACTTACTCTGCAGTTGACTGTACGCTTTGCTTATTACATTTTTTTTTGCTAATCAGCCCTGTTTGCGTAAACCTTAACAAAAAGCTAAGTAGAAATAATACCGCGATTACATGAGTGACGTGATTATCGTGATTGTCGACTAATCGCCCGCAACGTGCTGCGGTTAATTAAATGGAAAAAAAACTAAAGGAAAAAGCAGTAGAGCTTTTTACTTTCCGCAAAGCGTTCTCTTTTACACTTATGAGAGATCGATCGAATAAAACTAATCCAATCCTTTTATCAACTTAGTTTATTAGTTTACACGCTCTTTATAAGTAATTATCACAATTCTTTACAGAAAATCAGTCCGAACTAATCAATCTCGTTTCAAAACCGTTTTCAAAGTGAAAAACAGCGCCCTCTGCTTTAGAACCTCTCTCTACCGATCCACACATGTCACGGTCATAAACGTTTTCTTACTTTTTTTTTAAATTAACAAATGCTTCTAACACATATTACATTACTAATCCTTCACATAATTTAATAATATTAATAACATTAAACATTAACAACTAAAACCATAATGAAACTAATATAATTAAATGGGTCATCATTCTTGAAACAAACTTGTGTATGACCTACGGAAACGGAACACATTGTGTTCCGTTTACCAAAAATTAATAATTGGGATGTGACTTAAATAATAAAATCTTACATTCGGCCTTTCCTGACATTTAGTTTGTCCTCAAACTTCAGAAGTATTGACAGCATCAATTTACAAATTAACATAACAAAAGTATCTTGCAAATTATTTACAAATATGAAACCTTTATTTTATTACCAATAATATAATTTCTGTTAACATTATGAAACTAGGTAAGTATGTTATTATTTATTTTAGAACACATACTACTAAAAGTAAACATAATTAACTGAGAAACATTAACTGTATTACAGTATATTACAATAATTACTAATTCTACATTATTTTAAAGTTGTTTTACATGCAAATTTTCTCATAGGGATAGGCGTAAACAAACTATTCCATTACCTTCATCAAGTTGCATAACAATTTCTTTTTAAGTTGTTTTCTCATAAACAATTTCATAATTATACATTTTAATATTCATAATTACTTGTTTCATCATGCACAATATATAGATCTATAGTCACTGCCCAACCTAGTGCCATCAATTTTAAATGGTTCTCATTCTACTTATATACATTAACATTATTATCTATATTTATCCAATTGACTGTTTAATATTACTATTCTTGGTTACGGGAGTGTTGACGCATATAACAATATTACTACAAAATCGAATAACCAGGAATGGTCCTGTCAACACTCACTTAACAATATCACCATGGAGTAGTCCTGTCAACACTCGTTTAACCATATTACCAATGGAGTGGTCCTATCAACACTCACATACTAACATTTACTAAGTAACTATTCAGGAGCGGTCCTATCAATACTCACATAACAATTACCAATGAAATGGTCCTTTCAACACTCACATTACAATACTCAAATTACAATATTACTTATCGAGTGATCCTATCAACACTTACATACTTACTAACTATTAATAACAATTACCAATGGAGTGGTTCTGTCAACACTCACATTGCAATATTACTTACCGAGTGGATCTATCAACACTCACATACTTACTTACTAACTATTAAGGAGTGGTCCTATCAACACTCACTTAACAATTACCAATGGAGTGGTTCTGTCAACACTCACATTGCAATATTACTTACCGAGTGGATCTATCAACACTCACATACTTACTTACTATTAAGGAGTGGTCCTATCAACACTCACTTAACAATTACCAATGGAGTGGTTCTGTCAACACTCACAGTGCAATATTACTTACCGAGTGGATCTATCAACACTCACATACTTACTTACTATTAAGGAGTGGTCCTATCAACACTCACTTAACAATTACCAATGGAGTGGTTCTGTCAACACTCACAGTGCAATATTACTTACCGAGTGGATCTATCAACACTCACATACTTACTTACTATTAAGGAGTGGTCCTATCAACACTCACTTAACAATTACCAATGGAGTGGTTCTGTCAACACTCACATTGCAATATTACTTATTAGTAAACCAATCATCAATTAATGAACTATAATTAACCTCTCATTAATAACATGCTTCTTTTTTTATTATTAGCTTAGCTATATATAAAAACGCTCATAAAATCTGTTTTAATCATTGAAAATTAATCATTTGATAATTAATCATTTGCAATTATTCTAAATATTCTAAATATACAATAGCAAATAAATTTGAAACACTCCTATATAATACTCCTCCTTATTTCCTACCCGTGCACAACTGAATCAGGGTTTACATCATCATTATCATCATCACTGGTACTACTAAAAGTCATCTTTGTCTCCATCATAAGTTACCCACAACATCATCATCATTTCCTTGCCCTTGTCCCTGTTTGGGTCGAATGCCATCAATGCCGTCAATGCCATTTCGAGGGATGAATGCACTCTGACAAAGCGAGTGTTAAACTAAATATGACTGTGGATGGATACAAGTTACCCACGACATACATTACAGTAATTTCTATGAGTAACTAGCGGCCCGCCCACGGCTTCGAAACCAATTCCTGACAATTACGAACGCAACAAAAAAAAAGAATTACCCAAATATGTGCAGCCGGAAGTGATGCGCGTACAAACATTTCGGCATGCTGTAGCTCTAAGCAACAGCATTTAGAACGCGCCGAATTTTCGATTCTTTGCAAAACTTTTTACTCATGAGATATAGGTAAACAAAGTACCTTGGTCACCCAAGTAACAAGGTTCTCCTGTAGTGCACAGTTTACAGGCTTACAGCACTAGTACCTCTCTTTTACTGGTTCCAGATTTTACTACCAAGCTTATAACAGGTTACACGGAGTTCGTTTGGGTTTATAGTACACCTGTTCTTATAAGTTGACTTATAATCGTGTATAGAACGAAATTATAGGCGCAGTAAAGGCTAATATGGCCTATAAAAGTGTCGCATAGGTGTAAATACACTTAAGAAAACTTGCTCCAGTAAGTTAACTTATAATCGTCTACAAGATGTAATTATAAATCCGCTATAAGTGCCATACGCCAGTAATAGTAATTTATAGACTTAGAACCATTTGTACTTATTACTTGACCTTATAGGGGTGTATAAGTCAACTATATGTGCGAATTATAAGTGAATTAGTTCTACTGTGATTTCTTCTAAGAGTAAGTGTACTTGGTATTATTGTAGACTCCCGAATGCTGTTATAGTATTTATTTCTAAAAGGTTTCTTGTAAAACTATTAGTGTCCGAAGATATCTTCGTGAAGTTCATTTAAGAAGACAATTGCTTTTAATATTTATCGCATCTTCACGGCCATTTTGATTTATTTTGAGTCATTGGGTTTTTATTAAATTATTACAAAAATGGATATAAACAAAAGGAAATATGATCATGATAGTCCGATCAAAGTCACAACTAAAACATAAAAATAATAAACTCTTAGTTATTAATATTAAGCATAAGACATTTGTATGTGGAACCCTAATTCGTCACAATATGGCGCGACAATGCTGTTAGGACTAATATTATTTTTAAACAAAACTTAGTAAATACGCCGTGTTCAAAAGGCGAACAAAAATTAAGATGTAAAACACAACATAATTCACCGAAACTACATACGAGTTTGCCGTGCAAACATGTATGCACGTATAATATTACGTGCGAAATACTTGTTAAACGTTTTATATAAAATACTTATATGAAGTTAGCTTTTATTTTTATTTTATTTTTTTCACAACCGCACTACAAAACATCAATTCACAAATATTTGAAGTATCTAATATTAGAAGCGCGGAGTACGTTACAAGCCTGCCTGGTTATATTACATGTTCATAGTTAGCTCCGCGGGAGCAAATGGTTCTCTGGAGTCTAATTATAACTGTATTATTGGTCTAAGTGGTGCTCGCCAAGTCTACTATGAGTGTTTTATTAGCAAAAGTGCGCGTATAAAATGGGCCCTTTTCCGTGGTTATAAACTTTTACTAGCCTGTTATAGATCTGACTCCGGAACTACTACAAGACCACATTTTGTTACTTGCGCAGAGATTAACCTTTTTGGATAACCAAAGGTGGACAAAACATCTTCTAAAGCAGGGATGTCAAAGATATGGCCCGCTTACACACCTTATCTTATTAATAACCCTTTAGAAAAATCAGTCTGACACCCCTGTTCTAAAGCACGAATTTAAATTTCTTAGAGGTTTGAGTATACAAAATTTTGAGTAAATCATCTGGATCACTACAGCGTGCCGAATAGAATAGAATTCCTTTATTGCTTAAACTGTGTAACAAGTTCTTAAAAAATATATATAGTATCAACAGTTTGCCCATGATCAGGCATGCAATGTACAAATAAATATTATTAACATTTATATTAACAATATTCATCGTGAATTCAACAATTAATTAGTCTTGAATTCAAAGCACTCATTCAGTGAATAGAAAACATTATTAAACAACCAAGTTTTTAACTTAAATTTAAATATATGACCATTCAATGCCTTTTAATCAGTAGGTAAATGAATATGCACTTTAATACCATGTATGAAAATACTCCTATCATAAACATTATTATTGACAATTGGTAAATTCAAATTATATCTATACTTAATATTGAATACTTACACAAATTTGTAGAATATAGACAAATTTGTAGATCAGTAAGAGTAAGTAATTTCTTTTCTCTAAATACATTCCTAAGGGTATCATCATAATGCATGTTGGAAATTATGCGTATAAATTTCTTTTGTAGTATGAAAGTACTGTGAATTAACAGAATTACCCCAATAAATAATCCCATACGTTAGGAGAGGATACACATTACCAAAATAAGCAGTTGGCACAATTTCAAAAGAGGAATTTTCTGCCAGAATAGATAATGCATATTATTGATTTCTATTTATGTTATAAATATAAGTTTTTTTTAATTTAAATTTGAGTCTATCGAAACACCAAGAAAGTTGCTTTCGTTAACTCCTTCTATTTTTGAGTTAGACTCATTATCTTTAATGTTTAATTTAAATGAGTTGGTCTTGTAATTACAAAATCGTACAAATTTAGTCTTATTCTAATTTATTTTAAGATTCAAAGTTTTAAGCCAGTCAACCAAATATTTTAACATTTAGTTAATTTCATTTTCAAAAACAGTTGTGTTCTTACTATTATCTAAAATAAAAATTGTGGCATCATCTGCAAACATAACACATAAATGACTTGGTACCGCTGGAAACTCGTTAATATACACCAAGGAAAGAGAGGGCCAAGAACGCTACCTAGAGGTAAAAGAAGAAGGTAGAAACACTTGATCTAGTCATTCGATCATCAATACCGTAAACAAGATAGTCAACATGCTTTTTTTTTTTTTTTTGACCCTGAATATCACAAGCATCTAATATAATAATTTTACTGTAGAAATATTCATCAATTGATTCACCTATTTTCATCAGTCTTTCTAACATTTCTGAAAGTAATGCACCATAATTAGTTTCAGATGGAAAAGCCTTAATAAGTCGCTCTTGCCACTCTATCCATGTTAGTAATATAGTCTGTTGTCCTTCATACCATTTCTTAGCGTTAGGTACCTGATAATTTAGGAAGGGCAAAATGTGCAGCTTGTTCATCAGACCATTTATAGATTTTGGCATATTCATTAACTTTAGCAATCCAATTAACTATTTTCTGATTCTGTTGTGCGGGGTCGAAAATAGGAATTATATTTTGATCCTATGAAATACCATGACTATTAGAACGAACTAAGCATTGTAACAATTGAGAAACATTATTTACATTCACTAAGGTGTCGGTAGGTATACCTTTGAGATAAGATTCTTGCTCACCAGCACTGCCTTGCAACGTCATTCTTGTTGCTGTAGCATCTCGATTCATTGAAAACCGTAAAAGCGATTCTGCAGATGCTGCTGCCAACATTGTTTTTACAGCAGGTCATAACGGTGTTGTCGTTTGCTGTGATTCAACTGAAATCTGAGATTAACAAAACAAGTATCATTATCTAACAAAAAAATATTTTTACAAATGGGAGCTTTGCAGTACTTAATTGTAAACAGCATTCAACCTATCCCCTTTCTTTTTCAAATAAAGTTTTAAGGTAATAAAATTCCGAAATAGGTAAATTAAATTTGATATATACATTTAACTTAACTTTGTAAGGAAGTTGTTAATCATAGTCAAACTGTCCCGGACAAATAACAACCTGGTTTAGCGAAAGGCAACTTATGAACTTAGTGAGTGCCAGCGGTTGTTGAAATATACTTATTTTGTTTAATTACAAACACAATTACAACTACTACTACAGCATAATCCAATTACAACATAATTCAAAACAGTAAGGTGTTTAGATTTTATTTTTTTTATAATGTTGTGATTATAATTTACTAACACAATATTAAGAGCTCTGCTGTCAATTACGATTGGTATTAACCAGACCCAATAGAAATTCAATTGTTAGCAAGTGATTAGCAACCTCTAGGAGTCTTTGTGACAGACAATGGGATAATTTTGTATACTCTTCATAAGATTCATCATTACCATGATAAGATGATATCACCATCATTTTAAAACAAAATCTACACATTTCTTTCTTGCGAATAAAGAATGTAATAAATGTAAGTAATTAAAGCACTTAGAATAAGATAAAAAGAAAACTTTGTTAAATGTAACCTTTTTCACTTTGTTTGTTGTTAGTAATGTAGTGATAATCTATCAAAAAGCCTTGTTAAAAGAAACAAATACATAAAAAAAAAATAGGTACCTTGGGGCATAAAAAAAAATAAGAAAACTTAACACAAGTTATCATTATGTACACCTGTGTGACTTATAATGCCAATGAATGATGTTTTGAAAGGAATCTTAATTACCCATCAAATGAACTAAAAGAAATAGTCCCCATACAGCAAATTAAAATATCCATTACTTAACTGTTAATGATTGTGACCATAAAGTATACACTTAAAAGCTTCTTTTACTTCTTTTTACGCACTGGCGTTTCCCTTTGGATTTCGCCAATATCCAGTTTTTGGCTCAGTTGTTTGTTTTTACAGACTCATTGCATGTATCGATTTCTCGTAAGAGTACAATGTACAAGTACAGAGGTGGTGAGATCTTAAATTTTGAGGCTGTACGCTGTAGACCCAGCTGATGATCTGTACTCTGTAATGCCTGCTGAGGTTCACTACTTTCCTCACACTGTCACACTCTCCTGCTTCTTGTGATATTTCTTGACTGAGACTGCTGGCATGAGACTCACGATAATGTCACGACGATGTTTTCTGCGTGATTCATACTGCTTTGATGCAGATGAACTAGGCAAGACATGGAACTGGAACTGATACTATATCGGCGCTTGCGACGTCTTCGGCTTTTTTTGTGATCTCCAGGCAATAACTATCAAAATTCGTTGGTTTTATCCCACTTCTGATATGAGAGATCGATCGAATAAAACTAATCCAATCCTTTTATCAACTTAGTTTATTAGTTTACACGCTCTTTATAAGTAATTATCACAATTCTTTACAGAAAATCAGTCCGAACTAATCAATCTCGTTTCAAAACCGTTTTCAAAGTGAAAAACAGCGCCCTCTGCTTTAGAACCTCTCTCTACCGATCCACACATGTCACGGTCATAAACGTTTTCTTACTTTTTTTTTAAATTAACAAATGCTTCTAACACATATTACATTACTAATCCTTCACATAATTTAATAATATTAATAACATTAAACATTAACAACTAAAACCATAATGAAACTAATATAATTAAATGGGTCATCATTCATGAAACAAACTTGTGTATGACCTACGGAAACGGAACACATTGTGTTCCGTTTACCAAAAATTAATAATTGGGATGTGACTTAAATAATAAAATCTTACACACTTTACAGAGATAGTTATAAATATAATGACAGATATTTAGGTAAAACATCTATCATTTTGTTACCTGTGCGCGTTATAAAACTATTACCTTTACACAGTGAGTGACGATGGTCTAAATTACAAACAATTTATATAGAACCTTCAACTAATGAATACTGGCTATCTTTTTACATTGTATTTTTGATGTCATACTTATTTATTTATTTAAACCTTCGTAACATTATATTACATGGCGGACTTAATGTCTGAGGCATACTTAGATCTTGTACTATTATGTATTCTGTGCTTAGATGACATTGTTAAACTGTGCTGACGTATAATAAGACGATGGTAGCGAGCGAGCTACTGGAAATTAGAAATATGCCGTCAGTTAAAAAATATCTGTTACAAGTTACAAGTAATGCCACACGAACGAATCAAATATGTATGTGCCGTCTGAGTCCATCTGTTGTTTAAGTAGGCTCCGAATACAACTAAACCTTAATTCTTAAAAAAAAAACTTATTTTAATTGTATTAGGATTGTATTTTTTTGAAAAATATGTTTTTTTTTTTGAAGAATTAAGGTTTAATTGTTTTCGGAGCCTACAAACAACAGCTGGACTCAGACGGCACATACATATTTGATTCCGTTAGTGTGGCGTTTAGAACGACAGCACCAAGGACGAAACGTAGGTATGCTTGTCGATTTAGAGTCCAAATTCCTAGAAAACACTAAAATCGATTGGCTTTCGATGTGACCTAGTCTGTCTTACTTCTGAAATACATAACAACAAATAGTTTAAGGTAAGGTATTCATGAGGTTGATTTGATGTTTCGACAGATTCCTTGACATACAATCGTGTAACAGTTATCTAACTTTACAGAACAAGGACACAATTCTTTCAAAGCGAATCCATTTGTTTCGAATTGATAGGTTCTGTCTGCCCTTCTCATCCAAAAATGTTTACAGAAAATTAAATGTGCTTACGTTACGATGTTAATGAGAGTAACGTGTACAGTACAAGTACTACCTTTGCTTTGTTATGAAATGAATTGGTTCTACAGGTTACATCGATGTCGTGCACTGCACTCGTCCGTGCTTGCTGTTTCTTTAACTCGTTAAGTTTTAGCAATACTAAGGCTGGATTCGACCAAACTAGAATAAGACTTACTCCGAGATTAATCTTTACCGTACAAATTCGGCGTTTAATCTACGATAAGACCTTTTCCAGTTTGGTCGAATCCACCCTTAGTCTAATACTTGTATTGTTTTCTTTCAAGTCGTTTAAAGTAATAATAAACTAGAACTGCAGTGTAATAAGGTATATGGTATATTATCAATGAAACAGCTTAGTAAATCAGTGTCTTTTAGTCTGAATTGTACTTTAAAAGCAAAATGCGCTTTTAAACCTTAGTAGTAGAGCACAAAACTAAACAACTTAACATTTGTTAGACCTTCTCGTATACGTCTGGTATGTGGTGCTGTCATTTATGGCACTTGTACTTCCATAACGCCATTGTATAAGGTCTCCAAGTTTTAATTACAATTACTAATTAAATGGCGAACCAATACACATTGTTTGTTTCGTTTTGTAACTTGTTGCACATACTCTTACGTGACATAATAGCAAGCTAAGTGTTTCCTTATTTATTACTGTTGGTAGAGATATTCTTAAGTATTGTCGTTAAGACTTCGAACATCACTGAACTGTTGTGTTCCTACTGTTATGACAAAATTTTTCTAGAAACCTGTACTCTAAAACCGAAATTGCTGTTTGATTTTTGATCAAGCTGGTAGTTGATCAAGTGGTAGTAGGAACCTCGGAGGTTTTCCGGAGCTACCTTACTAGGTTCTCTTTTCTTGTAAATCCCGAAGATTGTTCTAATGACTAGGACCTTGGCTCTGGTTGTCCGTGTCGTGGTGACTAACGACGAAGCAGATGTTGCCCGAATCTTCGCGAGTTCTGATATAAAATTACAAAGAACTATAATGGAGGACGTCTTACGCTCGCAGCCGTTATATAATGTATAATTTTTCTTCTGAAATCCTAGATCGAGTTTAAATCACCATCAAATTACTATAACTAATAATAAAAGGTCTAAGTATGACAAAATTGTAAATAATCTAGTTTCTTACCAAGAGGCGCGGCTTCAATGATACCTATACAAATTCTGGTTTTCGTTTACGTGACTGAATCGAATGGTGATCAAAAATCGCTGTATGTCCTCCTGATGTTCTGGTTTCATCTCTCCATTTATAATATACTTCCTTTATGTGTCAGTATCATAGCAAATGGAAAGCTGTGGTCTTCTTCCTCCGGGATAGCGTTGCCAGGCGTCTGGATAAAGACGGACATAGTTGGGCTTTTTGATCGCGTGTCCGGCCAAAATAAACGGTGTCCGGCTTGTCCGGATTTTATTAGGCTTTTTACATTTTGCAAACGAGCGAGCGCCGAGCGTGGCCGAGTGCAGGCGAGTCGACTGTCGGTCGCTCCTGCTCCCGAAAATGTAGGGTGTCTCTTCGGCCTTTTTACCCAAAGGAGACGGACCGTCGAGGGCCTAAGTTTAACAAGCAGGTAACAAGATGAAATATTGTTCATATAAACACATATTGAATAGGTAAGATAAATATAAAAAATCAGCTTTATCTACAGTCTAGGAAAAAAGAAAACGACGCAAGAAAGAAGTTACTGTTATCGAATGAAATAGATCGAATTATCACAATACAATCAAGTTATTTAATTTGTTAATTAATCGTTTCACTGCAGGTCAATTATATTAAATAATATCAAAAACATTTTATCATTATGTCAATTATATTTAATAATATCAAAAATTCATATTTACCTACCTACCTTCTGGTGTAGATAGACTGTTGAGATTGGGTACCTACCTACATAAATATTTTTACCCAACGTGGACACAAATAGCTAGTTACAAAAATAAACTTATCTGTATTAACACAAAAGGTTATATTACTTTAAAAAGAAATGCTTTTATAGGTTATTATTTGTAAAAAATAACTATTTCGGCGTAGGCTATTCTTAACCTCACTTTTTCATAATCTTCTAATTTCTCAGATCTCAGACTGCCAATTTTAGCCAAATTTTCAGGAATCCTTTATTTTCATACTATCTTTAAAATAACACTACTTTCATTGTGTAACACCTCATCTTCACCTCAAGCCCAAGGTTCTATGGATGGTCGGCCGTCTCCTTTGATTAGGTTTGGCGACCTGGCAACCCTACTACGGGACATGTCTAATTATTATTGTATGTACATATATCCTTGGCGTGACAAATTCGAAGGGCCAGTGGTATTTGGAGGTTTCCTAGCTCTGCCCACGTGGTCTGCGCGGCCGCAGTGGGCGAATCCGGTGAAATATTTAGCCTGCGCCAGCTCCACCTACGCCCGTTCTACTTCGCCATAACCGGCGCTAATATGGTGTCATACATACATAACGTATAGAGACCTTTGTGATAATTTTATTGCGAATATTATGCAAAGCTTGTGCTGTGTGGTCATGTGCAAAGTTGCGGTTGCGCGAAAACCAACTTATCGATCAAATATGGTTTTTATAGATGTATGTCGAGTCTTAGTATAATGTGAACATAGTCACAAAATTGCGTACCGCGTAACTCTTAAACAAACACTTTAAATGTTGTTTATGCCAATTTTTGATATTTGCAGTTTAGAGATACTGAATTTTCTTACATAATATGCTTTAAAAAATGAAGCATATTATTTAAGACCCGTCAGATACATACAAGTTCGGACCATAACCATCCACGCTGCTAACTCTGATTGATTCTGATTCTTCCAGCAACAACGGGGACCAAGGACTCAACATGCATTCCAAATTACAAAGGGGTTCGAGATATTTGAATTTGGTCACCCATCCGTTAGTCTCTGCATTGCGAAAGCTACTTAACTTGCAAAATCGCAACCCAAACGTATAACCCGCTGCGTCATAAAAATCAAAATAACATTTATCTTTTTTTATTCATTTTTACCTCTGGCCCGAAGACTTCGTCCCTATTGTAAACGTTAACCGATTTATCAGACAGCCTATAATGTAGACAACGTTATGAGACTTGCCTATAACGGTTATGTATTCGTCCCTGTAAGCCTATTAAATGTTAGCTTCAAACCTCTATTGTACTGGTGTCCCTGAATGCCTCTTCTATGCTTGCGGAAGCTCTTTTGTAATTTTGAATGGTTAAGAAAATTGGTTGCTAAATCGCGAACGGAGGTTTTACAGGCGAATAATCGAACAAAGGCACGGCTTTTACGGCCGATTGACACAATTTGCGGCGATATCCGATGTTTAATGGATACTGAAGTAACACATTGTGTATTAGTTACTGCGACAATCAAAGTCGTTAAATGGTACAAAGAAAAGGTTTTCATTATTTCGATAAATTTGAGGTACAATTACAATCAAGTTTTACAAATGCGAAGCATGTAATTGTAATACCTGTCTTGTTGGTAATGTTTGTTCTGATCCTTGTGAAGGTGTTAGTAGATTATAAAAGCCGCAACAGCAGCTTGGTGATGTAACACAAGAATGCGGAATAATGTTAACTGTAGTACCGATTTCAGTACTTTGAAATCCAATAGTCCAATTTAATAACTAATTAGTAGCTTCTTATCAGGTGACCCGCTTGCTTGTGTACCACCTCTTGTCAGTCAGTCACGAACACTCCTAAGGTTACTAACACACAAAAATTTAAACTTAGTAACATTAACTAACTAATATAATGAAGTAACATTAAAAATTTTGAACTGACCGGACAACGTCCATCGCCGGTATCGTCCGTCGCGTCCGTAGATTTACCCTTGAGACCCTACACGTGACCCCTGGGTGGTGCTAAATTTCAAGAAGCCCTGGCCCCCCCCCCCCCCACTATTCCTATTCCTTTCTTAAAGGCCGGCAATGCATCTGCTATTCCTCTGGTTTTGCGGGTGTACATGGGTGGCGGTGACTACTCTCCATCAGGTGACCCGCCTGCTAGTTTGCCTCCTTCTTTTATAAAAAAAAAAGTCTGTCGGGTCTACTAGAGTACTATGTAGTTATTCTGTGCTACTAGTTGCAATATAGACCTCAATGTAGTCCGTCTTGTTGATTACAGCTGTAGGTGTCGCGTTGTAACCATTACTTAATCTGCGGTCGCGTGCCGTGCCGATAGCCATCGGTGTGGATGGAACAATCAGCGATGTAATCAGTTGAGTTAATCAGTAACGTGGGTCACAGTGAAAATTGGCCACAGATTATATATGATGATGACAATAGTTGGTATGGACATAATAATGAGGAGGGATGAATAGTACCTGACGAAGCGAGTGTTAAGCATGGCTGTGGATGGATACATGGGGATGGATAAATGGATGAATAGTAGGCCGAGAAAAAGATGTATAGGTAGACTGCGTGAAAGATGAAATGGCGAAGAAAGGAGTGACCATAGAATTGACGGCTGATAGGGACGAATGGAAGACGAAGACATACTGCGCAGACGCCAATCAGGGAAAAGGGCAAGAAAATGATGATGATAATGATGAGTGTGTGCTGAGTTAATTAAATCACATGTTTTTAACTTATTTTTAACGACACCCCTTCGTTGTGTTGCGACCAACTAAGTGATACACATGTTAAATAGGCGCAAAAATATTTTTTACTAGCGGCCGCTCGCGGTTTTACCCGCGTGGTTCCCGTTCCCGTGGGAATATCGGAATAAAAAGTATCCTATGTGTTAATCCATGGTGTCAGCTGACTCCATACAAAATTTTATTAGAATTCCTTCAGCCGTTTAGACGTGAAGAAGTAACAAACATACACACACACAAACTTTCGCCTTTATAATATTAGTGTGATTATTTGGGAAATTCCTCTTATTAACTAACGCCTCGGTAGCCGAGTGGCTTTTTATTTTTATAATATGTTACTAATATTTTTTATTATAGTGGAATTAATTCTACTCTCGATTCTAAACAAACTAATATCAGGTTCTGAGCTATTTAATTAACACGTTGTGTAGGCGATACTTTTCATCATTAAATCTAAACAATCGTACATCTTTTCTGCTTACGGTCAATTTCCATTGTGACCAAAGTGCACACTAACTCGATAAAATCGCGGTTTCCATAAAGCCGTCTTTATGGAAATCGCTTCGTAGTAACGTCTCAGGCGGGCCGGTCGCGTGGCGGCGCGGTTCCAGCCGGCCGCGCTCATTGTGCAACCGGCACAGTCCGACACAGCCACAATAGCTGCACTGCAACTGCAACACGAGTGCACTGCACTCAGGGTTGCTATGTATCCGACTTTTTACAGTCGTGTCCGGTTAAATATTATACAAATCCGGCCTGTCCTTCTTCTGTTAGACTTTTGGTTAACACCGTACCGCTCGCCAGAAGATGCCGAACGAAAGTCAATCCACGCCTTAAGTCGCTTAAGTCGCACTAGGCACGGGATAATTTTTTTTTTTTCCAATCCAATATTTCCGGCTAAACATGAATCTGTGTCCGGCTTTTCTATTTTTGGGCCTTGCAACTCCTGAGTTCCTCATGTCAGGAAGCCTACTCTCTTTCTCCGAAACGAAATCTCGGCCCATTTTCATTTGCCATTTATAGCGCTTTACATTATTTTTGAAATTTCAAACAATTTTCTAAAAATTTGTTATCTAAATGCCAAACCTATTTAGTATGAACGAAATTTCGGAAGGAATGGACACCGCTGTAAATGGCAAACGAAAATCGGCCGAAATTTTGTTTAAGAAAACGAGAGTAGGCCCTCAGGTTTTCTGAGCAAAATGTTTGGATAATCACGAATCTGTGGCCGGATTTTCCATTCTTGGGCCTTTGCAACCCTAACTGCACTCCTCATGCGGAGCCAACGCACACGGGCACGACGTTTTAACGTTCGCCTGAGCCATTGTGAGCCGTGCCTTCAGTTTGTTTGACGAATGCACTCCGCATGTAGCGCCCGATCGATGACCGCTCGCATTACAAAAGGTGCGAGTTGGCATCACGGAGGATAGGTGTTAAGTAAAATTCTGTAAATATTAAATACAGACCGTTAGGAAATTGGTAATGAACGAGGTAATGATGATGTAGAGATAAATATTGTAAAAATCGTTTTATGGAAAGAAGAAATTTGGCTATGTATTGGATAAATACAGAGATTTGGTCAATTCCCTAAGTGATTTGATCAAATCACGAGGATGTTAAAATAAAAACACCATTTTATCAATTCCCTAATCAAATCTAGGGATTTGAACACCACTAGAACATAAATTGCCCTACTCCTGTAGGTCACGTGATAGGTTAGAAATTTAAGACAATCTTGAAGCGCAGCGTAGCGATTGTCTTGAAATTCCTGGTAATTTTTTTTTATTAGACAACAGAAATATTAGCTGCCCTGCTCCTGTAGGTCACATGTTTTTGGTCATTTCACGGAACCAGTTCTGGTATTTGTTCAAATCCCTAGATTTGTTAAGTAAATGATAAAATCGTGTTGTTATTTTAACATCCTCGTGATTTGATCAAATCACTTAGGGAATTGACCAAATCTCTGTTTTTATCATGTCCCTGCGACATACATCAGTCAATTGATTATACGAGTAGTCGTACATTTAGTTAATCTAAACTTAGTAATAGGTCATGTCATGTGTGTATGTGACCCGTGGCGCGGCTAACAGCTGGTGCAGCCCCGGCCAAGGCTCACCAATTGACGCTTCCGTTGCGTTGTTGGCTCTGAGGTCTGGTGCGCGATGAGTGATGGATGACGCGCGGTCGGTGGACAATGGGACGTTCGATTGAAGCAGGCATTCCTTCCTAGAATTTGCTACAGCGAGAATCCATAACCGCCGCTTATGTTTGGATTGACGGAGCTCGATAGCGCAGTGGCTAAAGGCGTTAGGTTTGTAATCTTGCCAGCTAAACAACTTTCCTAGTCGCGGGTTACAGGATGAGTGACAAAATAGAAACATCTGGACAGCTCTCCTCCTTTGCCGAAAATTTTGTTGGACTAGTACCAAAATTTTTATGTAGGCTTTTGACCACCCCTTCGGGTGTTACGGAGTCCTCCGTGTGTGCGTGTGTATAAGACTGTTAACCTTTTGTACTACGGACAGAAGTCTTACTACCCCAAAACGGCAAAATTCTGCAATCGTTTTTGAACTGAACACCCTACAAAAACTAAAGTTGAGAATCGGGTGCTCCAAAGTTCACCAAAATTTTCAACTCCGATAATTGGAACTTCGAAAATGTTCTTCCTAAGGTTTTTCATCCTAACAATCACAATTCCTAACTACTCTGTTTCTAATATTCATAATTTCCGAATCATTCAACTTCATAATGTCAGTAGCAATAAACATCTATTATACTATTATTTGTTTTCCTATATTTTTTCAACATAACCGTCTTTTACACTATTATTCAAATGATTGAGAATACTAGCTGTCCTACTCCTGTAGGTCACGTGATAGGTTAGAAATTTAAGACAATTGCGAACGCAGCGTACCGATTGTCTTGAATTTCAAGGTAATTTGTTTTTATTAGACAACAGAAATCTGGATAGGTCACCGTTGCATGTGATTGTCTTAATTTTCGAGGTTATATTTTTTTTTATTAGACAACAGAAATACTAGCTGCCCTACTCCTGTAGGTCACCGTTGTATTTTCGTTTATTATGAGTAAAAATATTATCGAATTTATGTTTAGGAGTAAAAGCGTTATGAAAAACAACAGTAGGAATTACATTTTTCGGAAACATGAGTGTTATGAGTTATGAACATCGTCGATAGTAAGTAAGTAAGAATGAAAGTTTTAGGAAGAGTGATCATTCGAATCGCAAATCGGTATAAAGAACAATATTGTATAAAAAACTTTAGGTGAGCCAATATGAGCTTGGGAATCATTTAGAGAATTTTGAAAGTTTTGTATAACCTGAAGCGCTGTTCAGTGTACTACACAATGAGCTAAACGTGTACATTCCCTTCTCCCTCAGGATACGGCCTCAGACCCCTGGCGAGATCCTCGAGGGTTGCGGGATATGCGCGCGCGCGGGCGGCGCGGCCGGCGACGGCGGCGTGGCGCTGGGCACCGAGCGCGCCTTCACCTTCGACTTCGCCTTCGAGCCGGCCACGTGCCAGCAGCAGGTCTACGACACCAGCGTCAGGAAGCTGGTCGAGGCGGCCCTCGATGGCTACAACGCCACTGTACTCGCCTATGGGCAGGTCAGTTGTACAACTTAATGTTATCAACCTTTTTTTATTTTGACGTAAGGTTTTTTTGGTTCACTTGATGTAAAGTAGCGTTGCCGGCCTTTAGGAAGAAGTAGGAATTGTGAGGGGGGGAGGAGAGAGTAGCGTTTGTCGTTCATCTCACCTGAAAGAAACTCAAGGTGGAGGTGCACTTTACCCGGTATCTTCACCTTTTAGGCGGACCCTATGCAAAATCAAGATTAGAAATAGGAGAGAATGGAACATAATCAGCCTTCTAGCTTCGGTTTTGTAGAGCGCAATCTCGATTATTAAACCTTGCATTCGCCCTCTAAGAAAATTTTCATCATCATCATCCTATACTCGTCCACTGCTGGACATATAGGCCTCTCCAAGAACACCCCACTGAGCACGATCAGCGGCCGCTCTCATACTCTCATCCAGCTCTTGCCAGCCACCTTGCGAAGGTCGTCGCTCCAAGAAAACTATAAAAAAATACCTCCCAGGTCCATAGTATCCAACCCTAAAGGTACTGATAGACATGCTACTAAATAAGCATGCTTATTAGCATGCTTATTTCAAGCGTACACGTAATAAGCATGCTAATTACTAGCAACGCTTTGACACACATACTACTAAGTAGCAATTGCTAAATAGTGGCATGCTTTCGTGCTAGTAAGGAGCATGTCTATCGGTACCTTAACTCTTTTGTTTTGTAAAAGAACCTAGAGTCTAGACAAATTGTTTTCATTGTTCCACGTAACCTCACTAGAAACAACCGTCAACCCCATCCGGCTATAAATATTAAAGCTCAACAGCTGTGTTGCGATGGTTATGGGTAGCCCTAGGCCGCCATAACGCTGCCACTTTTGTCTAGCGCTGCAACATGCTCCTTATATGGACCTCAGAAAATACTAATGTCCACTATTAATCTGGAACTATTGTAGGTAATCATAGGTTGTGCTAAACCACTTGCGAGAGCCATTGTTGTTAATCACAGGTTTGTTTAATAGAGCATGTCGCTAATGGACGACCTGCGCGCTCATATTTCTGTTTGTTTGTTTTTCTTAATACATAAACATAGCACTAGCAGGGTAGCACCTGCTACCAGGTGAAAATGTAATATTAACTTTGTCTTAAATCAGTTTTGTATTGATTATTATTCTCGTGATGCCTGTAAATCTTTACATTTTAATCCCTATTCCCTTCTTCGCCACCATAAGACCAGATGGTACGATACTAATAGACCGGACAGGGTCTCAGATTCAACTTCCAGCGAGGAAACATAATTGGTAGGGCTTGATCAAGTTCATGTAGTTATCTACCACCATCTATCTTATTAAAAATTCTGTCAGTGTAAAATTTTACAGAATTTCTATAGTATTTCCAGAGTTTATCTCCTAAAAACAAACAAGTATTAAGGTTTTATTGTATAATGAGAGTAGATGTTATGTTTAGTTCTTCTGACAGATAAGTGTAGATTATATTACTTTACTACAAAAAAGACACAAAACACAAGTAGTGCCACATACCTGTGCTCGTATCAAGTTACGAGTCGCGATGCGAGAGCGACCCTACCAACGTTTACGTGGCGAAGGTCGTGTCGGCTCGCTGACATAAGATATAATTGCTCCCAGGTGATCTTTAAGTGTTTATTGATTTGTGCGACGCCATATGGGCTGGCTCGACGGGCTTGCCGGACGGGTTTTGTTTATCGGTGGATCTCATCCGGGTGTAAGGTTGTGGTAAGGTGTTTGATGAACGTAAAAGTCAACAAACGTTTTATGCTAGGTTAGGTACTGTATGTAAGTACACCTAGGCACTAAAGGTGCTTTTGAATGTGTTTTGAATTGACACTTTGCTACAGTGGTCGTTTCGTTTTTAGACAATTTGTTCTTTTAAAATAAGATTATCAAACTGATTATTTAAAAAAGTTAGAATGGCTAATAATACCATTTAAAATTATAAGTTGACGACACTGATTACTTTTAAACAGCCATCCAAAATCCAAACCAAAAAAACGTTAGAGTACCTTGTTATTTATCTATTAGAATTCTTGAAAAAACAACCATGGTACACAAGTTGTTTTTTCCACGAGTCATCTAACAATGGAGCTGGCTATTACGCTGTACAAAAAGTAAAGTTGACCTATGTAATATAATTTATCGAACCTTTGAAATAAACTTGTGTATGGCAAATATATCCGAGACGAATGACAAATTGACAACAGTCATCGCAACATGTCGCGTGCGAGTCTCCAGTTTGTGCGCAACATTTATCCTAATTGCACACTTAGAGCTCGGCGCGGTTTTCGTGTTTTCAGCCATCTTTATGCCGTGGCCCGATCGATGCCATCGAATCCAAGATAATATCCGCCGCGCCTAAATAAATCAACAGTCTAATAACCACCTAACTAACCTTTGGCAGTCGGGTTAGTAAATTGATTCGTACCATAACATTATTTGCACCTTGGAAGTTGAAAGGAAATCTTATTTTCAGCGTTTTATATTGGCACCTTTCAGTTCAGCATCGTTGCGTTATTGGCCAATTCTCTGCATAATTCAATGTTGGTATGCTCTTCTAGCACACGTGTTTTCTTCTTACAACATAGGGTCTTTAAACAAGATGTGAAGCATCTTGCAGTTGTAAGTCGGCAAGTTGAGGGAGGCTAGTAGTCCACTTCTGCTTTACTAACTGTGTTCGCATGTGGACTCCGCTTCCACTTAACATTGGGTGGAGCGAAGCTATTGCCCCCCGCGCGCGGCTATGTTCGCGGTAACACATAGTACCCCGTGAGGAACTTCCAAAATTTTTATTTCATACAGACCTCTTGATAATTACGGACATAACAAAAGAAGAATTAGTCAAATAGGTGCGCGAACATACGATCGTTGCAATTGATTTTGATAGCAGCTTCAGCTACTCATCAAGAGAGGGCGCTGTAGGAAACGTGTCATTTCATAAATCGCGATGGTAACATTTTTATTCGCTACGTAAATACCTCGGCTAGAAATTACTAAGTTGGTATAGGTACATTGGTACATATTAATTTTATAAATCTTCAGTTATAGGATCAAATGTACTACGTCTACGGTGACAGTCGTTTACTGGAATGGAATATGGAAGGGTCTTCAGCAGACAGACAGAACAGAACAGAACATTCGTTTGAGTATATGAATTTCACATACTTATTCTTTCTTATTATGAAATACATCTATCACGTTTGGTAGTGTGTGCGGTCGGACATTTGCTTTGGGCGCGCCGCGCCTATCATGAATAATTAGTAATTTCAAAGTCGAATGCTTTAATTGCAGGCAGCTCGGGCGATTCGCCTCGTGCCGAGCGCTAACACAGTACACCTCAGTCCACATTGACAATGTAAATGAACTGCATTATGCTAAATTGGACGCCCACTCCTCATTTTGAGCTGATTCAATTTTAAGCACCATTGAGAACTAAATGGATTGTCTCTTCTCTGTGTCTTTGTTTAGCACTGTTCATTATTTTATCTGCTGTAGATTAGATTTATAATAGATAAGTACCTATAACTTGTATGTAATAAGGAAGATAGGTAATTATTTATGAAACATGTAAGTAATCCATTGCCGTCTGTTTTCCATGAATTAATAAATGAATGTTCTTACCAACATCATTACTGCATTAAAATCTGTAATTATAATCTTCTTACTAATCATAAGCAGACAGCCAGTCACTAGTTATAAAGGCGAGAGCACATGGTATTTACTCATGTGGCGAGAGTATGAATGTTTGTTTGCTGTCTGTTTGTTTGTTATTCATTGAATCGCGCCAAAACTGCTGAACGGATATGAATGAAACTGGTTTGGTAAACAGATACAGAGACAAAACATGCTCTGTGTTCCTTCCTACTGATTGTCGCAGGATATAAAATATCCAAATTAACAAATATAATATTTTATAGACGGAATAAAATACTTTTTATGGACGGAAAGACATCTTGTTCCATCGGGAGTTGGCACCACGCGGCAGACTGAATCGACTCCGAGGCGGAGCGGCGAACGGAAGCTAGTCGTTAATAAATTTTGTCACAGTCACATTTGTTAATTGATGCACTTTCACAGCGACAAATCGCGCTGTCGCATAGCAGTTAAAAATAAGCTGTACACTGTAGCTAAGACTGTTGTTATACAACACGCGCAACTCGCAAGTACTATGCTTTGCAAGTCAGCTGGTCTACTCGATGAAAAGAACGTTCGATCATTGATCGTTGGTTTCTGGTTACCGTCGTACACATTTTAATAGTACGTAAGTATGTACACAACATTGTTCTTAAGTCACTAGTGTAACTTGCTATCATATTATGTATATTGAGTCCTTGTGATTCTATCCTACACCAGAGGGCAAAAAACTCAAGTAGTTATGCCAAGGATGAGCCAAACAAGAGGCCCGCGTGCCCGCCAGAAGAAACCTCTATGATATTATTATTCATTTGTCTTCAAGTGTTGAATTTACATTGCAGTTGCAACAACTTTTGAATGCGACACAGTCACAAAGCAAACAGTGCTACAACTGCTACACGCAAATTACCTATGCACCGATCGCGACATTCGGAACCGGCCCGAATTCCGATGCGTCCCACGCTCTCCGGCTTTAAATCTTTAATTGCGATTATCACAAAAACGTCTCAATGGCGACGAATATGATTAGCGCTCGATTCAACAATATAAGTCGGGTGTGTGCGGGCGACAAGGCCCCCCGCCCCCGCGCTGTTGCCTGCCAGCTAATTATGCACAACATGCGAAGCCATTAGCCAAATTGATAATTACCGTTTTAACATGTTCCTGTCATAAACAACGGACATTGTTGTGCCCTTGTCTTGTTAAGCAAGTCCTCAAAATGTCTTCAGATACTGCTTTCGGTTGCCATCCGATGACTGATGGTTATTGCAAACAGCTGGAGAAGCACAACTCGTCAACCGCTACATCTTCGTCATATTTCTGTTAATAGGTAACTGTTATGACAATGAGATGCATAAAATATCCCAACCGTCCTCAATAAGGTTTTACAATGAGTCCTTTTGGAACTCTGTGTCTTTTTCTCCTTAGAATATATGGTAGCTGGCTGTACTAACAATATGTCAGTAAACATGTCGGAAAGCATTAAATTGTAATAAACTTATTAGATTTCTGTTCCATCATTGTAGTCGTAGCGTGACTTGCATATGAGTACTATTATTTCATATATTAAATATGCTTATTTACTAACGCTCCCCCGCGGCTTTACTAATGTTTAGCCTCCACATTAGCTGATGGTAAGTGACATCGAGGCCCAAGATGGGAACATTTCTACTCATTTATCTATTTATTACGCCCCAAGGATAAAATACACCACTGCTCTAGAAGATGTTCTTAAGTAGTTAAGCAAGATAGTTCTAAGCCTGGGTTCATATTCAATTGGGTGCGGTTGTAAGCGGAATACCTAGTGTTGGCCAGGACTCGAGTTCTTTAATTTCTAATTTAGGGACTGGACTCATTTTGGCAGAGCTTGCAAAACTCCGACTAAAATGAGTCCTGAGTTCTGAGCCTTGAGTCCTTTCGTCGAGCCCTAATGCAAAAAGACTCAACTCATAGAACTAAGCCTTTTTTATGGGACTCCAGTTCTTTAAAAAACCTAACATTGTTAATTGTATAATACTAATATTTTGCTAAGGTGTCACTTCCATGGGCAAGTATTTTTCCATTAAAAATTATAGTAACTCTTCGATCATATGATCGAAGTACTCTTTGAACTTCTTTTTTCTTCTTTGGCGCACTTGTCGCGTTGTTTCTCTCGCTTGTGGAGGTGCTTGACGAACGCCTATATCAACAGAATGGATATGGAACTCACTGTTTCTAAAAAGACTTCGGCATTAGCAATGAATATCGTCTTAAGAGTCTCTAAATGTCTCATGTGTAATTCTTCTTCGCTTATTCCATACTATCATACGATCGGTCCGACGCGATTCTGTTTCGGCGTGCAGTGGTACGAGTGTATATATTCTCTGACTGGGGGTAGCGATGCGCATTTGTCTGGCACAGACTATAATAGCTCGTTAGATTAGTTGTTAATTCTTAACTATAAGTTAGTTAACTGTTTTTTTATTATTATTAGTATTGACGTCAATAAGTGCCTGTAAAGGTTTACATTGAATAAATAATTTGACTTTGATTAAATAAAGAGTCTCTATATTATTGTAAAAAGACTCGAGTTCTCAAGTCATATTGTAAGGATTCGCGAGTCTTATTACTGACAAAAAGGCTTGAGCTCTCATTTACGAGTCCAGTCTCGAAAAATCGAGTCCTGTAGGGCAAGCACGAACAATTTGCGAAAAAGTGTTCGTATCGTCATCGTCAACAATTTGTATGAGAATTGAGCAGCGCCCCTACCGGACGTAAAATTAACTAAATTTGGAAGCACGAATGCTAAGGTATCGTAAGCGTATCGCCTTCGTATCGTAACACCAACGTTACTTGATATGTTTATATGAAAGTTTGCGAGCACGAACTTAGTTTTGACATAAGGTATCGTGGATGACGAAGGCTGGCTAGCGTGAACTACGAATGTTTCTACACGGAGAATTTGTCGGTGAAAAAAGTATCGTTGTGACTTTAAAATCATTTAAAAATTATTTTTTTGTTGTTTCTATGGCCAAAGTGCACTTTCTAGGCATATTTATCAATAAAATTAAGTAGGCGATGACTAAGTGAGGGGAAGAGCAATATAAAACATGCTAGTATGGAGAATTAATGAACTTAATTAATACATTTTATTACGAAGACTTTGTTTATTTTTTTTATTATTATCTTTTATTTCTTATTCTATTTTTTAATATTATAATTAACTAGCGGCCCGCCCGCGCCGTCGTCCACGCTAACTTAGGAAGACCGTCATAGTTCAGCCATTTAAAAAAATATATCTACAAAATATAAACAAAACCATCCTCAGTTAACGCTCTATCTTTTAGTGAAAACCGCATAAAAATCCATTGCGTGGTTTAGGAGCACAGTGCGGTGCCACAGATAGAGGAAAACGGCGACTTTACTTTATAATTATGTAATGATTCAAAAGTACATCCTAATGTACAAAGTACCTACCTATACTTTAATTTATTTATTTATCTTTTTTGATACAGAGCAACACAGCAAGGCGAACTTTGTACCAAAAGGTGCCTTTTGCTGTGTATCAATAGTCATTCTCTGTTAGTTAGCTACACAGGTAAAAAGGATTTCTTTGAATAAGACAAAGCACTTTCTCAGGATATTTCGTAATTTCGATAAAATATTTTCTAGGACCAAAAATATATTGTTGTTATGAAAAAACTGCTTATCTCTTTCTGATACAACTTTGCTCTCAAAGTTTTTGTTTTATTAAGAGAAATATTTTTGGTTCAAGATTCATGTATAATTTGATTGATATACTAAACTTTTACTTGAATGAAGAACTTTAAATGCACTTGAATCAATAAATAACATCTTTGGTTAAGATGTAAGTATTCTCAATTAATGATTCAAGTCTTTTATCTTAAAATAAGAATTGTGTAGTACAGTAAGAAGAAAAAATATTTTCTGTCTAAGAAAATATGGCTTTCTGAAATGTAAAAATGTTTCATTCAGTTCCAGAATATTTTAATTATTGTTTATTAAATATTTTCTTAAGTCAAAATATGCATTATTAATGTTTAGAAATATTTTACGTTGGTCCAAAATAACATTTTATTTATGTTTGTGTCATAAATTTCTAGTTTTTAAAGACGTACAATATTACTATGAAATATTTTTCTCATTTTGTTTTTTGTCTTGTTGGATTTAGAGAATTTAATTTATTATTATACAAGAATATCGGAGTCTTATATCAACACGAATTAACTTTGTTTTAACCAAAATACTTTGTTTTGAGATTTAAGATTTTTTTCGCAATCTGTTTATTTTTTTCACTTTTGTTCGAGGTGTTCTGTACTTACAAGTAGTCAAATTGAACACAGAGCTTTGTTTTAACATAGTATGTTATTGGAGTTAAAGTATAATCTGTCAAAAGGAAACGTGGATTCTGTTGTTGTTATGCTTACTTTGTGGGGAGGGATTACGTGAATATGTAATAAATTTTATTTTGGGTAAGTATTCGCTCATCTATCTAGTGCCCCGTTACGCCGCACCGGCGCCGAGGATTAATTATTGTATTTTATTTATTAATTTACTGTACACAGTATTGGCAGTAAATTAAATTCAATATTCTAATCGATTTTATTTATTTAGGTTAATACTGGCTGAATAACAAAACATTTTTTTTCTTTCAGTCGAATAATTTATGAAAAACACAATGTGATTGCAGCAAAAATAATAACATTGTTCCCAAAGGAGAGTACAGGCAAATACTTTTCAAAGCCAATAAGAAAAAATAATTTTGTAAATGGACGATGTACAAGGAAAATTAGAAGAGACAATGCGACTGCGAAAATTAATCACCAGCAATTAGATGAAAAACGACTCAGGAATTGCAAAGTAATTTAGAATGTTTTTATTTTTTTATATTTTAATACTATGGTTTATTTAACCATCCTATGGCCTATGTCCAGTACAGTACTATCTAAGGTTGTCGATGAAGTCTATGTTGCACTAAAAGTTAACAAAGTTCTTTTTTTTAAGATATTATACAATTTCGAGATAAACTGTGGCTGAACCAATTCGGAACCATGGACCATGTGCAACAAAAATAAAAGGCCGCATATAGCCTCAGAAGGGAAGGGGAACGTAAAGTCTTCATGAGTTTCTACATAATGTCGAAGACAGGATTGGAAAATTTTATCAAACTCACGGAATGACGTATTGGTAAGAAACCTTAAATTAGAAAATGTTAAATGCTGCCTGTTTTTAAAGTTATCTTTTAGAGTATCAATTATAATTTCTGCTGAAGTTAATTTTGATTCCTATGTTTAATTGAATTCTTATTGTTTATTTTAATCCCAAATATTAGATTGTGATTCCAAAGAGTTGAATACCTACTTGTGAACTAAATTTTTATTGTAATATGCATTATCAATTATAATATGAACATAGGACATTATATTAAAATAAAGATATTATACGTTTAGGTTAGGGAGTTGATGTTTGTCCATTTTCGTTTTATAATAATAAAAAAACTAAATAATACATATGATGTAAATCTTATTATAAATAAATTAACATTATGTGTAATTAAGAATTTGTCTATTTCTATGAAAATATATTACATATTATTTGAAAATTTGCTTTTTATTACATAAAGTATATACATCTCGTGTTACTCTTATAGTCACCTTTCCACGGAATGTGGGTTTTCTTCATGCGCTGTGAGGACGTAACAGAATTAATACTTTGAGACAAGGATTTAAAAAATATGTATTATTACGATTATGTTATTAAAGTTCGATTTTACTGTCTTAGGTAAAGCGTTGGGTTTATTTAATTAATTTTATGACATTTCTTTGAAATAAGTACTTATTATTTGGGTGTAACAGGAATGTGCATTATTTTAGGAGGTGAATGTACTCATCTATACGAACTACTTTTACTAACTTAAACATTTCTTGTTTCGTACTTACATTTTTTTTTGATTTTTATATATTTTGGCAGAGCTCAGTGACCAAATTGTACGAAAGTGATGTTCATAATAGGTAAATGTGTACATTCACTCCAAAAAGTGATGCACATTCCTGTTAGTTACACCCGTATAATAAGTACTTATTTCAAAGAAATGACATGACTTGAATTAAATAAACCCAACGCTTTACCTAAGACAGTAAAATCTTATTTTAATAACATAATCCTAATAATTTAAAAAAATCCTTGTCTCAAAGAAAATATATAACTTGAATTAAGTAAACTCCATGCTGTAACTAAGACAGTAAAATCTTATTTTAATTTTATAGTCTTGTTAATATTAAGTAAAAAAAATCTTGGTTTAAGACATAGCCATCTAAGCATAATGAAATTTACAACAACTTATTAAGAAATTCCGTTTCAGTGTAAATAAATATTATCTTAGTTTTAGATTCTCAATTATTGAGTCAAGAGAAAATAAATATAAATCCAATAAATGATCTCTTCGTTTAACATTGCGCATTCTCAACCTTAGTCAATAAATGCAAGTAACAATGAAATATTTTCTTGAAACAAGAATAATATATTTTATTTTAAGTAATTTGTGTCTTTAAGGTAATAACAAAAACATTCACTTGAAGAATTTATTTTATTGGCTCTCAATATAACTGTAATTCTTGAGTGAATCAATTTTTTATTGCTTTAAAAAATATTGTCTGGTTACAAATAAACAATTTTAAGATATTTTTTTGCTGCTAACAAGTAAATATTCTCTAGCGTGTATAGGGAGGAAACCGTTTTCTTGAGTTAATAAATTTGCTTTGATGCAAAGCAATTGGTCTTATTCAAAGAAAACTGTTTTTTCTGTGTAGTTTACCAATAAGGGTGGCAGATAGGAAAATCGGCGCAATAAAACAAAATTAAATTTATTAAGTACATAGGTATTTCCCCTTTCAAAGTTAGTTACCTAACAAACATACATTCATAGCTTCTTTCATGAACTCTAACCATTGAGCTTGATAAAGGAGCTCCTTAACCCTCTGTGTCAAGGGGAAAAGCGAAGTCTTGCTCTTTATCATACTCTCTTGCAATCTCTCCTCTAAGTTTCATAGTTTTGCAATGTTATCCGTTTTGTTTTTCTTTGGCGCCGAAGGGTTCTAAGGCTCCTAAGGTTAATAACTATTGATAATGGTAGGGAAACTATAGTAGGCTGCTGCTCGTCTGCTGGAACAGCCACAGTATATTGGCTGCTAGTTCCAGGAGCATTTCAATCCCCTGTAATATAAATAAAATTCCTGTTAATCAAAATCAATCAGTTAAACAAAATCTAACATAAAAATATTTATTTCGCGGCCTTGATGCATGAACTACATTGTAATGCACGCACCGATAATTTCATTTAGTATGATAAAAATATAATAAAATAAATGGGTCAATCTTCGAATAATAAAAAAGAAAGTTTACCTGTGCCTTCCTCCTGCGAAAAGAACCTCAGAATTTGACTCCTCGTGTTGAAATTAAAAGGTGTGGAAACTTGGAAAGCGTTGCGTCTTGACCCTGAAAAATATTTTATATGATTTTTATTATTGGTCCCTATTAATATTGTTAGTTTAAAGTTTACTAAATATAGATTCTACTTAGAAATAAGGCCGCCATTGGATACGTATAGGTACACTGCACAATATAGTGTGTATGTATTAATATGTTGTTAATGTGAAATGATAAGCAGTGGAACCAGCTTCCACAACCACCATCCCGGTAGCAGCTTGTACTCCAGCATGTACGCATGACCCTGGTACTCTCTAGGTCAGTCAAAGATAATTTAAGTGCTGGACTTCCACCGGTGCCAAAAGCAGCCCTATGAATTTGAACCACTTCTTTTACGTGCTACTTTTTAAACCACAAAACCTTCAACATTTATACAAAACCAAATACTATTTATGTAGGTAGTAGTAAGTACCTATATAAAAAAAAAATAATAATATTAAATAAATATAAAATAATGTTGCTATAGATCAATAATGTTGATTTGTAATGAGTTAGTGTTAGGTCGAGCACTTAAGAAGTTATAGAAAGTACTAACTTGAAACTAATTTGCTCCACTTTTTTTCCCGCCGAGTGCGAGTGTCCTGTCACATTGCTAGGTACCTATTCATTTTAGCGTAAGCTCCTTCCATTTCATTTGTATGAAATGGCGACCTCGCAGGCTTCCAGAGGGTTCAGATAAACTCCATTTCTATAAATAAAATAATAATCACACAGCTTAGCCATCGAACATATGTAAACAATCATACATAAACTCGCAAACACGTCACAAACAACAAAGTAAGTATGCTTACCTTTCCATAAACTCTATCATCATTGCGTATTGTGCATGGCTTGTCCTCATTTTGATCAATCCAAAACAATAAATTTTATTATTTTCAGACGTAACACTAAATTATTCACCTTAAAGATTGTTTGTGAAGTGCTCAAGTGCTGTTACTCTTAATATAGTAACAAAGTTGGCTTTGCCGCGACAGCAATTCTATGTGATGTCGTTCAGAAATCAATCAAAATATTTCATTATAATTTTATGAATATAAGGAGTAATTATTAATTTTTAATAGTATATATACAATAATAACAATTTAAATAAACATTCCTAATTATTATATAGCATTTGACTCTAATATTCACATAAAATTCTTGTGTAGCTTTTTAATAACCACTTCATCTAATTTTCGAACGCAAGCAATCGTTCAATATGCTGCGATTGTTCATTCACTGGGCACATCTCTGCTTACGTTAGGATGACGTCACCTTCGCCGTCGCATCGAGCTCGCGATACGTTAACGGAACTCTTCGTGCTTAGGACTAGCGTTGTACTACGTTTTCGTATCGTGGACTCGATACGTTTACGTTACGAATACTTTAAAAGTTCGTGCTTGCCCTACTGTCCCTAAAATAGCTTACAATTCGGAAGTTTTTCGCTACTATAACGGGAGCTTCCTAAAAAGCTAATAAATTATCAAAGCACAACCACTTACTAGCCTGAGGTCATAATCACCTCCTACCAATGGAGCAATTGACCAGATTAATGCCACGGATCAGACTTGACAAACAAATGGGGTTTTTGACTCCTCAAATAGAGTACGAATTTGAAACGATTGATAGGGTTGTTGCCATCAGCTGGACCAGTTATGTTTATTTTTTACAATAGGTGCATTAGTGCATTGGAGAATTTCTTTGGGTAACCACTTGAAATGTGGTTTGGTTTGCAATTGCAACAAGAAATATTTGTACGGAAAAAAACTACAGCCTTGTTTAGTATAAACGCCACGCGATCATAAAGTTTTTTCACATAAGTAGATAAAATATTTAATCTTGCTTTATATTGTTCTTAAGTCACTAGTGTAACTTGCTATCATATTATGTATATTGAGTCCTTGTGATTCTTTTCTACACCAGAGGGCAAAAAACTCAAGTAGTTATGCCAAGGATGAGCCAAACAAGAGGCCCGCGTGCCCGCCAGAAGAAACCTCTATGATATTATTATTCATTTGTCTTCAAGTGTTGAATTTACATTGCAGTTGCAACAACTTTTGAATGCGACACAGTCACAAAGCAAACAGTGCTACAACTGCTACACGCAAATTACCTATGCACCGATCGCGACATTCGGAACCGGCCCGAATTCCGATGCGTCCCACGCTCTCCGGCTTTAAATCTTTAATTGCGATTATCACAAAAACGTCTCAATGGCGACGAATATGATTAGCGCTCGGTTCAACAATATAAGTCGGGTGTGTGCGGGCGACAAGGCCCCCCGCCCCCGCGCTGTTGCCTGCCAGCTAATTATGCACAACATGCGAAGCCATTAGCCAAATTGATAATTACCGTTTTAACATGTTCCTGTCATAAACAACGGACATTGTTGTGCCCTTGTCTTGTTAAGCAAGTCCTCAAAATGTCTTCAGATACTGCTTTCGGTTGCCATCCGATGACTGATGGTTATTGCAAACAGCTGGAGAAGCACAACTCGTCAACCGCTACATCTTCGTCATATTTCTGTTAATAGGTAACTGTTATGACAATGAGATGCATAAAATATCTCAACCGTCCTCAATAAGGTTTTACAATGAGTCCTTTTGGAACTCTGTGTCTTTTTCTCCTTAGAATATATGGTAGCTGGCTGTACTAACAATATGTCAGTAAACATGTCGGAAAGCATTAAATTGTAATAAACTTATTAGATTTCTGTTCCATCATTGTAGTCGTAGCGTGACTTGCATATGAGTACTATTATTTCATATATTAAATATGCTTATTTACTAACGCTCCCCCGCGGCTTTACTAATGTTTAGCCTCCACATTAGCTGATGGTAAGTGACATCGAGGCCCAAGATGGGAACATTTCTACTCATTTATCTATTTATTACGCCCCAAGGATAAAATACACCACTGCTCTAGAAGATGTTCTTAAGTAGTTAAGCAAGATAGTTCTAAGCCTGGGTTCATATTCAATTGGGTGCGGTTGTAAGCGGAATACCTAGTGTTGGCCAGGACTCGAGTTCTTTAATTTCTAATTTAGGGACTGGACTCATTTTGGCAGAGCTTGCAAAACTCCGACTAAAATGAGTCCTGAGTTCTGAGCCTTGAGTCCTTTCGTCGAGCCCTAATGCAAAAAGACTCAACTCATAGAACTAAGCCTTTTTCATGGGACTCCAGTTCTTTAAAAAACCTAACATTGTTAATTGTATAATACTAATATTTTGCTAAGGTGTCACTTCCATGGGCAAGTATTTTTCCATTAAAAATTATAGTAACTCTTCGATCATATGATCGAAGTACTCTTTGAACTTCTTTTTTCTTCTTTGGCGCACTTGTCGCGTTGTTTCTCTCGCTTGTGGAGGTGCTTGACGAACGCCTATATCAACAGAATGGATATGGAACTCACTGTTTCTAAAAAGACTTCGGCATTAGCAATGAATATCGTCTTAAGAGTCTCTAAATGTCTCATGTGTAATTCTTCTTCGCTTATTCCATACTATCATACGATCGGTCCGACGCGATTCTGTTTCGGCGTGCAGTGGTACGAGTGTATATATTCTCTGACTGGGGGTAGCGATGCGCATTTGTCTGGCACAGACTATAATAGCTCGTTAGATTAGTTGTTAATTCTTAACTATAAGTTAGTTAACTGTTTTTTTATTATTATTAGTATTGACGTCAATAAGTGCCTGTAAAGGTTTACATTGAATAAATAATTTGACTTTGATTAAATAAAGAGTCTCTATATTATTGTAAAAAGACTCGAGTTCTCAAGTCATATTGTAAGGATTCGCGAGTCTTATCACTGACAAAAAGGCTTGAGCTCTCATTTACGAGTCCAGTCTCGAAAAATCGAGTCCAGTCCCTAAAATAGCTTACAATTCGGAAGTTTTTCGCTACTATAACGGGAAGCTCCCGTTATAGTAGCGAAAAACTTCCGAACATATGTAAACAATCATACATAAACTCGCAAACACGTCACAAACAACAAAGTAAGTATGCTTACCTTTCCATAAACTCTATCATCATTGCGTATTGTGCATGGCTTGTCCTCATTTTGATCAATCCAAAACAATAAATTTTATTATTTTCAGACGTAACACTAAATTATTCACCTTAAAGATTGTTTGTGAAGTGCTCAAGTGCTGTTACTCTTAATATAGTAACAAAGTTGGCTTTGCCGCGACAGCAATTCTATGTGATGTCGTTCAGAAATCAATCAAAATATTTCATTATAATTTTATGAATATAAGGAGTAATTATTAATTTTTAATAGTATATATACAATAATAACAATTTAAATAAACATTCCTAATTATTATATAGCATTTGACTCTAATATTCACATAAAATTCTTGTGTAGCTTTTTAAAAACCACTTCATCTAATTTTCGAACGCAAGCAATCGTTCAATATGCTGCGATTGTTCATTCACTGGGCACATCTCTGCTTACGTTAGGATGACGTCACCTTCGCCGTCGCATCGAGCTCGCGATACGTTAACGGAACTCTTCGTGCTTAGGACTAGCGTTGTACTACGTTTTCGTATCGTGGACTCGATACGTTTACGTTACGAATACTTTAAAAGTTCGTGCTTGCCCTACTGTCTCTAAAATAGCTTACAATTCGGAAGTTTTTCGCTACTATAACGGGAGCTTCCTAAAAAGCTAATAAATTATCAAAGCACAACCACTTACTAGCCTGAGGTCATAATCACCTCCTACCAATGGAGCAATTGACCAGATTAATGCCACGGATCAGACTTGACAAACAAATGGGGTTTTTGACTCCTCAAATAGAGTACGAATTTGAAACGATTGATAGGGTTGTTGCCATCGGCTGGACCAGTTATGTTTATTTTTTACAATAGGTGCATTAGTGCATTGGAGAATTTCTTTGGGTAACCACTTGAAATGTGGTTTGGTTTGCAATTGCAACAAGAAATATTTGTACGGAAAAAAACTACAGCCTTGTTTAGTATAAACGCCACGCGATCATAAAGTTTTTTCACATAAGTAGATAAAATATTTAATCTTGCTTTATAGTATTTTTAATTAATATATACATCTGGCAAGGAACGCTTTATCTTTACATTTTATTTGGAATCAGAAATAAATACTGAAATCTAATATTTATTTTAAACTATAAATCGCTGAACAAAAGGATTATTATAGTAAGTTCAGTAGTTTAAGGAACAAACAATCACACAAATCTCACAACTTCATAATATTAGTGTAGATGAGGACATTAGACAACCCTATAAGGCAGCGCTCGCTATCGCTAGTTGCAGAAAAAAAGGCGCGAAACAAACGGTTCATATACTATTAGGATTGCAAAATATTGCAATGTATATAATTGATAAATTGGAAGTGTAATTTTAGGCTTTTCGGTTAACTAGTTAGTAATATAACCTGTCAAAATGAATTGGCACCACCGGCAATCAGGTAGCAAACACATAGGTAGCAATCCCTAATTAAAGTAAAGTACAGATAAGACTAAACTAGCGCTTTGCATTGAATTAAAACTTTTGAGCGCTTCTCTCTAGCTCTCTCGAACGGTACGACGATAAGGGAAGGGTATAACAGCAAAGCAGCACGAAAAAGCGCGTTTTATATTTAAAAAAATTGATAAATGAAATTAATAAAACGATCGGTTATAATACCTCAAGTTATCTATGAACTTCATTTTGGTAAATAACTCATAATATCAAATCATTTATTTTATGAATAAAACCCAGAAAAGAAGATAAAAAGACACAAAGTATGTAACTTTGTGAATTTATTCTATCGAGCCAACTTTATCAAATCGTGTTTCCATCGGGTATATTTCACAGAATGAAGCCTCTACAATATTTCATAATTTTTGCAGATTTTAATTTTACTGTTTATTACTTCAAAAATTAATTCTAATAATGTGTTATTTTTATTTTTCACTAACACCTAGCCTTAACGGGACTTAACACGATTAATTTTGTAAGTAAGTACATATCTAATTATCTACTTACTGCTTGACGTTTCGGCCGCGATGCTAATACTAGATATGTGTACTTACAAAATTAATCGTGCAAAGGAAAATACAGTCTTTATAGACAGTATACAGACTTGGATAGAGGGCCACCAATGCAGGGCGAAAGCTTCCATCATTAAATCATCAAGCCATCGCTTAATTGATGGGTATTACGTTAATCAGCTGGGTTACTCTTGAACGCAAACTCAATCTCAATACAATTCCAATGCGATTAATATGTATCCATATTGGGATAAGTAAAGATAATTCCGGAACGCCATCTCGATAATAATTTGATCAATCAATTTAATTCCAATGTGGCGCTATTGTCGCTTACAAACGTGCCATTTGACATTTTTTAGATTTGTTATTGGAAATTGATTAATGCAATTGTTTACTAGAAAAAACACAGGGTCTCACTCTGGAAGCTCGAGTGGGGTTCGAATCCCACTCGAGCTTCCTGAGACTGGTTGATTTTTTTTTCTAGTAAAGATTTTATCCTATATTTATACCTATAGCATTGTGAATGCAAAATTTCAATAATAAAGATAATGCAATTGGGTTTCAAGAGTAAGCCTACAGCACGCTTGCTAAATGCGGGTTAGTGATCATAAACCCGGGCTATGCATCGGAAAATACGAAAACACAGCCCGACTTGGGAATTAAACCCGGGACCCTCCGGATATCCAGCCGACCGCTTTAAGAGGAAACATTACGTGGAAGTGTCATGCAAAATTCTCACAAGAAACACAGAAAAACGACGTTTCGTAGTCCCCTGTTTCGTCCTTCAGAACTGGACCAATTTTTATACTTTTTCAGCATCTATGATGGTCTTATGAGCCTTGACCTATTAATGCAAAAAAAATATACATACAAACGTAGAAAATCTCTTTCTTTAACCGATGCTGAAAAAAACATAAAAATTGGTCCAGTTCTGAAGGATTAAAACAGGGAACTACGAAAATATGTCGTTTTTCTGTGTTTAGTATGAGAATTTTGCATGCCACTTACACGGAGTGGCGACTGGCGACTTATCCCTAAATAATTTATTTTAATTTATCCTGACACTATTCATTTACTAAACACGTGTCCTACAATGACTAATAGAATAGAATACCCTTGTAAATGCAATATGACGATAGACGTAGACCCTGTTCGATGTCAACAGCGACCGCTTATCACCGGAAATCCGATTATTCATCGAAAGCACTTGACTGCCACTACTTATGGAAATGAAACCATACTCTATCGCAAGCTAGTGTCTGTTCTTTTATTTTAGGTAGTTAGTAGGTACTTACCTACTAAACATTTATATAAAAAAGGATTTTTTTCTTTGTCATTGTCATTTGGCACTCACAGAAAATAAAAATAGTACTTAGAAGTAATTGTCTTATTAGAAAGGTCTCGAGCTCTCAACAAGTGCGGAATTCTAACGCTATTTTAATCACGTCGGTCTCTGTGGGGTCCTGACATACATAAAACTCTGTGCTTATAAAGACTTTAATCTAAAGAAGATATTAGGTATGTACTTATACAATACAAAATGTACCTTCATCTAATAAGCGTATTACTGGACTAGATTTTTCGTTAACACTGTTTGTCATGTTTATAATATAAAAGATCATGACATTTCTAGAGGCCATTCATTGACCTCCAAATTCTCCAAATCAGTTAAATGAGCAATAAAATACTACAACTGGTTATTAGTTCCTCTAATAAGCTATGAAGTAATAATATTATGGATACCGGTATGTTCAACGGTTTTTCTAGTAAAATCGCCAGGGAAACTTGCGGATAATTTAATTAAAATGCGTAATTAAGTGATCAAATGATCAACTATTATTATTGATAAAACGATACCCGTGTATCTAAGGTTATTTAAGGACGGCGACATTCCACGTTTCCTTTAAAAATAAGTTATCTTTAGACCAGCGATTAAAATGCGTAAATGGATAATTCCTTTTAATGCCATCTTTCATAATATTATCTGTCTTATCATAGAACCGTTGTTTGAATGTACTGACTCTTTTACGAAACCCTTTCGATAATAATTATTAGTTTCCTCTTATCTACTGAAAAAAAAACTTTAGTACTGTTATGTTAGTTACAGTCACAAACACACACATTTTTTTACATTACGCCTAAAGAAAAATTATAACGTATTTTTTTTAAAACAGTATACCCAATAATGTAGATACAAAAAACCAAAAATATATTATGCGAAGACACTCTTAATTATTTTCTTAAAGATAAGTAAGTACTTTGGTAGTTTACCTAAGTACATTTGATATCTCTGCCAAGTATCAAATCACCGTGATTTTATTTTGGTGTTGTTGGTTTGTTAGCTGCTGGACTAATCAGTTGACATATTGTACATTTCTTAAATATAAAGCAAACTCAAGGCCATCTAGATTCGCAGGTCTACTTAGCAGCACTATAAAGCGCCCGACTAATGATGCCTTCTCATTTGTGATATTAAAATAGAATACTCGAGTCAGCAAACGTTTCTAACCTTTTATAATGACATATGCCGTCGCCATAAGGTCCTAATTAGGTAATCAAGGACATAGTGACGCCAAGGCCTGCCCGCATTAGCGCCAGCCGTGTATGGCAGGCAGCGGCTGCTTTGATCTGTGTCTGTGACTGTGTCGGATGCGCGGGCGCTTCCTGCGTGCAGCTTAGGCGACTCTACGCGCACGTCATATCAACTCGTATCATTAAAACAAATAAATACAAGTGACAACGGTTAATATGTTAAAGAGATTATGGTTGACGTAAACGAGAATTCCATTTTAAATTGTTAAAAAAGCTTAAAGGGGTCGATAACATTATTAACATACATACATAATTATAATTACGACTATTATCCCCAGAGACTATATAGGCAATGAGGACCGCAGAAGCAGTCCTCTACCATAGTCCACTTTTCACCAAAAAGCTACTGCTTAGGTGCTCAGCGTGATAGGAGTGAGCCCAACGCCGCTCTATGCTGTTGGAAATGTGCAGTCTTTAGTCCGTTAGTCGCCTTTTACATCACCCAAGGGAAAAGAGGGGGTAGTATTCTTTCACCGCTACGCGACACGGTCAAATGAAAGTTTCTGGTCGGATTCCACTGTAATAATAGTTTACGTGCTAGGCACTTGTCTAATCGATCAATGGACTGATAAGAGGTATACATAAAACGTACAAAACGCAATCAAATCGCTACTGGTCAGATTACAATGAGATGGCATGACTATTGGCAAGCCTTGATGCGATGCGTGTCATCAATCAATACATCAGTCATCGTTGGACTGTTGGATTTACCCAAAATATTCCGTTGTTTACCCCTACCTATTTTTTCCATCTTTGAGGAATGCCGATACTTTGGTAGCCAAATGTATACAGGGTGTTCGGCAATAGGTATATTATCGTACCTTTATTTTGCTTCTGAGGCCGTACAGTGTGTAATGTTGCCCTGTATGTGTTTCACATGAAAGTAGGAGGTAAAGTGGAGAACGTTTTGCTAGCGTAGCGTGTTTGCTCAAGTAATGGCTCTCGGTGGGTGGCTCTCGAGCTATCGACACCTTCGCCAACACGGTCGTGTTGAAAATCTTTTTACAATATTGTACCTTCTCACAATAGTTACTACTAAGTAGTACTTCTGTTGTTTTTATAACTTATTATAATACTGTTATTTTAGGAACACTGTGCGATTTAAATTTCTACCTAAGCAGTCGATTGACGGATCAATCTTGCTAACCTAAAATGTTTACTTATATAAAGGTATAACATGTTGTAATCAACCTTATGTCAACATCATAATCTCAGCCTGATACGTCACACTATTGGACTTAGGCTATCCTACATGGGGATAGATATGTCCATCACATGCCCGCCAAATCGAAACACGGAAGATCTCGAAGTACATATTTTAATTTGTTCACCTATCCGCTGACAGGATATTACAAAGTAGCTTAACTTGCAAGATCTAAATCCGACAGCACAAGCCGCCTCGTCATCGAGCTTCTTATATTGTGGTACCTACTTACTTATAAAAACATTTGATATCCTCAAACTTTACTCACATCATACTGTTACGTCAGGTACCGTATCTGGACTATTTGTACACGAGATTAGCGCTATGATAATGCAGGGTTTTAGTGCCTCATGTGTCACACATAATATTACCAAATCTTATCTATGGTTTACTCTAAAATGTTTACAAGGTTAGGTAAAGTATGAAAGGTTTTATCCAAATGTTTGTTTATAATTAGAGTTCTAATTTGGGAAAATACGTTTGGTATAAAAGTCACTTAACGACAGAAATATTTTAATACGTTTTTTTAATAGTTACAATTTTATACATAGGTTAATCAATTGACTTAAAAGCAACTACCATCCATTACAACTTGTGCTAACACAAGAAACGTCTAACACTAAAGTTAATTTATTTTATTGCTATTGCAGATTTGCAGCTTTAATTAGAACTTAGCTTATACAGATACAGCTGTGTACACTGTAGTATTATGTTCAAGGTTGGTACCAAGGTGTGATTCCGCACTACGATGGTGTCTACATTTTGCAGGTGACATCATAATAAACACAACACATGATCTTACGGCCGTTTTATGACATATTGAAGAAACGATCGTGATAAAGTTGTTTGTTTTTATTACTTGTAGTAGATTATTAATGATAAGTATGTAAAATCAATATCCAATATTTTTAAAGATAGAGTAAACCAAATGAATAAGAACTTGATGGCGTAGCCATTTTCGTAATAATAGAACTTGCATTGCAGTGATCTATAATACCCGATGTGATGGTTAAATAATGTGATCTGGATTTATGTCAGTCAGCTAAGAATATTGTCAAAAAATAGCCATGTAATGTATTCGGCTCATAGGTACGTTTACCTATTCGGTCGCCTACGTAACATAAGTTTTTTGTAGTTAGTACTGCCTTGCCTACTAGCAATTTCCAATTCGGAGAGCCTGTTGTGCAATACTGGCACGGCCAATAGACCTTTGTACTGCAAAGATTTAGTTTGCAGCTTAGTGTTGATACAAAAGTTTATTAAAATGTCGATTTCGTTTAAAACAATCACTGAAGTAAGACAAAAATCTATGTCTTAAATACTACAATAAGATATGTACGAGTACCTACTATGTAATGACGCCAATCCCTCAATTTTAGTTAGTAGTACCGCACGGCACGGTAATACTAATTATAATTTTCAAAAAGAATTCCCATTTTATAAGGATTACTATAAAATAAAAACCTTTTACTTAATGTAACTAGTTTTTTTAAAAATTATTATTTTACTCTTCAAGGGACTTATGGGCCATCCTGTATATTACCGTCGTAATACAGCTACGGCGGCGCGCGGCGTATGTATACTCGTAATAAGTAACATTTATATTCCTAAATTAGCAAAATCACTGGTAATCACGTTATTAAAAATTATTGGGCTGCTTAACCTTGGCCCGGTATGTCAACATACATGGCTAACTTATATGTTTGCAATCCTATTAAAGATTTTACTCATTTTCAATTCTAAATACTGAGTAGGTACTACGGCAATGTCCGAAAAGAACATGTGTTTTGCAAGGATTATAAACTTTTTAAGGTTTATACTAAACATGTTATTTTAGCATATAACTTAGAACCATTTACGGGTATGTATGTATACCCGAGTAATTCTTTTAGGATTTTGTAATAAATCAAAGAGAATATGGTACTCTAAGTGCTAAAATGGTAAACTTGTTTAGCTGTACAATATTCCCAAATTACATCACTGGAAGCTAAACTACTATCATTAATGACATCATCTTGGCCATTCATTAATTTTTACATCTCGACTGTGATTTGTGCGTAAAATGGCCAATTTTGGCGTTCTTGTTCTCAGAAACAAAAATACATTAACAATTTTGACTTATTGAATAGTGTAGAATAGCTATTGGCATAGTTCGTAGCGGCCTCCCTTTTCGTAAATTTTGCTTAAGAGGATTTACGCATTTCGGTTTCCCATACAAACTTCCAAGTCGAAATTTTTAAAAACCACTCAAGCAATTTTAATGAAACTTTGCATGCTAAAGTAAATTTTACAGTTGTATTTATCGTCTTTATCGAAATAGGATAATAAATTCATGCTTAATATTACAAATCTCCACTCTGCGTAAATAAGCTGAGTTCGGACGGCCGGCGCATTGCATTTTGTAGTAATTTTACAGTTGTATTTATCGTTTTTATCGAAATAGGATAATAAATTCATTATAAAATTTTTATTCCTCATGAAGTAACAATTATTCTGGTGTAAATTTTGCTCAATAATATTATCGTACATAGGAGAAACTCACAGTTAACTTAAAGCGATTTTCGATTTAAATTTGGATTAGAAGATTTTTTTTCTATATAAAATCAATGATATCTAAAAATTCCGAGGCCGCTACGAACTATACGACAAGAGATAACATTCTTTAATTTTTTTTAATGTAAAGCTCCAAAAAGTGCCTTCGCGCATTTTATGAAAATCTTTCTCTGCTATTTTGGGTTTAATTAAAAAGTTAAGAGGGTTTACGCATTTCGGTTTCCCATACAAACTTCCAAGTCGAAATTTCTAAAAACCACTCAAGCAATTTTAATGAAACTTTGCATGCTAAAGTAAAGTACAGGGATCTTAATAGTTTGTAGAAAACATTTTTAAAAAACGTTTATTTAGCTGAGTTATTGCGATTTAAAGTTTACCATAGTAAGTTTAAAATCGCAACAACTCTCTTAAATAAACCTGTTTTAAAAGTGTTTTCAACAAACTATTTAGATCCTTGTATTTTACGTTAGCATGCAAAGTTTCATTAAAATTGGTTTAGCGGTTTTAAAAAATGTCGACTTGGAAGTTTGTATGGGAAACCGAAATGCGTAAACCCTCTTAACTTTTTAATTAAACCCAAAATAGCAGAGAAAGATTTTCATAAAATGCGCGAAGGCACTTTTTGGAGCTTTACATTAAAAAAAATTAAAGAATGTTATCTCTTATATAGTCGTATAGTTCGTAGCGGCCTCGGAATTTTTAGATATCATTGATTTTATATAGAAAAAAAATCTTCTAATCCAAAATTAAATCGAAAATCGCTTTAAGTTAACTGTGAGTTTCTCCTATGTACGATAATATTATTGAGCAAAATTTACACCAGAATAATTGTTACTTCATGAGGAATAAAAATTTTATAATGAATTTATTATCCTATTTTGATAAAAACGATAAATACAACTGTAAAATTACTACAAAATGCAATGCGCCGGCCGTCCGAACTCAGCTTATTTACGCAGAGTGGAGATTTGTAATATTAAGCATGAATTTATTATCCTATTTCGATAAAGACGATAAATACAACTGTAAAATTACTACAAAATGCTAATGCTAGTGACACTGACTGACTGGTAGAGCCACGCTGCGTTGCAGCACTAACCTTCTCACTAATATCCGGCGTGAAATAATAGCACTTGGTGCTGTTATTTCACGCCTTTCCCCCCCCCCCCCCCCCCTTCACAATTCCTATTCCTTCCTAAAACCTAATCCTTCCTTAAAGGCCGGCAACGCATCTGCGATTCCTTTGGTGTTGCGGGTGTCCATGGGCGGCGGAGATTACTCTCCATCAGATGACCCACCTGCTCGTTTGCCTCCTTCTATTATTAAAAAAAAATCTCTCCTTTCCGCACATATACGTATTGGTTGTAACCGGATTACCTTTATACTTTTGTAGATTGTCTTTGTAGTTTCTAGGTGCTCATAAATATTTATATAAGCGAAGGTAGCATATCCTATAATAGAAAAGCATGAAGTATTGTCTTTGATGATATGCGAACATCACGATATGTTCTGTTTACCTGTAGTTAGAGGCATTATTGTGTAAAACAGCGCTCTCCGTGATTACGCAATATTGTTTTTTAATGCTCCGCACACGTATATTGACTATATTAGGCAGATGACTGTCAACAATCTCAGGTGAAATAAGGAGCTCAAGTTAACAGGAAAAATACGATATGCTGCTTTATTTAGCTAGCTAAATAACTATTACGTAGGTACCACAGTTGTATTTTCTTGTGATACTTAGGGTGGATACAAACCGGAATAAGGTCTTATACCTAGATTAAACGCCGAATTTGTATAGACTAATCTCGGAGTAAGTCTTGTTCCAGTTTGGTCGAATCCACCCTTAGGGTAATAGTGGAACAAGAACAATGTTGCGTAAGCCTTATTTCTGAGAAGGTTCAACGTTTGGTCACCCTTCCAAAGTCAGACTTTTAACTATTGAAAAATATAAAATGTGCTGTCGGATTCTTTATAATTTATAAGTTAAGAACTGGATACTAATGTAATAGACAGGCTGGAATTTTTACCATTTCAATGGTCCATTAGTGAGGAGATCCAAAACTTCTCGTTTTTCTATCTCTATTTTTTTCTTCATCACTGGGTTCGTGCCAATTTGTATTTGCCGAGTTTCCATCGTTTCCACTTTTTTCCTCGCGCCTGGAGCTTAAGGACAATCCCATTTGGATGTGGGTCAGCGGTCGTTAGCCACCCTCCGTCACCCACCCCCACCTGGGTCTTCATTCATATGTACTTATTGGTGTTACCAATTTGTACCGACACATTTTTTCGATAGAGATAGGTAGGCGTTATTTTTAGAGAAGATCAACGATCATTATAACCGAAGTTAAAGGCGTAAAAGTAAATTAAAGTTGTGTATAATTTTAATTGTTTTATTTCAAGTTTCTATTACTTTTTTTAATTGAAAAGTCTTATAAGTTTTGACTTAAATATGATATGAATGCCTCACTCACTACGGTATCGGTTCGTGTTTTACGGCAAAATAATACTAAGTATATGAATGAAAATCAATTGCCGAAATGTTTGTACGCGCATCACTTCAGAACGGCTGCACCTATTTGACTTTTTTTCATGTTGTGTTTGTATGAAAGATTTTTTTTTTAAATTTGTCACCGGGTACGGTTTCAACGCGGACGTAGTCGCGGGCGGGCCGCTCTATAGTGTTTAATAAATCATGAGTGGAATTAGTACTTCTGCTATCTCGAGACAGACAGGTGTGCGAATTTAGTATGCGATCTTACATTATTATGATATAATAAGAATAATCTAAGCTTTATTGATGAATATTTACAATTCTATAACTCTTTTTTAATACGAGTAACGGCGGTCGTATCAAAAGGTTGAACTTGTATCGATTTACGCTGTCAATCTCACGATTGTCGTTGGTTCTCAACTGACGCAGAAGTAAAACAAACAGTATTGGATCACTGTATTCACCATATGACAATATGTCACAGTGGTAATTAGTTCCGCGCCACCGAAGCTCTCTCTCGGCGCGCATGCGGCTATTAAATAGAAAATAATAAATTGCACGAGTGATGCCGATGCTCTCTCGCATGTGTGAACCGTATTGGAGCCACCTTGAAGCAATTACACAAGTGAACTGTATGGAAGCAATTAACAGATACCGGAATAGGTTGAATGGAAAAAATCTCACCTTCAGATCACGTTAGATGAGAATGCTGAGTTCATGAAATCTTTTATACATTTGGTTTAGTTAATGAATTTGCTTAGGTATAGGTATGCTTTGTATCGTAATATAGTCTTTATTTTTTAATAATTAAATAAAGGGAAAGCCATCTTAACATAGCATAGGGAAGATTTCTGTGTAGATATTCATGCCATTTAAATGATAATTTCTGTTAAATTTTTCTAAAACTAATTCACAACTGTTATTTTGTTCGAAGTTAGTTAATTAGTAGTAGTAGTAGTTAGTTAGTTAATAGTCTTATAGCCTGAGTTTTATTAGAGGGGAAAAACATAAGGTTTCTAAGAATGAAACGTGATCCTAAACCACCCTGCTTTTAAACAGTAGATATAGCCGGAACCATCGGCTTTTAAGTACAAGTAAAGGTAACATTATTTTGAGAATTTCCTTTCTTTATGTTAGTTGTTCTTAGAATTTTGGTAGGTAGTTATTATATTATATAATAGAATATTAAATAAGTAAGTACTAGAAAAAAAAAAAAATTGTAAACAAAGTCGCGTACTTACATATTACTTACCTACACGAAACATGATAGTTCAATTGAATACCTTCATTTCTCGTATGCGACAAGTTCGGTAATGTCAATAGGACAGTACTTCCGCCGATTCTTATACAATGCGGAGGTGGTTATTGCATTCGCGGTAATAATGTCGCGCGTCAGTATGCCGGGCACGTGGCCATCGCCGATCGACAGACCGACAGACCGACAGACGCCCGGATAAGCTGCCCGGATAAAGGTAATACGCGGTGGAGAGGAAAGTAAGGGGATTATCTTAATGTTGTATGTCTTCGTTTAAAATTATTTGGTTTTTTTTTGTTCCACGATCATGATTCGAGCCTGCATAGTCTAGCATGCCGCTCGCCTAGTTTTCAAAACTTACTTTTTTGGTTACTAATCTGTGACAGATGTATTTGGACGTCAACGTTTAGAAACTGCAATTTCTTAAAAACATATCTTCGATTTAATGGATGCAAATTATCATTAATTGGACATAAGTCGTGCAAAGGGAAGTGCGCTTCACCCGGAATCCTCAACCACTGAGGAACTGGCAATCTTTTCTCTAAACTGTCGGAACACAACAATGCTATAAACATTGTTGTTATGGCGACAGACTTAGATAAGATGGTGGTAGCTAGCCAGGCGGACTTAACAGCCCTACCACCAACCAAACCAAGTACACAAAAATGTACTTCCCGCTAGGAATCGAACCCGGGACCTTTGGGTCTGAAACCGGTGGCTTAGCCACTAGACCACAGAGGCGAATAAAAGAAAGTATGCTGTTAGTCTTAATTGGTTGTGAAATAGAAGCCATTCAACGGATTTTTAACTATATTGTAGAGACTCATTTATTTAACGTATTATTTTGTCCTGATGACGTTTAATTAAACTCTTTTGAGGTTCCGTGGTCACAGGAAATAGTTTTTCTATATCTATTAGAAACATTTCTTTTCTTTCATTGTAATTTAGGTAGTTAACCCACTTGGCGTCCATTGCCAACCCTGTGTATAGCGGATAGATTACTAAACTCACCACGTCCGCACTGCCGCAACCGCCATTCACTAAAGGCAATAATTACATACAGGACCGCTGCATTTGTTTACCATTGTCGTAAACGTGAAGTTAAATCAGTAAGTTGCTCGCGTACACTAATAAATCTAAGTAAACATTGTGACTTATACGACTCGGATGTTTGCAGTACAGTTTTTAAATTGTAATATGTATTACTACAAAAGCAGTGTGAGATAGAGGCTCATCAAAAGTATACTACCAACCTCTCTCTTCCCTTGGGTGTCCTAAAAGGCGGTGGGCTCACCACCTATCATACTGAGCACATGTGCAGTTGCAATTTGGTGAAACGTGGACTGTGGCAGTGGACTGCTCTTGCGGTCCTCATTGCCTATAGTCGGTGCCAGATAAACGTGCATAAAAGGTCATCGCTACCCCTGTACCACTGCACGCCGAAACAGGATCGCGTCGAACTGAAATATAAGCTGTAGCGATACAATTCTGTGTAAACAAACGTATTTTGGTACGAGACGTCCTTGATCCATAGACTTTTTTTTAAATCTATACAAGTGCTTGGGTACCTTTTGACTTTTAATACGTACATAATAAAGAAGTACCCTATTATAATGATAATTAACTGGCCTCTGATTTCTTGGTACAAGTGGGGTAAATGACTATTTGGCACCGACTATAGTCTCTGACTAACTCTTTGGAGATATTAGTCGTGAACTTATTTACTTACGTTTGTATTTACTACAGAATGCACTCATCATCATCATCGTATAATCATCATATAATCATCATGGCTGGGCGCGAGCCTTTCCGCTAGAACAGTAGTACCACGTTGGCCCAAACGGGTTGGTAGGCTGTAAACATATTACCACAAATAGGGCCAAAGGCTTAACGTGACTTCCGAAGCAGGGAGGAGCTATTTTTATTCACCCATCTCGTATTGAGGAAGTTGCACTGGACCATACTAAGCGTTATGCTCATAATTGTGAACTTTATAGACAGTTCAGAGTAGTTCAGACTGATCTAAATACCCATAAGATAGTCAGGAACTCAAAATGTCTAGACTTTATCTAGATATAACAAGTCGTTCAGTCGCAATTTAAACTGTATAGTCATCTTTGAAACTACAATGCAGCTCTAGATTAAAGTATTTGCCCGGTCTAGATTTCTAGTAACGTACAAAATTAAGAGACTTGTTGGTCGTTCAACTCGATATTGTACTGTCTGTTTTTGTCCCTATCTACCGACCTCAATAGATAGGGTATCGCAACTGGAACTACGGGTCCGGTTGTGTTTTCAGAGGTACTACGGGGTTCCGGTTCTAGCCCCCCGCTGGTCGTGCCTCTAACCAGGCGCCTCCGGCGGGATCCGGACATGGGTTGGACTCGTAGTGGCATGTGGTTAGCTGTAGAGCTTGGGAATGTTCGTTTGTCCTGGTATTGTGTGCCAGGACTTCCAAACTCGTGCACAGCGAGCGGGGCCTAGTAGCGGTCTCTGAGGGGCCAGAAGCGAAAAGTCCTGCGGGGAACGTGAGTTTCCCTTATAGTTGGCAGCTTTGTCCGGTGGTTTTCATTGGACATTGGTGTTGACATCTCCGGTACTAGTCTGGATAACTAGTAGAGACGGCCTCCTAGATGCCGTAGGTCTCCGGTCCAGCCAGCCGCGTAGGACGTGGGAACTGGCTAGGCTCCCGGATGGGTTCCGAGAAGTGAGTGTGCTTACTACTCCGCTACCAAGGTGGACACTTGGGAGTCGACTTTAGAGTCGACGACCCTAGCAGTGGCAACTGCGAGTTGTGCCCTTCGTGCAACGAGAAGTGAGCGAGCTCGACAGCTCCGGCTACCTATCTGGACAATAGGCAGTGAACTACACGTGTTCACGGGGATACTCTCCCGAGACACTAGTCTTATGAGTACCGAATGAAGAGCGCGCTGCGGCGGGCACTAATTTGGCGTCAAGACCTAACGTTGGTGGTCTCCTGCGCGAGTGTCTACTGGCGCAGGGACGTCTGGCACTTCTTGCATAACCTAACGGTTGGTCTCGAGGTGCCAGTACAAATAAACTTAGTGAATTAAGGAGAGGGGATGTCTGTTTTAGAGAAATACTTTCAAAAATGTGTTACTTTCGTTTTTTATTAGAGATTATTTTTACTTGGTTATAATATTATGTCTATTAATTCTGCCGCAAACCAAGTCTCTTGTGGCTAGAATTTATTAGTTCTGACCATGTTTTTATCCGTTTCCCTGCCTAGGTATTAAGTTATTTTACTAAAAGAAAAGCAAATAAACATGAACATTAGTTATCTAAGTATTCATTCATTAAAGCATAAACAATTACCAGCATTAACTCCCAACAGCTATTGTTCAGAAATGAAATACAGGCAAGGTTCATGGATAGAGTTTTCAACACCTATTACATAAACTAGGGCCAAATTCACCATTATCAGGCAGAAAGACACTTTTGTTAGTGGTTTTCTCGTCAATCTCCCTCAAGAAACAATAAAAACTCGAGTGATACATGTTGCACAAAGAAATGTGAACAATTTGTTTTCCAACATTCTTCATCGAAATTGGCTCTAGTACAGTTGGTATACGTGGTTTTCGCTTTCAAACTTATACACTTTAATAGAACAAAAAAAATTTTTAAATTTTATATGAGGTTTAATACGATGGTCTACAGAGAGTGATACTTGGTCACGAGTTAGAAAGTGAATTCGGCCGCAGCAGCCGGCAGGCGTGACCGTGGGAACCTCGCTGTGACGTCACTGACCACCACCTTATACCACACGTTTAAGAACCATTTTCGAACGAAAGCACTAAATTATTGAATCTAAACTCGCGAACGCCGAATCGCATCTGTAAGTGGGTTACGCCACGTTCCGCCAACGCTTTTTGGGTTTACGAGAAGCTTATGAATATGTATAAGCCAAGGCCCTATGTAGATTGCTCTGCCTTATGGAGTATAGAAATGGGAATAGCAATAAATTAGCTTTGCTTAAGGCACCGCAAGTTAATTGTAAAAGGAATAGAGTGTCATACTTGCTGAATAACAAATTAATAAATCAGGAACACAATTCAAATAAAAATATTTCATAACACGCAATTTAACAGTAGTGGGGAAGCGCTACTGTCAACTGTCGTAAACGGAATACAACAATGCTTAACATTGTTGTGATGGCGATAGAATTTAAAAAGATGGTGGTAGCCAGGCGGACTTGAACAAACCAACCAAACTAATTACAATAATGTAAAGAGGTCCCAAGTTCCATCCCCAGCGGATGGAACTTGGGACCTCTGGGTCTAGGACCGTATAGTTCTTCAGGAATGTTATCAACGAATTTAAAGATGAAATACGTTTTACTTATCCACTTACGTATACTCTATTCTGACGTAATGAGTTTTAAAAACCCTTCAGTGTTTCGTGGATTGTATCCCTGTGGTTAAACGCGAGTACCGTCCAATCTTTATCAGTGTATTGTTCGCGTAAGCTTTGTAAATGTAACATGAGCCTAACTTCTGAAATATCCTTTGCCTACAGACGGGATCCGGCAAGACCTACACGATGGGCAGCGGCTGGGAGGGCGAGGGGGACGGCGACGAGGACCGGCGCGGAATCATCCCGCGCGCCATCCGCGACCTGTTCGCCGGCGCCGACCAGCGGGCGGAGGAGGCGCGCGCGCAGGGCCACCTGCCGCCCGAGTTCTCGGTGCAAACGCAGTTCATCGAGCTGTACAACGAGGACATAGTCGACCTGCTCGACCCGGCGAAGGATCCATTTGCGAGGGTACGTAACTATGTAAAATAGTAATAAAGGGGTATTATCATATCAATGTCATAGTCGTAGAGCCATGGGGTATAGTGACTTCCTGTACGAGCAAGCGGCGTACATTGTATTGTCAGCATTTCACGTTGACTCAAATTAGTAAGTTATTAGCAATATTGACATTCACATTTCACAACCAGTTAGCTATTACTACAGCTATCACAATCATTTCATAATATTTTTATAGTTTTATCCCAAATATATACAAAGTTTAATCTTATCAAGTTTTATCACTTATTAATTATTAGTTCTACCCCGAACACTTACTATAAAAGAATACTACCAATCCCTGTCTTCCCTTAGGTGTCGTAAAATGCGACTTACGGAATAATTACTGCACATTAGTCTAACAGCATAGAGCGGCGATGGGCTTAACACCTATCACACTGAGTACACACGGCGTCAGATCAACCTACCCTAAACTGTTAAGTTTCTCCAATGAATATTGATCCTTAGAACCGAACAATAAAGTTCAAAATTGATTGTAGAAATTTGACAGATTTGGGTAGGTTGATCTGACGCCGTGTGTACATGAGCACATGTGCAGTTGTAATTTGGTTAAACATTGACTATGGCAGTGGACTGCTTCTGCTGTCCTCATTGCCTAGTCTCTGACTAACCCTTTGGGGACAATAGTCGTGAATTTGTGTAGGATTCACATACCAACAACCCTCATTGGGCCAGCGTAGTGGATATTGCCCAATTTAACCGCCTATGTCTAGTGGCTAAGCCACCGGTTTCGGACCCAGAGATCCCGGGTCCGATTCCCAGCGAGGGGGTACATCTTTGTGTGCTCGGTTTGGTTAGTAATAGGGCTGTTAAGTCCGTCTGGCTAGCTACCACTATCATAATTGACTGTGTCGCCATAACAACGATGTTTATTGCATTGTATTCCGATAGTTTGAGATAAGATAGCCAGTTCCTCAGTGGTTGAGGATTCCGGGTGAAGCGCGCTTTCACCGGCCTTATCGTCACTTACCATCAGGTGAGATGAAACCAAGCGCTTACCCGTTAAAAAAACCTCTATGTGCTTGTAGTTCACGTTGGAAGGCCTGTGTAGCAGTGAGACTTTTATATGCTGATGATGATGACAAAACCCTCAACTTTTAGGAGTAACAATGTGTCGTTTGTCTCAGGGCGCGTTGAGAATAACGGAGGATGGCTGCGGCGGCGTGCGCGTGGTGGGCGCGTCCATGCGCGCGGTGCGTAACGTCAAAGAAGCTCTGGGAGCGCTGCGGGCGGGCGCGCTTGCACGGACTACCGCCGCCACCAACATGAACTCCTCATCATCAAGGTCTGTATCAACATCTGTACGACATGAACTCCTTATCATCAAAGACTGTGCAACATCTACACAACGTGAAGGAAGCTCTGGGCGTGCTGGCGCTGACCACCGCCCCGCCACCACCAACATGTGAGGGGTATAGAATCAAATTCAGCTTAACGCCACTTTTTCAAAATCTATCTTTGAACGCCATTTAATTCATCTTTTTTTTATTGTTGTTTTGCAAAACTGGTATTACAATGTTAACAATTTACTAATTTACTTATATTAAATACTACAGTTACTGTAAGACCTTCTAGATGCAAACACCACATGTGCTTAAAAATGACGACTGAGTACCTAAGCTGTATAAAGGTATCAAGTTACATTTTTAATAGAAAAAAAAAGAGAACAATTACTTAAAATAAATAATGAATATAAAATTAATTAACCTAACCTACATCTAATAATTTTATCAAATCACTTTTAATAAAGGCGATAGAACCGCAAAATATATCGACATCGGCGCGAACACTCTTGCAGCATCTTAGGATTCAACATCAAAACCAGATAAATCCCATACAAATTTGACTTTTAAACTAGCTATCAGTATCAAACTCAGCTAGATCCCTCAAAACCATTTTCAAAGACAGCTTAATACCGAGCCGACCAATCACAGAGCCCCATTCGCCCAACTGACAAAATGGCGTTTAGTACTAACTAGATAACAAGAGTGTCGAAGTATTTTCCGTTTTAAAATAATATAAGAAGATACAGACATTGTATTCCTTATCATCAAGGTCTGTGTCAGCATCTATACGATGGAATGATGATGATAATGAAATGAAAATGAATGCTGTTCGTTGGTATTTTTTGATTTATGCTACTAAGGGCATTCGTGTCTTCCTTTCTTCATTTTGTGTTAACGGAAGTTGTTATGCAACAGGTCGCACGCCGTGTTCACAATGCTGATGCGCCAGAGGCGGTTGGCAGCGGACATGGAAGCTCAGGACAGGGAGGTGGACGCGGAGGCGCCGGAGCAGTACGAGACGCTCACCGCCAAGTTCCATTTCGTCGACTTGGCTGGCTCGGAACGACTGAAACGCACTGGTACGTGCTACTCTTAGATGTAACAAGCCTATCTATCTATATTAATAAAAATCAATTGCCTAAATGTTTGTACGCGCATCACTTCAGAACGGCTCGACCTATTTTGGTAACTCTTTTTTGCTGTGTGAAATAAAATGCTTGGAAATTCGTCCCGGGATACAGGGTGATAACGATCTCCCTATATGCTGTTGTCTGTAGGCAAGCCTGTGTCCAACAGTGCGACTTTTATTGGCTAATTTATTAGCTAATTATCAATAATGTATTTTAGAAGAACCATATTCTTTTGAAGAATATTAAAATTAAGATTTGAATGCTACACCGTCGTTTTCAAATGTATGCCTCAGGGGCGACCGGCGAACGTGCCAAGGAGGGCATCTCTATCAATTGCGGATTGCTCGCGCTCGGCAACGTGATATCCGCGCTGGGCGACCGCTCGCGCAAGGTGCTGCACGTGCCCTACCGCGACTCCAAGCTCACGCGGCTGCTGCAGGACTCGCTCGGCGGTAATTAGCTATTTATCTAGAACAACCATATGCAAATACCAGCTGGGCCAAGAACGCAGGAATAAAGATATACTGCGAGCTGTTTGCGCGCGACCACATGATCTCCGCATGTGATCTCCACGCTAGGCGACCGCTAGCTCAAGGTGCACGTCTACTGACGCACGTAAAAATCACGTGCAGTGCCCTACTGTGACTCCAAGCTCACGCGGCTACTGCAGGACTCGCTCGGCGGTAAGTACTTATTTATCTAGAAGAAACATATGCAAAGATTAGCTTGGCCAAGGAGGGAGGAAGGATATCCATCTTCTGCGGGCTGTTTGCGCGCGGCCACGTGATCTTCGCGCAGGGCGTCACGTGGGCGTCTACTGTTGCACGTACAAGACACGTGCAGTGCGTCAGGGCTCACGCGACTTCTGCAGGATTCGCTCGGCGGTAATTTGCTTATTTAGCTATTTAGTACAAACCAAAACATGCAAAGACCAGCCCGGCGAAGGAGGGAGGAAGGATGTCCATCTACTGCAGGCTGTTTGCGCGCGGCCGCGTGATCTGCGCTCTAAACGACACGACTTTACAGCTCTGTATAATACTACAAATGTCTCGGTTTAAAGTGACGCTGTCTCGTTTTTGTTAAAGAAGACAGATAGAGACAGCATCAATTTAATCCTAAGTGTTACTTTAATCAACGTTTATTAATAACAGGGTACTTGTATTCAGCTATGATTGCATACAGCAGGCATATGAGGACAGGCTACGTTCGCGGTGTCGCATGTGCACTGCCACAGTCCACGTTTCACCTAATAGCAACTGCACATGTGCTCAGCATGATAGGTGGTGAGCCTATCACCGCTTTATACTCTTGGATGTTATGTGCACTCTTCAGTTCCTTAGCCGCTTTTTACGACACCCAAAAGAAGCGATAAGTTGGTAGTATTCTTTTGGTAACGAGCCGCTATCACAGCTCTAATATTCTATTATGATCTCAGACGGACCATCGGAACAAAGCACACGCACATTTCCTAGAGCCACTGTTCTTTCGAACGGTTCGCTTCCAGAAGCGCTTTATTCCACGCACTATAGGTTTTCCCATTAAACTTCGACGTGGACTCTTTCAAAAGGGGTGTAAAGAGGTTTTTCTCAGGTCGGCAACGCAAAAGCAACACCTCTGGTGTTGCTGATGTCCATGGGCGGCGGTGATCGTTCACCATCCGGCGGCCCGCCTGCTCGTTTTAAGACTGATTATTATTATTATTTTTATTATTTCAGCCATGGTCGTCCCTCTGCAGGGCAAAGGCCTTCCTTCACTTTTTCCAATCTTCGCGATTAAGGGCTGATATTATTTTTAAAAAAAGACGGTGATACAATAAAGTAAATCAGCGAAATCACAAATTGTGCCATTCAAACTCTTCAATGTTTTATAGTTTTAATGTGTAGTGTTTGTAAATGAGACACGTATGTTCTCGTTCCAAACATTTACTGTAGACAGATACATAAACCAAACGTCACATCTTATGTTTGTATGCTGCAGGCAACAGCAACACAGTGATGATAGCGTGCGTCTCACCCAGCGACCGGGACTTCATGGAGACCCTGAACACGTTAAAGTACGCGAACCGCGCGCGCAACATCAAGAACCGCTGCGTCGTCAACCAGGACCTCACCTCGCGCACCATCCACCAGCTGCGCCAGGAGGTGGCGCGGCTGCAGCTGGAGCTGGCCGAGTACAAGCAGGTGGGTCTGATGATGTAGCTCATCTCATGAATCATCCATCAGCTGCGGCAGGAGGTGGCGCGGTTGCAGCTGGAGCTGGCCGAGTACAAGCAGGTGAGTCTGATAATGCAGCTCATCTCAAACACCATCCACCAGCTGCGCCAGGAGGTGGCGCGGTTGCAGCTGGAGCTGGCCGAGTACAAGCAGGTGGGTCTGATAATGCAGCTCATCTCAAGCCGCGCTTGAGCTGGCCGAGTACAAGCAGGTGGGTCTGATGATGTAGCTCATCTCGAGCACCATCCACCAGCTGCGCCAGGAGGTGGCGCGGCTGCAGCTGGAGCTGGTCCAGTACAAGCAGGTGGTACTGATGATGTAGCTCATCTCGAGCACCATCCACCAGCTGCGCCAGGAGGTGGCGCGGCTGCAGTTGGAGCTGGCCGAGTACAAGCAGGTGGGTCTGATGATGTAGCTCATATCGAGCTCCATCCACCAGCTGCGCCTGGAGGTAGCGCTGCTGCAGCTAGAGCTGGCAGTGTACAAGCAGGTTGATTTGGTGCTTGCTTGAGCACTTTACACCAGTTGCGCCAGGAGCCCTAAAACAACCCCGCAAACCGGATCATGAAATTGTTCTTTATTATAAATCAGAGTTTACTAATAATTTTAAAAAGTTATATAGATTTTTAGTTCAGCCACAAAAATTTAATTAAAATATTTAAAAATGGAACAGAAATATTCAAAGTTACAATTTCGCGAACTTATCGCTGTAAGCGATTTCTGCTAGACAACCAATCAGATGGAAAGAACATGTTTGTACATGCATAGACTAACGACTATCATCTCCTAAGGGTTAGTCAGAGACTAGACGTTTCACCAAAATAAACTGCAAATGCACTCAGCGTGATAGGTGATGATTTGGATGTGTGTGTAGTTTTCAACTCGTTGGTCCCCTTTTACGATATCCAATGCTAGAGATGGGTTGGTAGTATTCTTATAACGAGCCGCTACCACAGCTATTTATAGAGTGAACTAAAAATATCTTTTTATACAGGGTAAACGTGTAATAGCAGAAAACGGCGAAGAGGGCTGGAGCGACGTGGTCCAAGAGAACGCTATTCTCACGGGCGAGGTGGAGTCTCTGCGGCGAAGAGTGAAAGCGATGCAGGGCACCATAGAACAGCTGTCTGCAAGGAACAGCGAGCTATTGTCCGAGAAAGCTTTGGGGAACTTCGCCCCCAAAGACGGCAGCCCCGAAGCCAGCGACTGCTCGCTCAGCAAACTGGTGCAGGTATGTCCAATTTACTACATTATTTCTTTATTACTTTTCTCTTATGGCGAGGTATTCCGAGCGCTTCTCTCTCTCTATCTCTCGCGACGGTACGATGGTACGGAACGGGTGTATAAGCGAAGCGGCGCGAATAGGCGCGTTTTATTGGTTTTTTGTCTATATAGGAAAAAAAGTAAAATGAAAAATATTTGTTTTTTGCATTCACCAGATAATGAAAAGTTTCTTTCATTGGTATAAAAATTATGTTATTTTTTAATGTATTATCCGACTTACAGCTCTTTTAAAATGTTGACAGAGCTATCTTTGAATTTTTTTTCTATCGAGTGAAGTAATACCAATCATGTTTCTGTCTTTAAGAGTCACTAGGTAATATGTTCAACTATATTATGTAAGAATTTTAGAACTGTATGTTTTATATTCGAATGTCGGACGAGATGTGGGCGAAAACCACGACTATGTGGATGCCACGCGATCCCAGGAGACGACGCGGCAGGCCCAGAAGGAGATAGCGGGACGAGCTAGACTCCTACTGCAAAGACTGGCCATCAAGAGCCCTTCATCGCGAAGATTGGAAAAAAGGGAAGGGAGGCCTTTGCCCTGCAGTGGGACGACCATGACTGAAATAATAATAATAATGTTTTATATTGGTCGCGATACAGTCAATCGAAATTGTGAAAAACGGGAAAAGAGCGCCTTAAGCCTACTGGCTGCCTGTCTACTGCTGGATGAAAGACTCCATGGGCTCCAACCGCGATGACTATGGAAAACGCCCCTAATCATGTTAGTTATCATCAGCAGCAGGGACTTTACTGAGGTCTCACACGGACTTCTTGAGAGAATTTGAAAAGTGATGTTGCACTGTTTTGTTTTATTTGCTAACACTCATGCACGTTCTCGAACAGTTAACAGTTAATAATCCACCATTATTTCACATTAATATTCGACAAAACACAAATTGTAGAAAATAATTCAAAACTGCAGACATGACGCTTCACTTTCCCGCCAAGAAGTCCAGCACGACAGTTCCTTGATATCAAAACTATCTTTTTTTTTAAGTTTTATTTAGGGTGGATTCGACCAAACTGGAATAAGGTCTTATACCTAGATTAAACGCCGAATTTGTATAGACTAATCACGGAGTAAGTCTTATTCCAGTTTGGTCGAATCCACACTTAGTGATGCAAGTATTCCTGGTTTTACGATTAGGATTAGGATTAGAAATATCTGCACCGATAATCGCCGATTAAGAACAGGATTAAGATTATTGATAGAAGGAAATGTTGACCGACTAAAACCACCAGATATTATTAATAATAATATTTCCAACCAAAAACACGATACAACAAACGAACGAGGTTTTTTTGCAATGACATTACATAATTATGTCAGACACGTTATTTCCTTTTGTCAATTTACGGGAAAGGCAAAGGAATTAAGGCTATACAGCCAAATTTTACTTAATGTCAGTAATCGTGAAAATAATAATCGGCGATTAGGGTTACTCGGAAATATACTGAATAATCGGGATAAGGATTAATAGAACCCTAATCCTTGCATCAGTAGTTTTATTAAAGTTGTATCTTCCCGCCGCCAGGGTTACGTGAGCGAGATAGAAGACCTGCGCGCGCAGCTGATGGAGGCGACGGGCATGATGGAGGCGCACCGCCGCCGCGAGCACGCCACGCGCACGCGCCACGACTCGCTGCACGACGCCTCCGCCGTGTTGGACGACGCCAAGCGGGAGCTATACAAGGTACATCTCATTGAAATTAAACACTTTTTACAGATTAACTCGCGTTTAATTTCACTACATTACATAGTTTTTTAGTTTCCTGACGTTTCGAACCCTTTACAGGGTGGTCACAGGGGGATCAGTACAGTCAGGAAACTAAAAAACTGTAATGTAATTTAAACGACGTTTCTTTTTTTCGATTGATTTTAGCGACGCTTCGAACCCTTTACAGGGTCCGTGGTCACAGGGAGATCATTTAAGTCAGGAAACTAAAAAACTATGTTATGTAATAATATTAAACGCGAGTTAATCCGTAAAACGTGTTTCATTTCAATGTGTAGTGCTCGCTTAAACCTTAGAAAACAATAAGGTACATCTCATTCATCGTCTTCGGAGCCTATATGATGCCTATAAACGGAGCCTTAGCCTGTATGATAGAGGCTAATAGCATGATGGAAGTTCACGCGCCACGACTCGATGCACGACGCCAACGCCGTCTGAAGCCCCCTCTTCACATAGGCAGACGTCATCTGCGGATGCATCTGCCGACGTGTAGGGGGGTGATTTGCGCATCTGTGGTAGGTATTTAACGTCTGTAGACTCTGCAGACTCTGTATACTCTATATAGACGATGCCAAGCGGGAGCTATACAAGGTACGACGCATTGCCATTGAGCTATTATAACCAGTGAACGGAGTGGGTGGAAAAAAATTGTTGATGGCGTTGGCGTCGTGCAGCGAGTCGTGGCGCGTGAGCTTTCATCATGATAGTCGCCTCCATCTAAGGTATCTATCATAGGACACTATACAATGTGATAGGGGTGGTACTTCTAACCCGTTAAGGCTAAGTACTACATTTAAATTCATCGACAAAAAAATAAGATGGGAGGCCCATCCCCCTCACCCTATAATTTATGACCATTTTTACTTTATGCGATATCAAAGGTTTTTATACGTCGGTGAAACATGAAAATGACAAACGGTAGATAATGACACTGGCTAACTAATAAATTACTTTTTTTGAATGTTTGAGATTATGTTGGTGAGAAAAAAAATCATTAAGTACTTAATTATTTTGTGATTTAAAATCACTTTTTTTATGTCCATATTATTTTTTTGTCGATGAATTTAGATGTAGTACTTAACCTTAACAGGTTAGAAGTACCACCCCTATCACATTGTATAACATTTTTTATTATTTTTAATTTTAGTCATTTATAATTGCTAATTTTGTCATTTTATTATGAAATTAAATAATCTGTGCTCTACTATAATAGGTAACATTTTATTTAACTGTTCATTACAATTTTTCGATTTAAATTAACAGCTGACATAACACCACTTGTCCACATCCGACAAAATATAAAAGTCAGTCGTCAGCCGTCCCTACCACCATTGCACAAGACCGATGACTGCCTGGCCTATACTGCAAAGGAGAAAGCCGATATCTTGGGCTCTCTTTTCGCTTCAAACTCGACCTTGGACGATGGGGAAAACTCTCCACCAACCGCATTGCGCGCTTGTACAATGCCAAACGTTCAGTTCCTGCAAAGGTCAGTTCGTAAGGCTCTTTTATCCCTTGATATCCACAAGGCGAGTGGGCCTGATGCAGTTCCACCCATTGTGCTTCGGACGTGTGCTCCTGAATTGGCACCAGTTCTAACGCGCCTTTTCCGGCTCTCTTACACTACTGGCGTCGTCCCGAGCTCTTGGAAGACAGCCCTTGTCCACCAGATTCCAAAAAAAGGCGATCGCTCAGATCCGTCCAACTACAGGCCAATAGCTATTACCTCTTTACTCTCCAAAGTAATGGAGTTCATTACAAACCGCCAGCTCTTAAGGTACCTAGAAGAGAACCAGCTACTAAGTGATCGCCAGTATGGTTTTCGTCGCGGTCGTGCGGCTGGTGATCTTTTAGTGTATCTTACTCACCGATGGGCGGAGGCAGTCGAGAGTAAAGGGGAGGCACTGGCAGTTAGCTTGGACGTAGCGAAAGCCTTCGACAGGGTATGGCACAGGGCTCTTCTCTCTAAACTTCCATCATACGGGCTTCCTGAGAAATTGTGTTCATGGATTGCCAGCTTTCTCACTGGGCGTAGCATCAGAGTCGCAGTCGACGGTTCGTGCTCCGACATGAAGCCCGTGAATGCTGGAGTCCCGCATGGGTGTGTGTTGTCCCCTACTCTATTTCTTCTGCATATCAATGACATGCTGCATAACAACAGCATTTTGCTATGCAGACGACAGTACTGGGGATACGCTCTACACCGGGCGAGCTAATATTTCTCTGGAAAGCGTCATCGAGAGCCGGAATAAACTTGTGACTGACACCGAGAACATGTTAAGTCATGTCTCGGATTGGGGCCGACATAACCTAGTCCGCCTTAACCCCTCCAAAACACAAGTTTGCGCATTTACCGCGAAAAAACATCCCTTAGTCGTACCTCTGAACTTTGAGGGAGCTCCCCTTGATACCAATCCGACTATTGGAATCCTTGGCGTCGATATTTCGAGTGACGTTCAGTTTCGTGGTCATTTGGAAGGTAAAGCTAAATTAGCTTCGAAAAAGCTGGGTGTGCTTAATAGAGCGGGTCAGTATTTCACGCCGGCCCACCGTTTACAACTGTATAAAGCACAGGTCAGGCCGCATATGGAACACTGCTCCCATCTCTGGGCTGGAGCACCCCAATACCAACTCCTTCCATTTGACCGCATTCAACGCAGAGCTGCTCGAATTGTCGACGACGTGGTTATTTCAGGTCGGCTCGATCCACTGGCTCTTCGGAGAGACGTTGCGTCTCTCTGTATATTGTACCGTATATATCATGGGGAGTGTTCTGAGGAATTGTTCGGCTTGATCCCTGCCGCTGATTTCCTTCACCGCACTACAGGCAATCGACTGTCATTCCATCCACATCACCTTGATGGATGGCGGTCTACTACTGTGCGTTTTTCAAGAAATTTGTTGCCTCGAACTACAGTGTTGTGGAACCAGCTCGCGGCAGCGGTATTTCCGGACCGTTACGACTTAGGGATCATCAAGAAACGAGCCTATTCCTTCCTTAAAGGCCGGCAACGCGCCTGCGATTCCTCTGGTTTTGCGGGTGTCCATGGGCGGCGGTGATTACTTTCCATCAGGTGATCCGCTTGCTCGTTTGCCTCCTTCTGCTATAAAAAAAAAGTCAGTGATTGAATTTCTAACATTTCGTGCAGGAAAAGGAGTTACTCGCGCGCAGCATGGGCGAGCTAGAGTTCCAGCGCAAGCTCGAGATGAGCGAGAGCGTAACGAGCGCGGCCGAGCGCGACGAGCGGCCCGGCGGCGAGCGCGAGCGCGACGAGCGGCCCATCGGCGAGCGCGAGCGGGCGGAGGGCGAGAGCGCGGACGACTCCTCACCCTCCGACGACCCGGACGGCTCCGACTCGGACGCGGAGGACTCGGAGACCAAAGGTGTGATCGCTGAATATATATAATACTCCTTAAAAATTATAGTGTTTACCAATAAAATTATAATTATGCACACATGCCTGCAGATCAGCTTATTCAAAACTGTCAAATATCTTCAATTGATAAAGATCCTTATACCCTGGTGATAAAGTATAAGAGGACCTTAATTTAAAATTACGCTCTCTTATTGTTATTCATTATTTTTAGTATGTGGACGAATGACAATTGATAAGTTTTTATGTATTTAGACAAGTTTTATAAAGAAAATAAATTTATTCTATTATTCTGTTAAAGTTCAAAATGTATTGAAGAAATTTGACATTTCGTGGTAGGTTGAAGTGCTGGCGTCTACAAAAATATAACAAACGCACAAGTTACAAAATAATAAAAGATCCTTTAAAATCACTTTTAACAAAATCTGATTGCAAAATTAGCTAATACGGAAGGATCGGCTCCTAATTCAGTTCTTAAGCTAATGACGGTGGGCGGCCGATTCAGATGTGGAGTATAGGTGTTTACAAAAAAAATACGTTTTTGTTATACATCTAAATAATTTTGGAATGACCGTCCCCAGGTCAAAGAGTGCTGTCGGAGCAGCTGGCGGCGCTGAGCGACGACATCGACACGAAGGCGCGGCTGATCGAGCAGCTGGAGGTGTCGCAGCGGCGGCTGGCGGCGCTGCGGCAGCACTACGAGCAGCGGCTGGACACGCTGCACCACCAGATCAAGGCCACGGGCGACGAGCGGGACAAGGTGCTGGCCTCGCTGGGTGAGTGGGCTCGGACGAGTAGTAGTAGTAGCGATTGTCGCGTGTTACAAATTGCCGACTCCAAGGCAAGGTTTGGCCAACGACGAGCGAAGCCTTAAACGTTTTGTATCAATAATTGTGGGAAAAACAAAGGTCTTCAGTTCTTCATCAATTAAAAACTCAACACTTATTACCTATTACTTGCTTCTTGTTATGTTGAAGCCAGGGCTTAGAACCGGTACCGAAAATACAAGTATTATATCGGTAATTACCGTTAATTTCCATTTCGGTTCCTGGATACCGATTCTTCCACGAGTACCGGTATAGTACCACATCTGGACGATGTCTTCTTATACATTCTGACACGTGTACATATTGACTAATGGTCTATATATCATCCGGACATTATGTAACCTTGGACATTCTGACAATTGGCCCAACATACCCCGGAATCATCTGCGACGTTGCCAGTCTGTTTGTCACGTGATATGCAGTGCACCCTGTGCATAACGGCACCTACGGCTGGGGCGCGCGGCGGCCGTGCGAAATGCAGTGCAGTTAGCCAATCCAAGCGCCACTTATTTATATACTCGGTATCTCTCACTCGCACTAATGAATTTAGTTACTTGGTACCGGTCTAAATACCTATATTATATATGTATAATACCGGTACTACTATAATCCTCCTTACCGGTACTCATCGGTTAACCTGTATTATGAATACCGGTAACCTTATTAAAGTTACGGTACCGGTAATTGAAAAAAACCGGTATTCTAAGCCCTGATTAAAGCTGATATCAGTTTTTAATAATAAACTGTACCCAGCGTCCCAGGCGTCCCCGCCCAGCGACAAGCTGAAGCGCGTGAAGGACGAGTACGAGCGGCGGCTGACGACGATGTCGCGCGAGCTGCGGCGGCTGCAGGCGGCGCAGCGCGAGCACACGCGGCTGCAGCGCTCGCAGCACACCGCCGCGACACAGCTGCAGGCGCTGCGGAACGAGCTACAGGCCATGAAGCGAGACAAGGTATGCGCGAGCGAGACGGCATGCGAGCGAGCGAGACGGGCGCCACACAGCTGCAGGCGCTGCGGAACGAGCTGCAGGCCATGAAGCGAGACAAGGTATGCGCGAGCGAGGCGGCATGCGGGCGAGCGAGACGGGCGCCACACAGCTGCAGGCGCTGCGGAACGAGCTGCAGGCCATGAAGCGAGACAAGGTATGCGCGAGCGAGGCGGCATGCGGGCGAGCGAGACGGCATGCGAGCGAGCGAGACGGGCGCCACACAGCTGCAGGCGCTGCGGAACGAGCTGCAGGCCATGAAGCGAGACAAGGTATGCGCGAGCGAGGCGGCATGCGGGCGAGCGAGACGGCATGCGAGCGAGCGAGACGGGCGCCACACAGCTGCAGGCGCTGCGGAACGAGCTGCAGGCCATGAAGCGAGACAAGGTATGCGCGAGCGAGGCGGCATGCGTGCGAGCGAGACGGCATGCGAGCGAGCGAGACGGGCGCCACACAGCTGCAGGCGCTGCGGAACGAGCTGCAGGCCATGAAGCGGGATAAGGTATGCGCGAGCGAGACGGCATGCGTGCGAGCGAGAGAGGCGCAGCAGCAGAACATTGATTTGATTTTATCGCCATCTTACGACAAAAACCGGGATCGTCTTAGCAGCACGATATATTTAAATATCTAACGCTTAGGAGTATCCGACGTTGTGTGGGATCACGTGCACTTACTTTGAATGTTCTTTTTGCAGGTCAAATTAGTACAAAGAATGCGCACAGAATCCAAACGCCATGCGCAGGCTGAAGCGGCAAGAGCCAAGGAGGTATTTATACTAATTATTACATGTAATTAGTTAATTTATTTACAACACTATTGACTTGTAATTAAACAAACTTATTTTAAACAGGTGGCACAACTGCGCAAGGAATCACGAAAGAATGCTAACCTAATAAGGTCTCTGGAGGCGGAAACGAAACTCAAGGAACAGGTACATTAAAAGCACATTATCATGTTTGTAATAGTTACCTATATAAAACTACATTGTATTGTACTTATTTGTTGTTGTGAAATTGTAGGTGTTGCGAAGGAAACAAGAAGAAGTGTCGATTCTTAGACGCGGCCACCGAGACAAGCTCAGCAGTCGCGCGGCTGGCAGATTGCATGGTATGTTTATTTTTCTTCTCAGCCTTTCTGAATCCTTTAGATGTAGGCCTCCATCAAATTTTGCCATTCTTCCCTATTTTGTGCGCTCTCTATCCATATGAAGCTGACCATATGGTATGTTTATTGTTTCTACTATACACCCTTAATTTTTATTCGTTTTAATGAAATTAAGGGTGAGTTCCACCTATAACACTGAACAACTTTCATCAAGAAACTTATGTGCAAAAATGACAAAAAAAAAATTGAGCTCCCATGCAAAACTGTCCGATCAACTGACGACAATTAGTATGGAAAGTTTTTTGTGAATTTTTTTTCATCAATTTTGCACATAGGTTTCTTGTGGAAAGTTTTTCAGTTTCATGGGTGAAACTCGCCCTTAATTGCATTAAAACGAATAAAAATTAAGGGTGTATATTACGTATGTGTACTCAAATCAGGCCCTGTAATTGGCTTTCCGGGGCTATAATTTTTTTTTGTGTAATAGCTGTAGCCCTACCTTCGATCAACAATACAACTAGTCTGGCAGTCTGGTTCTCACCTGGTTGGCACTAAAAATATGTCTCGGTAAATAAACGCGCACTTGAGAAGTGAGCGTTTATTTTCTCGCAAGGCAATAACAGGAATAAGTACTTTATTTGTTGCCCTTTAAGGTTGATTTCACCACTACATGTTATTGACGTCTTTTCTTATTTAAGCGACAGGAGTAATTTATTGCTTTGAAATAGTTATTTGTTATACAAGATTGCAAAGTTGCTTTTTAACCGCGTGCTCAATTTTGATGACCGAGCAAGCGAAGGATTCTAAAATTGAATCACGAGTGCAGCGAGTGATTCAAACATTAGAATCCTGAGCGTTAGCGAGGGAATCAAAAGAGCACGAGGTGAAAAATCTTTGCAATCGAGTGCAACACGTAACTTTTCATCCCACCTCAGCGAGGAAATTACCAACCAAATTAAAAAAGTAGGTACACCAAAAAGGTTCCGAGTCTGAGTTTTTAACAATTTAAAAAGGTCGTATGATTAATCGGCACCATGGAGGAAGAAGAAAATAAGTTTAATGATGTTTTGAATACACATACTAAGTGCACACGATGTTCTAAATTCAATTTACTTTATCCTCTAGAGAATAAAAACGGCTTTTCCATTCAGATATTGAAGATTAAAAATACTCTTTCCGAGATGGTGGGATGTAAAAATATTTATTCACGTGGACAGAATTAAGCTTTGATTTTGTACGCGACGCGTTATCTAGTTGGTATTGTTGATCGAAGAGGCCTACCTAAAATAAAATAACGAAATCAACGACCGTTTGCCAGCAGAGCGCAACCGCAAAAGCCGCATGGCCGCCTGCCGCGAGGCGTGGGCCAAGCTGGAGTGCTGGGTGTCGCGCTCGTGCGCCGCGCGCGCCACGCTGGCGGAGCTCGAGCAGCAGCTGGAGCAGCAGCTGCGGCGCCGCGACGCCGCCAGCCGCGACCAGCCCGCGCCCGACCCCGACAGGGGGCATCTGCTGCGGTACCTGCGGGCGGCCATCGCGGACACGCAGACGCAGATCATGCAGATCGAGGTGGGTGTCGAAACACTTGAAGTTCGAAAGGTTTTCTAATATATTCTAATGTATTAACCGCCTCTGTGGTCTAGTGGCTAAGCTACCTGTTTCAGACCCAGAGGTCCCGGGTTCGATTCCCAGCGGGGAATACATCTTTGTATGCTCGGTTTGGTTGGTGGTAGGGCTGTTAAGTCCGCCTGGCTAGCTACCACCATCTTATATAAGTCTGTCGCCATAACAACAATGTTTATAGCATTGCTGTGTTCCGGCAGTTTGAGATAAGATAGCCAGTTCCTCAGTGGTTGAGGATTCCGGGTGAAGCGCGCTTCCACCTTGGGCCTTATCGGCACTTACCATCAGGTGAGATGAAGGCCAAGCGCTTACCCGTTGCCTATAAAAAAAAATGCTCGCGCCCGACTCCGATAGAGCACAACTATTACGATATCTCCGCGCCGCCCTTGCTGATAAGCAGACGCAAATCCTGCAGATCGAGGTGGGTGTCTATACAGTTCTATTTCGAATGACTACACAAGCCGCGACTAGCCCGCGAATAACTCTCGCCCAACCCCGTTGGAGCAACAGCTGCGGCGCTGCAACGCCGCTAGCTGCGACCAACCCGTGCCCGACCCCGATAGGGGGCATCTGCTGCGGTACCTGCGGGCCGCCATCGCGGACACGCAGACGCAGATCATGCAGATCGAAGTTAGTGCTGATACAGTTCAAATTTGAATAGCTTTATTGTAATGACCAAGCCAGCCGCGACCAGCCCGCGCCCGACCCCGATAGGGGGCATCTGTTATTTATGGTATCTCAGAGTTGCCATCGCTGATACGCAGACGATTCGAATGGTTTTAGCGTAAAAACTACGCCAGTCGCGACCAGCCCGCGCCGGACACCGATAGGGGAGATCTGCTGCGGTGCGTGCGAGCGTGTGTGTGAAATTTCAAATAGGTTTTCTAACATAGTGTAGTAGTAAGTGTGTAGACTACATAGTAGAGTAGGCAATTGCCTAGACAGTAGACAAGAGTAAGGTTTTACAAGGTGCAATTTTCAACTTGTTTGCTGTCTGAATTGACTGCGAAAAACGAACCTACGAAATCTTGAGTAAATGAATTTGATTTTGTTACAACTTACAATCCACTCTAACAGGAAGAGGCCGATGAGAACGAGCTGTCCCGGCTACTCGAGAAGGTGGAGTCGACTGAGGTGGCGCGCTACTCGCTGGAGCGGCTGGCGGCGCTGGCGCTGCAGCACGCCGCCGACGCCGCCCGCGCCCGCGCGCTGCTGCACCACACCGGCGCGCAGCTCAAGGAGGTACTCAAATCAAACACTTTAAACAACACAAAAAAAATACAATTTATCACACATAAAAGTAAAGCCTTACTTACAACAGGCAAGCAAGCCAACTAAAACTAATATCCAAACTATTGAAACAATGCACCCGCCACACGTTCAAATCACTCGCCTAGTGCGAACAAGGCTTAACAATACAAATTATGTTTAAAGTGTGACGGAGGTATCTGTACATGCCAGCAGGCAGCTCAAACGAATAACGATACATACCAGCGCACAGCTCAACCACATAATATTAAACGTCTGTAGAAAGAGAGCGATGACGGTATAGCAGAAATGTCGTTTATTTAAATATTAGATTGCCCAATAACTTGTTTGAGATATGTGTACGATGTTGTCTCTTTACTAAACACCATTTCATTGCAGATGGAAGAGAACTCTGAGCGCGCGGCGAGCGCCCTCCGAGCCGCCGGCGATCACAACCTTAACGCGTGGGGCACGCCGCACGCGCTCGCCGCACTACTGGCGCACGTGTCCTCGGGCACCAGCACGCGCGCCGTCTCACCCGTAGACAGGTATGCGCGGCATAAACTTAGCGCGGGGGGCACCAGCACGCGCGCCGTCTCACCCGTAGACAGGTATGCGCGGCATATACTTAGCGCGGGGGGCACCAGCACGCGCGCCGTCTCACCCGTAGACAGGTATGCGCGGCATAAACTTAGCGCGGGGGGCACCAGCACGCGCGCCGTCTCACCCGTAGACAGGTATGCGCGGCATAAACTTAGCGCGGGGGGCACCAGCACGCGCGCCGTCTCACCGTAGACAGGTATGCGCGGCATAAACTTAGCGCGGGGGGCACCAGCACGCGCGCCGTCTCACCCGTAGACAGGTATGCGCGGCATAAACTTAGCGCGGGGGGCACCAGCACGCGCGCCGTCTCACCCGTAGACAGGTATGCGCGGCACAACCTTAGTGCGGGGGGCACCAGCACGCGCGCCGTCTCACCCGTGGACAGGTATGCGCGGCACAACCTTAGCGCGGGGACACCAGCACGCGCGCCGTCTCACCCGTGGACAGGTATGCGCAGCACAACCTTAACGCGGTGGGCACCAGCACACGCGCCGTCTCACCGTGGACAGGTATGCGCGGCACAACCTTAGCGCGAGGGGCACTGTCCCTGTCCATGGGTAGATTTATATCAATTCATCACTGCCCGATATAGTACGCAAGCTTAAAGTAAAAAGAAAATTTGATTGTATCTAGACTTATTAATGAGATAGATCATCATAATTATACAGAAATCAAAAACGATTTAGAACACCCATTAATTAAATTTTAGACAACAGCTGTGCAATTTATTGTTACGTAAAACTTATTTACGGACAAGGTTGTAACAAGAATCACTCAATGGTATTGCTTTCTTTACCCAATTAAAAAGGACGGTCTCTATTAAATAATATATTGTTTTGAATCATCATGTGAAACCTGTGATTGACTGTGACTAATTGGTCGATACAGCTCGCTACAAGATATGCAGCGGCAGTCGAACGGCGTCCGCGAGGTGGTCACCGCGCCCGCCTCGCCGCCCGACGACAACTTCAACTCACCATTCCAGAGGAACACGTAAGTGCATGTTTCCATTATATATTCAATTACCTTAATTACCTGCGAATGCACTAGCTTTTTCAACATACATACTATGCTACATACGATCCAGAAATAATTTGTTTTTTTTAAAAGACGATTGTAAGAGTCAGTCTCTAAAACAAAGTTTTTCTACATTATTTTGCTTTGTGGGATAATGCTGTCTATTTCAGCCGCCGAACAGCATTGTTGTTATTTAAATAGACTACACGTTGGTTGTATATCTAAATTAAAAAAGGATGTATCATGTATTTTGCATTTTGCCCTATATTAGTATCAGGTCTTAAACAGTACTTACTAGATTTTTAATCCGGCTCGAAGGACCAAAATGGTTTTTAGTTAGAATGTTTTATGAATTAAACGCACAGCCACATAAAAACTGGTTACACTGTTTTTTTTGACAATATACTTTTGCACACACAAATGGCGCACACTGTAGAGTGCCACACAATAAACACACAGCGCCATCTCTTGACGTGTTCTGGAACTAACACAAACAAACTTGTTTGTACTTAGCGGCCGCCGCGGCTCGGTGCGCCTGCGTGACTTGGGCGTGATCGGGCGGGAGGACGACCCCATGACGCAGTCGCTGGTGGAGCCCACCCCGCCGCGCCCCGCGCCCCTCAGCCGCGTGCCCAGCGCGCCCGGCAGCCTCAGGTAAACTGCCATCAGACGACGTCCACTACTGGACATAGGCCTTCAATATGTGTCATGTATGTGTATCCTCTTTGCACGATCTTTGTTGATATCCACTATGACGAGCATTGTGCTGCTCGCATCCAGCGGTTACCCACGGCCTTCGCCAGATCGACGGCTTACCCTGTTGGAGGCCTGCCTAATATGTAGGTACAAAATAGCGTTATTCTTGGATATATTTAACCCATGTTATAGATATAAGGCCGTACTATGAAACAGTATTTAAAATTAAACTCGTGTTTTAAATGTTGTGCTCTATATAACAGTAAGGGAGAAAAAGTGCGAACATCTGTGTCAGACGGTATTCGTATTCGTATTAGCATGATTTAAACCCTGATTTATCATTAAACATTATCAACCTTAAGAGACCATTGGAGAACATAGTCACTGATAAGGTAATTTAATTGATGAAGCAACATAAGTTAGGAGCTCAATGGCAAAGCAGCTGGCGTGTTTACTTTGCATTAAAGTGAATGTCAAGATATTTTTATTCAACGAAACTCAATTTGATAAAGCACATTTTAATCGATTTTGGCTACTTTTGTTTCACCATATCCTAACGAATTTTCAATGCAGAAAGAAGTATGTCCCATACCTATGTAATCTGAAACTTCGACCAATGTTCAACGTGTTATGCTAAGTGGTCGTCGGTCGTGTTGGGCACTGTTCCTCATGATGCTGTCGTATCTGACAACCGGAACGAACAGCGTTAAAGTGTTTTCCAAGCACGGAGAAGCTTGAGATATTTTAATGATGTCACTCATATGTTGCCTATTGCAGAAGATGGAGCGATCGAAATTTTTATGACAAAAAAGTTTACCGCGAACTGGCCGTTGTCTTCAAAATGCGTACTGTATCGAATGTGTACCCTAAGTGTAGCAAGATAGGTTTTATTTTTGTTTGCCCGCCCGCAGAGGCCTGCTGCCTGTGGGCACGGTCTCGTCGCCGGTGTCCCCGCGTCGCGTAGCCGATAGCCCGCGGCTGCCGCGCCGCCAGCCGCCCGCGCCACCGCCCAAACCGTCCTTGTAAGTACTGACAACCTTAGCAGACTGATTTGTTGGTCGATGTCAAAACAGCTGTAATAAATAACCCGTGGATGTTTTGTAAAGCCGAAGGATTTTCAAATGTAGAATTTTTGGATAAACGGGATTTTCAGACAAAGTTTGTTGGTATACGACGCTGGGTATGCCCAAGTAAAGCCGTTGCTTTATTGCCGTTGCTAAGGCCGAGAGTTGCCAGTGTTGCCACCCGCTAAGAATAAAGACTTAAATTTTGATTTCTTTTTAATGAAATGCCAGTCCCATTCTCTGGGTTCAACTTCTAGGAAGTATTAAAGAAGTAATTAAAATGTTCACGATACAAAGTTTCATTTGGTATGTTTATTACAGCAATTTATGTCGACCAACGTGTGGCTTTAATAATATCTAGTGAGTAAAGTTTAGTTGGATTCAGGCTTTTGATTCAGAATGTTGATTTTGGGGCAGTCTGACTTTGCTGTTGTCGCGCGAACGAACTATAGCGACCATTACTTGAATTTAAACCAGTGCTAGGACATAAAAACTCTATTGTCCATTCTACACGTATGACCTCTCTTCTTATCTCACACTAAACTGGATGAACAACCTTTTAGAAGTATTTTTGTAGTATGAGGATGCGGTTTAAAAATGAAGCTTTTTCACAACTCTATGTTCTTCTTTCCAGTAAATTCTGATAAAATAATGGGGGTAACTCTTCATCTTTTTCTAAAAAATCATTAATCAACTGTTTGTCAGTTCTCTCTGATATCCGGAATAACAAAGCGGTCGCCCAGTTTACAAGAAGTCAAAACTTCCGAGTCCCACAATTTTTTAAAGTCTTTTCTAAGTAATTTACCAATTCTTAATTAAACGGCATGGAGTTTTTAAATAGTCTTTATATACGAATATACGAATGCTTTAGTAGTACAAACTTATCTTAAAATGAAACACTTTATGGGAATCTACTTGCGTTAATTTTAAATATTATTCTAGCGTGACGTTTCGAACCCTTTACTGGGTCTTTGGTCACAGGGTGAGTATGTACAGAGGATACCCTTTAAAAGTGATTTATTTTAATGTGCAGTGTTGTCGTAAACTTAAGGAAACAGTAGTATATCACTCTCCACCCCAACTTCCCTCCGCAACCTCGCCACTGTGTGCATGGTACTCTGCTTGGGAATATGTGCTAGATAACCTAGGGGTTAGATGGTATGTAGTTGAACAAGTATATTGCATGATTGTTCGTTTACTACTTCTATAATAACTATTGTCGTATTCAGAAATATACTATCTAATCATAAAGCAATAGACGAGCAATTAAATCATAATGTTTTACAAAGTAACTTTTTTATTTTGTTCTTTTTGGGACGATTGTAGCTTTGTAATACATTATTGTAGTGTTGAAAACCCTCTGTAAATAGCCGGTACTTGTGTCTAATTTAGTTCACCATATTTGTCGTTATCACATGTGCAATGTAATTATATAGTGTGTAATGCATGAAAATATCCAAAAATTATTTTTATTTTCATAAAGCTAATCAACACTTTATGTCCGTTTATTGCAATGAACTCGAGAAATAAAATAATTGTTTTTCACAATTACTGAGGCGTTAGCAGCCCATGAGCCGCAAAAACTTGCTACACGGTGTCGTCTCTAGTTATATTACCTCAATGATTGCACACGTGACATGTTGACAAACGGTGTGCGAGGGGCGGGAGGGAGGTGGGGGGAAGGGCATGGCGGCGGCTCACGCGTGACCGGTTGCTTGCAGCCTGCTGACCGACCTGAACATAGTCGAGGACTGACGCACTCCACGCGCCCACTCTAAGGAAAGCCGAGGCCGCCGACGCCGGTAGCAACTCTGATGTGCTCGCTCATTACTCAATCAAAAGATCTGAGTAAATTTATGGGAGTATTTGATAAGTACTTCCTTTAAATATCAGTCCGGTTCGAAGGACCAAAAGTCTTGGTGAAAAAATATGCATTCCTATTTTGTTACTGTTCTTACTGTTCTACAAATTGTTCAATACGTTAAACCAAACATGACATATTCAACTAAATACCTTTCGATAACATGTTTGACAAATGCTCTCATAACATTACGGCGGTCGAATGTGGCAGTATGCATTTAACATTGCTGATTGAGTATGTAAATTGACGAAAGGCGACGCCTATTATGTTAATAGTATAATTATTTTCAGCTTAAACGCTTAATTGTTAACAATTGCCAAACACTTGACAAAGTACAATGGATCTTTCCATAAAATATTGCCAAAACTAGATATCTGTACATATTTAGTAAACTGAAGAGATTAATATATCAACGATTGGTTAATTAAGAATGTATATTGCCAAAGTAATATAAAATGTAAACGTTAAGACAGTTACTAGTCTACGTTTACAATAAACTTTAATTGTTAGCATTAACAATTAATTAGGGGAACCAAACTGGGACTCAAATAGAACTTATTTATTTAATAACTAAATTGGTGCAATATCGTGCAACGAGAATTGTTTACTAATCAATTACTAATCGACCAAAGGCAGCTTTGTAGCTTTAGTGCATTTGATGTCAACTAGCTTTAAGACTTGGTCACAATGTATGTAACATTAGCTTTAATTCACAATCTATACTCGCGTCTCTGTCACTATATAACTATAAATTCTATTTTACACGTTTAGGCACTTAGTGACTGCTGCTCAGTGCTTAGTTATTTTTATTTTTTTATACGGGTAGCGATTTACCTACTTCTTTAACGGTTGTTCTATATCGCGTCGCATATTAGTGCTCGGTCATCCAAGTGATTTTAAGCTTTGTCTCTTACAGTGAATAAAATAAAATCGAGAGTATGAGGCACAGAACATGGAGTGTAAAACAAATCGCGTTTTCTAATCTTACCACAATTGAATAAGGTTCGATTTATGCTGGCGTTTTTATTGCCATCGACAGATAGAGGGTCAGGTACTGAACGGTGGTCATTATGTGTCACTTCATGTGTTTAATATATGTTTTATAATTGCTTATCTCTTTGGCCGAGACGCATCGTATAATTATGTTAGAACTTCACTTAGGGTAAGTAAACCAGTGTAAAGGTATGTAATAAAGTGTTGGAAGTAAGCTTGTGTTTGTCTGCATCCCTCGGCATGCCGCACTAGAGCTAGTTTATGTGTGCAGCATGTATTGACAACTAGTAATATAGTAGTGTGTCTAGTAGTTTTGTAACAGACTTGTCTAAATCACTCACTATACGGAGGTGATCAACTATAAGAGATAAGGAAAGTTGTTCTGAGGAACCAAGTCGTTGATTTTAAAGTTAATTGAAATTGCATTATCTTTTTTTTATAACTCATCCACAATACTTTTAATTAGATAATTTTGAAGATTAGTATTTTTGTTGTGCACAATAGTATTTTTTAATGTATTTATATTTAGCTTAAAATTCGAGGATATGGTTCTTTACATTGAATTTCTAGTAAATACCCTGGCACTTTCGAACTTCCCTATACTAACGTAATATTATTGCTCACCTGTATTACTTGACAAAATGTATGTCTAATGTGTTGCCTTGCCACAGAAAATGTACATAAAAATTATGCTTATTCTTACTATTTGAAAAGTTTTTTTCAAGCCAAGTGAAATTACTGTACACTGATAAACCTGTACCTAATACATATTTAGGCATCTTAATGGAATGTACTCTAAATTTTTTCACTATACACTGTAAGATATACATATCTACATTTTGTGATGCTTACTTAAAAATAAGTGTTTCAGATAAAATATTTTAAAGTTTCTAATTGAAAAACAAAAGTAAGTATAGTGGTTTACCCTCTTGATAACTCTCATGTTATTAACATATGTTGCATATTTGCATCCTGTGCAACCACATATATCTCACAGCGTGCTCACTTTTGCATGAACGTGCCATTAATTCTGTTGTGGTGTGTTGATGTAACCAGTTATATGCACTAATAGACACAACACATATAAAACTTTACGAATTATACGTCGAGGAGACGTCTCACTGACTACAGCGTATATTCAAAATGTTATAGACTAGGGTCTTAATTTCTTGTACTTAGTAGCATCTGCATACTAACTATAGGTTGGCAACTTCGTACGTGTCAGTCTTATTAGTCTGCGGGTGATGGGGGAGGGGTGACATTTGCACACAACTGATGTTCCTACTACGCGGCCCCGCTGCCGCCCTCGATAGGCTTCCTCGCCCCCGCAACCATTCGTCCCCCGTCCCGCAACCATTCGTCCCCCGTCCCGCAGACCATGGGGCTGTCACGCATAAATTTGCCAGCCTATAATTAGACGTTTCGTTCGGTTTAAACCGAAATAGGGAACAATTCAATATCGATCAGTAAGTATTTTGTATGTAGATGCTACTTATTAAGTCTTAATATAATTAAACTGTTTCTCTAATTTGGATGTAATTAAAAAAAAACACTATGGAAATTCAGTATTTTATCAAATTACTAGGACCATCCACTAATCAGTTGCATTTAATAATTTAAATTTTTTATCATCTAGGATTCTTCAATTAAAACAGCAAAATATCAGCAACATAATTTTTTTATAAATAAAATTGCTTTCAACACTGACCTTTATTTCAAAATTTAAACCCAGTTCATCACATGCGTACATCATTAATTTAGATATTATAATTCAACATTGACACGTCACATTTAAAGGTGCAGCCGATCAAGCTCGTCATGTACAGGCAGCATCAAATTTATCGATACCTACAACATAACTGGTTAACAATATTTTGACCTCTAAGAAAAAATTACATAATAGTCATATCGATTAGAGTATATTTAAAAAAATAATTAAATATATCACAGTAACACCCATTTAACTTAAATGCATAATACTTATTTTTATAATAATATACTATCACCTCCTCTCTTTCTTCGGGTGTCGTACAAGGCTATTAACGGACTAAAGACTGCACATACATCCAACTGCATAGAGCGGCGATGGGTTCACCACTGTCACGCTGAGCATATGTGCAGTTGCTATTTGGTGAAAAGTGGACTGTGGTAACAGACTGCTTTTGCTGTCCGCATTGCCTAGTCTCTGATAAGCCCTTCGGGGATAATAGTCGTGATTATATGAATGTAGTTCTCATGTTTTTTTTAAACTTAGTTTTCCTCAAGCTGAGAACGTCAACTTCCTAAAATGACAAGTTCCGAAAACGACAACTTCCTAAAATGTCTATTCCAAAATAGTCAATTTCAGAAACTGACTAATTCCGAATATGTCAAATTCCGAAAATGACAAATTACGATAATGACAACTTTCTAATAATGGGGGATACTTATTAAGGGGTGTAAATTTTGACCCTCAGTAAGAAATGTTAAATTTATACGTATTAGATCGTAGTGTATGGTCATAAGTGTTCCGTAGTATCAAGTAATATTTGACTGGATGTTTGTGTTGTAACTTTGAATTACTTACTTTTTTTTTCATAGTGTTTGTAATAATGACAATGTTGTCATTCTAAAATGTTGTCGTTTTAGGAAGTTGTTGTTTTCGGAACTTGTCATTTTAGGAAGTTGTCGTTTTAGGAAGTTATCATTTTCGGAACTTGTCATTTTAGGAAGTTAACGTTCTCAGCCTGAGGCCTTAGTTTTACAGTAAAAACGAAACATTATAGAAGAAAGTGAATTGACAAAATAGTTTACTTCGATCCAATTGATGCTGTCTGCACAGTCATACAGTTCACCTAAAACTGTCTCGAGCTCGGTCGGTCGGTCTGAGCCCGACTTTACATCATGATTGAAAAGATCTAACGAGATCATGTGGTTGTGCCATCACGATTGAAACGAGCTCATGTCATTGTGCGGCTGTGCTAACGCTTGCGACTAACACAGAGAGGGCTTGAGCGCGGGCACGCCGCCCGCGTCGCCGGGCGCCGCGCGGCGTGCGCGGGACGACGACGTGTTTCTGCGGCTGGCCGGGGCGCCCGATTGCTCGCCCCAGGGCACGGTCAAGGAGATGCAGCTCAAGGTAAGCCGTCTCGATTATTATTATTATTAGCCTATGTAGCGTCCTATTGATAGGCTAATAAGTTAATTATAACGGTCTCTGTGGTCTAGTAGTAAGCCACCGGTCTTAGACCCATAGGTCCCGTGTTCGATTCCCAGAACGGGTACATCTTTGTGCACTTTGGTTGCTGTGATGCCTTGTTAAGTCCGCCTGGCTAGCTACCACCATCTTATCTAAAGTCTGACGCCATAACAACATTGTTAATAGCATGTTAATGTGGCATTTTGTCAATTTAGACTTAAAATAGCAAGTTCTTCAGTGGTTGAGGATTCCGGGTGAAGTGCGTTTCCACCATCGGCTTTATCGTCACTTACCCTCAGGTGAGATAAAGGCCAAAACAGCACCTCAGGCTATAAAAAACTGTCAATATTCTCCAATCCATTTTTAACTTTAGCTGTTGGGTTTTGAGTTAGTACTTGATTGCAGATTTTGACGATTTGCAGTAGTCTGACGTGCAATCTGTACAATGGCATAACAGTCTATCTTCGCTACCCCAAAAAGTAGTAATAACTAAAGATTAGCTCAAAAAAAACATTTTGAATATTGACGATCACTAAATTGTCGCTGCGAGATGCGGTGGCAATAGAATGTTGCTAGTTTTCAACTCCAATTTTGAATATAGTACAGGGATGTCTCATAAAATGTTATCGCTTCTGGTGTAGTGGTTAGAACATGCACCAGTCTCTAACCGAGAGGTCTTGACCGGTGGGTGCTCGGTCCCATATCAGTGTCATTGTAGTGTTTTAATAGTTCGATAAAAAGCCAGTGCCTCAAATAGTTGAAGGTATTCTCAATGAAGTGGGCATCCATCTTCGGCGTTATTGTCATTTACCATTTTCATGTATATGTCATCAGGAAAAAATGCAAAGTTAATTGTTGTTGTAATGTGTGTTTGACTTTTTTTTGCGTTAATAGCGCTCAAATATATTAGCCAGTGCAGCCGCCCGTATTGCGGTGGACGTGGGTTCGATTCCCATCTGAGGTAGTAATTTTCATTTCAATATATTACGTGTTTGAGAAACGTTTCTTCAATATATTAAGACTTGAGCGTTTTCACATTAAGCGGCGTGGCTGCCGCGTGTTTCCACACCAAAGCACACGCCGCGCGGCTTTCATTTGTTTAAAACGCGCAACAGGCGCGCTGCTTAAGTCGCCTAATATGAAAGCGCTCTAAGGGCCAGAGCAAACATGCTACTTTTAGCAGCGGCGATCGGCGATTTAGACGCTTTTTAGAAGCTGAATGCAGCGACTGGATCGCTAAAACGCGCGATTCCGATACTGTAATTGAACGCAGAGAGTCGCCAAAACGCGATACTAGTCGCAAAATCGCCGATAGCCGATGCTAAAAGTATCATATGTGGCTCTAACTGCCGTACTCAGAGATAATTGTCTCTTGCTTTCACTTTCTTATGTATAGTGCTAAATAGAGAGGAAAGATATTTAATTGTCATAAAAACTTAATTGACGTCTCTGAGTACGGCAGTTAGTGACTTTGTTCCGTTGCGAACAGCGCGTGTCCGGCGGGGGCGGGGGCGGCGGCGGCGGCGGGGGCGGCGCGTCGTGGCTGACGTGCACGCACGTGTGCGAGGGGCACGCGGGCGCGGCGCTCGCGCTCGCCGCCACCACGCAGCTGCTCTACAGCGGCGGCGTCGGTCAGTATCTAACAGCTCAACAAACGGGATACCGCAGAAGGATACGAGGCAGTTATGTCATAAAATAAACACTTTGAATCGTCCAAAACATATTTCTTAACCTACCTTTCCCATTAAGTAGAAGAAGATTATAATGAGGAATAGCTTTTGCCCGCGGCTTCGCTCGCGTTAATTTTTCAAAAAAAAGTATAATATAACCGTTACCACGGCCACGTTTAAATCGTCTATTTATACCAATTTACCATTAAATCTATACCAAATTTCATCAAAATCAGTTAAGCGGCTCAAGCGTGAAAGCGCAACAAACTTGAAAATGAAACAAACAAACAGTTTGTTTCATTTTCAAACTCACATTTATATTTATAATATCAGTTTTAATAAAGATGTTATGCTTTAGTACTGTTGAAAACCGGCAGTATACTTGTGGTCCCTTTGCTTCAACCTTGCCTATACTGAGACCTCACGCGTTTGGAAATTTGCAAAGTGAAGTTATACTGTATTGTTTCCATCCATAAGGCAGTTGTCCCACCAAGCAACGGCGAGTAAACGACTAACTATCGGCTATTTTCTCGCTCAAGAAACGTACAATAGATATACTTTCCGTGTAAGCAAAAGAGATACATATATAAATATTTGTTCGCTGACTGTTCACACTGCCGTCGAGGACTCGCTCCACTAGTTCGTCGCTGAGCGACAAAAGCTATCAAAGATTATTCTCGCTTAGCGCTACTCGCCGGGAGACCAACCAGCGGCAGCAATCATTTCCCGCCAAGATGACTGTACGCTCGGCTCAGCCGCCGCGAGCGAGTGGCGCGAGTAGTCGCCCGTCTCACTCGTACACTCACTTACATACACTTATAGCTCAGTGACAAAACTATCGGAACTACACACTCGCTTTCTGCTGCTCGCCGACTTGTTTCTAGTTCTAGCTCGACTCGCTTCTCGTTCATCGTCGGTGGTGGGACAACTGCCTTAGCATAAGAACCTGTTGCTTTACTTTACGGTCGGCAGCGCGCGCTTGATGCTCTCGGCGTCACTTACCATCAGGCGGGCCGACTGCTCGTTGCCGACTCTGCTTAAACAATTTTAATATCGAATCTGTCTATAGCTTCGATCATCTAAACACTAGTTACACACCATATAAAATACGTTTGAAAAAGTGGTTCTAAAAATTCTATAGAATTTTGTTTTGAAATAATAACTAATTTTGATACTCTGCCCTATCATCAACACAATAGGTATTAAATTTGGACGGCAATGTCAAATGACAACTGAGAGCAATCCAATGCTCACTCTTGGTTATAGCATTATTTCGAGGCGTCACTTTGAGAGCGCTAATGCTGTATCTAGTGTTTAGTAATAAGTAAGTTCAATATCAATACGATAATTGGAAATCACATTTATTCCTTAAAGTGTTAACTTAAGTTAACAATTCATTATGATTTATCATTCTTCACCTTTCATCCTAAAAAACGATAAATTACCTATAAATTTTAGCCGTTTGTGTCGCTAGGGGAGAGACACTTGCCCGCCATTTTTGTCTCGTACCAGGATACGTTTGTTTACATAGAATTCTATCACCACGGCTTATATTTCGGTTCGACGCGATCCTGTTTCGGCGTGCAGTGGTACTGGGGTAGCGATGCGCGTTTGTCTGGCACATACTATAGCTCGTTAGATTAGTTGTTAAGGTTAACTACAAGTTAGTTAACTGTTTTTTTTATTATTATTAGTATTGACGTCAACAAGTGCCTGTAAAGGTTTACATTGAATAAATAATTTGACTTTGACTTTAGATGATCGAAGGTTTATAGCAAAAATGGTTCGTATTCAGATCGCACTGTGCGCGGCTGGGACCTGGCGGTGGGCGTGGAGGCGTGGCGCGGCTGGTGCGGCGGCGCCGTGAGCGCGCTGGCGGCGGCCGACGCCGGAGACGGGCACGGCGGCCGGCTCGTGCTGGCCGCCGCCGGCGCTGCCGTGAGGCTGTTCGACGTGCGCAGCCGCACGCCCGTCAACACGCTGTGGTGCGTACTTAAGAGGAAACACTACGTCGACGTGGCATGCAAAGTTCTCATACAAATCACAGAAAAACGACGTTTCGTAGTCCCCTGTTTCCTCCTTCAGAACTCAACCAATGTTTATTACTTTTTCAGCATCGGTTAAAGAAAGAGATTTTCTATGTCTGTATGTTTGTTTTTTTTGCATTATGTCATTTTTTTAATAACTAGGAGCCTTCAAAATTTACCAAAATCACTTTGTTTTAAGGCGTTTTTAGAAACATTAAGTGGCTGGTTTAACAAAAAAAACCAAACATACAGACATAGAAAATCTCTTTCTTTAACCGATTCTGAAAAAGTAATAAAAATTGGTCCAATTCTGAAGGAGGAAACAGAGGACTACGAAACGTCGTTTTTCTGTGTTTTGTATGAGAATTTTGCATGCTACTTCGACGTAGTGTTTCCTCTTAACACACTTAACGCCATACCTGACACTAACACCTGTATTCACACACATTACTCTAAGGTCTCACAGTGCGCTCGGACGCACAGGGTCTCAAAAACCTATTCATAAACAGTACTTGAGTGGCCATCGGCGCTATGCGTCCGTAAAATGACGCATCGCTAAGGTAGCCAGCCTTGTCATACGAAACGCACTGAGAAATGTCTTAATTCGCATAGCATTTCTACTTTGCTTAGACAAGTAATGTTTGTGAATACGGGTGTAATATGTATAAGTATTGTATATGTATATATTAGATTGCACACTATTATGTACGTATTTTATGTTTTTGATTAATTTTAGTCTTTTAAAAATAAATTAAATTAGAATGTTTGCACCTCCGATTTCAAAGTGTATAAGTTCTCTCCATCCAACTGGTTGTCTGGAAGAAATCGCTTTATAGCGATAAGACCGCCAAATTGTAACTGTGTGTTTTTTATGTTTAGTGTATAATGTAATGTAAACACCCTCAATTTTTATTAGTTCTTCGAAAAATTTAAAAAAAAATTCGACCCAGCTGATCGGACAGTTTTGTATGGGAGGTCGACATTTTTTTGTCATTTATGCACATAGGTTTCTTCGGGAAAGTTGTTCAGTTTCATGGGTGGAACTCAACCTTAATTTAATTAAAACGAGTAAAAAATAAGGGTGTTTAACTGTTGCAACAAAAGTATTATCTATCTATCTTAACGACGGCTTGTCGTTGTTGATTGTGCTTTAGTCTCAAGCATGTCCTCTTCCTACCATAGAGTTAACTTTTGTTTGACAGTTTGACAGTGACATAAGATGAGTAACCGTTTCGGGCGCAGGTCGTCTGGCGCGGTGGGCGCGTGCCCGGCGGCGCGCGGCGCGGGCGAGGTGGCCGTGACGGCGCTGGCGCTGGCGCAGCAGCAGCGGCTCTACACCGCGGCCGGCGACAAGCTGCGCCTGTGGGACCTGCGCATGTCAGTGCCTCACGCTTCTTTTTTTTTTAATAGAGCAACCAACAAGACATACATTAAATAAAAGTAAAGAATACAATTGATTGACTCATAACTAAATGCTGTCTCAATTATAGGTTACTACGGCATGCACAAACAGAACGAAACAGAGTTAAAGAACATTAGAAAAACACTAATAAATAACTTAATCTAAAAACAAACATATTCAATATTCAAAATAAGCATTTGAGACCATCAATACGAAACATACATTTTAATGTATTAATGTATTAAATTCAGCAGACCTAAACGAGACTTAATAGGTGTCCATTATTTATCTAAAAGAAGGAGGCAAACGAGCAGGAGTAATCACCGCCGCCCATGGACACCCGCAAAACCAGAGGAATTGGCTACTTGACAGTTTTCGAAAAAGTATTTAAAAAGTTACAAACGCTTATTTTATACCCCGTACAATATTTTCTTTCTCGAAAAACCTTTATTTAACAGAAAAAAACATATTTTTCTTTGTTGATTTCAAACTTTGTGTGAAAACGGTTGGTCACGTGACATTTTGCTCGGTGACGTCACATTTCAATAAATATAGAATCTTAACTTGAAACCTGACAGATAGTTTCTGTATACTTTGTGAAATGTGACGTCACAATCCGTCACATGAAGCTCAATCATGGCCGCCCGTGTTTCGGGTCTTGTAATCCACAGATAAAAAAACGCAAATTTATTTTGTAAAAATAAAATATTTACAATTTATCTTAATAAAAAAAACTATTGGATAATTATCGTTTAATCATAACCTACCATTTCCGACATATTTCATATTTTATTGTTACAACTGTCAAATAGCCAATTGCAGACGCGTTGCCGGACTTTAAGGAAGGAATAGGAATTGTTAAGTGCCATCATTTCACGCCGAATATTCGTAAGAGAGTGGGATTACGCCCGGGCGAGCCGGCCCAATGCGTGCTGCAACGCAGCGTGGCTCTACCACTCAGTCAGTGTCACATATTTAGCACCACCCAGGGGTCACATGTAGGGTCTCAAGGGTAAACCTACGAACGCGAGTAACTTTAACCCCCAACAACGCTTGTCCCTTTCCTAGCCAGGATCATTTCCATTCGATTCAGGAGCTCGATGGCGCAGCGACTGCGTTCGGTTTGGGATCTTGTCAGTTAATCTTTCTCGTTAACCTTTTAGCCGCCAGACTTAATATAAATTTTCGTGCCCTCGGCGCCAGGCACAGTGAAACGAAAAATAATTACCTACAACAAATAGGGATGTTCAATAGTAGATCGATATACCCGTCCCCTTCGCACGCTTACAATTTCATCTAAATATCGTAACAGACAGACAGATAGAAAGTGTTACTTTGTAATTTATTGTTATTTTATTTCTAATATTAGTAGGTATTTTGCTAACACAATGAAACAAAAAGCGTTTAAAGATCTGGCCAAGAAAATATTTGTCAGTTTATCCGACCTTGGCGGTTAAAGGGTGAAGATTAACTGGATGGATGACCAAATTAAAACATCTCAAGCTCCTCCGTGCTTCGGAAGGCACGTAGAACCGTTGGTCCTGGTCGTTAACAAGCCCAATCTTCGCATGTGGGAGGGCCTATGCCCAGCAGCGTAACGTTTATAGGCTAATGATGATGATGATGATGAATTATGTGTGCAGGATGGAGATGGTGAGCAAGGTGTGGTCGGGCCACGCGGCGGCCGTGATGTGCGTGGCGCTGGGCCGCGGCCGCGGCGACCTGCTGGCCACCGGCTCGAAGGACCACTACGTGCGCACGCTCGACATGCTGCCGGGCGACACGGGTCAGTACGCTGCCTACATTATCAACATATTTTTTTATATTTACTTCACTTTATCTTCTTATCGAAAGCTGAACCAGGAAAAACGCGACAAGTTCAAAAAAATCATGTACTGGGTAACACAGGTCACTCTCACACAGCTGCAATTTTCTTAGAAAAATTTCAGTTTGACATACGACATGACACCTCAGATAGACACACGTAGAGACAAATTGTTGCCAGCTTTCGTTAGCCAGACTAGTGGTGAATAAAAAACCTAGATACTCGCGTGCGTAATTACCATTACCATAGAGTTTTGAATTTATGAACATACAATCGTAAACGGCGATTGGTGTTATGCTGCCCTGTCACGTTTTCACATGGTTTGTCGGTTTATCGGGCTTAGGGTGCTTTTTCACCCGTGCTGTGTGAAACAGCTAAAAAGAAAAGTTCACCAATAGAATGATTCTACACCGCCTTAGCGAGGCAAGCGATGCTATTGGTGGATTTTTTCCTCAGTAGGTATTGCGTATTATAAGGGGGGTGTCACTCCGCAGTTTAGGTACGTTCGTTTGGCGCGCCTCCCAGGCAGGCCGCAGGCGTATGGCAGTAAAGGTTGCCGCGAGCCATAGCACCGAACACCGAGCGCCGAGTCGCTTAACTCCTAATCCCTGCGCGCGCGTAAACCCTACGCTTTGTGACGTCATGAAGTCAAATCGATATCGAGTCAGCGTTGCTTAACGGAATATGAACGCTCGGGTCACACGATAAGTTTCAATTTCGCGTGAAAGTCGTTAGAGAGTAAACCTTCTGTACGTAGTACTATTAGTTATTCTGTGTTATTATAGCGAAGTAAGCGATCCTCGCGGTGGATTTCTCCTTAGTATTCAAACAAGTTTATTTTTCGAAGTACTGTTTGTACACTGGTGGATTAGTTACCCAAGTAACAAATTATTGTTGCATAATAGTTGAGAAAACGTTTTACATTTCCTTTTGGTTCTATAAAGTGCGTCATATAAACGTGTCGTAGACGTTTATACAACGCGAAATAGGCCCATATTAAACGACATTATTGTTATTTACAAGTTAAATAAACGTCAGTCAACAACTTTTAAATGTTACATAAAAGTTTTCGACCGACTGTTATCGAACCACTGAAGTCCTATAACAATTGCATAGACATTAGAAGATGACTGTAATGTCGGTTAAGTGTTTAACATTGACTTTTATTGTACACAATGGAATGAACTTCAGTTCATTCCATTCATTCGTTCCTGTGATGTTTGCTGGAAAAGTGCGGGTTATCAAATACAAAATTTAAACGGTTTATAAGTTATAATTTACTTAATTATTTTTATATTTACTTTAACAATATTATACATGAACAGAGTGTATGGATAAATGTGTGCAGTGCACCTAGTTCTTATGGGACGTTTAGTTTTGTGGTGAAATATAGGTGTGTTGTTGTGAAATTTTTGACGCCCCCATCGAATTTCTTGAAATTAAATTATTGTAGACTATTGCTTAAAATTTGTTTACATACTAAAATAGCAGCCATCTTGTCTAAGTTAAGAAACGACTTCTATACATCAATTATAGAATGAAAAGGTCGCATAATGCGGTTTCTTGCGACCAAGATGGTCGGCCATGATAATTTATTTTAGAGTTCCGTGAGATAATAAACATGAACAGATAACCTTTAATTTAAATAAACCCTTTATGATAACCTTTAATTTAAATAAACCCTTTATACATGGTGTCATATTTTTTTTTATTTATCCGACCTACAACCTGGCTTCATAATACGACGATATAATAAAGCAGTCGTAAAAACGTTCACGTAACCTATACTCCAACACCACTATTCGACGTTGTATGAATCAGTCGTAAAAACGTCTACCTAACCTATACACAGGCACCACTATACGACGTTGTAGGAATCAGTCGTAAAAACGTCTACCTAATCTATACAGAGGTACCACTATTCGACGTTGTATGAATCAGTCGTAAAAACGTCTACTTAACCTATACACAGGCACCACTATACGACGTTGTATAAATCAGTCGTAAAAACGTCTACCTAACCTATACACAGGCACTACTATACGACGCTGTATGAATCAGTCGTAAAAACGTCTACCTAACCTATACACAGGCACCACTATACGACGTTGTATAAATCAGTCGTATAAACGTCTACCTAACCTATACACAGGCACCACTATACAACGTTGTATAATACCGTCGTAAAAACGTTTACTTAACCTATATTTTTGTACCATTATACGACGTTGTATAAAGTAGTCGTAAAAACGTTTACTCTACTTATTTAGTAGACCATTTAGTTACGGGACTAAATCGTTGTAAGAATTACGGTTACACAATGTTGTAGTTGTCTAATAACATCAATTCAACAGTTATATAACTGAAAGTCGCATAGCACAGTTTTTATATGACCAATTTGCTAGTTGGGTAGGAAGGTAAGTGGATTAGTTAGTTAGATTAGCTTTTAAGATTTAATTATACGGTAGTTAACTGTTATTTTTGTTTTTGACGTCAATAAGTGCCTGTAAAGGTTTACGTTGAATAAAATTAAATAATTTTGTTTTTTTGATTTTGTTTTTGGACATGCTTTCTGTAATTATGAACTCGTTAAAACTAAGTTTGTGCTCGTCGCCAGGTAACTGGGAGGCGACCGACCGCCGGCTGCTGGAGCCGCCGCACTACGACGGCGTGCAGGCGCTGGCCATGGCCGGGGACGTCCTTTACAGCGCCTCGCGCGACACCAGCCTCAAGCGCTGGAGCCTCTCCGACTGCACACTCACGCACGTGCGTATTTGCACATTTGTTATTCGTAAATATACAAGTGAATCTTGCACGAACCTATAATTGAATTCGTGATGAAATGAGTACCAAAAGCAAAATAGTTGACCACGTGTCAATTGCACTCATTTTTATAAAATTATAATGTTAAATGTACCTACTTAAGTGTAACTTAACGTTAGGCTCAATAATTTATCATAATACAAATTACTCTTTTTCTAATGTTTTTTTATATATTTTAGCGTTTTATTAACGCTTAAATATACTTAAGTAAAATTTTAAACACTGAAAAAAGATGGTTCGATTCCCGCCTGAGGTGGTCGTCTTTTTTTCAGTGTTTTATAAGTGTTTGATAGCTTTGATCGTAACAGCTCTCTCGTTACTCAATCGTGTTATCAGGGCTGGAACTACTAAAATATACGGTACTATAAATTAATTATAGACAATTAGAAATAGCTTTTGGAGTACTTGGAGCATTTCAGTTCAGAGCCAAGCTGTTTCGTCTTCTGTGTAATCTGACACTTTATAATAAGCTTTTTTTATAAAGCTTTTCTTTGATATGGATTCTAAGTGCAAGCAAAGTAGGTCATTCCATCGCACTTAAGAGGCCTATTACATCTCGAATGTGATTTTTGCGTAAAATGCCCATTTTCGCATTTTGTAGTAATTTTGCAGGTGTATTTATCGTTTTTTATCGAAATAGGGTAATAAATTTGTGCATAATATTACAAATCTCTATTCTGTGCGCATAAGTTGAATTTGGACGGTCGGCGCATCGCATTTTGTAGTAATTTTGCAGTTGTATTTATCGTTTTTATCCAAATAGGATAATAAATTAATTATAAAATCTTTATTCCTCATGAAGTAACAATTACTCTGGTATAAATTTATCGTAGATAAAGGGCTAAAAAAAATAATATTATCGTAGATAGGAGAAATTCACAGTTAATTTATAGCGATTTTCGAAGTTTTTTGGTTTAGAATAAGACTTTTTTCCTTTATAAAATCAATGATATCTAAAAATTCCGTGGCCGCTACGCACTATTCGACTATATAAGAGTAGTTCAATCGATGAGCTCAAAAAAGTGCCTTCGCGCACTTTATGAAAATCTTTCTCAGCAATTTTGGGCTTAATTAAAAAGGTAAGCAAAATTTACAAAAAGCGAGGCCGCTACGCACTATTCCAATAGCTTTTCTACACTATTCAATAAGTCATAATTGTTAATGTATTTTTGTTTCTGAGATCCATAACGCCAAAATTGGCTATTTTACGCAAAAATCACAGTCGAGATGTAATAGGCCTCCTAATAACAGTGACGAAATGACTTGAATTTGGAACACTATTGAATTAAAAAGTTTGAATGCAATTCGCTTCAATAAAGTCCTGGCCGGTAATAAAAAAGTGCATTGGCTGTGTGGCTAGGTAACCAAATTTAAAAAAAGAATACGCGGGAACTTTTATTCGTTTTGTTTTCTCGTATGATATTTTTTTCTTATAGTTTAGGATGAAAAGCAGAGTGTGCCACATGGTACCAAAATTATTTAACGTCGAGCGACGTCCTTTGAATCCCTCGCTCTCGTTTTAAATACATCATTTAGTTTCCTTGTGACACAATCTACTATACAAGGTGTTACAAAATGCCCCGTAAAAAATATAATTAATTATCGAAACCAAAAATATTGTCAACCATAAATTAGAAAGCTGTCATGTCAGGGAACCGGAGTGAGCATAGATTAATTTTCTCTCTTTAATTTTACTGAAATAGGGTTTGCACATCAATGAAAAAAAATGGTGCATATTTTTTTTTGGCGGTTAACATAGTACGGTTATCAAATATTGTAAATGGTCTTGTTATAAGGCACCATTTAACCCCCTTTCGGCTTCACGGGTATTTTTGTAACACCCTGTATACATCCACCGTCTATGTTTGAAATGAAACAAACGAAAGCGACATAACGTGTGCACAGAGCGTGATGAACGCGCACAAGGGCTGGGTGACAGGCGTGGTGTGGTGCGGGGGGCGCGTGGTGTCGGCGGGCCGCGACGGGCGCGCCCGCGCATGGGACGCGGCGCTGCGGCCGCTCGCGCCGCCCGCGCCGCTGCCCGACGCGCCGCACGCGCTGCGACAGTGCCCGCGCGCGCCCGGGCACCTCTACACGGCGGGCAAGTGCGTACTGATACGAATTAACTGTATTCTTCACAATAACCATAGACAGGGTGGAATTTTGTAATGCCACCTGAAGGGAAAGTACTCTAGTAGGGGGTCCTGCACGAAATTGTGAAATTTTACGTATTTTTAAATCACTTGTTCTATTCGCTGAATTAGTTAAATACATTAAAAGGACTTAAGTAAGTTAGCCTGATCATTGCACAAGGTCATGGCGTTGTTGAAATTAGAAACAAATTCATTAAACAATAACAAACAATACATAAATCTAATGACTGCTAAAAACATAACTTTCTTAATTTTACGCATGAAACAATAATTCTTACATGAACATATTTGTACTGATATTCCGCTGAGCACCCCCTTCTTTAAAAAGTAAATTTTATTTTTAACACAAGTGCGTGATCGTTTTGTACATTTTGCAAAATAAAAATATTGCTCTAATTACATTACTAGGTCTGTAACTTCGAAGCAGAATTGGTCTAATTATGAATATCAATATGACTGATTTTGCTTTGAAGTTCACTAAGAGACTTATGTCAGTTTTTGCGATCGCACGGCACCCACTGTAGATAGAAAATTTTACTAAAGGAAAACATTCCTTTATTTTTAAAAAGAAAGATAACTGCTTTCAAAGATTTTCAAATATTTGCTTGCCACATCCGGAATCGAACCGACTAAAATCTGTAAAAATTACACCCTGTACTTTTATTGCATCGATCGTTATAATCAATTATAAGGATGAAATCTCTCTAACAAACTTGATAAATTAAATGGAAGAAAACCATGAAATGTTAAATAACTAAATACAAAAAATGGTAAACAACTAATTAGTAGCTCGAAATGCGGGCTCCATTTTCTTGGATACACAAATTCATTCTTCCAAACCTTCAATAACGTGTTGTGGTGAATATTATAAATCGTATCATGAACTTCAACTCTCAACTTGTTTACATTCGCATAAAATTAAGTGTAAATTTGATTTTTACATATCCCCTCAAAAAAATCTAAAGGGGTAATCTCACAGGCCATCTGATTGTGCCGTTCAAACGGCCCTTTGACCCCAACGATCGATGCAATAAAAGTACAGGGTGTAATTTTTACAGATTTTAGTCGGTTCGATTCCCGGGTGTGGCAAGCAAATTTTAGTAAATCTTTGAATGCAGTTTTCTTTATTTTCAAAAATAAAGTTTTTTTTCTTTAAGTAAAATTTTCTATCTACAGTATTAAGAGTACTTTCCCTTTAGGTGGCAATACAAATTCCACCTTGTATTATAATAATTTACAACAACTACTTTAACCGCGGTAGCTCAACTGTCAAACTTCGGCAACTAGTGCGGTACGGTAGCTAGGGATGTGTTAATCGATTGATCTAATTTTCATCTAACAGTACCGGCCGACATTATGACTTATATTGTACAAGATAGGAGCTGCGTAAACATAGCCTACATAACTTACTTTTGTTGCCACAAAAACGCGTTTGCAGTGCGTTTAGTTGCCGCTACCGGACACTACAACCGCGCTTTTGTATGATAGTTACCTACCCGTGTTGAAAACACGTTTGCGTGGTGATATACTCGATATGTTAACTATAAAGGTCAATTCACACATATCAATGAAGTCACAGTTCCGTCAACATGTTCGCTCAGTTCAATATCAGTGCTACAGTGTTGCGTAAGTGATTGATTCAGTAAAAACGTGTCCGTCGTCAAGTACCGTGATTGTTGCTATGGCTCTGTAAAATACTACGGAGCTAGCAATGATAGCTTTTGCTTTAGACGAAGAAGAAGAGCGGCATCAACACTGAGAGCACTGTGTCGTCACTGACACTGACAAGTGGGGATGCGTTCATAGAGAATGTTGTATGAAAGAATATTTCGCACTGTGCCGGTACTGCGTCGGAACTGTGACTTAACTGATATGTGTGAATTGACCTTTAAACGATATTTTTGGAACATTATTTTTCTTATTCTTTTGTAAAGGATTTCAGAGTGATTGGGTGTATCTTTCATTTCTTTGATAACGAACGTTACGAAATTCAGGATGTTGATTGTGTATATTTCTCTCTTTGGTAACAATAAAATTAAATATTACGTAAATCAAAGTATCGAGCTAAAACTTTACGCTATTCCGACATCACATTATAGATTTACAGTTTTTCAAAGTTCGGTACTTAGATAGACACTATAGCGATTGTTTTTGGTGCGACGTGCTAACGTCCGTGTGTTGCAGCGGCGGCGAGGTGCGCGCGTGGCGCGTGTGCCTGGACTAAGCGGCGCCAACAGTACGCATTCATTCACTTACAGCGCGCACGCACGCTCGACTTCTCATTGCTACCGTTACATTACACCTTTTGTTCTGCCACTCGATCAAAACGCTTATTGCGAGCGAAATATCGCGCAGTAAGCTCATTCATACTGTTAGCACAATTATATGTCAAGTGATATTGTTCGGTGCCTACTTTTATTGTTGATTTGTTTTAATTTACGTTTTATAACCTTCTTTCACAATTAACGAGATGTGAACGAGACAAAAAATACGTTATCTTTTTGCAATAACATATAAGTATTTTATTTTCAAAATATTATTCATTTATTTATTTAAAATTAAGTTATTAAATATTACTATTATTTCGGATGTTGATAACGATTGCTAATATCTAGACTTACAGTTACGATTGTAAATAATCTCGTGAAAAATGAGGATTCGAGTGCGCGTGTGACTCAACCAGGTCTTAGCCTGACCGGTATTCCCTCGCATTGTGGTGGCCACCCGACATACATTACAAACGACTGAACACCTAGCAGCCATTACTTTAATCGTCTACATTATACTGACACACACTGGCGAATCTTTTATACTGAAACTTTGTTTTATACTCTCCTGTGCGTTTCATTAATGTGACCACGAATTTATCGTAGTTATAGAAATAGAAAATTATTTATTCAACGTCATTTACAGTGTTATTAACAAAACAATAGTAAATATTTTACTAAATTATATAAATGACACTGAAATGGCACAGTTAATGGACAACTTGCGGAAAATAAGAATAATAAAGAGTTTTAAGTAGCCTATCGTTGTGTAGTTGTTTCATCTTAAATCATTATAAAATATTTATTTAGGATGTCCAATGTACTTTTTTGTTGTTTCTAACTCACAACTCTTCTCCTTTCTGGATAAGTATTCCTCAGAAAATTTCTTATATTTATTAATTATTCCTTACGCAACTCAACTAGTACAAATGTGCTAAGGTGTTCAATCGTCATCAACACTCCCTACTAGTGAACTCTCCTGTCGCTTATATTGAAAATTTTAAATCCAAAGAAGTACAGCGAGCAATACGATGAAGCATTTGAGGTAACATAATTACAAAATACTTAATTCATTGCCAACCAATACACTTGTTAAATATTAAGAGTTAACTGATAACCACAAAGATAGCCTAAGACATGTTACGTCCTGTTGCATCGCTTACTTTCTCATTCGACATCGATGTAAAGCCAGACTGACACAAGCCTCCATCCCTCTAGTACCGTAAGTGATCGTACCAGAGTGAAAGTTTGCACGTATCGCCGCCGCTTCGCCCTCATAGAACAACAGGCAAACAATGCTAGACGATAATAACCCATCTCGTCACCTTCATGCGAGACCATCTTTAGATGCCTTATTACTAACAGCTTTCGATGTAGTCACTACTCATAATGATATTTAAGTGTATTTTTTTCTTATTTAAGTTCTAGCTTTCATTGTTGTTGGTGTTTCTTAACTATCATATATGTAGGTACTTATGTATTAATTTGAACTCACCCCCTTTCGCCGTTAACTTTTTCATAACATAACTTTTAGGGCGCATTCAAATTAGTCTTGAAGTGTAGCGTGGCAGTGCTTAGACGCGCCCGTCGCTTCTAAAATCCAAATAAAAAATACAACCGTGACTATTACACAACATTGACAACTCGAACTAAGTGAAATACTCACTGCAGAAGCGCTACAACAGCGCCTCAACCGCGTGTCTCATAGTTGCTAATTTGAAGGCGCCCTTATCGTCCGTCGTCGGTCGGAAACAGTACTGAAGCATTTTAAAAGTTATTGTGTTACTGACACTATTCATACATTAAAAAAATCTGGAATGTTCCACTACAGTTTCCGACCAATTTTTAATAATATAGTGATGAGGTTCGTGGCTGCGTATGACCCCCTCCGCTTCCGCAGTGACGGGCGCGTCCGCTGCTGGCGCGTGCGGCTGCCGCGGTGACCGCCGCCCACCGCGCCGCCGCACGCCGCGCCGCCGCGCCCGCGCCGCGCGTGGCGGTGACCAAGGGGACACGTGCTATTGTAACCATAAAACTTGATACAGGATTTTTTTAGGAAGTGTACACTGCCACAAGCGGCAATGTATCTCAATCTGTTCGGAAACCGTAAGTTTTGCGGTATAATAGTGACGCCGCCTAATGTGCCGTAAAGTTTTTTATTAGACAACGGAAATGCTAGCTGCCCTACTCCTGTAGATCACGTGATAGGTTAGTAATTTAGCGATTGTCTTGAATTTCGAGGTTATTTGTTTTTTATTAGACAACGGCAATCTAACTCGATACAAAAATATCTTTTGAAATGTTACTGTTCCCGAACCGATTGAGATACAATGCCGCTTTTGGCACTCTATACACTTTGTACTAAGATGCCGTAATGACGGCATCGTAATCGATCGTACTAGAATGCCGCTTGTGGCACTCTATCCACAGCCTTTTTTATCTGTGCACATATTATTTTTAATTAGAGAGTAACTTAATCCATAGGTACAGATTTAATTTAATTTTTTTTATGTGAAAAAACTTGAAAAAAAGACATAAATACCGTTAATCATAGTCAATCGACCAGAACCGCGCAATTGAACTCTGACACATTACGAAACCACAGGATACCTAGGTTAGGTTACCTTTACGTTACACGTGTATACACACCTTTCGTTCGCCCGGTATCCACGAGTTTTATTGTGCCGTAAAAATTAAATAAATAATGAATAATAAATAAATTTAAAAAAATGAAATAGATGTCTATTAACGTTACTGAAAGATATAAAAAAATATGTGCACAATTATAAAAATAATCCGTATGTGAGGATTTCCCAGAGTACCGGACGTGCGGTATTGTAATATTGACGCCGGTATAAACGATTGACTATTATAGTAAAACTAGGGTTTGCTTTTTTCAATAAAAAGACAGTGAACTGTATTAGACCAGGAGTTGCGAATAATTAAGCGACGCGATCTCACACGGTTGCTCAAATTGACGCGAGGATTTTATAAAATATGAAATTCCTAAAGTTTTTATTATAATTCTAAATGGTAGCTAAATGTCACAAAAGCGTCCGACGCTATTTTAAAATATAATTATCTGTTGCATGTGTTATTTTAAAAAAGGAGTCGATAATGTAATTTCTTTAAATGGTGTAGGAACCTAGTAGTGGTAGAATTAAGTATTGTGAGGTATTTTAATCTATTCGTAAGAGAAGTTGTAATACGTAGGTCCAAATTCGATCATTTTAAATGTAACTCCACGAGTAATGCTAGTTTCTCAACTATGGCCTTCATTCAGATAATAAGATAATCATAATAATTATATATTAGACGGAGCTGTCATTAGTTAGGTAGGTACGTATTATATTATAATGATTATTTAGTCGACCACGAGTTTTAAATTGTTTTCAAATACCTTCTCCAGTTTTTCACTACGAAACTTTGGGTTACAATTAAACCAATGGTTTCACTCGTGGCCATCTGCAATATATTCATTCACAAAGACGCAATTACGTAGTTAAGTTTGAATATTAGCTTAGCAGCTTTAGTTAAGATAGAAATCCAATGCCTTATTGCCAAATCGTACGCACAAATTGGAAAGCTGCGACAATTATTATAGTTGTATGAACTCGACCCTATAGCGACTGAAAAGACAATGGCTACAGTTCTGACTGATTCGTAAACACAGCACTGTGTATTGACCTTTCATATTTGAACATAAAAATCTTAAGTTAATTTTACGATGCAACAGAGAAAAAAAGTTGCGTCAAGTCCATGAAATATTTTTGTACACAGTGCTATAAAAGACTAGAATAGAACAGTATCACAATTAGAATAAACTGTGATTATTTGAGTAATATTTTTATACATTCCTGTGCTACGGGTAGATTTAAATCATTTTCGGAATCATACAATCACACGAATATATTATGTAGTTAGTTGTGAGTAAAGTATGTAAAATTTTATAGATTTGAAATTATAATATAATCTCTACTAATGTCCAAATATTAATTTAGATTTAACTATCAATTTATAGGCTATGCATTTTAGTCAAGCCATAACTGGTTTATATTTCGTTATACATCAAGTTTGTTTTGTATTGTTTTGTTACTTCGATAACACAGGTATATCATGTCAGTATTACAGTTGTTTTTTTTATAGATTCTACAATATTATTGTTAAAATGGTACCTGTATTTTCTCAGGTTGTAAACGTAAAAAGCGTTAGAGGCTATTGAATGTTTAAAAAAACATTTTGCTAGTTATTTATATCTTAACGAAAAGTAGGATTTTGCTTTCGTAAACTCCGCGTTTAACCAATTAAAAGGCGGAGTTATTTACTGTAATCTATTTAAATTAAGTTTAAATATTGTTCGGAGCCTAGCAGCTAGTCATATTATTGTGTATGTGTTTGTCGCTTTTTTTAAGTAGGTATATTTTTATCGCTTGCCTTGAGTGAAAATGTTTGTCATGCACACAATATTATAATAAATAACACATAACCAATTACTTTTACATACTATATGTACTTCTTATTAGTGAATTATTTTGAATTTTTAAACATATACTTACTTATTAAAGATTTTATTTTATTTTAGGAAGTTCTAAATAAATATATAAATATTTTGCTCAAAAATGAAATCCAGCTCTCTTGAAATTTATATTATTGTAGACATTTTTATTTCTTAAAGATAGTTCTTTGTTTAAATAATGATTTGTGTGTATTGAATGAGTGAACACTATTTTGTAACATTAACTAGAACGCCTTGTAGTTGCGATCATCTCGGATCGTAAATATGGTAGTGCACAACATCGGCAGGCGTATTCTATCTTTACTTTTTTTGTGTGCCGGTCTAAGTTCGTGATTTTTATAGTTTTATATAGTATGATTAAATTATTAGAAATCGAATTATATTATTTACCAATAGTATTTTATATTTTACAATAACCATGAATTATTAATAAAATTTTACCCTTTCAAATAAATGTTTTTATTCAGATCCCCTATATATAGTATTAACAATCAGTCAGTAAATGTTTGTTGCTACATTTTATTGAAGAAACCAAACTGAAGTAAGGACTTACCCATAATATATTAACATTTAAAAACACATACAATTTTTTAACAAAATAAGAAAATGTCTAGATAAGAACAAATAAAACAATATTTTTTTGTATATTAATTTATTTACAGTCCGAATGATCGCGATGTGGTCAGTACTTGTATTTGGCGTGCTTGGCGTGCTTCCTGTGGTGGTGCGCGGGGGGCGTGGCGGGCGAGCGGCGCCGCCTCTCCCTCTCTCGCTCCCGCTCGCGCTCCCTCTCCCTCTCGCGCTCCCTCTCCCGCTCCCTATCCCTCTCTCGCTCGCGTTCGCGCGATCGCTCTCGTTCCCTCTCCCGTTCACGGGACCTTGATCTCGATCGTGATTTACTATAAAAAAAAATAGAATGGATTAGGAGACCCGGCGTTTTATGCTTAAGGTGTATACTTTTTTAATTTTTTAATCTGTAATTCATTATCTATCTGGCAATATCTGTCAACAAATGACAGTTGAAGAGCCGCTAGCTGTCAAATCAAACATGACTTGACGGCATTGTGGACTTCTTGGCGGGAAAGTGAAGCGTCATGTCTGCAGTTTTGTTTTATTTTCTAAAATTCGTGTTTTTTTCGAAGTCATGTGAAAAATAATAGTGGATTATTAACCGTTAAGTGTTTGTGAACGTGCATGAGTGTTGGCAAATGTAACAAAACAGTGCAACATCACTTTTCAAATTCTCTCAAGAAGTCCGTGTGAGACCTCAGTAAAGTCCCACATCTTTACTGAGGGCTCAAGGGGTTTCGGGAACATCATTTATCATTCATCATCAAGGGGGAAAAAAAGAAACAAAAATACTAATGACTAGGCAGTATGGTCTCTGATCTTAGCCTGTTCCTACACGGAACAAATATTTAAAAAAAAAATTGACGGCATTGTTGACATTTTACTTTTTTAATAGCAAAAGAATCATGGTTTATGCAGCCACGTTAGACATTTTTAAAGTAACATGTCTGCCTTTTGAAAACTCAGTTGTTTTCATTTAAAAAATATTAATGACTTAATGACTCTTATCCGCGATTCGATAAAAATAAGACAATACTTGGTTTAGGTAGCAAATTAATATTTGCCTTACTTTATGACCAAATTCAATTGTATACAAAATAAGCATTTTTTCAATGGAAAGTGCCGGTTCTCCTTTAGAGACAAACTGTAATACCACTTATCAAAAGAATGCACAAAAACAGGGATCATTGCTGAAACTCTATTTGAGTAATGAAGTAATAAAGAACATGATTCTTATTTCTTTTATACTCATCATCTACACAACAAAGGATTGATTACTTACACGTGCCGCGAGCGCTTTGGAGGCGGAGACAAAGAGGGCTCTCGAGATTTCTTTGACTTCTTCGATGATGTTCTATAAATATTTTCATTATTATTATTTAATTTTATTTATTGTACTTAAAATAAGGTAACCACTAGTTTCAAAAAAAGAATTCGGTGTCACATAAAACACTAAAAGATTTTTCTGGCCACCGCTAAATGGATAACGATTACTGTATACTTTGTTCCCCAATGCTAATGTTTTTGTGGCTACAAATTTAAAAAAGTACGTATGCGTAAGTTGAAAGTTAGGTAAATAGAAAAGTAAACAAGAGCATGTACAGACGCCAGCACTACCTACCACAAAATATCAAAATTCTTCAATACATTTTGAACTTTGTACTAAGGGGTATAAGGATCAATATGTATTAGAGAAATTTGACAATTTTGCATAGGTTGGCTGCAGGACGATTTAAACACGACGTGTACACAATTTTTGGTCTATATTGTAAACTATGATATGTTACCTAATTAGGTAAAGTGTAAGTTAAATACTGAGGAGCTCGATGGCGCAGCGGCTAGCGCGTTCGGCTTAGGATCTTGTTCGTTAAGCAACTTTCGTGATGCCGGGTCGCTTGATGGGTGACCAAATTAAAACATCTTGACCACCTCCATGCTTCGGAAGACACGTTAAGCCGTTGGTCCCGGTTGTTGTCGTACGATGGCAGTCTTTAAAACCCACCATATCTCCCACGTGCTATTGTCCACGTGGGAGGCCTGTGCCCAGCAGTAGTACGTTTTTAGGCGGATGATGATAAGAGTAAGGTAAAATACTCACGACATGGCGGAGAAGCTGTCGTCGGCGAGTGCGGCGGCGGCGGGCGGCGACGGCGCCGCACGCGCCTCGCGGGCCGCCTGAGCAAACAACCACATACATGCGACCGACTATACGCTACATCAATGTCTAAATTGTTCATTCGCAGAATGGACCTTTCGCATAATGCACCCCACTGCCCTACTCCTGGGCCCTTATTCTGTAACGATTCCTTGTTTCAAACCACGTTAATTCCTTAAAAAGTTACGATATCTTCCGAAAAACGTATGCGTTTGACGTTTGTGCGCGGTAAGGTTTAGGTGTGGAATCTATGGATTGCGATACAGAATCAGGGCCCTGTAGGTCACGTGATTGAATTTCGAGGTTATTTTTTTTATTAGACAACATAAATACTTTGCGCATGGGGTGCATTATGCAAAAGGTACATTCTGCGACTGAACCGTCTAAATACTAAAAAGGCACATGTCATTTTTTTCTTACCCGAAATACTTTTTTGTCTAAATTGCTTGGCAACACCTATTTTCTTTTTATGCAAATACGGCACTTGTCCGTGCTGTATCCATACAATGAGCACGGACAAGTGCCGTATTTGCAAAAATGGTGGTAAAGTGACATGTGGCCTTTTAGTATTTGGACATTCCCATAGATTCACGACTGTTACCCTCAAAGGGTTTGTCAGAGACCAGAGGGACAACTCGCTTTCTCCGAAACGAAATGTCGGCCAATTTTCGTTTGCTATTCAAAGCGCTTTCCATTATTTTTGAAATTTCAAACAATTTTCTAAAAATTATTAATCTAAATGCCATACCTATTTTGTATGAACGAAATTTCGGAAGGAATGGAAACTGCTGTGAATAGCAAACGAAAATCGGCCGAAATTTCGTTTCGAAAAAAGAGAGTCGGCCCTCAGGCAAGAAGCAGTCCACTGCAGTGAGCCGCTTCACGACAAACTTTACGCTAACTTTATTTATCCTACTAATATTATAAACGCGAAAGTTTGTAAGTATGGATGGATGTTTGTTACTCTTTTACGTAAAAACTACTTAATGGATTTAGATGAAATTCGGCATACAGATAGTTTATAACCTGGATTAACACACAGGATACTTTTTATCCCGATATTCCCACGGGAACGGGAACCACGCGGGTGAAACCGCGAGCGGCCGCTAGTACACACATATAATCACGGGTTGCACAAAATATCTCAAATGGGTCGCCGTGCTACTGAGAGAGGGACCTCTGCAGGCTTCGATCAACAATACAACTAACTAGATGTCAGCGTTCAGTCGCATAATGCCAAATTCGCAAAATGGCAACCGAGTCGTAATTGGACAAACTCGCATAATGGCATATTCGTAAAAGGACAAATTCGCGAAATAGCATATTCGTAAAAGGACAAATTCACAAAAAGACTAATTCGCAAAAGGACAAATTCGCGAAATGACAAATTTTTACCAACGCATGCCGTATCGTGAACAATATATACGTAGGATATTATTATAAATGAAATGCACACAAACATTGAAAAAATCATTTTAATTTTTACAAAAATAATCACAGGTCGTTATAATTAGAGAAAAAGTCTTAAATCAAAACACAAAAAGTCACAAAAAAATACGATAAGTAGGTACGATATCAAAAAAATGTTTTAAATATGAAACTTTCATACTGAAAGGGACAATTATAATAGCATTTGATAATAAATTATACTTTGAAAAAAAAAATATTTAACAGAAATTTTCTTATCATTTTAATAATCTTAAGATTAAAAAAAACTGGTAGATTATTATTAAAACGCCATCTAGTTATATAATGAGAAACTATTCCGGTCGTATATGCACTATTGCCTGATAAAAGTCAAAATACGTACACAAGATTTTTCCGCTTGATTAAAAATATTCTAGGCGTGACGATAAAAACATTTAAAAGTGACTATGAAATTGCAGCCATGAATGCGGTTAAAGCCGTATTTCCGCAAGTTAAAGTAAGTGGTTGTTATTATCATTACCAAAAAGCTGTTTATTGATTCCGACGCGTCCGTCCTTGTTTAATTTTATACACAAAATAAAGAAAGAATCAAAGCATTTCGACATTATCATGAAACGGAATCTTTTTACTCCAAGACGAAAAAACCGTAGGAATAAAGACATACAATTTGACAAAAAGTACAACAAATTATTAGCAGAACTCAATGATAAGAAAATTTCTGTTAAATATTTTTTTCAAAGGATAATTTATTATCAAATGCTATTATAATTTTCCCTTTCAGTATGAAAGTTTCATACTTAAAACATTTTTTGCATATCGTATTTTTTTGTGACTTTTTGTGTTTTGATTTAAGACTTTTTCTCTAATTATAACGACCTGTGATTATTTTTGTAAAAATTAAAATGATTTTTTCAATGTTTGTCCCTTTCAGTATGAAAGTTTCATATTTAAAACATTTTTTTGATATCGTACCTACTTATCGTATTTTTTTGTGACTTTTTGTGTTTTGATTTAAGACTTTTTCTCTAATTATAACGACCTGTGATTATTTTTGTAAAAATTAAAATGATTTTTTCAATGTTTGTGTGCATTTCATTTATAATAATATCGTACGTATATATTGTTCACGATACGGCATGCGTTGGTAAAAATTTGTCATTTCGCGAATTTGTCCTTTTGCGAATTAGTCTTTTTGTGAATTTGTCCTTTTACGAATATGCTATTTCGCGAATTTGTCCTTTTACGAATATGCCATTATGCGAATTTGTCCAATTACGACTCGGTTGCCATTTTGCGAATTTGGCATTATGCGACTGAACGGATGTCAGGTTGGCGCTAAAAATATGTCTCGGTAAATAAACGCGCACTTGAGAAGTGAGCGTTTATTTTCTCGCAAGGCAATAACAGGAATAAGTACTTTATTTGTTGTGCGCTGTGGTTTCTTGCGCCCATTCTTTGCCACAGTTAAAAAATTATGTCCTGAATGGGTGGTAGATTAAAAAAGATTTGGACGATTCAAAGTACTTATTAATTGAGTTTATTGAATAAATATATTTTGACTTTGACTTTGACTTTGCCCTTTATGGTAGATTTCACCACTACATTAATTGACGTCTTTTTATTTTTAAGTGACAGGAGTAATTTATTGCTTTGAAAAAGTATTTATTCACGTGGACAGAATTAAGCTTTGATTTTGTACGTGACGCGTTATCTATTTGTTTTGTTGATCGAAGTCTGCAGGCCACTAGATTATCTATATTCTATCCTATCTAGGAGATATTAAGATAACATTTGGGAATTAACAAATAGCGAGGGGAAAGGGCGAATTTAGCAACCTGACGGCAGACCTCCAGTAATGGGGTGCCACCATGGGAAAAGAAGATGAAGAACTATAATGACTATATTTACATGAATACAAAGCTACTGTATAGTACGAGCATAACCTATAATTTGTATTAATATATTTCTTTTTAATGTATTTTGTATGACTTGGCTACGACATTATAACTTTTGTTATTTAGAGGGAGAAAAAAGTAAGGCCACCTGAGTTTCTTGCCAGCTTCTTCTCAGTCGAAAGCTCTCCCAAAATCCGAACTAGCGGTAGATTAGTTAGGTAGGTAGATTAGGTAGGTATTTAGTTAAGTTGGTTGATAAGATTTAACTACTGTTAGTTACTTTTTTATATATAAAATGACTGCTACAAACCGCAAGAAACTTCAAGGGTTGGTCAGGTCAAGTGTTTTAAACATAACAAAAATGACAAAAAAAGAATCTGATTTTTTTTACATTTTTAGTTAAATAATTCGTTTTGTGAATTTTAATTGGATAGACTTTGAGTATCTAATTTATTTTAAAGCATTAACATAAGAAAAATAAACTAAAAACAATTAAAAATAACGATTATTTACAACGCGGGGGCAACGGCCGGCCGTTGACCCGTCAACGTAGGTGCTGACGCGTACGGGTCAACTCCTTGCCCGCGCGTTGTAAATATCGTTATTTTTAATTGTTTTAATTTTACTTTTCTTATGATATTGCTATTCAATATGATATGATATTGAAAAAAAACACGAATTCCTTTTTGTCATGTTTAAAACACATGATCTGACCAGCCCTTGAACTTTCTTGCGGTTTCTAGCAGTCGCCTTATATACATTTTTTTTTTATAAAAGAGGGAGGCAAACGAGCAGGCGGGTCACCTGATGGAGAGTAATCACCGCCGCCCATGGACACCCGCAAAACCAGGGGAATCGCAGACGCGTTGCCGGCCTTTAAGGGAGGAATAGGTTTAAGGTAAGGAATAGGAATTGGGAGGAGGGGGGGGGGGCCTCCGGTACCTTCACTGGTCGGACGAAACACAACAGCACCAAGTGCCATTATTTCACGCCGAATATTCGTGAGAGGGTGGTATTACGCCGGGCGAGCCGGCCCAATGCGTGCTGCAACGCAGCGTGGCTCTACCACTCAGTTGGTGTCACTCATTTAGCACCACCCAGGGATCACGTGTAGGGTCTCAAGGGTAAACCTACGGACGCGAGCAACTTTGACCCCCAAGAGTATACATATGGTTTATATTGACTAAAGCATGTTGGGTTTGGCTTTGCGTGCGGGTACCTTCTTGATGAGCTTCCTGCGGTAGTGGTGTATCTGCTGCTGCGGCGTGAGCGCGTTGCGGCGCGCGCGGGCGCCCGACTCCAGCTCGTCCGCGTACTTGAGCACGCGCACCTCGATCTCGCGCAGCGTCTCGCGCGACAGCTGCTGCTCGTCGCTCGACACCGTGCTGCAACACCGGCTCACATGTCAATTGTTGTTGTGATATATATACTGGCTCCGCGTATCTACTTTTATAATCTAGAACTAGAATCTTGTAACACCTACACATGCACGTGATTCAATAAACATATTTATTGTTGATCATAGCAAATGGAGAGCTGTGGTCTTCGAGAACTCTATGGGGAAACAGGCCTTATGTATGTAAGTGATTTAAATTAAACTAAACGAACAACCACAGAAATAACTCGTTACTATTTTTGTCTGAAACCGAAGGCCGGCCTTCGATTTCTGGCCTTGAAAGGCGCACAGCAGCGCCTACGCAGTCGCTAGCGAGTCGCGTTTGAGCCTTTGGAAGCCGCGGTTGTCTTGTAGTGTGTGAATCACTCCCGCGTTTTTTGTGTTGCATTCCCGGTTATTGGATTCCTGGCCCGCGAGCCCTCAGACGGAACGGTGGTCTTGGTAGTCTAAAGTTAGGCCAACCTGTGTTTGTTATCCGTATACTATTGTGTAGTGTTGTGTACAAGCGCAAGTGGTTCCCAAGTGAAGATTAAAGCCCTTGGGCGGGCCATCACCGGAGCAGCGTGTCTACGTAGAGGGAGCGCTCTCTCTTCTCCGTTATCCTGGGACTGCTCACGGAACACTTGCAGTAAGTGGTAGTAATAACGGACAATTTAAATTTATGATAGGCACCTATAACGTGCCATCCTAGACGTCGTGTTTCGTGGTCATAAACGTCCACCACGCCCGTGGTGTTTGGTTGGGACAAAGTACATGCTGTTCCACCCACGGTCGGCTGTGTGACTAACACTTCTAATTACAACATAGCGCACACTAGAATAGTTTGAAACAAGAACACACAGTGCCACATATTAAAAAGTTAAAGAAACTATAACCGAATTCAGATTATTTGCCATGCACGCCGCACGAGTGCAGTATAGATGGCCCGTGCGCACGATCCGCGTTCCAATTGGCTATTTGACAGTTGTGACAATAAAATAAGAAATATGTCGGAAATGGTAGTTTATGATTTAACGATAATTATCCAATAGTTTTTTTTATTAAGTTAATTTCTAAATATTTTATTTTTACAAAATAAATTTGCGATTTTTTATCTGTGGATTACAAGACCCGAAACACGTGCGGCCATGATTGAGCTTTATGTGACGTCACATTTCACAAAATTAATTATCAAAAACTATCTGTCAGGTTCTAAGATAAGTTTCTATATTTATTGAAATGTGACGTCACAGAGCAAAATGTCACGTGACCAACCGTTTTCGCATAAAATTTGAAATCAATACAGAAAAATGTGTTTTTTCCTGTTAAATAAAGGTTTTTTCGAGAAAGAAAATATTGTACGGGGTATATAAAATAAGCGTTTGTAATTTTTTATATACTTTTTCGAAAACTGTCAAGTAGCCAATTGCGAGCGTCTACTCTCGGTCTTTACCGCGCCCGCCATGCTTCGGAGCTTGTTGACGGCGCGCAGGTCAGTCGCGAATGTAATATAGTGAGTGCACAACGTCATACAATGACCCACAAAGATGATATTGTTTTGTTATAAATTAATATTCTATTTAAGGATATTCTATATAATGTAAACGGTACAAGGTAGCATATAATGTTATACATGTAATCAGATGCTTTTGTAAACTATAATTTAATACTTTTATAACCAACATAATTGTCACGTATTTGCTACTATAAAAACTCTGTCTACTCTCAATAAAAAAATCAGTTAAGAATCGACATCGGTTGCGTTATTTCGTCTCCCGACGCCACACATTGCAGGCCGTCCAAATCACACTACGCGCATTCAAAAGCGTTTGCCGAAAAAACCGACAATCGGCGGAAACCACGGACGTGCTACACGCACGCAGTGCATGCCGTGACGGCGCTAAACACTGCCGGGGACACATTCGCAGTTGAAGCGTGCAGCGTGCGCGGTCATCATTATATGAGAAAACTGTTTTTCTTAATTGATTTCGGGTCTGAGTGTTTTTCTTTGTTTATGTACATTTATTAAATAACGTGTAGTTTTTTTTTTTTTTTTTTTTTAAATACTTAATTATTTTATTTTAATTGATTTAATTTAATTTAATTTTTTATTATGGTAAAATGCTGATATATTTGTATTTTTTTGTATTTGTAATTTTATTTGTAATTATGTAATATTGTATTATTGTATTTCTACTCTGCTGTATGGACTTAATTATGTCTGAAATAAATGTTTGAATTGAATTGAATTTATCTGTTTTCTAGTTTAGCGTATCAGGAGGCACCAAAGAAACAACAACCCCCCCAGTCCAACCCACAGGTGCCAAACATGCGGAAGACTTTGTCGTTCGCGCATCGGCCTACACAGCCATGCAAAGAAGTGCTCCCAGTCCCAGTACACTGCATTAACAAATCGTCTGAAACAGACGCAGGGGTCAATGATGATGATGATGATGAGTTTAACCATATTAACGAGTTTGAAAAGCATCTTATCTTGGACTAGATACTGGTGTGAGCGTAAATAAATTTATTTATAATTTATTATTGCATGTTACGTTGAAAATATTGGTTAACAGTACGTTTCGGGCATGGGCGGCGGCGGCGGCGGCTCGGGCGGCTCGGGCGGCGACTGCGGCTGCGGCGGCGGCGGCGCGCCCGAGCCGGGCTCCACGCTCTCCCAGCGCGACGGCACGAAGGCCCCGCCCGCCGGGGGGGACAGCGCCTCGTCGCAGCCGTCCAGGGGGACGCCGTCGATGTCCTCGTCAACTGACACATACGATGCGAGTAAAGTACAGTCTGTAGACTTGTCCCACTGCAGGGCAAAGACCTCCATCATTGCAATCAAGTCATCGCTACAATTGATACATATACGACACGGCTATAAGAAATAAAAAAAACGCAATAGGCTTGTGTCCACTAAGAATAAATCGGATGGATTGGCGTTTCTAATGATCAATTATGATTTATAGAAACAAAATATCTAAAATATTATTTATAAAAAATTGGGATTATTTATATTTTTAAAGAAAAAAATCGACAATAACACGCATTCAGTCATAATATGTCATTAAACGCCAATTAAAATCCGTGACGTCACGCCGGCCGTGTCAAATGATTTTATTGTTGTGACATTTCTATAGAACAAGCCTCGAATGAAACAGATGTTTGGCACAGCGTGACGTCATTCACGTTGACATAGCGGTCTTAAGCGTTTTTGCGATAAAGGACAATGGGCAAAAATGTATGAAACATGGCCCAAGATGAGACTGATTCTCCACTGATGAGACTTGTGGGAATAGAAAGTACATACTTATCATATGATTTTTTGCAAAATATTATCAAAATCCGTCCCAGGAATATTTTTTTTAGAGTCACGTTAACCTGACGGGGGTGGAGGAGAGGGGTGGCAATTAGGGATGAAGAAATGAGATACCGTATCTTATTTAGACAGGCACAAACTGTTCAAACATACGCCACACATAACATAAAATCTTATTATGTATAGTTTTTTTTTTTTTTTTATAGCAGAATGAGGCAAACGAGCAAGCGGGTTGTGATATAGTGAATTACACTATCAGCACGTACTCAATAGTACGTGATAATTAAGGTCTTCCTGATTGACAAGGCGTCCTTCCTCTAGTCACGTATAGATGTGATGTTAATTAGTATTTAAGATGATACACTAGGGGATAAAGATTATTGATTCAACGCAAGACATTGTTTCATTTCGGGTCTCCGTCCCAACGCCATTACATGGCGACCGTGACATGGTGTCACAAGTCCGCGCCGCGAAATCGCTAGTTGAAGTCTACAAAATATCAGGAAAATAGTGCTACACGGGCCTACAAGAAGGACGAAGGAAATAAGAAGAAAAACTGTAAGCCAAAATTGTTTAACTATGGGAAACCCACAATCTAAAGACAATATTATTGTCAGTCAATCACCAACTCAATCGGCGGCAGCATCAACTCCCTTGGCCGTTGGGATGCAATTTTCAGAGATCTTTTTACTGACCATCGTCGTTGTACTAGCGGGCTATATAGTACTTAGGCTGCTACGTTACTTCAACGCACGACTATTAGAAGAGGTAGAACGCAGAGCGGTTCGACGGGCAATTGGACCAGCACAGAACGTGTAAGCCAGCACGAATTAATATAACTATGCTACCAAGAATCTATGTGTGTGTGTGAGTGATTTTTTTTTTTCTAAAGTGTGTTCATGGCAAACCTGTCAGAACTCTTGAGTGAGCTTAAGGCTATTAGAGACTCTATTATTAAATTAAGTAAGGACAAACGTTATTCCGCTCAGGGGCAGAATAAGTTTTTAAGAGCAAAGGAAATTAAAAATATTTTTGAACAAATATCTGCAGACTTATGTAAAAAAGGGATAGATGCTGTAGAATTACAAATAACAAAAGCAATATCGTCAAAGTTTTTATGTAATTTTGAGGAAATCGAGTCACTCGTTAACCCGCATCATTCAGAAACGATCACAACCATGGCCACGTTCGATCTAAAAGTCGCGCTCACGCTCCTCCCAGTAGTAGATTGCGACGAAACGCAAATTAACCAACTAATAGACGGAATAGAGTATTATAGTAGTACCCTTAGAAACGAGGACCAGCCTCTGTTAATCAATTTTGTTTTAAAAACTCGTCTTTCTAGCAGTGCTAAAACAAAAATTAATAAGTCTTATGTGTCTGTGGCAGACCTAATAAAAGATATAAAAAATGTTTTAATTCCGATTAAATCATACACAGCCATTTTAGACCGAATGCTACGATGTAGGCAAGGAAACAAGACCATAGAAGTGTTTGGTAGTGAAATCGAAAAAATGTCCAACGATTTAAGTACAGCACAGGCTAATGGAGACGAGTCGGCATATAATTTATTAAAGCCGATTAATGAAAAAATGGCTATCAAGCGTTTCGCTGACGGCCTAAACAATGCTCGTACAAGCATTATAGTTACGTCTAGGTCCGTAAGCACAGTTAGGCAGGCAATAACTATAGCCTTAGAACAAGAAGACTCGGTAGTGAAACCACCAATAAACAATTATGTTAACTATGTTTCGAACCAGCGATTTGAAAAGATAAATAAAAACTATCATCAACAATATAATAAGTCACGTAACAACAACGCGACGAGTCAGCAAGGTCGGGGTCGTGCCTACTATAACTCGAATAGGTTTCAGGGTCAGCGCAACACCAGGTTTACGTCACCTCATAATAAACGTAGGAATGTACATTTCTTAGTTGACTCAGCAGAACAGTCTAATGACGAGAACGAAAGTGAACGTCAGAGTATACGTCAGAACGAACATCATAGCGATGATTTTTTTCGTTCTGAATAGCGCTGAGGTAGATATTTGTAGTTATGGTAGTGGTAATTACGTTTGTTTTACTTGTAGTCAAACTCAAATTTCTCTATTAGTAGACACAGGAGCAAGCATTTCAATTTTAAAGTTAGATTGGTTAAATAAACTCCGTAGCGTGTCCCGCGACGCAAAGCTAGTAAGGGATGAAATTAAGATTAAAGGAGTATGTGGGGATTTAGTATCAATAGGTTATGTTTATCTAGACTTATGTGTTAACAATTATAATTTTAGGCATAAGTTTTATGTGTTTAGCAACTTCCACTGTAAAAATGATGGAATTTTAGGAGAAGATTTTTTATTAAAATATAGTTGTAAAATTAACTATGAAAATAAGCTGGTTACATTACAGGATAAGATAAGTCTAGAATTAGGCTTAGGTAAAAACATAATAACGACTATTCCAGGGAGATGTGAGGTCGTAAAATATGTTTCGTCAGAGATAAAGGGCGAATGTGTCATTTTAGCGGAGGAAGTTATTGCAGGCGTATTTGTAGCAGGCGCCGTGGTAGTAGGAGACGGGAAAAAGATTCCGGTGCGATTTTTAAACACACGGGAAGAAGATGTAAAATTAAATAACTTTAGCCCGAAAATTAGAAAATACTCGGATTATTTCGTATGCTCTTTTGATACGGAAAACGGAAAATCTGTCGAGAGGGTTAAACAACTATTCGATTTTCTTAAATTAAAAACATATCTTGGTGATGAAGAGAGACGGTCTATTGAGAAAATATGTGCAAAATATGCAGATATCTTTCATATGCCGGGTGATAAGCTATTCGTTACAAACTTATACGAGTACAACATTAAACTGCAAAATGACGCGTCTCCTGTTTATGTCAAACCGTATAGAATACCGCACGCTCAGAAGGCTGAGTTAATAAAACAGGTAGGTAAATTGTTAGAAGAAGATATTATCGAAGAGTGTACCAGCGAATGGTCTTCTCCATTATTATTACTTCCGAAAAAAGCTGACAGTAGCGGTGAAAAAAAGTGGAGAATCGTAATAGATTATAGACTTTTAAATAAAAAAATAGTAGACGAAAAGTTCCCGTTACCAAATATACAAGAAATTATTGACTCACTTTCGGGATGCTTATACTATTCTCATTTAGACCTCAGTTCTAGTTATTACCAGCTAGGGTTATCACCAGAATGTAGGAAATTCACTTCTTTTACAGCTGATAAGCAATATCAACTGAAAAGATTACCTATGGGTCTCAAAACGAGTCCTAGCGTATTTTCTAAACTTATGTCTATGGCTCTATCGGGTTTAAATTACGAGATATGTTTTCTATATCTCGATGACGTAATAGTTTTCGGGAAAAGCCTATCGCAGCATAATACAAATTTAATGAGTGTATTTGAGAGGTTTAGGTCAGTTAATTTAAAACTAAACCCTTGTAAGTGCGAATTTTTGAGGAAAGAAATTAATTATTTAGGGCATGTTATTACGCCAAACGGGGTGTTGCCAGACAACAGTAAAATCGAGGTCTTGGAAAAGTTCCCAGTACCTAAAAATGTAAATGAGATTCGTCGTTTTGTGGCTTTTGCGAACTTTTATAGAAAATTCATAAAAAACTTTGCCACAATAGTGTACCCACTAAACCGTCTTTGTAAGAAACATGTCGAGTTTCAGTGGACGGAAGAATGTGACGTGGCATTTCAGACCTTAAAAAAGTCACTTAGTTCATTTCCTGTCTTAGATTATCCAGATTTTGGAAAAGATAATGTTTTCCGGTTGCAAACCGATGCGTCAGGGGTAGCCTTGGGGGCTGTATTATCAAATGGAAATAATAAGCCCGTAGCTTATGCAAGCAGACAATTAAACAGTTCAGAAATAAACTACCCAACCATTCATAAAGAGTTATTAGGGGTAGTGTGGGCTATAAAACATTTTCGACCATATTTATACGGACGAAAATTTAAAATATTAACAGATCATAGACCATTGGTTCATTTATTTAGCATAAAAGATCCTAGTAGCCGTTTAACTAAGTTTAGACTTTGTCTAGAAGAATATGATTTCGATATTGAATACATAAAAGGTTCCGAAAATGTAACGGCAGATGCCTTATCGAGAGTCATTATAACATCAGACGAGTTAAAAAATCTAAATTCAAATTTTTTGGGGGTATTAACCCGTTCAATGAAAAGAACCATGGAGCAAAATAATGAACCCGCTACCTCTGGAAGTAGCAGGGTTGAGCCCCCTGTTGATCATAGGCAACCAAGAGTGGTAGATATTATGCAGAAATCACAAAATGATGTAAGGTTAGATATTTGTTCGTATGAAAACTTTGTGAAGTTGAGGAAAAAGAAAAGATACGTCTCACAGACGGGTGATATGTTATTTAGTGACTCTACTATTTACATAAATCAGGAATCTCTACTAACGGAGGCGCGCCGAGACGCAACGATAGGAGAACTGAGTGCATTATGTAAAAAATATAATATTGTAGAAGTCGTTGTGATTAAAAATGGGTTTAATAAAAAGTTTATTAAAATTTTGACCCAAACTTTCATGAAACATAAAGAATTACCGCGGTTATGTATTATTAATAACCAAGTTGAACATGTTACAAATAAAGACTTGATACGTGTTATACTAAATGATTATCATTTATTGCCGACAAGTGGTCATGTAGGCATAAATAAAATGACTAAGAATATTCGAAAAAAATATTTTTGGAGTAATATGCAAAAAGACATAACTGAATATGTGACTCGCTGTAAAGATTGCCAAAAGCAGAAATTTTGTAATAAAAATAATAAAGAGAAAATAGTAATAACCACTACAGCATCTACTTCTTTTGAAAAATTATATTTAGATATTGTGGGGCCGTTGGAGGTCGATAATTTGGGTAATAAATACATATTAACAATACAATGCGAATTGACAAAGTTTGTAGAAGCTTACCCAATACTTGATAAGTCAGCTGAAACTGTTGCTAGGGTTTTTACTGAAAATTTTATTTTACGATATGGTACTCCCAGGGTTATTGCGACTGACTGTGGAACGGAATTTATTAATTCCACGTTAGAAACAGTATGTAAATTGCTAAATATTGATAAGTTAAATTCAACACCCTATCATCATGAGAGTATAGGTTCGCTAGAAAACTGGCACAAACATCTCGGATGTTACTTGAGAATACAAACACAGAATCAGTCGGCAAATTGGAGTACCTGGATACCATATTGGTGCTTTGCTTATAATAATTCTGTAAATACTAGTACCAAATACTCCCCTTATGAACTAGTTTTTGGGAAAACATGTAACGTACCTAGTAATTTAGTTAGTAAAGTTGATCCCTTATATGTATACGACAATTATCCATCGGAGTTAAAATTTAGATTGCAAAAAGCTCATAATGATGCCAGGAACAACTTATTAATATCAAAACAAAGTAGAAAAACTAATTATGATTTAGATTGTAAGGAAGTACACTACAAAAAAGGTGATCTACTCTTGTATAAGAATGAAAATTATAATAAATTGAATGACTTGTATTTAGGTCCATTTGAAGTTTTAGAAGAGCTAGGTACTAATGTAAAAATATTAAAGAATAATAAAGAATATATAGTTCATAAGAATAGGACTAAGATATTTAGAAAATAAGAGTTTACTTTTCAGGGAAGGGATGCCTAGCCTTTTCAGGGGAGGTGTGATATAGTGAATTACACTATCAGCACGTACTCAATAGTACGTTATAATTAAGGTCTTCCTGATTGACAAGGCGTCCTTCCTCTAGTCACGTATAGATGTGATGTTAATTAGTATTTAAGATGATACACTAGGGGATAAAGATTATTGATTCAACGCAAGACATTGTTTCATTTCGGGTCTCCGTCCCAACGCCATTACAGGGTCACCTGATGGAACGTAATCACCGCCGCCCATGGACACCCGCAAAACCAGAGGAATCGCAGGCGCGTTGCCGGCCTTTAAGGAAGGAATAGGCTCGTTTCTTGAAGATCCCTAAGTCGTAACGGTCCGGAAATACCGCCGCCGAGAGCTGGTTCCACAACACTGTAGTTCGAGGCAAGAAATTTCTTGAAAAACGCACAGTAGTAGACCGCCATCCATCAAGGTGATGTGGATGGAATGACAGTCGATTGCGTGTAGTGCGGTGAAGGAAATTAGCGGCAGGGATCAAGCCGAACAATTCCTCAGAACACTCCCCATGATATATACGGTACAATATACAGAGAGACGCAACGTCTCTCCGAAGAGCCAGTGGATCGAGCCGACCTGAAATAACCACGTCGCCGACAATTCGAGCAGCTCTGCGTTGAATGCGGTCAAATGGAAGGAGTTGGTATTGGGGTGCTCCAGCCCAGAGATGGGAGCAGTATTCCATATGCGGCCTGACCTGTGCTTTATACAGTTGTAAACGGTGGGCCGGCGTGAAATACTGACCCGCTCTATTAAGCACACCCAGCTTTTTCGAAGCTAATTTAGCTTTACCTTCCAAATGACCACGAAACTGAACGTCACTCGAAATATCGACGCCAAGGATTCCAATAATCGGATTGGTATCAAGGGGAGCTCCCTCAAAGTTCAGAGGTACGACGAAGGGATGTTTTTTCGCGGTAAATGCGCAAACATGTGTTTTGGAGGGGTTAAAGCGGACTAGGTTATGTCGGCCCCAATCCGAGACATGACTTAACATGTTCTCGGTGTCAGTCACAAGTTTATTCCGGCTCTCGATGACGCTTTCCAGAGAAATATTAGCTCGCCCGGTGTAGAGCGTATCCCCAGTACTGTCATCCGCATAGCAATGAATGCTGTTGTTATGCAGCATGTCATTGATATGCAGAAGAAACAAAGTAGGGGACAACACACACCCCTGCGGGACTCCAGCATTCACGGGCTTCATGTCGGAGCACGAACCGTCGACTGCGACTCTGGTGCTACGCCCAGTAAGAAAGCTGGCAACCCATGGACACAATTTCTCAGGAAGCCCGTATGATGGAAGTTTAGAGAAAAGAGCCCTGTGCCAAACCCTGTCAAAAGCTTTCGCTACGTCCAAGCTAACTGCCAGTGCCTCCCCTTTACTCTCGACTGCCTCCGCCCATCGGTGAGTAAGGTACACTAAAAGATCACCAGCCGATCGACCGCGACGAAAACCATACTGGCGATCACTTAGTAGCTGGTTCTCTTCTAGGTACCTTAAGAGCTGGCGGTTTATAATGGACTCCATTACTTTGGAGAGTAAAGAGGTAATAGCTATTGGCCTGTAGTTAGACGGATCTGAGCGATCGCCTTTTTTTGGAATCGGGTGGACAAGGGCTGTCTTCCAAGAGCTCGGGACGACGCCAGTGGTGTAAGAGAGCTGGAAAAGGCGCGTTAGAACTGGTGCCAATTCAGGAGCACACGTCCGAAGCACAATGGGTGGAACTGCATCAGGCCCACTCGCCTTATGGATATCAAGGGAAAAAAGAGCCTTACGAACTGACCTTTGCAGGAACTGAACGTTTGGCATTGTACAAGCGCAATGCGGTATGGTTGGTGGAGAGTTTTCCCCATCGTCCAAGGTCGAGTTTGATGCGAAAAAAGAGCCCAAGAGATCGGCTTTCTCCTTTGCAGTATAGGCCAGGCAGTCATCGGTCTTGTGCAATGGTGGTAGGGACGGCTGACAAAAATTCCCTAAGATAGCTTTGGCGAGAGACCAGAACGCACGCGTCCCCGAAGGAAGACGCACTAGCCTCTCGCCAATTCTAACTATGAATGATGACTTCGCCTTGGCAATGTCCTTCTTAAAGGATCTGGCGGCAAAGTTGTACTTCTTTCTGAGCGCACTGGTGTTTGGATCCTTTGATGACACCGCATTAGCCCAGGCTTGGTAATGCTGTCGCTTTTGGCGAGACGCCATTTTGCAGCAACGACCAAACCATGGTTGGGACTTGCCGCCAATGGGAACCACAGAGTTTGGAATGAAAAGTTCCATTCCCTGCAGTATCACATCAACGACAGAGTCAGCGGCGACATCAGGATCATCCAGCGAGAAGCAAACTCGCCACCACGGGTAGGACGCAAAGAAGCTTCGCATCCCATCCCAGTCCGCCGACCTATAATGCCAGACTCGACGGCTAGCCGCTGGTTGTGGTTTTGAAGTTTCTGTGAGAGGCACAGTGCTGCGAATCAGACAGTGGTCTGATGAGCCTAGTGGTGCATCAACAGAAACTTGATAGCCGTCTGGGTGCGAGGTCAGCAGAAGGTCCAATAAAGAAGGTGCATGGCCCTCCACATCTGAAACCCGTGTTGACTCGGTTACCAATTGGGACAGACTGTAGGCCAAAGCGAAGTCATGAACGGCTCTACCCGCGTGGTCAGTTGTGCGTGAACCAAGCCATTCGACGTGGTGGGCATTGAAGTCTCCCAATACCACAATCTCGGCCGAGGGGATCCGTTGGAGAAGGGAGTCTGTCGCTGTTTGGACGGTCTCGATGAGTTGGTCAGTTCCGATGTTACCGCTGTGGGACCTATACAGGCACGCGTAGACGCGAGGATGACGTCCGCAGTCGACGTGCAGCCATAAGATGGAGAGGTCCCTATCTTCAAGATTGCCAAGGCGACGAACGCACATATCCTCCCTGACATAGGCACAAACACCGGCTCGTGGCACAAATGCATGTTCCAGGTTGTATCCCGGGTAGCGCAAGTACGAGATGTCAGGAGGGGGGATATCTGCGTCTCGGTGAGGAAGAGCAAGGCCGGTTTCGCCGTCTCGAGGTGGTCTCGAGGTGGTAATGGACGGCGCTCAAGTTAGAGTGGATTCCCCTGATATTGCAGAAGTCCACGCGAAGCGTAGGAGGGGGTGCCAATTGTCCCGCCTTTCTCCTGCCTGCATGCCTTGGCACGAACGAACTTTTGCCCTCCCCAGAATACGTAGGACAGCCTGAGCGAGAACGCTCAGGGGGGGATTCTCCGACACTGGATGTGTCGGTACCCCCCTGGGGTAAATCTAGATTACAGTTCGCTGCCATATCAATTGTGAGGGGGGGGGGGTCTCCGGAACCCTCGCTCGCCGGACGAAACACAACAGCACAGAGTGCCATTGTTTCACGCCGAAAATTCGTGAGGGGGTGGTATTACGCCGGGCGAGCCGACCCAATGCGTGCTGCAACGCAGCGTGGCTCTACCACTCAGTTGGTGTCACTCATTTAGCACCACCCAGGGGTCACGTGTAGGGTCTCAAGGGTAAACCTACGGACGCGAGCAACTTAACCCCCAAGGTTAACTTGACCATAAAAAAATTCCCGGGACGGATTTTAATAATCTTTTGCCAGAATCATATGACAAGTATAAACTTTCATTTCCCTCCAGTCTCATCAGTGGAGGATCTAGTCTCAGCTCTTGGACCACTTTTGCCCATTGTCCTTTAAATCGGAATATAAAAACGCAAAATAAATATTGTAAATGATCGTAAAATAATGTATTTTTAGGATAAAATAGGTAAACAGGAATCGTTATAATATGATTTTAAAATTTAGTCAACTAGCCTATTATAAAAGCGTGCGTCTATAACCTGGCACGCCTCAGATGTCCGCGTCGGGCTCTGACGCAGTGAGCACGCGTCTTGAGGCAGCCAACCATCGAGCGGGCCCGCTCAAGGAGTGACTTTTAAAAGGTGAGGCCTTTACCCAACAGTGTGTGTTACCGGCTGAGTAGATAGCCTAAATTATCACTACAACGCTAACAAAAGCATGCGTATCACGTCGGGCTAACGGTTGGTCTCGAGGTGCCAGTACAAATAAAACTTAGTGATGTACGGAGAGGGGATGTCCCAATGCTGTGCGAAAGTCACCCTATCATTGAAAGCAAGTCATCGCTACAATTGATGGGTATTTGTTGGGTGTTGCACAATCACCACGCTTGCCAAATGCGGATTGGCGATCACAAAAACATTGTTACCGAGACGTTCATACATTCTAATAGATAGATTCTGATAGACAAGCCCAGAAGACAGTTCTAGGTTATTTATTTCCGCGAAAATAAAGCCACAGACATACTCCATCATTTAATAATTTTTTCAGTTTCGCGGGTGTGCATTTTGATGTGTACTACACTATTACAACTACTTTATACTTGAAGTATCATCATCGTTAGCTTATAAACGTTCCACTGCTGGGCACAGGCTTCTCACGTGGACAATAGCACGTGGGGATAACCCACCACGCTGGCCCGATGCGGGTTGGTGTATTTTAACGACTGTCACCTTACGACAACAGCCGGGACCAACGGCTTAACGTGCCTTCTGAAGCACGGCGGAGTTCGAGATGTTTTTAAATTTGGTCACCCATCCAGCGACCCGGCATTGCGAAAGTTGCTTAGCGGGCAAGATTGCAAGCCGAACGCGCTAGCCGGCTGCGCCATCGAGCTCCTCAGTAAGAAACTTGAAGTATAGAACAGTTTATTTAAAAAAAATAACAACACTTTCCTTTCGTTCACCGTATATGAGTACTTTCTATAATGTAATAGTGTTTAATTAATTAATTGATTGTTGACATTTCTTTATATTATTTATTTTATTAATTATTTTATTCGTTTTAATGCTTGTTTGTTAACTATAATTTACTAATTTTACTATATTATTTGTGTCATTGTTGTAAATGTAGGAATTTCATCATTTTATAATTTTTTTTTAAATTTTTGAATTGATTTAGTTATTTTGCTTTTAATTTGTTGAATGTTAATTTTGTTATTTTAATTTTGTAATCCATATTTTTAATTCTATTTTTTTTTTTGTTGTTATTTTTATTTTGAATTATTAGATTTTGTACATGATTATGATCCCATGTTGGTCGAAATAAACGCATTTTATTATTTTATTTATAACCTGTTCTTGATGAGCTAAGGCACTATCATTACAACACTAAAGTGCGTATTACCTGGCACGCCGTCGATATCCGCGTCGGGCTCCGGCACCGCGAGCACTTTCCTGGAGGCCGCGAGCCGCCGCAGCGCCGCGCCGTCGAGCGGCCCCGCGCCGCCGCCCGCCCACTCGGCCGAGGAGCTGGACGCCGGCGACGAGCCGCCCGAAGCTGGGGAGGCGGAGCCCTCCTCCTCGGCGGGGGCGGCCGGGGAAGCGCCCGGCTCCTAAAATCGCGTACGAAGGTTTAATAAAAAAACTAGATGCACAATCAACGCTCTCAAAACGTTTGAACAAAAAGACTACATACATAGAGATTTTAAGGATTTCTTTTAGTAGTAGTGAGCGAGCTAAAGTGTCAACGGGATGAAGTGCACCTTCAAAAATTGCTATTCTGCCACAACACATCTCCGTCAAATGTATATGCCAAAGCTATTAGCTTACATACATCATCACCTCCATAGAACAGTAAGTAGAAACTACAGCTTTCCATTCGTCCACCTTCGCAATCCTGACACACACATCCTTTGCTTCATTTACCCTCATAGAGTACGTGTTAAATTGTCATGATGTCATGTGTGTTAATTTATGAGACTTTTTAACCAAAGTCAACCAAAAATATCGGGTGCTATATTTGAAAACTAAAATATTTTGGGCAACTAATAAAACAGTCATACTTTCATTCATCTCTAGCTACGCACGCGCCCGGCCCCTCCCAACCCGACGCGACGAGGACGAATGTCACGCCGACACACTTTATCTACAACCCCATTCACAAAATATGAATTGCCCTACCTTGTCGATGCCCAGGAACACATCGTTGATTTGCATGAGGAAGTCTGTGGGGTACACCGCCCAGTCGGCCCAGGCCTGCAGGATGCGGGTGACGCGCGCGCGGAACCCCTCGCGCTTGGTGCGCGTGTCGAGGGCCGACCAGAACTGGTGGCAGTGGCGCATTATCTCAACCAACCGCTGTTGGAACCTGCCAGTAGAATAACAACGTTATCGACACTGCAATAAGGTTGAAATTTTTTTTTCAGTATTCGCACTTTCTTGTGATTGGATTGAGTGCTGAAGATTTTATATAGATTTTTATAAAGCAACTATTAAAAAAGTGCTCAGCTAGATGACAGTGGGCAACGCCTGCGCGGGGCCTTGTTGTCAGGTATTACATATTACACAATTCTATGACCACGGCTTATATTTCGGTTCGACGCGATTCTGTTTCGGCGTGCAGTGGTACTGGGGGTAGCAATGCGCATTTGTCTGGCACAGACTATAATAGCTCGTTAGATTAGTTATTAAGTCTTAACTATAAGTTAGTTAACTGTTTTTTTATTATTATTAGTATTGACGTCAATAAGTGCCTGTAAAGGTTTACATTGAATAAATAATTTGACTTGACTTGAGGTGTTTGCAGCGCATGCTCCGCAACTCAGTGTGCAAAAACTTGCTCGTCCCTAGTGAAAACAGCTTAATTGTATGCACAATTAAGCGGTGTTTGTATGTGACCGAAGCCTATTTGACTAAGTTTCTTTTAGGAATGTATCACAATTTTAGCTACTCTATTTTTCGCAAATCTCGCAAATTAATCGCAAAAACTGACATAAGTCTCTTAGTGAACTTCAAAGCAAAATGAATCATATTGATATTTATAATTAGAACAATTCTTCTTTGAAGTTTCAGACCTAGTAATTTAAATATAGCAATGTTTTTATTCTGCGAAATGTGCAAAACAACGCGCTTTTGTTAAAAATTACAATTTACTATTTAAAGAAGGGGGTGCCCTGCGGAATATCAATACAAATATTTTCATGTAAGAATTATTATATCATGCGTAAAATTAAGAAAGTTGTCGAAGAAATATGTGTCTAAGAGTCATTAGTGCAGGAAACCCTTAATAGAAAAAAATTTTTTTGTTGTGTTCGTAATAATAATTGTCAAGACAAGGTTTGTGTGAAAGAAATGTTTTTAAAGGAGTCCCGGCGTTTTATGCTTAAGTTGTGTACTTTTTTAATTTTTTCATCTGTATTATGTAATTCATTATCTGGCAATATCACAAATGACAGTTGTACAGCCGCTGGCTGTCAAATTAAACATGACGTGACGGCATTGTTGAAAATTATTTTTTATTAAAGCAAAAGAATTATGATTTATGCCGCCACGTTAAACGTTTTTCAAGTAACATGTCTGCCCTTTGAAGACTCAGTGTTAACATATTAAAAAATATTAATAATTAAATAACTCTTATCCGCGATTTGATAAAAATAAGAGAAAACTTGGTTTAGTAATATATTATTTTTTAGGTGAGGTTTAGTAAATAATATTAACTTTACTTTATGGCCAGATTCTATTGTATACAAGTTTAGCATTTTTTCTACGGAAAGTGCCGGTTCTCCTTTTTCACGGAATACAAGGTGTTCACGTGGACGAAGTCGCGAGTGGACTAGTCAACAAATAAATGGTTGTGTGCACTCACGCGCCGCGGTAGGCGCTGGCGTTGGTGAGCTTGGCGCCGGCGTTGTGCAGTATGTCCGAGAGCAGGTAGAGGCGCGCGATCTTCTTGTGGGGCGCGGTGTCGGCGCCCGCGAGCGCCTCGGCCAGGCAGCCGGCCACCTCGGCCGCCGCCTCCGCGTGCTCCAGGCACCACGCCATGGCGGCGCCCACGCAGCTGCGCGACATCGACAGGCCGCGGATCAGCTCTTCGAGGCGGTCGCGCTGGCTAAAGGTGCAGAGGAGACACGTGATACCGATCGTTTATAAAATTGTTACTTTTCTCTTTCGTTTCATACCACAAAAATGTAGTTAGCGTTATACAGGGTTCATTTTGGACCCCCCGCCAAAAGTGAATATGGGGTAAAAATAGTAATAATAAAATATTTGACGTAAAAATAATATTTTTTTCTATTTTTAAATACAATTATTTTATTTTTTATTTTTTTTTTAATAAAAGAGGGAGGCAAACGAGCAGGCGGGTCACGTGATGGAAAGTAATCACCGCCGCCCATGGACACCCGCAAAACCAGAGGAATCGCAGATGCGTTGCCGGCCTTTATGAGAGGAATAGGTTTAAGGAAGGAATAGGAATTGGGAGGGGGGGGGGGGGGGGAAGGGGCCTCCGGAACCCTCACTGGTCGGACGAAACACAACAGCACCAAGTGCCGTTATTTCACGCCGAATATTCGTGAGAGGGTGGTATTACGCCGGGCGAGCCGGCCCAATGCGTGCTGCAACGCAGCGTGGCTCTACCACTCAGTCAGTGTTACTCATTTAGCACCACCCAGGGATCACGTGTAAGGTCTCAAGGGTAAACCTACGGACGCGAGCAACTTTAACCCCCGAAATTATTTGGCTGCTTATTAAATCCTATATTTCTAAGTGGTGCAAGGGGTGAATAATAGCGGTCACGCGCATACGCCTTGATAACAAGGCGGGCCACGCGCTGAGTGACAATGATTTTAATTTTCTTAAGGAAGAGTCGAGACAGAAATGTAAAAAAATATGTTTTTTATTTCATTATTTGGTTGTACTGCTGTTATAGGATCACGTGAAAAAATTTGGCGGGGGGTCCAAAATTATCGCCAACGTGTATAGCTAACGTGTATTTAATTTTGGAGTCTACAAATACTAGACATTGGATATACTAATAGGTGTATAGTCCCGCAACTGGACCATACTATTTAGTGCGAAGAACAACTATTTGTACAAATAGCACACGAGCAAATTTGAACTTTGGCCGTTCTATTTGAAATTGCAGTTTCGTACAAAACAACTTTTTTTTATATAGGTATAACAAATAATATACGACGTTGTCGCTGATTTTTGCACTACAATGAACTGACATAATGTCCTAACGATGCTCTTTGCACGGGTTCATTTGCTAATATCGTCTAGCACGTTTCGGATAACCTTAATGGAACCATCCATGGGTATAAAATTGAGGAAGGATCGTTACCTACTTATTACATGATAGTCTGCTTGAGATATCTAAGAAATGAGTATATAAAGCTAGTGACTGACTTGTTGGAGAGCGTGCCGCGGATGTCCTTGGCGGAGTCCTCGTCGACCAGCTCGTCGGGCATGCCGGCCGTGTACAGGTTCATCACCGGCGGCCGCCACACCGACCCGCCTGGACATCATCATCGGGCGAAACAAGCAAGGGTTTAAGGATCAAACAAATTTTGACCAGGGTACTCATTGCATAACTTTAACATCTATCGCAATACTTTTCAAATAGAAAAACATTGCTTGTCCAGTGTGATTATTTTAAACATTGCTTGTCCAGTGTGATTATTTTAAACATTGCTTGTCCAGTGTGATTATTTTAAAACTTACTTTACTTTTATTTGAAAGGTATTGCGATAGGTGTTAAAGTTAGATAATTAGCGACGAGTTTGCTCTTTATAATAGTAGAAGGGTGAATATTTAAAAGTGTATAAATTATTTGTTTTTTACAAGTAAAATCAAAAGTTCTAAGTAATCAAAAATATTTACCACTTAAAAATAAAATCTATATTTATATAGATTAATGTTGTATTTATTTATATTTTAGCGTTTTATTAACGCTTAAGTAAAATTTTTAAACACTGAAAAAAGACGACAACCTCAGGCGGGAATCGAAGGTGAAAACTTCTAAGATTTGATGAAGCAATGTTGACTAAAAAAAACATAATTATCAAGCACTGAAATTTGTCAGTGCTTGATAATTATTATGTTACGACGGGTGAAAACCAGTACACTACAAACCAGTGGTTAAGGCAGCCGCCCGGGATGCGGATGGTGTGCGGTTCGATTCCCGCCTAAGGTTGCCGTCTTTTTCAGTGTATAAAAAATATATATATTTTTGTTTTCTATAATTAGAAGCCTATCTGCACTCGAAAGCAATGAATCCGGGTCATGTAAAGAAACCTATAAATATCGGAAACTAGGTGCCTTCGCACATGGCGTCGTATCGTAGGACGAGAGCAATACGAGTACGTACATTTTGAAACAAGTCCGCACACGACTTGTGTGAAAATGTACGTGCTCGTATTGCTCTCGTCCTACGCGCGTATTACGATACGCTTACGATACGATTACGATACGACGCCGTGTGCGAATGCACTTAGTCTGCGGGCACGAGATTAGCGACGGCCGAGCGACGGCGACGCGACGCGACGGCGGCGGCGCGGAAGCGACGAGAACAAATGAACAAACTAGTTTGATTAGGTCGCTCGCGATTACAGTAGTGTTGTGTTGAAAAATATTAAAGTAACCTCCTATCTAATGGAACTTGAAATTGATATTGAAGAATTTTAGGTATTTCGTGTATTTTGTCAAAACCTGCTCTATGAGACAGTAAAAATGTTCACCATAAAAACAAAAAGATTGTAAATAAGTTCTATTTTCTCAAAAATGCAATCAAATGTGTGTAAACTCATTCTGGTATAGTTGTAAAATTTTGTTGGATCGCCTTAGCTCGTAAAAATAGTAGAAAATTCGCCCAAAGTACTTCATCCTTCATTTATTGGATGAACACCATCTCTAGGTAATAATAACTCCGTTCTCATTAATAAACTTGGCTCCAATTTTTCGCTTTGACGTAAACTTGTGTTATGATGACGTGAAATGTTGCTCACAATACAACCTCTAGAGCGACATGGAGCGACAAGTTTCGTGCCAACGCGAGATATCGCGCCTCGTCGCCCCGCTCCGCCGTCGCGTCGCGTCGCCATCGTTCGGCCGTCGCCAATCTCGTGCCCGCAGACTAAAGACTGCACATACATCTAACAGCATAAAGCGACGATGAACTCATCACCTGTCACGCTGTGCACATGTGCAGTCGCTATTTGGTAACAAGTGGACTACGGCAGTGGACTGCTTTTGCAGTCGTCGTTGCCTTATCTCTGACTAACCGTTCCGGGATAATAGTCGTGATTATATCATCATCAGCCTATAAACTTCCCACTGCTGGGCACAGGCCTCCCACGCACGTGGGGATATTGGGCCATAACCCACCACGCTGGCCCAATGCGGGTTGGTGGGTTGTGATTATATGTATGTATGTAATAAAGATACAAACCTTTGAACATGCGGAAGTCGTTGAGCGCCCAGTGCTTGGGCGAGTCGCCCTGCAGCAGGGAGAACAGCTTCCAGCGGTAGTACACGTGCGCGGGCGACTGGTTCTCGAACAGGAACCCGAAGAACGGGTTGTTCATCTCCTTGTTCATTATGATGGCCTCGAACATCGGCCCCTCGCGGATCACGAACTCTACCATGCGGTGGATCAGCATCAGGATGTTTCTGTCAAAAAAAAATATTATAAAATATGTTGCGTCGATGTAATGACTTTATGAGCGCCATCTAGACATCTTAATAGTCTTATATATGCTTTCAACACGCGCGCGGGGGAAATATTAATAGAAATCAATTTCCGAAATGTTTGTACGCGCATCACTTCAGAACGGCTCGACCAATTTGGCTGATTATTTTTTGTTGTGCTCGTAATTGTCAGGACAAGGTTTGTGTTAATGACAATTTTTGGAAAGGAGATGTTGAATTTTTTGCCAAGACCATGTACACCTGCTCAAAAAATAGCTTAAAATACATGTATTTAGTTGATATAGGTAATATTCCGATATGCTTTACCATTTTTGCGTAAGAATAAAAAAATGAACCATAATTTTTAATAACTCGGCAACTCAAGATGTCTTTCTAAAATTAAAATTAAGTGTGCAAAGCTGTAAATAACGTAATTAAAAATGTAACTGTCACCATGATTTAAAAAATAGACCGGCGTTTGTTTTTTTTCGTTTTTTTACGTGGATTCTGAGTCGTTGTGTAACAGCACAAATGCTGTGCTGTTTTTCTATTCTGATTTGGACCGACTACCTGCTAACCGTTTACTGCCTCGTAAGTAAATAAAAAGTCATTGCTCGTAAGTACTTTTGTTTTGGCAGCTACTTGACATGACATGAAATTGACAGAATACCGCCTGCGATCACGAAACTTGCCATATTTTGTTAACTATTTAAAACACTTCTTACATAAAAACTATTCATTTATTTGAAGAAAATCATTTCGAATAAGCATATTCCATGCATTAGCTACATTTTGGTGTTATGTACAAGGTGTTGGCATTTTCTCAAATGACAAAACATCACCTTTGACGAAGTCGCCGGACGGGCGGCGGACCGCTAGTAACTATATAAGTAGCATTCCTTTGTATGCCGCAATCTTTGATCATAATAAAAACTAGATGCACAATCGACGCTCTAAAAATGGCCACACCAATGTGATGTAGTGCACATTTTGCGATTTGCACATTTGGCTCTGGATCCCATTCTAGACCTAACTCGAAATTTTCATAACTTTTATAGTAAACTGTAAACTGTGATCTTTAAAGTCGATATTTCTTAAATCAAAGTTTTGAGTTCGGTCTATATGTTACTAAGAATGCGAATTGCATATGTACTCATATCGTTTGGTAAGTGTCAACCTTCGAAAAGGGCTTTTTCTTCTAAAACAAATTTACGTCAAATGTAATGTGATGCATGACATTGGGTCCTTCAAACGAGGCGTGAAGAGGCACTTTGTGTGCCGGCAGAGTGAGGGTGACTGATGCTACGTCTCTTACGCTGCACCAGTTGTCCTCGCACCTGGACTTCACTTCCACTTAAGAGGCCTATTACATCTCGACTGTGATTTTTGCGTAAAATGGCCAATTTCGGCGTTATGGATCCCAGAAACAAAAATACATTAACAATTATGACTTACAATAAAATAAAATATAATTATATGAATATTGTAGAATAGTTATTGGAATAGTGCGTAGCGGCCTCGCTTTTTGTAAATTTTGCTTAACTTTTTAATTAAACCTAAAATTTCAGAGAAAGATTTTCATAAAATGCGCGAAGGCACTTTTTTGAGCTCATCGATTGAACTACTGTTCTAAACAAACGAAATAAAATAAATAGAATGTTATCTCTTATATAGTCGTATAGTGCGTAGCGGCCTCGGAATTTTTAGATATCCATTGATTAAAGTCATTACTTTATATAGAAAAAGTCTTTTGCTAAACCAAAAAACTTCAAAAATCGCTTTAAGTTTACTGTGAATTTCTCCTATCTACGATAATATTATTGAGCAAAATTTATACCAGAATAATCGTTTCTAAAGATTTTATAATGAATTTATTATCCTATTTTGATAAAAACGATAAATTCAACTGCAAAATTACTTCAAAATGCGATGCGCCGGCCGTCCGACTCGGCTTATTCTCGCAGAGTGAACATGCGTAATATTAAGCATGATTTTATTATACTAATTCGATAAAAACGATAAATACAACTGCAAAATTACAACAAAATGCGAAAATGGGCATTTTACGTAAAAATCACAGTCGAGATGTAATAGGCCTCTTAACATCAGGTGGAGTGGGTTCATTTGCCGGGCGCTACCATTTAGTATGGAATTGTGTATCTAGTTTCTACATGTGATAGAAGGCCGCAATGCACTAAGACTGTAGTTCACAAGTCTTGGCGTTCATTACAGATGTCGCTCTAGTCTATAGCTTTGAACTACCGTTGTACTTATAAAAGGGCCTGCGTGCACCGACACGTTCCCTTACCTGCGGCGGCCATTGCTTGTACATAATCAATTCGCTGTCTGATTCAAGTGGTATTATCATTTACTCCAGCCCACAAAACACAGAATAGAATACTTCATTGGACAGACAACAGCACTTCAGAGTACATAGATACATTATGTTGCAAGCAAATTGCATACATCCTACTAATATTATAAACGCGAAAGTTTGTAAGTATGGATAGATGTTTGTTACTCTTTCCCGTAAAAACTAATGAATGGATTTGGATGAAATTCTGCATACAGATAGTGTATAACCTGGATTAACATATAGGATACTTCTTATCCCAATATTCCCACGGGAACGGGAACCACGCGGCTGAAACCGTGAGCGGCCGCTAGTACATACATATAATCACGACTATTATCCTCAAAGAGTTAGTCAAAGACCAGGCAATGAGTACAGCAAAAGCAGTCCTCTACCATAGTCCACTTTTCACTAAATAGCGACTGCACATGTGCTCAGAGTGACAGGTGGTGAACCCGTCGCCGCTCTACGCTGTTGGACGTATGTGCAGTATTTAGTCCGTTAGTCGCCTTTTACGACACCCAAGGGAAGAGAGGGGGTGGTAGTATTCTTTCACCGCTACGCGACACAGACAAGCAAATCAGAATTTGCGAAAACTGTACATATAATTTCCACAAGCGAGAGAAATCGTTTTTTTATCCCAAATGGTGCAGGCTCGAATTCTGCACATGGAGTATTTTTTTCTTATTGATTTGAGTATTTCATATGTTGCATTAACTTACCTTTCCGTGGGCACGACTACTTTGACGATGGACTGTGACAGTATCTATGTAAAAGAAAACAATAATCATTTGTTATACATAATTATTTTAAATTCAAATGTTTGATATACCGCATGATTTTTTTACCGTAAGAAAAATCACATGACTTAGTAAGTGAAATAAAAATATCACAGCAAAAATTAAAAAAAGTATTAAGTAATTAGTTTCAATTTTAAAATAGCAAAAAAACTCCATCCGATTTTTTTCATTGTCACCTTATGATGCAGCGCGTATGTTGCCATGGCAACGCGCGCAGAAGTACCCCTATACTTACGCTACGCTCAAAAGCATACACAGATAAAGTAGTTACACTTTTGTAGGGGCAGTATTCATCACTGTTTTATTGTAGTATAATATTCTTAAAACTACAATTGCGTTTTATTCTTTTAATCATTTATTTACAATGTTTATAAATCAATGACCAAGTTTTCCATTTAATTTTCCTTACGTGAAAAACATCCGGTATAATGACTACATAAATGGTATACCGTTTCATAAGCTGCCTGATCGTCAGGGTCGCTAGGATAGTACTCTCCGGATCGGATGCGAGGTATCTGCAAACACACACATTTTTACATAATTATTAGTGTGTAAGTGAGGTGTTTGGGTGCCTTGTTTCAGATGTGTTTAGGTGCCTTGGGTCAGAGGTTTGAGTACCTTGTGGCGGAGGTGTTGGGGTACCTTGTGGCAGAGGTGTTGGGGTACCTTGTGGCAGAGGTGTTGGGGTACCTTGTGGCAGAGGTGTTGGGGTACCTTGTGGTAGTGTTTGGGTTAGTGTTAGTGTTGTTGCAATAGCAATAGCCTATCGATAGTATCATGATACTATCGTGTCCTTGAAAATCAGTCATACTATCGTTAGTCCTATCGAAACTATCGACCCTTGACGATAAAATCGATTGATAAAAATAAATAATACTATTGCAAAAGAGCAAGAGTATCGATAATATCGATAGTATCAGTACTAACACCATCGATAGCATCGATACTATAGATTGTTTCGATAGTTTTGCCCTATCGATAGTTGAATATTTTACGATACTATTGCTTGCTCATAAAAGGTAATATAGATGATGAGAACATAGTTCATCTATACATTGCGTCGTTCGTTCGTAAGCTCTTTCGTAAACATTAAACACGCTGTATATTTGGACCCTTGTATTTCCGACCAGGTTCAGTTTTATTTCCAGCCGGCCGAGCATGCGCAACACGAGAACTCTTGTCGACCCGTTTTAATGTCTATCGACACTAAAGACACATGGATGCGCTTAGAACTCTACATAATATGTCAAAAATAGACTTAATAGTAGTTTTTGCATAAACTGTAGTATTTTTGTCTACAAACCTTAACATGACAACTTATGATGATTTGCCGTCTCTCGTCCGCAATATATCTCGTGTTGCGCATGCTAGGCCTACAGGTGATAGTATCGAAAATAGAATCGATAGTATCAACAAAGTTCAAAAGTATCGCCTAAATTTCACTATCGATACTATTGCAGCATGTAGATATTTTTTACTATTCGCGCTATCGGCTGTTTTTCAAGGTCAACTATCGATAGTGACCATATATAAATATCGCTATCGCAACAAAACTAGTTTGGGTACCTTGTGGCAGAGGTGTTTGGGTACCTTGTGGCAGAAGTGTTTGGGCGGCTGCGCGTTGAAGGGCAGCCCCGAGGGCGGCGGCGGCTTGCTGGGCTGCTGCAGCGAGGGCGGGATGTAGATGGGCACGGGCGGGATCACCACCGCCTTGCCCCAGCCTAATTTCATCTCGTAGCTCATTATCTCCTTGCCTAAGGGAGGTTGGGTAAGATTGGTAAGAGTTACCTAAATATATGGTCAGTTATAGGTTCTCATAAGTGTAGCGTCTCAGGAGAGTGGCCCCGCGAACACGTATAGATCACGGCCTTTTTATTTCCAGAATTATGTAACCGGAGCTGTCGAGCTCACCCGCAGCAGCAGCAAGCAGTGGGACATTTATGGGCTGATGGTGATGATAGCACAATAGATCCCTGTGGGTCAAAGTACTACTTTTAAGAGGGTGACCTCGGCACGCTAAGATAAGTACCTTATTTAAACAGGATTTAACACAGTAAAGAAAAAAAACAACTATGTACTAAGTTAAGACATCCTACGCATACGTTTTATACCCGACGTTTCGGCCGAGTTGCACCGGCCGTGGTCACGGGCTGACTCAAGTAGTTTTGCGTTAAATCCTTTTTAAATAAGTCTGCATAATGCGCGAAAGTTTAAAAGTGTATAAGATAAGCTATCGTTGATGCCGATAAAAGCCGTGTCGCGTGGAGGCTTATTAAATGAATACCATTCCCTTGGGTGTCGTAAAAGGCGACTAACGGCCTAAAGACTGCACATACATCCAACAGCATAAAGCGGCGATGGACTCACCACCTGTCACGCTGAGCACATGTGCAGTCGCCATTTGGTGAAACGTGGACTCCCCATGTGATGTTGTCCATGTAACATAATTGTTATGGAAGAGCGGGATTTCCGAACACAGGTACACAAGTACTTCATCCCAATAATTTATGGAAGTGTCTAGCCTGCCACCAGTGGTTATTTAATAAAAATTAATGTACTGCCACTAGTGGTAATGTAAGAAATAATGTTATTCTGCCGTAAGCTATTAGGTATTTCAATTTGTTCCTTAACGCAAGCTAATAAAGTTTAATTTTAAATATACATTATGGTAGCGTAGTAAAATAGTTCATTAGCGGACTAACATAAAAAGCTATTCTGCCACAACTTATTCGTCATCGGAATTATGTATTTTGTAATTTCGTGGTTATTTTTTTGTTATACAACAATAACAATACATAATATGACCTACAGGAATAGGGTAGGTAGTATTTTTGTTGTCTAATAAATAAAAAAAAATCGACATTCAAGACAATCGCGAAGCGCAGCGTAGCGATTGTCTTAAAGGACATAATTGTTTACTATGGGGCTTGGTACTAAATTCCAAAGTCTTTTAACTTGACGCCAATGTTTAAATACTTGAAGAATACATTATTATCAACATATTTATGACCGTATTATTAATTTAAAGACCTCCGTTTTTGTTATATAAATTAAAAACTAACATTGATTTCTACTCGAAAATCGCATATAGTAGGATTGTGACACTTTATGTTATTAAAAATGAAAAAGTGACGCTTGTCTGACGTTTTATATGTACGCATCGTAGACAGATGTCAGACTGTCAGGGGACAGACAATTAACGGTCGCGCTTTCGTTGTGTTATTTGTGTGTATCGTTGCTAAATACTTTAAGTGCGAAAAAGATTAACTGTGTTAGCGATATCGTTTCTACATTGCCATAGACCGCATAGACTTACCTACTTAATAACCCTGAAAATCAAAATCAAAATCAATATATCTTTATACAGTAAGCTTAAATTAAGCATTTTGAATAGTCCAAATTTATTTTTTATGGATGGATAGATAGGCATAGGATAGGCCTGCGTTCGTTAACATAAAAAAAACCGGAAATTTCGTTCAGAAACGTACAAAACTTATCAAATTAGGTATTTTTTAACGGAGGTAATTAAAAATCTAAAAAATATACAGAATGACAGCATTTAGTCTCTTGTACAAGGAAGTATATGAATCGTTGCAGTTAATTTCACGTGATAATAACGTAGAAATACACGGAGTAAAGGAGTTTAAGAGTGAGAATCTGTTGCAAATATTTAAAAATATTTGCAATACAGTTAACGCATCGGTAGCCGACTCAGATATAAGATGTTGCCGTCGGATCGCTAAGATGGACCAGACTTCTGACAGGCCCCGTAGCATACTGGTGACGCTATCATCGCCGAGGCTTCGTGAGGATCTTCTTAGGGCTGTCTCCAGATTTAACAAGACATCGAGTGGTAAACTTAACTCAAGACATCTGGGAATCGAAGGCGCAACAGAAAACATTTATGTATCTGAACATCTTTCACCAGAATGTAAAAAACTTTTTAGAGACACTAGAAAAGTGGGGAAAGATAAGGGCTTTAGTTTTATTTGGGTGCGTAGGGGCTTGGTGTATGCCCGTAAGTGCGAGGGTATGCCACCCATACCGATAAAAAGTTATGAGTGCTTGCGTAAGTTGCAGTGAACTGGTGTTATATGTAGTGTATTATTGTAAATTAATGTGTTTAATATCTAGAATTTCATTAGTTTCCAAATGGGTAAGTCTAAAAAATATTGCTTATCGCTGGGACTTCTAAATATTCGCTCTTTAAATACGGGATGGGATGAATTGGTACAAAGTATCCAATTAGGCAATTTCGACATTTTGTGTTTAACGGAAACGTGGCTAAAAACAGACTCAAATAGTAGCTTATATTCCATACCTGGTTATAAATTGGTGCACAGCCCTCGTCGTGGTCGGGGTGGTGGCGTGGGAGCTTACTTGAAAACTGGTTTGCGGGTGAAGCGATTGGAGCAACCTGATGGGGAACTCGAGCAAATGTGGATAGCTGTTAGGTTTGAACGTTATAGCGCCGCATTTGGAATTGTATACCGTCCGGAGTCAGTGAGTATTGGACTAGCTATTGATTGTCTACAAAATCCACTTGCACAATATTTGTTAGAATACGACTTCTTGTTCTTATTGGGTGATCTTAACATAAATTGCATATCAAGTGATGGTAGCACATACATTCCGAGCAGTATTAGCGTATTAAATGAATGTTACAATTTACATCAAATTATAGATAAAGCAACGCGTATTACGTCGACGTCTAGTACTCTAATTGATGTTATCTTTACTAGAACAAATCTTAAGCCTTTAATGATCGAGGTGAGTCATAATGACGACCTCAGTGACCACGGTCTTATTTCCGCTAAATTTCCAATTGAACATAGTAGATCAAAACCCCGTCAGGTCACTTTTAGGCCACTAAGTACAAATGCAGATGCTATACATAATGCTGCAAGATTTACACCGTGGGATTTAGTTTTAGCTTACACCGATATAGATGATATGGTTGGAACATTTAACTCCCTTGTATTGGATTTAATGGACACCTTCGCCCCTGTGCAAACTCGCACATTCAGACGGCCTCCTACGCCGTGGATGACCGACACCCTTAAGCAAATGAGAGCGGTGAGGGATAAAGCGTGTCGCCGAGCTAAAGTTATTAAATCGGATTCTAGCCGACAATGCTATCGTGACATTCGTAACTCATACAACCGTGCCCTGGCCGCAGAAAAGCAAGCTTATTTCACTCAGTTTGTGAACAGTAATAAAAATAAACCAAAAGTAATGTGGCGCCATATCAACACCCTAATGACCGCGTCTGGTAAAAGTGGCTCGGTACCCAGTCATCTCGCAGACCCCGATGCTCTTAACTCATTTTTTGTCAACAGTATACCACTAAAACAAAACTTGTCAAGTGATACACAAGAATGTAGATCTCATAGGCGTAATGATGTTACATTTAGTTTAGCAATTGTTGATGAGATAATCGTCAATAAGATAGTTTCCTCAGCAGCACCCTCTATGTCTAGGGGTAGTGACGGGATATCAATGCTAATGTTACGTTTAACTCTTCCCTACTCTATGGCTGCGATACTTGCCATTGTAAACAAATCGTTGACAGAGGGAGTTTTTCCGGAGGCGTGGAAGTGTGCGATTGTAACTCCAATACCGAAATGTTCCTCACCTAATAGTTACTCGGATTTGCGACCAATTAATGTTCTACCGGCTTTGTCAAAAATAGTTGAGAAATGTGTTAAATTGCAACTTGATTCATTTTTAGAGACAAATAACATTTTGCCTCCAATTCAGTCGGGGTTTAGAAAAAACCATAGCACGGTATCTGCCCTAATGAACATAACTGATGATATCCTAGCGGCATCGGATGCGGGTCAGGGTACGTTGTTGGTGTTGCTTGACTTTAGCCGGGCATTCGACTGTGTGGACATACCAACATTATTGACGAAGCTGGAATCATGCGGAGTCGGTATTGAGGCCTGTGCATGGTTTCGGTCTTATTTTCAGGGCCGTAGTCAGAGAGTGCAATGCCCAGATAATGAAGGCAATGTGACGTTGTCAGCGCAGCTGCCCTTGGAGAGAGGCGTAATCCAGGGGTCAATTCTGGGTCCAACTCTTTTTTCAATTTATACTGCGAGCATCGTAAATGTCGTAGAGTATTCTCAACTCCACCTTTACGCAGATGACAGTCAGCTGTATATTCACACTCTACCTTCTGTTAGTGAAGTTCACTCAGCTGTCGCTAACATTAATAAGGACTTAGATGCCATTATGGATTGGTCTTTGAGGCACGGTCTTGTTATAAACCCGAAGAAAAGTGTCACTATAACGCTTGGGACAAAAAATCAGGTACAGAAAATAAAAAGTGCCAGCCCGGTTATTAGGGTGTGCGACACTATAGTACCTAGCGAGGGTTGTGTGCGCAATCTCGGGTTATTAATTGATGAAAATTTAAGGTTTGAGCACCACGTCCGTAATAAGATAGGTAAAAGTTTCGGGGCACTCAAAAAACTGTATCAGTTTCGGGCATACTTAAAAAAAGATATACGACTTTTGTTATGTAATAGTTTGGTATTATCACACCTTACATACTGTGATATTGTTTACACTCCCTGTCTGTTTAAAAAGACTGCGAAGACCGTGCAGAGAGTGCAGAACGCGTGTATGCGGTTCTGTTATTCTATCCCCAGACGTCATCACATTACACCAATTTTAATTAATAAGAACATTCTTTGTATGTCCAGACAATCCACCTTAAAGTATGCGTGCTTTCTGCATACGCTTTACTACACAAAAAAGCCATCTTACTTGTTTGAAAAGCTTTCCCCGAAACACAAATCGTTTTAGTCTGTTAGAGATAGGGGATTTCAGTTACTGGTACCCAAACTGAGATTGGTTAGTGCCAGAGGCTGTTTCAAGCACAGTGCAGCCAAAATTTGGAATGACCTTCCGCCGCCAGTTCGTTTAGGGATTAATCTCTCGCTACCAACGTTTCGCGGGAGTTGTCGCAACTGGCTGCTCCATGAGCAGTCACTGGCACTAGCTAATTACAGGTTTTGTAATAACAAATATAGGTAAATAATATATAGAACATTGTTAGTAGATTAAATATTGTAAGTTTAGAAATATTGGTACAATATCTGTTTTAATTCATGTATACATTTATGGCTGTGGCAGAATAACAGGGTTTGTGGGTTTCCTGCAAACACTGAGCCACAGACCTTTTTGTCTATGTTTTTTGACAAATAAATATACTTATTATTATTATTATTATTAATTTTTCTTTTATTTTAGTACCAGAAAAAATTATGTCCTTTCTAAACTATCACGTGACCTACGGCAGTACATTATTTTTTATAAAATAACCACTGGTGGCCGGCTAGACACTTTGATAATTTATTATAAGTTTTTATAATATCCGAAACTGAATAAAGATTTCTGTATTTTGTATTTTTTTTATGATACAAAGTAAACAAACCAAATGAAATAAAATGCTATGTACCGTTGATGCAGCGCAGCGCGCGCTCGCCGTCCTTGCGCGACATGAATGCGACGAAGCCGCAGTTCCGTCCGCGCGCCTTCTCCTCGTCGGAGCGCGGCCACATGATCTTGATGCTGGCCAGCGGCCCGTACCGCCCGAAGATCTCCATCAGCTGCTGCTCGGTGATCTACAAACGATTTTATCATCAAAGTGAAACTCAACAATCCTATAATCAAATAAACCTTTTTTTTTCTTGTAAAGTGCTTTTGAACCGGCCGATCACCATTCGCCAGTTATTCTTTACTCTACAACTCCACCGCTGTAGAATTTAATCTTTTGCGGCGTACTGCAGTCATGCTATGTACACACGCCTGCAGATAAATGTATCCAAAACTGTCAAATTTCGATATTGATCCATACACCCTAGTGACAAAGTTCACAATGCATTGAAGAAAAACCTAGGTACATAGGTTGAAGTCCTGGAGTCTGTACTTAATAGGTCTTGCTATAGTTCGTTCGCGTTAAGAATGCAGTGACATCATACTTGTCCAGCGACCAAGCCACGCCCTCTAACCAATCAAATCGTTCCTAATTAGAAAGTCAAGTTCACAGTGACCAGTTGAATGCATACTTTTATTGCATTAAATAAAAAAAATATATCTCACCTTTTCGTAAAAATAAAAGTGGTTTGGTAATTGAAAGCGGAGAAAAAAAAAGTAATTTAGAATGTTTTTAAGTACTTTAAACAATGTGATTAAAATACGACTCTGGACATTATAGTACAAAAAACAGCAACTGCATGCAGTGTGTCCGAGAGAACAGTTTATAATATACAGAGAGAACCTTCGATCAACAATACTAACTAGATAACGCGTCACATACAAAATCAAAGCTAAATACTGTCCACGTGAATAAATACTTTTTAAATTACATTACTATTACACAATTAAAATTACTCCTGTCACTTAAAAATTAAAAGACGTCAATAACATTTAGTGGTGAAATCAACCTTAAGGGGCAACAAATAAAGTACTTTGTCCTGTTAAATAAAAGCTCACTTCTCAAGTGCGCTCTTATTTACCGAGACACATTTTTAGCCCGAACTGACATCTAGTTTTATTGTTGATCGAAGGAGAGAACAAAATAAAACTAATACATTAAAATAACCAGTGAAAAGGAGCCTGTCAATAATTGACAAATTCGATGAATTAGACAAATGTGCTGTAAGGAGTAGGTTTTATTTTTTTTTTTTATAAAAGAGGGAGGCAAACTAGCAGGCGGGTCACCTGATGGAGAGTAATCACCGCCGCCCATGGACACCCGCAAAACCAGGGGAATCGCAGACGCGTTGCCGGCCTTTAAGGGAGGAATAGGTTTAAGGAAGGAATAGGAATTGGGAGGAGGGGGGGGGGGCCTCCGGTACCCTCACTGGTCGGACGAAACAGCACCAAGTGCCATTATTTCACGCCGAATATTCGTGAGAGGGTGGTATTACGCCGGGCGAGCCGGCCCAATGCGTGCTGCAACGCAGCGTGGCTCTACCACTCAGTCAGTGTCACTCATTTAGCACCACCCAGGGATCACGTGTAGGGTCTCAAGGGTAAACCTACGGACGCGAGAAACTTTGACCCCCAGGTTTTGAAAGGTACATTCAATATAAATATTACTTAATTTGATTTTAGACAATTAAGTGTATTTTTGTAAATCTTGTAATTTAGTTTATACCTGTTAGATTTTAAGTAATATCTCATTATAATAATTTTATTATTGAAAGATTTTATTATTGTAACTTTTTTGTGAATTTTAATTTAATAATTAAGATGTTTTGTTATAATTATATAATTGGGAATAATCCTGTATAATTATTAAACAAATAAATAAAAAAAATAACAATAGTTATAATACTAATATTATGTAAACACACTATTATCAATAACACAATAGCAAAGAAAACACGCAAGAAAGATCATTGCTGCTGAACACTTCTTGTAGAATGTTGAGCGTAGTTTAGATCTATATCCGTGTTTGTGCCGAACATCTGAGCCTGACGCTGTGAGCCACTGGTTTTGTTATTTATTTTATATCTACCGTACATTGTCTATGTTATTCCAAAAAATTAATTATGTTATTTAAGTTTTATTGTTCTCATGGTAAGCAAACTGTAATTTTGTTCTCAATGAGAATAAACATCTTAAACCTAAAACAACAATAGCCGTTACCTTGGGGTTGAGGTTGCCGAGGTAGAGGTTGGTGGTGTTGGGGTCGCCCGTGTCGTAGGAGCCCACGTCTGGGATGCAGTCCAGCGCGGGCTCCGTGCCCAGCGCGCCGCGGTCGCGCAGCACGTTCTTGTACTTGTGCCGTTCGGAGCGCTCTTCTTGTATTCTATGGAACATTTGTTAAAATACATTAGTATGCTTTCGTGAATTGTATGTGTTTGGTTATAAAATTGACGACCTCTTTGGTCGAAAGGTTTGTACACCGGTTTTCATGGTGTCGCCATCTCTGAGGTCCCGGGTTCGATCCCCGGTCGGGTCAATTTAGAAATTATTGTTTTTCTAAATTGTCTCGGGTCTGGGTGTTTTCTATGTATAATAAGCAGTGGTCGGAGTAGGTATATTGAATTAAGGTCACTGACATCAAACGTATATGTTAATATGGATACTCCTCCGAGTTTCCGGATTATTATGATAAAAATACCGAAACATCGAAATTATTACATGAAACTAGTTAAAAATGTATCAATACTCTCAACGCTATGCTGCTAGTGGCGTAGATGACCAGAATTTAATAGTAAAAAATGACTGGTGTGTAAAAACCTTGTTGTAGTAAAAGTGTTGGAGTAAAAGCCTAAGCATGTATAAAATTATCCTGCTTGAGCAGTTCTGATGCTATAGCCATACGAAACGCAAAAAACATTTTGGAAAAACAAAATTTAGAAAATGATTTAAAATATATTGAAGAAAATTACTCTATTATACTACTAGCCCTAAAAGAGTTACAAAAACAAAATTTATCTCTAGCTGATTCACTTTTAGTATTTGATCAAGTAAGGGCTACGCTTAACGAGTGCAATAATGAGAATATAAAAAATAAAATAGAATCAGTTATGGAACGAAATCCAGATTTAGATACAATTAGAGAATACAGCGAGAGTATTGAAAAAAGCGTAGCAAATAATCAGAAACTTTATTTCAAATTCGCTCCATTGACATCTACAGATGTTGAACGATCATTTTCCACTTACAAATGGATCTTAGATGTTAAAAGAAATAGCTTAAAATTAGAAAATATTGAAAAAATTATAGTTATTTATTTTAATTGTATAGAGACAGAAAATCAAAATGTAGAACTTGTAACCGATGAGGATTAAAAATAATTATTTTTAATAAAACTGTAATAATGATTATTTGTATTAACAATAAACAATTTTGTTTGCTTACATACGGTTTTTTATTTTATTACTCTATTTACCAAATTTTTGGAAACTCCGGTACATTCCGGAAGAAATGCATGTCCATGTTATGATATCATGACGCAAGTATCTAAAATCAATATACCTACTCCGACCACTGATAATAAGTATGTATTTAAGTACCTATTTTAAGTATGTTTATCCATTGTTTAGTAACCATTTAACGAGTTTCATAACAAAGCTTCTCTTGGGCTAGATAGTGTGAGTGTAGGAAAGTTTATTTTATTTATTATTTATAATTAAAATTGAGGTTTCAGTAACGCACCAGTAACTTGATGGAATTCGATTGGATGACTATTGGTTCAGGTGTGCAACCACAGATCTAATACATATTATAAGAAGCTCATGAACAGACTGTTCAGACTCAGAGATACCAATAGCTATTAGGCAGTTAAACAACCAACTAACAACTCATGTATATTAATCACATCTAATTAATTTTACGATGGTATGATAGCCTTTATCAGCAGTGTCTTACAGACAATAGGTACCTAATCAAAATTTATGTTGTGTATAACATTGTCTAAATGTTTTCTTGCTTTCGTTGAAGTTGCTCGAGTGTGTCATCCTCTCTCAAAGTATCTCTGCGGTGTTAGTATGTGCATCGAGTCATTACGTTCCCTAAAACATGGTTGAGCGAAGCGATGGCTGATTAACATGTCGTACTCGTGAGCGGGTGCCGCCTGTGGGGGCTGGTCTGCTCTTGTAATCATATTTTTATTGGTAGTATTTAAAGGTTTTTCTTTTCTTTTTTTTCAAAGATACTTTATGATGTTGTTTATTTTATTTGAAATTGAGCAATACCTGTTTTTTATTAGATTCTTTTGTATGTTGTTGTGTTTGTATTGTAATCACACTTAATATTTTTTTATCTTGTAATGGAAAATGTCCTTCTATGATATGGAGAGCATTTTCCAATTTGTATTGACTCTGTAAAAGAAAGGGAGTAAAAAAATGCACTTGCTGAGTTCCTTGCCAGTTCTTCTCAGTACAAGTCTCCTTCCCCATAGTAAGACTTAGGAACCGATGGCATAGGACCTTCATAAGTCATGAGTGCTCAACTATTGTAGCATAAATTAAATAAATAATTTTGATTTTTTAAAATTTCTTTTGACATTAATGCGAAGAAAGTATGAAGTAATTCACCAATTTAAGGCTTAGGCTTAGTCTGCACAATAAATCCCACCAGACAATTATAATACATACAAAAATCACTCCCGTTTGCCAGAGGGACCACAACTCTCTATTCGCTTAATCTCATCAATAGCATAAATACTGACTGTCTAAGTTCCTCCTTGAACAGCTCGAGGTTGCTCTTCTTCTTGTCCTGTGAGCGCTGCTTGGCGCGCACGCGCGGCGGCTCGGGGCGCGGCGCGAGGCTACGCACCGCTTCGGCCTCGCTGCTGCCGCGCTTCTCGTCCAGACGCGACGTCGGCTTGTACAGCTTGCCGCGCTCCGAATTGTCCTCCTCTGTGTAATGTCACGTATTTTAACCAAAGCCTTTGCTAGCCATTTACGCTTACTAGGCAACATTGGAGCGGTATTTACACGTACTGGCAACCAATCTCATAGACAACAGCAATGTAGTGCCTCGGGAGCACATCTGGTATCACTAGAAATGAAACCATGACAGACCATGGGTGCTGCATCGATGGATGCGCTCCCATTCTTGGAACTAAGGCAGTTTGTTGTAAATGGACACTTCAAAAAGAACATTGTCATGTAGTACATGTATGTCTGTCTAGTCATTGTATGTACATGTCATTCATAACAGAGGCGGTAGACTCATACTAAACAAATATGTTGTTAAACAATACAGTACAATACAGTGGTATTGTAGAATATAATAGAAAAATATTTATTTGATACAGTTCATCAGATATTTGTCGTCCAGCAACAACAAGTAAGCAAGTTGATATAGTAAGTTAATGGATGGCATGGATACTAAAGTACCTATCTGTATCGCTTAAAATTAAGTCTCAGCCTCCAGATTGACAATACAAAGAAAAGGAACAGTTTATAAGTGTTATATCATAGTATAAAAAGCAGGTCATACTCTATCTCCCTCTGCATAGTAGTGCACAGACAGATGCACAGTAAGTGTGGCACTGTACCAACACAACACACAGAATTTAATATCATGATATCATACTTTAAAAGAAGTAATTTTTTGTTAATGTTTAGGTAATACTAACTTCGTGCCCCAGCATCATAGGTGCCCGCTTTTACCCAGACCTTAGAAGTAGTGCTTGGTACCTCTTGAAATGTCTCCACAAACTCTTTGAACACCTGCCAAAATATCACAACACATCATAATTTGTACTAATAATTTTAACCTTTGAATATATTACATGTCTATAGTCAAAGAATTGAAACTTAAAAAAAATAATTTTATGTTTATTGATTAATGCTTTTACATACATGAGCAGCCGCTTCCTCTTCTTCCTTTTTTCGTAACTCCTCGAGCTCTCTTTTAGATAGCCCTCGCGAATTCATGATAGATCTGGACTTAATGATCTTCTCCAAGTAAAGCTCGTTTGTTTAGTTTATTTAAACGTTACATTAAACAACATAATGATGAACCATTGAATAAAATTCGAACGATAGCAGTTCAATTCAATGAAAATGTATCGATCCTATATAAGTTTAATGATAAATAGTTTATGAACTGGTTAATCTTAATATTAAATTAAAATCATCTTTTATGTTTACTAGAGTAGAAGCAAACTTTATTTATTAGTAGCCCGTAGCCGAGAATTAACTTAACCTCAAAAAACAAGATGTTGTTGTCGTTTACTTTTTTATCTAACTCTCTTTTTCAAATTTTGAGAAGGCAGAAGGATCTAGTCTATACAGCCCAAGCAATGCAAGGTTATTTAGCAATATCATAAAAAATAAGAACGCAGAATCGTTCTTTGCGATTCTGCTATTCTATCTAGCTTTCTTTCTAACCTGCGATCGTTCCGTGGCTCGGTTGCAACTCAAACAGGTTAAACTTTAACCAAACAACTACACCCAAAACGACGGAATGCACTCCAGGGCCTAGTCAACTGGCAAACGCTCGACCGGTGACAGCGTCAAAATCGCTCATCAAATTCGCTAGGCTACATCGATATCGATAAGCTAAGGGATATAGAACATACAGGCTTGTCTTAGTATTTTTTTGTTTGATGATAATCTAACGCTTATGTAAGATTAATAAATAGGTAGTAACCACACCGATCCTTTTGAGTTTTAGTGAATTGAATGTCACTTTACTAAGAAATTCGGGTAGACTCCTTGAGACAATTTGAAAAATGAATCAATCGCTTTTTTCGCCGGAAGTTCGCCAGGCAAGCACGTTTGTAAATAAGTACTTATAATGATGACGAGTGACTTACCTACCATAATATGATATTGATATGAGACCAAACCCATTTTTCAGCTTATAATATAAATAAATTAAGACTGAAGACCACAAGCAAACGCTTGCTGCCAAGAATTTCTCAAATATTAACAACTTGACGTCCGTCTGTAATGAAATAAGTGATAACACTAAATGTTACAAACCGCGCGAACATTTAAACAGTTTGATCTTAGGTGCGAGTACCTACTAGGTAGTGATTAAAACGTTTGCATCTTGTATGAGTAAATCGCCTAAAGTAACTCTATGGCGTAGCGGCTAAGGCTTTTGGGTTTAGTTGTATAACTACAACACCTATCACATTACTTTTCTAATTGATTATTGTCCTAAATAAAATAAAATAAAAAACATTCCAAGTACATGGTTTTGCTAGTTAAATTAAAACTAATTTTAAAATATGCAAACTAGCGAAGCAATGTACTTACTGTTACTTGAAAGGTAATGCTAGAGGTTTAACTAATGCAAAAAGTCCCCGCCCGCGCCGCACCGGTTTGTGATCTTGCCAGTTAGTTACGCAACTTTCACATTACCGAGCTAAAGGATGGGTAACCAACTAAAAAGCGTCTCGAGTTCCTCCGTGCTTCGGAAGGCACGTAAAGCACACTGCGGTTGTATTGGCTCAGGGCTTAAGCCTGTTATAGCCCAGTCTGCCTTAGTGCTGTCGTTCATGTGGGAACGTTCAGGACGTTCATAGGATGACGATGAAGACAACATCGCCTTAATATAGGATTGCTTCATTGTTACTTATTTATAGCGGTAGGTACCGAAAATAATTGAAATTAAAAGTCAAATCATTTATTAAATATACGCCTTCACAGACACAATGACATGATCGTGGTCTCTACGCGACAAGTTAAAATATTTATTTATTTTACATTATTTACTTCACTACCATTCATTATGAGTTGGTTGATAATGTTTCGAAATAAAACATAGGATTATTTATATGTTTACCAAAAATAATTTTAAAACAATAAATTTTATATAATTACCCTAGTATGTTGATAATGAATCAAGTACAATTTTAAGCCATGTTTAATGCAGTTTCATTGTTGGATACGACATGTGGTACACATCCCTTCTTTATTGTGAGCATGATGCAGCATTAAATATTGGTGTTATTATGATTAACCATGCTTTTTGAAGGTATCCAGAATCTCCTAAGAAATTGGAACAATTTACTTACTTATAGAAAATTGTCATACATAAAAAGTTAGTAGGTAGGTAACTAGTATATATTTACCAAAAATAATTTAAAAACAATTAATTTTATTTATTTATTTTATATTCACAAGTGAATCGACAGTTCTATAAAAAGTATAACACTGAAAATGTGAAACAGCAAACCATTTACAGATTCACACAAATAAAAATGTGATAGTAACATTACAAACTCAAGCAACAATTACAATCGATTACTTCACAATCGCCAAATTGATAATAACTAAACTATTACAGAGTATGCTAGATATGGAACTTAATTTGTATTATATGTATAACAAGCCACCTTATGTTAAGCCACCTATTTAAAGAAAAAACAATATTATAACAAACACAATAGAACCCACCAGATTTAATAATCGGATAATAATAATGCAAGTTTATACATATAATTACCTTTGTATGTTGATAATGAATCAAGTACAACTTCAATAGCTTAATGTTATGACTAGTAGAAATTGATATAAGTAGGTACTTAAACATTTTCTATAGGTACCTACTGCAAGTAAAATTAAATATCAAGTAAAAAATAACATTAATGTTGTATTTCTTAATATATTCTTATTTCCTTACCTAACTCTCTCAAAGTCAAACCGCCGTACTCAGAGACGTCAATTAAGTTTAATGACAATTAAATGTCTTTCCTTCTCTATTTATCACTATACATACGAAAGTGACAGCAAGAGACTTAATTGTCATTAAAACTTAATTGACGTCTCTGAGTACGGCGGTAAGTTTATTAAATATGAGGCTTCACTTTCTCTTATTGACATTAAAACTATATGTGTATAAAAATAAATGCCAATTGTGTGTTTATGAAGGTACTTCACTTTCTCTTATTGACATTAAAACTATGTGTAAGTATAAAAATAAATGCCAATTGTGTGTTTATGAAGGTACTGTTTTTTAGTAGTACCTACCTAAGTAAATCTTTTTAGTAAAGTACAATAAACTTAGAACTAAATTAACTTTATACTTAATTTTTCCCCATCATATAAACCAAATCACTGTTTTATGGGTTAAATATATTTATGGCACACTGTTCCTTTTCTTAAAATAAAAATGTTGTCAACAAAGGTATTGTTTTTTTGTAAATCTTTTTAAATAAAGCACAATAAACTTAGAACTAAAGTAACTATATTTATGGCACAGACTGCTCCTTTTTGTAGAATAAAAACGTTGACAACATTAGAGCTCCACAAAAAAAAATCATATAAATAACTAAATTCAACGATGCCAAAGCCATGTTCAATGCAGTTTCATTGTTGGATATGACATGTGGTACACACCCCTCCTTTCTTGTGAGTCTGATGCAGCATTAAATATTGTTGTTATTATCATTAACCATGCTTTTTGAAGGTATCCAGAATATCCTAAGAAATTAGAACAATATACTTACTTATAGAAAATTGTCATAGGTAAAAAGTTAGTAGGTAAGTACCTATGTATTATACAAAATTGCTTGATATTGTTTTTTACCAAATAACCATGTTTGTTCACCATTCTGGGGAAGTCCATCCTCCAAATTATGAGGTAACATTTAAGATTTTTGAATCATCGTCTCAAATCTGCAAAACCACATAAAATAGTTTTATCTTTATGTCAATACTCTTTATTCTAGCAATTTTAACAAAACTGACATTTCCTGGTAAATCCCAATATAATAATAGGCATAATACTTACCTTTATTATGTAAGTAATAATTTATTTATTAAAACTTACCGTTTGAATGTAAGGACTGATATCCTTTCCTATTAAGAAAGATGCTTGTCTGTATAAGATGTATAGGGTATAGTCAATAGGTACACCTTACTACACTTAGAGCCTTGGTTTAATACTCTAAGCTACCTGGCAAATTAAATCTTCATTGGAACCTGTAAAACAAATAGGCAATCTAAGTTATAAATTGATAAATGGACATTATGGATAGGTTACATTTAATATTTATACAAAAAGTCCCTTACTGTTGTCTTATTCTTGACCTTTCTTGTCATGATTAAAGGTACTAAGGTGGATTTATTTGGCCCAAATATTTGTATGGTTTGGGAGCCCCAACAAATTGTTATGCAGCGACTTGCTCTTCGTTGCGGAAAATGTTGCATGACACACATTTATTTGGTCACTCACATCGCAACAACTATATCAGCACGCAATTCCCGGCAGACCTTAGCTAAATATTTGAAAGTTCGTAAACGAGAACTCCGAGAACTATTCACAAGTACAACAAACTCGATTTCGTTAATTTGCTCCAAGTAACGTAGGGAAACATTTCTTCCTTAGCGCCTGAGCACTTGATTATCGCAGTCCACAATAGCCCTAAAAAGAGCATTTTAAACAAAACTTTCAACACAACACAACTATTCCTTCATCAGCTGATCAAACAATCGCCATTTTGTGTGAATTTTTATCTTCAATGTTTGAGTGATCGCTAGATTAGCGATTCTTGGCTTGTCAAACTGTCAATTAGGTCTATTTTAGCGTAAATTTTACGTCGTAGGTAACTTTTGCTTATGTCAATCCCATACATTCGGTTTATCGTAGCGAAGATTTCGTAGCGTTTAATTTGTTTGCCAATTGACTAGGCCCTGTGGCGCGGTGGGGGAACCAGAGGGCCTAGTCAATTGGCAAACAAATTAAACGTTACGAAATCTTCGCTACGATAAACCGAATGTATGGGATTGACATAAGCAAAAGTTACCTACGACGTAAAATTTACGCTAAAATAGACCTAATTGACAGTTTGACAAGCCAAGAATCGCTAATCTAGCGATCACTCAAACATTGAAGATAAAAATTCACACAAAATGGCGATTGTTTGATCAGCTGATGAAGGAATAGTTGTGTTGTGTTGAAAGTTTTGTTTAAAATGCTCTTTTTAGGGCTATTGTGGACTGCGATAATCAAGTGCTCAGGCGCTAAGGAAGAAATGTTTCCCTACGTTACTTGGAGCAAATTAACGAAATCGAGTTTGTTGTACTTGTGAATAGTTCTCGGAGTTCTCGTTTACGAACTTTCAAATATCTAACTAAGGTCTGCCGGGAATTGCGTGCTGATATAGTTGTTGCGATGTGAGTGACCAAATAAATGTGTGTCATGCAACATTTTCCGCAACGAAGAGCAAGTCGCTGCATAACAATTTGTAGGGGCTCTCAAACCATACAAACATTTGGGCCAAATAAATCCACCTAAGTACCTTTAATCATGACAAGAAAGGTCAAGAATAAGACAACAGTAAGGGACTTTTTGTATAAATATTAAATGTAACCTATCCATAATGTCCATTTATCAATTTATAACTTAGATTGCCTATTTGTTTTACAGGTTCCAATGAAGATTTAATTTGCCAGGTAGCTTAGAGTATTAAACCAAGGCTCTAAGTGTAGTAAGGTGTACCTATTGACTATACCCTATAAATCTTATACAGACAAGCATCTTTCTTAATAGGAAAAGATATCAGTCCTTACGTTCAAACGGTAAGTTTTAATAAATAAATTATTACTTACATAATAAAGGTAAGTATTATGCCTATTATTATATTGGGATTTACCAGGAAATGTCAGTGTTGTTAAAATTGCTAGAATAAAGAGTATTGACATAAAGATAAAACTATTTTATGTGGTTTTGCAGATTTGAGACAACGATTCAAAAATCTTAAATGTTACCTCATAATTTGGAGGATAGACTTCCTCAGAATGGTGAACAAACATGGTTATTTGGTAAAAAACAATATCAAGCAATTTGTATAATACATAGGTACTTACCTACTAACTTTTTATCTATGACAATTTTCTATAAGTAAGTATATTGTTCTAATTTCTTAGGAGATTCTGGATACCTTCAAAAAGCATGGTTTATGATAATAACAACAATATTTAATGCTGCATCAGACTCACAAGAAAGGAGGGGTGTGTACCACATGTCATATCCAACAATGAAACTGCATTGAACATGGCTTTGGCATCGTTGAATTTAGTTATTTATATGATTTTTTTTTGTGGAGCTCTATTGTTGACAACGATTTATTCTACAAAAAGAAGCAGTCTGTGCCATAAATATATTTATCCATAAAATAGTAATTTGGTTTATTTGATGAGAAAAAATTAAGTATAAAGTTAATTTAGTTCTAAGTTTATTGTGCTTTATTTAAAAAGATTTACTTATGTACAAAAAAACAGTACCTTCGTTGACAACATTTTTATTTTAAGAAAAGGAACAGTGTGCCATAAATATATTTAACCCATAAAATAGTGATTTGGTTTATATGATGGGGAAAAATTAAGTATAAAGTTAATTTAGTTCTAAGTTTATTGTACTTTTTTAAAAAGATTTACTTAGGTAGGTACTAAAAAACAGTACCTTCTTATACACACAATTGGCATTTATTTTTATACACATATAGTTTTAATGTCAATAAGAGAAAGTGAAGCCTCATATTTAATAAACTTTGACTTTGAGAGAGTTAGGTAAGAAAATAAGAATATATTAAGAAATACAACATTAATGTTATTTTTTACTTGATATTTAATTTTACTTGCAGTAGGTACCTATAGAAAATGTTTAAGTACCTACTTATATCAATTTCTACTAGTCATAACATTAAGCTATTGAAGTTGTACTTGATTCATTATCAACATACAAAGGTAATTATATGTATAAACTTGCATTATTATTATCCGATTATTAAATCTGGTGGGTTCTATTGTGTTTGTTATAATATTGTTTTTTCTTTAAATAGGTGGCTTAACATAAGGTGGCTTGTTATACATATAATACAAATTAAGTTCCATATCTAGCATACTCTGTAATAGTTTAGTTATTATCAATTTGGCGATTGTGAAGTAATCGATTGTAATTGTTGCTTGAGTTTGTAATGTTACTATCACATTTTTATTTGTGTGAATCTGTTTTAAAATTATTTTTGGTAAACATATAAATAATCCTATGTTTTATTTCGAAACATTATCAACCAACTCATAATGAATGGCAGTGAAATAAATAATGTAAAATAAATAAATATTTTAACTTGTCGCGTAGAGACCACGATCATGTCATTGTGTCTGTGAAGGCGTATATTTAATAAATGATTTGACTTTTAATTTCAATTATTTTCGGTACCTACCGCTATAAATAAGTAACAATGAAACAATCCTATATTAAGGCGATGTTGTCTTCATCGTCATCCTATGAACGTCCTGAACGTTCCCACATGAACGACAGCACTAAGGCAGACTGGGCTATAACAGGCTTAAGCCCTGAGCCAATACAACCGTAGTGTGCTTTACGTGCCTTCCGAAGCACGGAGGAGCTCGAGACGCTTTTTATTTGGTTACCCATCCTTTAGCTCGGTAATGTGAAAGTTGCGTAACTAACTGGCAAGATCACAAACCGGTGCGGCGCGGGCGGGGACTTTTTGCATTAGTTAAACCTCTAGCATTACCTTTCAAGTAACAGTAAGTACATTGCATCGCTAGTTTGCATATTTTAAAATTAGTTTTAATTTAACTAGCAAAACCATGTACTTGGAATGTTTTTTATTTTATTTTATTTAGGACAATAATCAATTAGAAAAGTAATGTGATAGGTGTTGTAGTTAGACAACTAAACCCGAAAGCCTTAGCCGCTACGCCATAGAGTTACTTTAGGCGATGTACTCATACAAGATGCAAACGTTTTAATCACTACCTAGTGGGTACTCGCATCTAAGATCAAACTGTTTAAATGTTCGCGCGGTTTGTAACATTTAGTGTTATCACTTATTTCATTACAGACGGACGTCAAGTTGTTAATATTTGAAAAATTCTTGGCAGCAAGCGTTTGCTTGTGGTCTTCAGTCTTAATTTATTTATATTATAAGCTGAAAAATGGGTTTGGTCTCATATCAATATCATATTATGGTGGGTAAGTCACTCGTCATCATTATAAGTACTTATTTACAAACGTGCTTGCCTGGCGAACTTCCGGCGAAAAAAGCGATTGATTCATTTTTCAAATTGTCTCAAGGAGTCTACCCGAATTTCTTAGTAAAGTGACATTCAATTCACTAAAACTCAAAAGGATCGGTGTGGTTGTAGTAACCATTTATTACCAGTTAACTATTTATTAATCTTACATAAGCGTTACATTATCATCAAACAAAAAAATACTAAGACAAGCCTGTATATTCTATATCCCTTAGCTTATCGATATCGATGTAGCCTAGCGAATTTGATGAGCGATTTTGAAGCTGTCACCGGTCGAGCGTTTGCCAGTTGACTAGGCCCTCAGGAGATTTCACACCCGTGCCCATTTGTTCATCATTGGCGTGAAATTTCCCGTCGGCGTAACTTGTGCACTACATAGTGATCAAGTGACAAAGAAATAGAATTATTTTTATTTAAACTGCAACACAGTTCTCGTGAGTTTCTACAATACACGTGAGTACTTAGAATAGTTTCTTAACTTAACGGTGTTACCGTTCGCTGAATTTATAATTTAAACTTATCTGGTATATCAAACTTTTTATTTTACCCGCAAGAGATGTAGATACACCTATTCTTTTAAGATAAGAAAGCATTCGAGTAAAGATAGTATTTTTAAAAGTGTTTTTTGTGTTTAATACGTGGTATCTACCCTCCAGGCACTTTTTCTTTTTATTTTAGATAAGAAACCAATAATTAGTGCTTACATTAGATAATGAGAAAAATGAATTGTAGCTAAGCGGCTATAGCTAGTCCTTCTAACAATCCCGATCGCATCGGCGAAGGTTGAGTTCGAGTTAGTCGTCATCGTTCAAAGAAGCATGGTCATCGTACCTACCCGCCTTTCATGACGATAACGACAGTGTGTCTGCTTTATCGGACGTTAGAGGAAATCTTACAACGATTGTTGCACCTCGCAGGGTGTTACCAATACTGACTAAAACAGTTAACAATATAAATATTCCGTCTAGTGATCTAGATTTGATTTTTGATTTTAAAAGTAAACTAAAAGAGCCAGCTAGGCCTTAAGCACCAATATTCTGATAAATCTTGTGCACCAATAACTTTTGGTATTTTAAAACTAAAAAGATATTTTTAATAATTGTCTGCGCAGTTTACTAGTTGGTCGCAAACATCTGATGCCTCTCTTAAAGGTCTTATTTTCAGTGGTGATTAGGTTGTAGACTGAAACTATAAATATACGAAAAGAGGATAGGTACTCATAAAAATGTAAAAGACCCTCTAATGCTTGCTACTTTGAATAAGATTCTACCTTCAAACACACATTTGTTTAATTCTGAACAGATTACAGTTGCATTAGAAAAAAAAAAAAATTGTCCTGTTAGAAAACTTTTTGGCCAGTTATTAAATCTGGTACTGGGAATGCCTCGCAAGCAAAACCTGTACTATAACAAACGGTTACCTTTCGCAAGGGCAAACTTCTTATCGTCTTAGCGTACCATCGCGTTGTTCTTCTGGTTCATGGGACAGACACACGCACAGCATGCTGTGAACCGCCCTCGCAGGGCGCTTACCAAAATCAATGTCCTTCGCAAGGACATACTTATGGCAGCCACGAACCATATCGTGGCTATAATCTGCCCGCCCTCGCAGGGCGCTTACCAAAATCAATGTCCTCCGCAAGGACATACTTATGGCAGCCACGAACCATATCGTGGCAATAATCTGCCCGCCCTCGCAGGGCGCTTACCAAAATCAATGGTTATTACATGAGTGTTCGCGGTTTTGCGAGAAGATGCATATATGTTAATATAATGCTAAATGTACCTTATTTAATTTAATTTGATTTTGAGTAATATGTTTAATTATTGTAATTGGTATTTAAACGTTTTAATAAAATTTAATAAATAAATGTCCTCCGCAAGGGCATGCTTATGCGGTTATGCCAGCACGAACCATATCGTAGCTATAAACCGCCCTCGCAGGGCGCTTACCAAAATCAAGGGTAATATTACATGAGTTTTGCGGTTTTTGCGAGAAGATGCATGTATGTTAATGTAATGCTAAATATCCCTTATTTTATTTGAATATGAATAATACGTTTAATTGTTGTAAATGGTTATGTAACCGTTTATAATTAAATTAAATAATAAATGTCCTCCGCAAGGACAGGCTTATGCCAGTCACAAACCACATTGTGGCTATGAACCGCTCTCGCAGGGCGCTTACCAAAATCAATGTCCTCTGTAAGGACGTGCTTATGCCAGCCACGAACCACATTGTGGCTATGGACCGCCCTCGCAGGGCGCTTAACAAAAACAATGTATTCCGCAAGGACATGCTTATGCCAGCCACAAACCACATCGTGGCTATGAACCGCCCTCGCAGGGCGCTTACCAAAATCAATGTCCTCCGTAAAGACATGCTTATGCCAGCCACGAACCACATCATGGCTATGAACCGCCCTCGCAGGGCGCTTAACAAATTCAATGTCCTCCGCAAGGACATACTTATGCCAGTCACGAACCACATCGTAGCTATAATATAAACAACGGAGGCTGTTCTTACTTTCGATCCCCAGGATCATAGGCTTGGCAGCTCTATCAATCAGGACAAAAACGTCCATCTTCTCTGCTAACAGAGGTAACAAAACACGAAGACAATGACGCTCCGAAATTTCGAGCCGGTCAATTTGCACTTTATCGACACCGTTGGGACTAAATAGGTGTTCCAAGTTTTCTATCATAACACAAAGGTATCGAATACCGTTTTATCTGAAGCCATCGCTCAAGGTTCCAAACGTTACAATAGACAGTTGTTACACGCTTGTATCGGACAAAATCTGCAATGCTGACACAGATGAAGGAACAGGTTTTTAGAAACAGTAAGTTTTTTTTTCCAAACTTCGTTTTAACCCAGTTCTAGTACCAAAGAGCACCCAAGAAAGGTCACTCCGTCCAATTTTTAACCTGAAGTCGTTAAATTATTATATAAATTCCGGACTGTGTACGGCCAAGAGACGAGATGTACAAATTACTTTTCTCAGACCTAGGTACTACCATCTGACTATAGCCAAATCCCACAATGGTTTCTACGTCTGTTTTACAAAGGCGAATTACTAAAAATTATATGCCTTCCATTTGAGATGAGCACGGCAATGTTTTCTTAGGTTAGGTTTCCAAGGTTCAAGACATGACGTTGAAATTTGGTGTGCTTAAATAATAAATCGTTATGGAACCACAAGCAAATTTCCCTACTCAAGCCTCCGGTTATTATAAAACATTATGAGCACTTGTGCTTGGTCCAGTAGTACAGGAAGGGCGTTAGCAGCAGCAGCGGCGCCATCCACACGCGGAACGCGTACCAAATGGGTCCAGTCAGTCCAGTTTTTGGCAGATTTACACTTAATATTTTAAATCTTTCTTACAATACTATACACTACCATAAATTGTCGTTTCTACTTTATGCAGCGCACAATTGTATAGAAATCTTAGTGACGAGGTAATAGTTAAACATGTTTTAAAATCAATCTCAATTAAACATTTAAAAACAACAAAACCTCCTTTTTCCAGGTTTTAGTAATATTAGTCTGTAGACCTTTGAAATGTATTTCAAACCTAGGATCAACTAGATTTCAAACAGTTCGTAACACTGCAATATTATTGTCGCATTGCTCCTTTGTTACCTTGCTGTGGACACCAAACATTATTTTGTTCAGGACAATGCAGTAATATTATGGCGACAGTTTGGATCAAAAACTGACTGTAGGGACTACAGACAAACAAGCTAGAAAATGCTACTGGTTAAAAGGATCAATAAATATTGTACAAAATGGCTAAACTAATTTATTTAAAACTTCGAGTGGTTCACCTGTCACCTGTTTCAAGCACTGTGGTAGCTAGATGGATATTACAGCCACATCTGGTTGTGTTTTGCTCCGCTGTAGCATCTACAAACTAGATTGATATGATTTACCCATTGAGGATATACTAACTATTGGTAATTGGAGATTAGTTACTTAATACTTTTCACAAGGTTTATTGTCGTGAAATATTGATTCAAGCGTCACGAAGTTTTTCATTTTTTATTTTTACCCTGTGAAGTGATTGAAGTCAAATAGTAAACAGTCTTTATTTCCTAATAATAATGTTCGTTTACATGGTTTACAAGCTAAATTATTTGATTTTTCATCAATGACTGGCCAATTATTTTCTTACATGACTTAAATTGTAAATAATTAGTACTTAATTAAATCTCTTATTATAACTTTTTGTTTAAACCATAATCATATGATTAACTCTCTCGTACTTATTGTTTAATTTATTTCTCACATTGGCGTTTTCACCAGGCGATAACAAACAGGTCTCAATATTATAAGCTTCTAATGACGGTCAAGTGTTTAATAGACGCGTTTTACCTGAAATAAAACGCATATTAAATACTTACATCATTAGAAGCTTAGTTTTTATTTCCGCCTGGTGCTTAATGCATATTTCGACACAATGATGAACAAATGGGCACGGGTGTGAAATCTCCTGGTTCCCCCACCGCGCCACCTGGTGACGCCACTGAGTGGGATGAGCGAGAGAGACAGCGATATACCGGAATAAAGAGAAGGAAAATACGACGGGAAACGGATATGCCTATCTCAATATTATAAGCTTCTAATGAGGTAAGTATTTAATATGCGTTTTATTTCAGGTAAAACGCGTCTATTATCTATGTTAATAAGATCTTGTTTTACACGTAATGTACTCGTCGTACGAGTACATGTCGGCGACGTGTGGCGCAACGCGGTGTCTGGCTACCGACCTCTGAACCGCCGGACACCCTTCGGCCAAAAGTCCTCCTTCATGAAGGTCGACAGGTGGTCAGTCGGCACTCTCACCACAAACGAATTAAAATTTACGTTGTGGCGGGACTCCAACCGCTCGACTCTCAGGGTGTATTTGGCTTTAATTCTGATATACTCCACAATCTCCTCTGACTTCGTGGAGTAATGCAGTCGGGACAGGTACAGCAGCGTCGTCGGCACCGCCGGCCGCAGCAGATGGTTAGGACCTGTCGGTGCTGTGCCACATAGGTTACGGCTGGTGGGCTTCTTCCTCCTCCTCTCCACCTTAGTAAAACCGTCGTTGTCACACATTCCCATCTGCCTTTGTGGTTTAGAAACAACTCCGGAGACAGGTACGCGGGTATTGTTTTCCCCCTTCGTCGTTCGTCGCTCCGGTTGCGGAGCGGCGGGTCGACTTTGGCTGGCAGCAGCAGCGACAGCGGCATATGCACGTGGGGTCGACGTGCAAACGCGTGACGTTTCCGTCGGGGCGTCATTTAAAATATCTGAAGAAATGTTTCGACTATTTCAAACAGATAAAATTTAAGACTTACAGAAATCGGTAAGCGAATCGATGGAGGCATTAGATGAAGTATTCTTCAAAGTAGCAGAATTAGAATAATTTGAATTGAATGAAGAAAACTGGTTTGTATTGTTGATTTCATTGATCGAATGGCAACACTGTTTATAGTTCTGAAAGATGTAAATCATCATTGCCCATAAACGGACCACTTCTGGGTTGGCTCATAAGTAATCTGTGGTTGGCTCCCACAAGGACAACCGCACGTGGTCAATTGGCCCTTAGCCCACCGCGTTGGCCCAATGAGGGTTGGCCCAATGAGGGCTGTTTGTTTTGAAGATTGCTATCTTACGATGAAAACTAGGACCAACGACTTTTCAAGCCGTAAGATTATTTCGAAATTCTATGCCCAAGGTGGAGTAAGAGAAAAATGAAGAAATAACTTTCTACACAACAAATTATCTAGAACAAGTTATGCTTCTTTTGAAACTTGTATAAATAGATAACCATATATAAACATAGAAAACTCACGACCCGAAATTTTAATTGAATCGGCGGCGTGCTAACCACTCGCCCACCGAGGTCGTCGAAAGAAATTGAAAAGTAAAAACTATGCGGGAAAAAAACTGCTGATTACTAACATAAAAGATTTTCTATAGATATTTTTGAGATTTTAGGTGATGGTGAAGGGATTACACGACGACAATAGGAAGAAAATAATAAACAATTTTTGATTATATATATTTATTGAAAAAAGTATACATCAAAAAGATTTCGATGTAAAATTAAAAAAAGATGTGTGCTTTTATGCTTCAGAGTCATTGAGTTAAAAAATATACGGCGCAGCTTCCAGCTGCTTGGACTACAACATTAACAACAGCGTATCTTGAAGGCAAATGTACTGATACAAAGTGTCGAACGTCACCAAGTCATTTACTTTTTAAAAATCTATAATTGTAATGAGTGAGTCGTCCATACCGCTATTGACTAGTCAAGCAGCTTCGCAGCAGTACAAGTGCGGGCCTGGCGCAGCTGGCACTTACTTCACACGTTCGTTTGCGGCCACAGAATAGTAAAGAGTTTACTTTTTACAGCCCAATGATATTTAGTAAGCTGCTTGCAATGTAATGATACATTATAAAGAAAACATAGCCTCTGAATACTCCTATAATTATTTATACATCATATCGATGAGTTGTACTTCGGACGTAAATGCCAACAATATATTTTATACTCTTAGGGCTCTCGAATATTCCTCAACTGTAAGATAAGAGAGTAGTCTTTCATTCATTTTGTTCCTAAGATCAACGATAAAAATTGCTTATTACCATTTATTTAATACTTACATTTATATATAAATAATTCAAATATATGTCAACGGAAACATTACACTATATTGAATAACATGCATTGTTTGTAAAATTTGATTGTCACATTATAGGACCTCGGTGCAAAATATGAGCTACTATGAGATAATTACACTATTTCTAAAATTCCCATAGCAAAAGGTATGGTACGTGTGTGGTAGAACCATTACATTACACAACTGTTATTTCATAGACATCAAGTAGTACATGGTGTATAGTTTTCTTAAAAGTTCATATTTATTGTACATCAAATATATCTAAACATTGCTTCAGAAACAAAGGCAATGTAGAATTTAAATAAAAAGAATTAACTTAACGGTACTTTAGGGTACTTATATTATCACGATGAGTGGTAAAAAGATTATTCCATTAGTAATATTTTACTCTTGACAAAAAAATATAGAGGACTGCATTCAATTAGGCCCCTATATCAGACCAAGGTATTATAATAATGAGTAAAATATTTATGTGCATTACGAAGCTTATCTTACAAGAAACATGCCACAAATATTACACAAAACATGCACTGTACAGCAAAGTAAAATGTACATACTACTTGACAGAGTCGTGATCATAAGACTTTCATATCGTAAGCGAACGCCACCGCGGTGACAGCTCAAAGACGGACTCGACAAAATATTATAATACTGCGTTTTTTTGTGCGAATATGCAAATAAGAGTAAGATACCACGCCAAACATACAATATTGCCAAGTATAAGGAGCATATTTCGATATTATTTTGAATGGTACATATCATTACTGTTTTCATGGCTAATTATAAATTAAAATTAAATGTTCATCTGTGGTGTTAGAATTAACAGCAACTTGATTGTAAACCCGCAAATGTACATATTTATTTAAACTAGCGCACTCTGTTCCTTTTGCAGGGAGTTGTGCTGCAACGCGTATACATCGTTGGAATAATAAGATAACGTATTTACCGAGATGTCGATTCATTTCACCTTAGCATCATTTAAATTCCGAATTAAAAGGCCACAGACAGAGTTCATATTAGCAAGTAGGGTAACCATAATTAAATGTTTGAATTAATAATTGCATTACAAAATTACCTACCTATATTTCAGCTCCAGACCATTGATAAGTTTATATCACTGGTTTTCCCCCCGTAAGGGCAAAAAATGTCCAAAGAAAATATCCTTTGGTTTGCAACAAGTTCTAACAGATTTTTTACATTGTTTCGGTCATCCTTGATATAAAATCTCTTACTTCTCCTAAACGATAATACCTATTAAATATACATTTGTAATTAATAATTTTTGGGTATACTTTTAACTAATAACACGATAGGCACGCGTAGCAATCTTTCTGGAAATGAAGGTTGAAATGGTATGTCGTGTATTTTATTATTTAATTAGTTAACAACGTCAATGTCTTGCGAGCTCCGGCAAGAACATCTATAAAATATTCAAGCAGCCTACCAGCAATGCTGTCAAGAATTTTATGTTTAAGCTCTGTTCCATATATCCGTGGTGGTCCGAATTAAAAGTGATGTCTTTGAATGACGACGCGATATAATAGTAAAAGATAGTCTTGGCACAATATGGAAAATAGTGTTAAGATCAATTTATCAAAAGAAACGAAAACTGATACACGCTTTTCGAGCATTGAGTAGGCAGAGCGGCAAGTAGGCTGGCGCGGGCGAGCCCGAGACATCAACAATCAGTCACATCACAGAAGGTACACCGCCACCGACCGAAGTGAAATCGACGTATAAACACAAATTTATTCTATTAAATGCATGTCACCGAACATGTTGTACTATTTTATTAACAATCGATCGAATGACAATAATTCATCGACCAAAGGAATTTTATAACATTTAACGCTAATGAAGAGAACTAATATTGTACTCGCATAATTTGATCAATAGACAACTATTAAAATAATTTTCACATACAATATACATCGAATATAATATAAAACTTCATTACGCTAGTGCGTCAGGCACGCCCAGGGGAGTCGTCCGATTAGGTAACTGATTTTGATTTTAAATTCTTTTAAGTCCAAAAACTGTTGAGTATTCGGCGTGCAGAACTGCAGACAGATATTTTATCCCAATAGCTTGGCTTCCAATTACTTCGGCGAGCTGTCATTTACACACAGCCCTAGTTAACATTACTTCATAAGCTAGACTGGGGGGGCTAATTGTCTAACCTTTCAAGTACAAGTAAGTATATTGCTTTGTTAGTTCGCCTATTTAAAACTAACTTTATTATAATCAAAAACTAGCGAAACAATGTACTTCTACCTGAAAGGTGTTGTGATACATATTTAAGACAATAAGCCCCCTTTATGTGTCCCGCAGACATAGTATTAGTCAGAGTCCCCATTTGGCATCCCTGCCCAGCGAGCCCTCTAATGGGAACGGCCAATTCATTGCTTTAATAACTTCATATAGACTTAGAAGTAGCGCTACAATGTCTATTCGAAATCAGTCATTTGCATTCGTCCATAAATGTTGAGAAGAAAAAGTGAATTAAATAAAACATATTATTTGAACGTTTACAATGTCTGTTCTTTTATAGTTGTAGCATTACTTTCAAATCTTGTAAACACTTTAGGCACACGTACACATAATCATATGTGCTACGTCAATTTTTAGTAACGTGAATACAACAGTCACAAAAGTAAAATATAAAATAGCCTAGTGGAGGACACGATGGAGCTTTTGATGGATTTTCTAATGAGACGTCTACTGCTAAACCATGTAACTATAAACTTTATAACATGAAATAAAAGTTACTATTTTTCATAAACTGAACCAATCCGTTCGTCATAAACTGAGTTCGATTTGTGTTGGCTCTAGGAGTGTTGCATGTATCAGTGCCGGCGTTGGAGCGGGGGTTGGTCACGTGACGGGCGCTCAGGCGTCCGACTCGGCGCCTTTTAGCCGCAGCCGCGCGAAGTCCTCGAATATGATGTCGTCGTCCTGCTCTTGCCCGTTCTCGTCACTGGAGGAAGATGAACCGACATATAAATCTTTGCAGAGTACAAAACAAAGCGGGCGGTGCTCTTTAAGAGCTCTGCATACATTTCAATATTAACTGCTTGGATACGTAGCCGGCGACGCGGACGTCGCCATGGCGTCTTAATGAGGCAGAGCTCTTATTCGCACTATGAATATTGAAGAAGGTACATTCCCATCAGACAGACAGTTTTTTTTAAAGAGTTGTTTTTTTTCTTAAATTTTTGTAGAATATGTTTTAGCACGGTTAGTGTATAAATTTAAAAACAAACCTAGTTTTCCTTGATGTAGTTACCATTTTGTACATCAAGGACAATGTATTTCGAAAAATTGAGTAACCACGACATAAAAAAAAGTTTTGTTCTTCCAAAATCAGGACGTCATTATTTTGAAGGTTGATGATATAACATAAATGAGAACATGAAGAGATCATTATTATTAATAGTTCCTATATTGTAGTTCGTAACTACATCAAAGTTGATGTACACACGCTAGCAGATTAACCTTTCCAGAACTGTTAGTTTTCTCCAATCGATATTAATCCTTACACCCTAGTGACAAAGTTCAAAATGTATTGAAGAAATTTGTCATTTTGCGGTAGGTCGGAAGTGCGTATTTCCTAAAATAAGACGTATGTTTGTCGATTTATTATAATTTCAAACGGATGCCGCCGGTACTGAGGATAGTTACGGTATATTATTATGTGCCAGCCAAAAGTAAATATAGGGTAAAAAAAAATTATTAAATTGTTGACGTAAAATTAGTAAATGTTTTCTTTTTAAACACAATTGTTTTGCCTGCTTTAGCCCCCAAGCGGTCGCATGAGACCGCACCTACAAAGGACACACTTGACTTTGTACCGTGTTTTCATAGACTTTCAGACTACATACTTTAGTATAAACAAGGTCGATTATTTCGGTTCTGTGGTACATTTTATGCATCGTGAACGCAAAATATAGCATAGTCTATGCTCGATTCTGTCAAATTCGACGTTGACAGTTGCGCCAATTTCTGTGTCTGAATATTATCAAGAGTGAGTGGTTAAATCCTATATTTCTAGATGCGTGCGCTCACCCTCGCGGGCAAAGCAATGGCGCGCCGTTATTGGTGCAAGGGGTAAATAATAGCGGACACGCGCAATTTAAATTTTCTTAAGGAAAATTGTTAAGACAAAAAATGTAAAAAAAAATGATTTTTTATTTTATTATTTGGTTGTACTGCTGATAAAGGATCACGTAAAAAAATTTGGCTGTGTGTCCCAAATTAACCCTGTATAGAGTGATATCATACGGATGCGGGTCGAGCTGTATGAGGTCGTGGTCGTGCGCAGGCGCGGGCGCGGGCGCGGCGCGGGGCTCCTCCTCGGGCTTGGGGTGCATCAGGATGAACGGCAGCTCCGCGCTCAGGTCACTGCGGGGAGAAGGAGGGAAACACTGGTAAAACGAGGTCAAATCACAACATCAAAAAAATACTAACTGCCATACTCAGAGACCTCAATTAAGTTTTATTGATAATTAAATGTGTTCCTTCTCTATTTAGCACTATACATAAGAAAGTGACAGCAAGAAACCTAACATTGTCATTAAAACTTAATTGATGTCAGTAAGTAGAGCCTGTAGAGGAGCTCGATGGCGCAGCGACTAGCGCGTTCGGCCTGCGATCTTGCCCACTAAGCAACTTTCGCAGGCCGCTTTCGCTGGATGGGTGACCGAATTAAAAATATCTCGAGCTCCTTCGTGCTTCGGAAGGCATGTAAAGCCGTTGGTCCCGGTTGTCGTCGAAATATGGCAGTCAATAAAACCCTCCAACCGGCATTGGGCCAGCGTGGTGTGTTATGACCCAACCTCTTCATGTGATGTTGTCCAAGCGGGGAGGCCTGTGCCTAGCAGTAAGACGATTATAGACTGATAATGATGATGAAGTAAAACCTGCATACTGTCCCACTGCGAAAGCCTATATCATTGAAATCAATTAATACATACATACATATAATCAGGACTATTATCTCCGAAAGGTTGGTTTTTTTTAGGCAATGAGGACCGCAAAAGCAGTCCTCTGCCATAGTCCACTTTTCACCAAATTGCGACTGCACATGTGCTCTGTGTGACAGGTGGTGAGCCTATCGCCGCTCTATGCTGTTGGATGAATGTGCAGTCTTTAGTCAGTTAGTCGCCTTTTACGACACCCAAGGGAAGAGGGGGTGGTAGGTAGTATTCTTTCACCGCTACGCAACACGGCTATCAAATAATGAGGATTGGTCTAATCTAATAATATCAAAGTAAACCGTTCGCTCCAGCTTTCGCTACAAACCACCAAACTCCATTGAGCCAGCGTCCATTAGCCAGAGTACATTATCAATAAAGTATATTTTAAAAATGTTATAAGATTTAAAGAAGCAAAGGAAGTGTCAGGATCAAAGCAAATGGAAAACTGTGATGGCTGCGCTACTTGCTTACGTATGTATATTTTAAAAAGGAGAAAATTTAATAATACTAATTTCTACTCACCCGCCTAATGGTCCTAAACAGAGTTTCACTTTGACCTTGTATTGGACTATGATACCTAAATTTTCACGCTGCGAAGGGTCCGCGATTCTGAAAACAAAAGTACAAGGCAAATTTAAAAAAAATTCAGAGAAAATTTTATAACGAATAATATAAGACTACAACCTACAAACCAAGTATCAAAATTGGACAAGTAATTAGTGTTTTCATGCTAAGCTGGCCGTCCGCTGTGGTGTGAGCGAGCCCACCGCCGCTGTCTCGCTCTAACATACTCACAGCGTGCTGGACGCAAGGTTGGTGTCATCATGCTTAGCTGGACGTCCGCTGTAGTGTGAGCGAGCCCGCCGCCGCTGTCTCACTCTAACATACTCACAGCGTGCTGGACGCGAGGTTGGTGTCCTCGTGCTAAGCTGGCCGTCCGCTGTGGTGTGAGCGAGCCCGCCGCCGCCGTCTCGCTCTAACATACTCACAGCGTGCTGGAGGCGAGGTTGGTGTCCTCGTGCTTGAGCTGCCCGTCGAGCGCGAGCCCCCACTTGTCCTTGTTGTTGGCGAGCAGCGGCGTCAGCGTGAACACTTTGCTCAGCGTGAACCCGGGGCCCACAGGACAGCCTTCTCTGTAAAATCAATGGCTCAAATTATTTTGCGTCATTGGGGCTACTTACTGGTTGACTTTCCAAACGGCAGCAGCCTTTTGGTCGCCATGGCATGTATGCGTTTATGCAACAGCCTGCCATGTATGCCCATGCATTAAATTGATTTCCTATTCGAATCCAGTATCATCATACTCATGTAAGTATTGTCGAGCAGATCCGTCGTTGGTGTACAGGGCACGCTGTCGCTTGTCGAGTATAGACGACTGTGCTCAAAATGTTAGACAAATTGATCTGGATGTGAGCTTTTGTTAAACAAAATATGTTTAAAATGAGTTGAGGTAACGGAAAAAGGTATACCTACTTTTAATTTCTCATCTTAAGAATACATACTTTATTTTAGTTTCGAAAAGTTTGTGAATTATTATAGCAAGGCGGGTTATTCATAATATAAATATTTAAATTTATGAAAATGTCGCTGTTGGTAGCTGAAGCCCTTTTACAGCAGCGTGAGCAATAAAAGTGTTGAGCTAAAATACTTTAAATGTAATGTTGTTTGCATTAATAAGCGATTCAAACAATACTTAAACTCGGAAAATATTAAATGAGAAAAAATCAAGGAGCTTGGTCTGATGCATCGCGGAACTCATGCACTCACACCCAAACATTTACTTACAGAGTTTGTATTTTTAAATTCTTACTGAACGTCTTTATGAAGGGGAAGTGAAATATTCGCATCACGTTCGTTTTGTGTTTCCTGAATCAGAAATGTTTTATCATGTGCCTACTGCGTGCTTACATATTGAAAATACAAATATTATTATAAAATATCTGTTTAGAATCAATTTAAAGCCGTGGCTCTTGTGTGTGTGCTCTCTTTGCCTGAGCAAAGGATAGAAAGTTACATAGAAAAAAACGGGTCGGTACAATAGACAATGTCATTAAGCATTCATTATTCATTCGGATTTCGGGAAAACGTAATGGCGAAGGTCTGATAGTTACGGTGGCTGTATTGATTTCCCACGGTACGGGACAGCCCAGACCTTATTATATGGTTTAAAACCAACCGCGGTTCGTAAGCGCTTGTAATTCTGACGCCAGAGTTCGCGTCGCGTTGGTTGAGATTTCGGTGTGTTCAGTTGGAAACTCATCACACGCATCGGCACGTGAGTTTGTGAGATAGTAGTAAATCGGATTAAATCTTAATAACCTCCTTGTAAACAGCCATAGGAGGCTGCTGTGTGTAATTAATCGGACGGACGAACGCTGACGTACCTCTGCACATTACCTCGCGTGGTTAGCTAGTGGGAACCGGTTCCCGGTGATAACGTGGAGGAGGCGACTGCTGGGCGAGTCGGATAGTTTTTTTTTTTATAGCAGAAGGAGGCAAACGAGCAAGCGGGTCACCTGATGGAAAGTAATCACCGCCGCCCATGGACACCCGCAAAACCAGAGGAATCGCAGACGCGTTGCCGGATTTGATTTGGACGAGCCTCATGGAGTCAGCAGGCGAGGCACGCCACCGAGACTGGCGTCACATCACAGCAGCTGGGCGGCGACCATCCTGTTTCCTCCCTAACCCCAACTCCTATACTAAGGTTGCAAGGCGGGTTAACGATCCCACCAGTCGGTAAGCCCATAATTTATCTACGCATAGTGTTTAATTTTAGTTTATAAGTCTTAAACGCTGCGAAGCGCAGCTGTTCAGGCAACCCATGATCGGTGACCTGGTGGTCCATGGTTTGTCTGAATCAATATCCGTATGTTCAATTCACATATTTCTCTAGTAAGAATCTATAGTGCAGCAAATGCTGCTTCAGGTTTACCAGACGTTGAACTTTTTGTCTCCATAATTATGATAAAAGCCAAAAAATTGGGACACATCACACACATTACAATTTATATTTAATTTATTAGGTTGCAATTAACTTTCAAATAGAAAAATCTCTGTTACATATACTACATTTTATATATTGTGTTCGTTAAAATTTGTATTCTGTTGCTGTACTTTAAGTAAATAAATTAATAGTTGTTGGTCTCTCATTTCAAAAATGTAACACCATGAACCATGAGTGAATATTATATTTAATCAGCTTGATGTCCCACATAATAAGTCAGGCAGTCTCATTGTCGAATTTTATAATTTATATATGTAAGGCAAAACAACAGATAATAAATTTCAGGTCTTATTAGCTTGCGGTGTGTGTGATCTTCTTGTACCTATTGTACGTGTACTTATTCGTGAGCTGCGTGTGCGTATACGTATGAATGCGTGTACGAATGCGTGTGCGTCTCGTGTGTGCGTGTGTAAGCGAGACAGCAGACAGCGGCGTATACTGACTCGCTCTCGGCCTCGGCGACGGTGCACTTGTACTGCGCGGTGGAGAACAGGCAGATGTCCGCGAACTGGCGCACCGACACCTTGATGCGCTTCACCGTCCGGTTGGAGTTGTTCGCTATGTGCACGTTCACCGCTATGTTCTCGCCGTGGTGGTACAGCTCCTGCGTTGCGAACACGCAGTCAGTAATTTCAATAAGAATATTGGAATTGACACTCTTGTGGGTTAATATTCAAAACAATAAAAATTTCACAGATCTCGTGCTCTACACGACTTGAAAGGGCATTGAAAATTAACCTAGCTATTATAGATTACTAATGAAAAAAAAAAATCAAAAAAATTATCAACTTTTCCAAAATTTGTTTATACTACCTTAAAGCCCCTAATTTTCCGCGTCTATTAAGAGGTTTTACGCATTTCGGTTTCCCATACAAACTTCCAAATCGAAATTTTTAAAAACCAATAGGCCAATTTAATAAAACTTTGCATGCTAAACCAAAATACAGGGATCTAAATAGTTTGTTAAAAACATTTTTAAAAAAGGTTGTGATATATCAAATATGTTTGTAATTATATTGTTGGTTGTTGTAAAATATCTCAATGTGTACGTAGTCTTACTAGCTCGTACAGTAATGGTTGTAAAATCCTTGATAAATTATTGCGAAGAATTGAGTTTATTCTTATGAGTAAGTATGTGTTGTTACCTTGTCGAGCGACGCCTCCAGGTACAGTTTGTTGGGGCTCATCATGAACTCCTTGGACACCTCGACGGACGGCTGCTCGCCCTGCTTGCTCGGCGCGTACATGATCTTTCTGATGGCCAGTCGCACGGAGTTTCTGGAGGCAGACAATGTAGTACTGAGCGCTAAAATTAATCGTGTAATTAAACACTTCACGGATATACGACACGGATCCATTCACGTTCATTTTCCTGACCCCTTGAGGATCGTAAAACCAGACACAATTGAAAATTAATTGTTTCGCGACCGCCGGCGGTCTTATGATCCTTGCATGACCTATTGATATTTTATACGGACGTTTCTAGTTTCGACCGCTTTGCAGTCTCCGTGGACAGGAGAGACTGCCTGTTTAATATACGCGAGTAGGTGCGTAAATAGTACATATTTAATTTTAATGGCTAGTGTAAGAGTTAACTTTAGAAATCAATGCTTAATCATCGTGATTTTATGTACTATTTCGCAGTAAGTCTTGCTCATAAAGAAAATTCAGTAGCCCTGTGCAGGCGAATAGGTAGTGGACATTTCGGAACACATATTGATTCTTATAAGTTTGTGCGGCTGTTTCCCGAGTGCGCTACTGAGTCTTGCCCCAGTTGTAGTTGACGTCACTGAGTTTGCAACTCTATTATTAACTATAGGGCCTTTATCGTATAGCAAGTAGACAACGAAGGTCTTAAGTTCGTAACTGACGTCTCAGTGGGAAGCGCTACATCCCGGTTTCTACTAATGAATTGTTACGCTCATCTTTCGTCATTAACAGCCTATAAGGGTCCCACTGCTGGGCACAGGCCTTTCCACATACACAAGAATGGCTATCTATCGCTTACCACGCTGGCCCAATGTGGGATTTTGGGTTTTAACACCCCCATCTCACGACGACAACCAGGACCAACGGCTTTACGTGCCTACTGAAATACGGAGGAGCTCGAGATTTTTTTGATTTTTTTTTTGCTACAAACAGTCGTGTACTTTAACAATAAATATTGACAAACAATTGTTATGTTTAAAAGACATTGAGTGCCCAAAAAATGTTTTTACAAAAGTATGTTACATGGCTAAGCGTGATCAACAAGAACAAGTCAATAATTAAGCACAAAAAAGAGCAATTAGAAAAAACATGAGATGAGATGTTTTAATGTGGTCAAACATCCAGTGACAGTGACCTGGCATTGCTAAACTTGCATAACATTGCTTGAAAGCCGGATTCCCTGCGGAGCGCTCAATGAATAGAATTTCTACTGTGTCTAATAGCGCCCCGCGTTCTAAGTGTTAACCAGCAAGATCGCTAGCCGCTGCGCCATTTAGCTCCTCATATACCCACCTCTCATGCAGCTTGTCAATTTTATGATCTTGCTAGTCGGGAAAGGTCTCGAGTTTACAGCTGACGTCTGCAAGTCTGCTATAATATACTAGAACTTTGGTGAGCTCACCTCTCTTACAGCTAGTCAATAAATCTTGTGAGTCGGCGAAGTCCACAGCTGATGTCTCAAGGAGTCTGCTATAATGCTACAACGTTGCAGCGCTCACCTTTTGTGCAGCATGTCAATTTAGTAATGTTGCAAGTCGGCAAAGTCCACAGCTGATGTCTCTGGCATCTGCTATAATGCTACATTACCTCTTGTGCAGCATGTCAATTTTGTGATGTTGCAAATCGGCAAGTCCACAGCTGATGTCTCTGGCATCTGCTATAATGCTACAACGTTGCAGCGCTCACCTCTCGTGCAGCGTGTCAATTTTGTGATGTTGCGAGTCGGCAAAGTCCATAGCTGGCGTCTCTGGCATCTGCTATAAAGCTACAACGTTGCAGCGCTCACCTCTTGAGCAGCATGTCAATTGCGAGTCGGCAAAGAAAACAGCTGATGTCTCTGGCATCTTGCTACAATATTGCAGCGCTCACCTCTTGTGCAGCGTGTCAATTTAGTAATGTTGCGAGTCGGCAAAGTCCACATCTGATGTCTCTGGCATCTTCTATAATGGTACAACGTTGCAGCGCTCACCTCTTGAGCAGCATGTCAATTTTGTGATGTTGCAAATCGGCAAGACCACAGCTGATGTCTCTGGCATCTGGTATAATGCTACAACGTAGCAGCTCTCACCTCTCGTGCAGCGTGTAAATTTTGTGATGTTGCGAGTCGGCAAAGTCCACAGCTGATGTCTCTGGCATCTGCTATAATGCTACAACATAGCAGCGCTCACCTCTTGTGCGGCGTGTAAATTTTGTGATGTTGCGAGTCAGCAAAGTCCACAGTTGATGTCTCTGGCATATGCTATAGTGCTACAATATTGCAGCGCTCGCCTCTAGTGCAGCGTGTCAATTTAGTGATGTTGCGAGTCGGCAAAGTCCACATCTGATGTCTCTGGCATCTGCTGTAATGCTACAACGTTACAGCGCTCACCTCTTGTGCAGCATGTCAATTTAGTGATGTTACGAGTCGGCAAAGTCCACAGCTGATGTCTCTGGCATCTGCTGTAATGCTACAACGTTGCAGCGCTCACCTCTTGTGCTGCGTGTAAATTTTGTGATGTTGCGAGTCGGCAAAGTCCACAGCTGATGTCTCTGGCATCTGCTGTAATGCTACAACGTTGCAGCGCTCACCTCTTGTGCGGCTTGTCGTCCTGCGCGTCGGCAACGAACGCCTTGAGCTCGTAGTCGACGCCGCACGGCTTGCCGGTGTCGCCGGGCGCCGGCTGCAGCGTCACCGACGCGGGGCAGTGCGGCGGCAGCTCGAAGTAGAACGGGTGCGCGGCGGGGCCCAGCTTGCGCACCAGACGCTCCTGCAGCCGCGTCAGTGGTCGCTTCACAGTGTTCGTCGGCGGATATATCTGTGTGAGATAGTTTTAGTTTAGAACGCGACATACCTACTGTTTCTACATGTAAGGAAACTGCGGTAGCTTAGCGACGACCTCCGTGGTGGAGTGGTTTGCACGCCGGTGCTGGCGTCGTTCGGGCATCAATTCAATTTCGAATTAAGAGACTTATATTAATTATTATTAAGAGATTTATACAAACTTCCAAGTCGAAACATTTAAAAACCAATAAGCCAATTTTGATGAACCTTTGCATGCTAAAGTAAAACACAGGGATCTAAATAGTTTGTTGAAAACATTTTTAAAAAACTTCTTTTTTTTTACTAGGTATGGATTTGCACTTGATCCTAATCAAGCCCAGGGGCTAAGACAGGATCTATGATGGTGCGAGCTAACCCAGAAGGTGCCTATTTACTCTTGCTTTGAAGATGGACGGGTTATATGTACTCGGAAACACAGACGCAGGGAGGGAGTTCCACTCCTTTGCTGTACGCAGTATAAAAGATGTTGAGTAGCGCTTTGTGCGACATTTAGGAATATCCACCAAGAAAGGGTGGTAGCCCGCAGTGCGTCTGGATGTCCGATGGAAGAAGGGGGATGGCGGTATGAGCTCATGCAGCTCCAGAGCACACTCTCCGAAGTACAGTCTGTAAAAGACCGACAGACAGGCAACTTTGCGGCGGTGAGCTAGGGTGTGAAACTTGCTCTTCACCAGTTCTTTGTCGCCAATTAGCTTCTCAGCTCTGCGTTGAATCGTGTCCAGTGCAGCTAGTTGGTATTTCGCTGAGCCGTCCCACAGGTGACTGCAATATTCCATGCAAGATCGGACTTGAGCTTTATAGAGAGTTAAAAGCTGTCCCGGCATGAAATATCGCTTGACCCTATTTAAATTTTTAGTTTAATAAACGTTTTTTAAAAATGTTTTTAACAAACTATTTCTACTTTCGACTTGGAAGTTTGTATGGGAAACCGAAATGCGTAAACCCTCTTAACTGTTTTTCTTACTTTATTTCGGGTCTGGGTGTTTTTAATGTATAATACGTATGTTTATCCGTTCTAATGTAGTCAAGTTTCAAATTTAAGCTAGATAATTGCCAAGATAATAAAATAAAATTAACTTAATTGTAATACTATAGAAAAGGTTGTTTGAACTAATTTGTTTATTAATCAATTAAAGAATATGCACAGACGGCCACAGAATAGTTTAACCCTTTCCAAGGCAATGGCAGCTATATTGCCACTAAATATTGAACCTTATGCTCATGGAATACGATTGAAAAGCAATTAAAAATTTCGACTGTACTGCCCGTGAAAGGGTTAAAGCCATAATCTCAACGAACTCAGTAGTTGTTATGACATAGTGCTACATTGTAAAGCTACTTCTGATGCCGCCAGTGCATAGATATGTCTAAACATAGCTGAACCGACTGTATAAATTAAATATTCGATAAATATACAATTCCCTATCGTGATATATAGCATAATAAGTTTCAACTCTGACATCTGATAAAGAGTGGTTTAGTATGAATTGTTTGTTGTTAGGTCAGTTACGTATCGATTGTACAATACACTAACAGCGGTTAGTATTCACACACACGCTTGACTCACACACAATTATGACTTTATCGTGAGTATATTAATTAATGGACATGCTGCAATTAGTCATTGTATTAAAACGTAATTAGGGCAAATTAAATCATTTAAAAATAATAAAGTAACTTATGTATGTATGTAATACGTTTGGAAATTAACAAAGTCATTAATCATTCATACATAATGATAAGTGAGACACATTGCAGAAGTGAGACATAAACCTACCGGATATAAATTCATTCATTATAATTACTGGTTCAGCTCAAGCTTGTGGATTTGTTAGGTGGATTAAGAATAAGAATAAGAAAATTTTAATTGGCACACACACACAGATTCATACAATACAGCACATTAACAGTAATAATAATATATAATAAAATGTTTACTAGAAAAAAAAATCAACCAGTCTCAGGAAGCTCAAATGGGATTCGAACCCATGACCTTTGGATTAGCCTGACAGGTGGTGAACCCATCGCCGCTCTATGCTGTTGAATGTATGCGCAGTCTTTAGTCCGTTAGTCGCTTTTTACGACACCCAATGCAAGAGAGGGGTTGGTAGTATTCTTTCACCGCTGCCCGACACAGTTAATAAAAACAGATAAAATAATAAACTAAACAGTATTACGAGTATCATCATCGGTTAATCTAACATTTAATTTGGTTCGGCAACTACACAACCATTCTATAATCGCATGTCATCAATAAACTATTACAACACTACTTCAACAACCATGTTGAAAAGGATATGAGCAGGATACATTGCGTTATCAACGCATGTCATCTATATTGAAAGCCGCACGCAAACTATTTTAATATTCTGATTCTGACAAAATAATTAATCTATGTCAATCCACTGCTAGATAAAGGGCTTTCCCAATGCATGCTACTGGTAAACAAGCGTAATGCTTGACGAATGCTCACCCTATTCGATCGTTACCAGAGAATATTCATAATTCGCTACGCTCGCGGTCGTAGCGGCAAGTGGCCAGCACGTGGCCGAAAACCTTGCGCTCCTTCACGTAGTCGGGCTAGGGTTGCCAGATGGTCTGATTCGTCTGGATTCTCAAGATATTTTATGTGGTGTCCAGACTCCAGACTAAATACAAAATCTCCAGACAAATAGTTTTCGTAAAGATTTACGCACAAGTTATAAGAATGGCGGCGGCCGGCGGCGGACCAGCCAGTCGCTCGCGCCTCTCTAAAGCCGAACTAATAATTAGGCTGAATTTTAATGTAAATTGTTTACATTTTAAATCATACCTCAAAACACCTCAGAGCTCGAAATTGGTAGAGGCAGTAAAATCAAACAAAAAAATACTTGTGGCAACGTAAATGTGGCAACGTAAAAATTAAGTTTAATGGGGTAAATAATGAAGCACGAGTTTGAATGATCTCAAAATTGTTAATTATTTAATAAGGTTTGATATCTTGATTGATATTGATATTGATCAAAATTGTTGATTTTAAAAATAAAAAGTAAAATTTTGATTCTTAAAATTTATTTCTGCAGATAATAAATAACCCCAAAATTCAGACATTTTGAAATTTTTTCCAAATAAAAGTCAGGCTGATGATGATGATAGGCGGTTGTGTTACCTGCTCGGCGGCCAGGTACAGGTCCTTGCGGAAGGTGAGCCCCAGCACGTCGAGGTCCTCGCGCCCGTAGCGGAACGCGGCCAGCACGTGGCCGAACACCTTGCGCTCCTTCACATACTCGGGGTCGATGAGCACCACCCCGTCTGCACAGCACCGAAACGGTTACGGGTTACAATACTTACATTATACATACATGATAATCATGACTATTATCCCCGAACGGTTAGTCAGAGATAGGGTTACCAACTTTAAAAATAAAAAATAAAGTATTTTAAGGTAAAATACGAAAAATAAACAGTATTTTAGAAAAATGGATAGTATTTTATTTTTTTCAAAGATTTAAGTATAGCTGCACCGCGCAGACAACGTTCGCAACTTTTTAAACAGGTATAATGGTTACCAGTGCACAGTGATACAAACAGTATTTTGGATACTTTATTTTTGTTCACCAGTAAAAACTATAATGTAGTGAAAAACAGTACAATACTAGTAAACATTTTATCCCATAGGTATCTATCTATAAAGCATTGTGAATGCAAAATTTCCACAATAGAAGTATAATACTGTTTTTAACAATATAGTTGGCAACCCTAGTCAGAGACTAGGCAATAAGGACAGCAAAAGCAGTCCTCTGCCGCGTAGTCCACGTTTTACTATAGTCTGACCGCTACCGCTGTACCGCGCCTTGGGTATGCGAGCGGCGAGGCGGGGGGGCGAAACAGTTGCTAAATTTTGTCATTCTGCCGTCATCGCTCACGGCGGCAACTAGTGTGTCAGACGCACATGAGATAAAAATAGGTCGTGCATTATCTCGAGATAATCAAGACTGTCATTTTTAAAGTGGCCGAATATTTTAAGAAAAGAAAAGCAAACAAAGAAAATTTATGTTATATATTTCCAAGAATTAAAGATTTATTTCTTTTATATTGGTTCTTTAATTGTACTTATCTAAAAATCATACTGGACAAAAACGGATTGAATGTAATTATACTCGTAAATATAAAACTTCAATAAACTGTGTTTCGATATCGTAAGATCTGTCTTGACACTACGAATCTCATGTGAGTTCATGCTCTTTACTTCCCCCCCCCCCCCCCCCCGAAAAATTAAGACTTCTTAAAATGTTAAAGATTTTTTAATTATGTACACAATTTTGTGTGTAAACTAGTCAATTCATTCGATTATTTGATCATTATGGAACCCAAACAAACGTTTTGATAAATAATAGAAAAATTACCTTTTAATTTTATAAAAATTAAAAGTGACAAACCTTAAGCTTCGCTAGTTATCTCAAAAAAAGCGCTAACTAGCTGAGAGACATCGTTTCCTAAACATATTTTTTTTCAATTTTACAAAAATAAGAAGACAACCCTAACACTCAATTGGCGCGTAGGTATATAAAACAAGAAACAGGCCCAGCTTCCGTACTGCTTTAGCTTATATTTATACTGTGCTATAAGCGACTGCACATCTGCTCAGCGTGACAGGTGGTGATCCCATCGCCACTCTATGCTGTTGGATGCATGCTGTTACGAGTTACGGACCGGTCACGACCTTGCCACTGTGAGCGGGGGCCCGAGCGGATTCTTCGACCACTGCGCGATATGCGGTAGACTGTCGTAATACCGGACAGAATAGGACTGCAATTGTTAGCAACCTCTAGTAGTCTTCGCGACAGACAAGGGGACACAGTACGAATGTCTCAGTCAATAGTCACAGAATGGATGCAAAGAATCCTCTTATCGCGTCACTTCGCTTTACAGCGGCAATGTCGTGACAGAGCCGTTAGTGACGGATTAATTAAATGAACTTTTCAGCATCAGGTGGAAAGTAAAAGGAATCGTTCACGGAGATGTTGCTTGCTCTATTTTATAGCACGGAAGCATATCTTGGACAATTTTCATTATAACGTTAGGGCATTGCACAACTATAATGGACGAAACATTTTTACCAGTTAAAAAAAAACCGTAATTTTTATAAAAAAATGAAATTGCTGTTAGTTTCATAGATATATTATATTTTACAAAAAAAAAAATAAAACTAAGTGACACTTAATAAGTTTCCTTTTGTCTGTCATCCCGGGTGCTTCGGAAACTCTTTAACTTTTTACTGAATATATTCTGAGAGACGTTTATTACAGCGACCGTTGGTTACAAGTCAGTCTCTTACTAAATTAAACTAATATTACTTACTAACATTTAGTTAAAAACCTCATTTTAAATTCGTTTAAAAGAAATTAAGGGTGTTCAGTTTCATGGGTGGAACTCACCCTTAATTTCATTTAAAGGACTAAAAAATTATTTTGTATATAGCAACTATAGCAATACTCACCAATCGGGTCTACATGTGTTATGTGGTCTACGAAGTCCCTCTTCCCTAAATATACTGTTATCTGAAAATAAGAAAATTTATCAGTTAAGTTATTCATTACATTTTAAAAATACCTTCTAATAATACTTTTGTGACAAAACATTAACAAACGTAAAATATTATTTAACATTAAATTTTTCATACGTCTTTTATAGGTAATTTTCATTTTCTTTACTTCGTTTAAAAATATTAAATTGCATTAAACTAAGTCAATAGGCTTATCGGACATTAACATAACAAATAACAAGAAGAATTGGTGAATTAGCCTTCAAAAACACAATCGAAGGAATTAGCTTTATTTTTGGACAAATACTTTTCTCCATCGACAATGGTCGCAGCCCGCAGGATGATCTAGCAACGCGATGCTACGACGGCCTGGCCACGACTTCGTCGCTCCCAGCGGCGGCTTAGAGCGGCGCGATCGGGCTTAGCGAAGAAATGTACTAAACTGTATAAAGCATGCCACGCCGCCCCGCCTGACTTGTTGCTGCGGCGGCCTTCTCGTGGAGTGCTTCAAACAGTTTAGTACATTTGGTCGCTTAAGCTCCGGTCGCGCCGCTCGCCGCCGCCGCTGGCGCCGCCGGGAGCGGCGAGGTCGTGGTCAGGCTGTTACAGTGTTACGGCGTGTACTTACCTTCCCATTGGGCGAGCTCTTCTTGAAGACGCGCGTCGCTTGCCGCTGCTTGTTGCTTCCCGCGTCGTCCATGCTGCCGCCGCGGCCTCCGCACCACTGTCGACAAACACACGAAAACACGGTTAGATCTTGGCAACGGTTAACTCGGCGCTTGCCGTTCGAGGTCCTAACCTTAACTATCCATATGGTATAGAAGAGATGGAACTAAATTTTAGTGGGTAGGCCTCCCTTTACCACCGTCAAGTTTTACTGACTGGGCGGAGGATGATGATGAGGAATTCCACATAAACCATGGTCACTCCAGGCCTCGGTGTAAGCGTACAACATTTTAGTAAGTAATAAGTACTAGTAATTAAATGGGTATACTTCCCACTCATCATAACATCAGGGGTGAGTCCTACAATACCGCAACTTCTCGCCGGACGCTTCGGTATTCGTAATCGTAATAGAAATAGGGCGGGCGCAAAAAGAGAAGACTATTTGCCTTTATATTATTATACCTGATGTCAAGACGATAGAGCTAAAGGAGGAAAGATTAAGGCGGAGGAGGAAGCGCACTAAACCAGGAATCCTCGAATAGGAACTGTCGAAACAACAATTTCGCTTACAAAAAATTTGTCTTCAATCTTTAGATGGTTGCCAGTGGGATCAAACCCGAGACCACTGGTCTGAGATCGGTAGTTTAACCACAGGACCAGATCCAGAGGCCGTTAATAACCCAACAATCAAGGTAATCTTACTAATTCCTGTACTGTGTGTATATTAAATATTTATTGAGTATCGGAAAACTGAAAGAGCGACAATTATTGTCACCAGTCAATCGCACTTATTTATTTTATTTACTGAGCTAAGCTTTCTCTACAAGCCTTTACGAAAACACATTACTTTTATCATGAAACGTAAAATATAAACAGAAAATGTTAAAGCAATGTGGAACATGATATTGTAAACTAAGGAATATAATTTTACTTTTCTACAATGGTTGATTAGATGTGTGCGGCGCTCAATAGGCAACAACGGCGACTGCTCTGTCACGGGCCCTAATTAGGCCGATTTCAGTTCTTTTGGGCAAAAAGGTATTGTATTGTATGGTTCTCGTTTGATGAAGGAGTATAAGAAACGAGAAGAAAATTGAGGTAAGTACATGTAAGGAATTCTACAGTGCCCGCAGTCGCTCGCACGTATTTGAGACGATGCTTTTAGGGGTTATGTATATGATTGTGTGTTGTACAGGCATCATCACATAGGTCGTTGTAACATAAGCATCAAAAATACCTTTGTGAAAATCAAACCTCAGCAGTTGGTATGATTAGAATTGTATAGACTACTTCAAACATAACTTGATTAGGGCCCTATTACATTTCGACTGTGATTTTTGCGTAAAATGGCCAATTATGGCGTTCTCGATCTCAGAAACAAAAATACATTAACAATTTTGACTTATTGAATAGTGTAGTATAGCTATTGGAATACTCCGTAGCGGCATCGCTTTTTGTAAATTTTGCTTAACTTTTTAATTAAACCCAAAATTGCAGAGACAGATTTTCACACAATGCGCGAAGGCACTTTCCTGAGCTCATCGATTGAACTACTGTTTTAAACAAATACAAAAAAATTAATGTTTTCTCTTATATAGTCGTATAGTGCGTAGCGGCCTTGGAATTTTTAGATATCATTGATTTTATAAAGAAAATAAATCTTATTCTAAACCAAAAAACTTCGAGAATAGATTTAAGTTAACTGTGAATTTCTCCTATCTACGACAATATTATTGAGCAAAATTTATACCAGAATAATTGTTACTTCATGAGGAATATAGATTTTATAATAAATTTATTAAACCGATAAATACAACTGCAAAATTACTACAAAATGCGATGCGGCGGCCGTCCGAACTCAACTTATTCTCGCAGAGTAGAGATTTGTAATATTAATGAGCATGAATAAGCATGAATTTATTATCCTATTTCGATAAAAACGATAAATACAACTGCAAAATGACTACAAAATGTAAAAATGGGCATTTTACGCAATAATCACATTTGAGATGTAATAGGCCTCTTAAGTCAAAATAAACTTTACTCTATACTTACTAAACTAGCGGACCGCACGCGACTTCGTCCGTGCGCCCCGTAGCCCCGCACCCCGCGACGAATTTACATAATATTCTTTCACACAAACCTTGTCCTGACAATTACGAACACAACAAAAAAAGAATCATTCTAATCGGTCGAGCCGTTCTAAAGTGATACGCGTACAAACATTTCGACAATTTATATATATATATATATAGTTAGATAGATGAGAAGATCCTATTGATAGTTAATAAACTTCATGCCGACGGATCGACGAATAACGAAAAAAGTTTCAAAAGTTTAATAAGTATTAATAACGCTTATGTAACATTATTTTGTAGCTATAACTCCAGGAAGGAAACTTCAGTTCCACACTATGTAACAAAACAGCATTTAGAAAAGGATAAAATCTAATTTTAATATACATGGTGAGGACTTACGCGGGCCCTTGTAGGGCTCCAGGGTGCGCGTTACCGGCACAGTACCGCTGCGCAGTCGCACCACCCTGTAAGAACCAAAAAGGTAATTTAAATAAAAACTTATTATCACAGTGACATATTAAAACATTATATTTATCTAGCCACACAAGACACAAGTGTATATATGTCAGATTTTGCTAGTAATAACAAAAACGATAACAGTTAACATTATTTTTCTACCTACTTATGTATCGGACAGATTTTGCTAGTTATTAAAAAAAACCTAGGTATTACAAATATAGATTATTTTTTCTAGCCAGATAAGTGTAAGTAACAGATTTTGCTAAGTAGTTATATTTAGTGACAGTACGGTTTCTAACACGTTTTACGAATACACGATTTATTATTTAAATGGAACATTTACACGAATTAACTTCAAACGAAACATTACGATGAAATAATAATGTATTAGTAGCGGTCCGCCCGCAACTTAGTCCGCTTGAACACCGCGCGTATGTCGCGACGAATTTCCAAAATTTCCTTTCATATAAAACTTGTGAACACAAAAGAATTAGCCAGATTCAGCTACTGAAGTGATGCGCAAACTTACATTCGTGGCAATTGATCCTTTTTAGGGTTCCGTAGCCAAATGGCAAAAAACGGAACCCTTATGGATTCGTCATGTCTGTCTGTCTGTCTGTCCGTATGTCACAGACACTTTTTTCCGTAACTATAAGAACTATACTGTTAAAACTTGGTAAGTAGATGTATTCTGTGAACCGCATTAAGATTTTTACACAAAAATAGAAAAAAAAACAATAAAATGTTGGAGGTTCCCCATACCTACTTAGAACTGAAACTCAGTGTGTGGTATCTATGGATAGGTCTTCAAAAATGATATTGAGGTTTCTTGCGCGAGAGACACTTCCAAAGTGGTAAAATGTGTCCCCCCCCCCATGTAACTTCTAAAATAAGAGAATGATAAACTAAAAAAATATATGATATACATTACCATGCAAACTTCCACCGAAAATTGGTTTGAACAAGAACTAGTAAGTAGTTTTTTTTAATACGTCATAAATTAATTAATTTAAAAAAATACACTATTATTAAAACATCGATCAAAGTTTTATAGATAATGGTACGGAACCCTCCGTGCGCGAGTCCGACTCGCACTTGGCCGGTTTATAGATTTTATCCTAATGTTTGTTAGCGCGTTTAACGCGAATAGAGAAGTAGAGAAGTTTTATTTCAATATAGGTCTAGTTCGCGTGAATTTAAGGAAACAATACAATATTATTAATACAACAGGCACTTAAAAATAAATCCACTATCGTTTGTCGTGTGGTTTAGTATTGCGTCAATGAGAATAAATAAATTATCGTATAATAAAAAATATGTTACCTACGTCTTCAGTTACAATTTCACAAGTAGGTAAGTAGTAAAAGACAGATTATATTTCGTTTCGTTGATATCACAGGGAGGTAAAGAAAGCTGTAATAAATGTGTCAAGTCACATTACTGAGTTGCTAGTAAATAAACTGAGGCAGAGGGAAAATAGTGTTTTCTTGGAAGTCAGCACCCAATCTCAGTGTTGGGTCGTATATGTACCAAATGTCAAGGACTTTTATTCTTTAGTAAGTGTACTATTATTGACGAGATTCCATTTAAGACGAGGTTGGCGACGATAATGACCGTTGTCATAAACACTAGCGGGTTTTAGGGTGACGACAACATCCTACATTCCTAGAGAGTGAAGAAATTATCTGTAAATATTAACCGAACACTATTGTATGACATTCGTTTGCTATTTTAATTTAATGCGTATCCACATAAGACCAACGTCAATCTGGGTTTATCTCATAAGATTTTGCTGAGCGGAGTGAACTGATGAAGAGTTTTTTTTTAATGATTTCCTTGCAAGTTTCCTTTTACAAAATCATATGATGGGAATCAGTAAGTAGCAATTTAGAAACGATTCGCAGAGTAATAATGACGAGCCTTTTTAGACAATAACTGCCAAGATGCGGGCCCCGGGGCGTCATGGCAAGTAATCGGATTGACGGCCCTACTGGCTCGGAAGGCGATGCCGGCCGGGGGGTACGCCATTCAGAATTAACTTTCCGGGATACTTTAATAATTCCTTCAAAAGCCGTAATTGAGGTGAAATGAAAAACTTTTCCTTGTAACTCATTAAGTACTACGATTGCCGACTGTGTGAATTATTATTATGAGACTAGTGTAGGCCCGCGATTTCGTCGACGTATCCCGTGATATTGATAAAAGCTCCGGCCTTATTTACGTGGTTTTCCTGTAACTTTACACATCATGCAAACGAAATAGGTAAAATAAATGCGAGTAAATCCATATTAAAGTGTGTCATAACAGAAAGAGCTGTTTTCAACATTATAAGCATTCACTTTTTTATAAGGTTAGGTAATTTCCAAACAACCGTCGAAGTGCTGAATATCCGATTCACTTATCCTAAATCACAATAAATCTCGGACAAGCACAATTCGGATTCGGAACCGCGGAAAAACGTTTTCTATCAAGCGGATTTAGAGGGCCACAAGTTGTTTCCGCTCAAATGGAATAAACATCTGGGCGGTGACTGCAGGAGATGAGAATTAGTGGGATTCCTGCGAGGGTGGCGATGGCAGCCGGCAGGGCAGAATAATCCGATTACCGGCCTAGCGCGGAAATGCCGTCGACCTTGCCTCCGCGGGACATGCCCATTCCAGCGTAGGTACTTCAATAATTGTGTACAAATACTTCGACACAGCGACTTATTTTGTAATGGCAATAATTTGTGATAGATTAATGAACAAAAACAAAACATGTAGATGCTATTCAAAATACTTATGATAACCTAAGGACCTACCCGCGACAATGTCCACACAAACAGTTGTATTGTATCGTCTGTCGCGGGTTTGTAGATCGTATCACGAGGAATTATAGGATTCCCCCTCAATTTTTTTTTTATTCGGCAACGGGTAAGCGCTTTGCCTTTATCTCACCTGATGGTAAGTGACGATAAGGCCCAAGGTGGAAGCGCGCTTCACCCGGTATCCTCAACCACTGAGGAACTGGCTATCTTATCTCAAACTGCCGGAACACAACAATGCTATAAACATCGTTGTTATGGCGACAGACTTAGATAAGATGGTGGTAGCTAGCCAGGCGGACTTAACAGCTCTACCACCAACCAAACCGAGCACACAAAGATGGACCCCCCGCTGGGAATCGAACCCGGGACCTATGGGTCTGAAACCAGTGGCTTAGCCACTAGACCACAGAGGCGGTTAAGATATAAAAACTGTGATCAAAGAGTTTCCTATAAAATGTATAGAATATAAAAAGTAATTAATAGGTACATCCACATCAACTGTTTGTACGTAGTATTAGAGGATGTTATGTGTACGCCGTTATTTTGATTCAAGGAAAGTATACAAAAAATATGTTTAATAATGTGTCACGTAGCCGTACCTACCTACTAAAAAAATACATACATAAATACATAATATGTATTTATGTATGTATTTTTATATTATATTATCCTCGAAGGGTTGGTCAGAGACTAGGCAATGAGAACAGCAAAAGTAGTCCTCTACCATTAGTCCACTTTTCACCAAATAGCGACTGCACATGTGCTCAGCGTGACAGGTGGTGAGCCCATCGCCGCTTTATGCTGTTGGATGTACTTTTACGACACCCAAGGGCAGAGAGAGGGGGTGAAAAAATATCTGAACAAAATAAAGATGAGAAGGCACCCCTGATTAGTGTCCCGATCAGTTATTTCCAGTGACGGCCGGCGCGTGGCCGGCGGCACCCCGGCACTCGGCTTGTTTACTTTTCCATTTATATCTCATTCCGTCACACTGAACGATGCCTATCAGGACTTGATTGAAGATATCCCAACCGTCCCACACGGAAAGAAATTATTATAACAATACTACCAGAACATATTGTAAATTTCATTCTAGTTTAAAGAAACAGAATTAAGTAAAATTGACCGTATTGTCTTTTAACAACAAATAGTCGTATTTTAATAAAAAACAGAATGTTATAGTAAAAACACTTTAGTAAACAATACCCAAAACTTTTTATAAGTACATTTTATTATTTTAGAAAGAAAATTTCGATAATAGTAAAGTATACCGTCATAATTGGTTTGTTATTGCTAGCTGTCAATTAAACAATGAAATATTAAGGTTGTCTTTAAAATAACGGAAGTAACAAAAAATGATTTATTTGTTTATTTAAGCTAGATTCATATTAGTACTGTTTACCCCATATTTCGTTTGTTGTTGCAAGCTGTCAAATAATTAATACAATATCTAAGTTGTCTCTAAAATAACGCAAGTACCAAAAAAGATTCTTAAATAGTACTGTTTACCAGATTAGGTATGTTTTCAGTACCATAAATAATGTTTTTTGTAACATGTGGATCGTAATACAAAACGAATCGTTGTTTACGTGTGCAAATATTTTGGTTGGACATCGACTGGCGGTGGCCGGCCGGCCCGGCGGCCATGTTTCATTTCATCTTTCGGTTCGGAGCACTACGTGCGCGTGCGCTGTGACTTGTGAAAAACAAATAGTCAATTAAATAGTTAATAGTTAAATAAAAGAAGTATTCGTGATTAAATGCTCTCTGAAAAATTATTGGAATCCTGGCAGTTGGCCGAGTATGTACCAATTTTTGCCGGTAAGTTTTATAAAATTCCTTTGGCTAAGTAAGTACTTACCTAATAGTTTCCTATGAATTCCTGTAAGAAAATGTATGTTATTATTATGATTAGGCATACTATTTATTATGACCAGTAAAGATTTATCTAGCATTATCAATAGGACGGACGATATGTACCTACCTAATTATACTTATAGGTACCTAGACTAGAAATTTCTAAGAATAGGTACGTGACTGAATGCATAGAGCAACATTAAAACTCGACGGCTCGATCGACGCCAGTGGTTGAAAAATCGTGCGCCTTGTGAACAATACCTACTCTATGCTATACTAATGAACACAGTGAGGAAAGTTTTACTTGCCTACATCTATAAGAAAATTCATCACGGCGGGATGGTTCTCGCTCGCTCGTCTACTTAAGTACCGACATGAAATGTTGTATTATTTTCAGAGAACAAAATAGACATCAAAACACTTGGTCTTCTGGATGCGGACTCGATCAAAGAGCTGATAAGACCTGTACGGGACCGTGTGCGTTTCCAAAAAAATCTTATCCAGTGGAACGACTTAACTAACCCGTTAACAGTAAGTGATAAGTTCCTACCTACTGTTCTTACTTTATGTTAATGTAGTGATAAGAACTACAGCACGGAGAAGGTAGTTAAAATGTGCTTTGGAGTAAGATGTGTTTGTATGTTACTATGTTTCTTGATAACGACTGTGCCGATTTGGCAACAGTCTGTTTCTTTGCATGGTCCCATTGTTATTTAGTTTTAACATTTTCAAATATAACATTAAATTTAAAAATATCAATAACCCTATATTGATATCTAAACAGGGCCGTGACAATGACAACTAAGTTACAAAATTGAGACATCCAACTCCATTGGAATATGAAAATATCTTTGGACTTCATCAAAGTACCTACTTTCTTTTTTATCCAACTACAGAGAAGCAAAAAGGAGGGTTGTGATTTTAACTGTGATCCCTTATAACCATAACTTCTAAACTAGTATCATAATCATAGGTATATATGTATATTTGACGACCTCTGTGGTGTAATGGCAGTAATGGCACCCACACCAGGCCACCACTCGAGAGGTTCCGGGTTCGATCCCCGGTCAGGGCAAGTTGGAAAATGGCCTTTATCAAATTGCCCTGGGTCTTTGATTTTTATTTATATATGTATTTATTATAAAATATAGTATCGTTGAGTTAGTATCCCATAACACAAGTCTCGAACTTACTTTGGGGCTAGCTCAATCTGTGTGATTTGTCCCTATATATTTATTTATTTATTTTATATGTATAAGTACTTGTCTGTTATAAGTTACATTACCTTCATGTGCATGTATGTCACTTAATTGTTATGTTATTTGTATTAAATGATCTGTTTATCCCTATGGTTGACTGAGAGAGAATACTTTTAGCGTTAAGTCCGCCAATTGCAAGACAATTTATATTGTGGAACAATAAATAAATAATTTAACATATGAGGTATTTTAATTAGTGTAATATTTTATTATAGGTTGCTGAGCAGCAGCCTTCATGCTCCACATCGTCCACACCTGTAAATACTCCTGATCACAACGACGACACCCTTGATGACATACCAAATTTAATATTGGTGCCCCCATCCAGCATATCAGCAAGTATATCACCAAGGACTTCAACATCAATATTTTCATCAATTATTGATTCGCCTACAATTGATACGAAATAAAACCTATTAAACATTTAATGATCAAGCATCACACTTTTAAGATTAGTCAAACTTTTACTCATATATCTGTATACATTTAAACATGTAAGACCACCATGTAAATTTTTAAATAAATGTAATATACTCGTACACTCACAAACGTTTAATGTTTCGTTTTATTTAAAACTTGTTGACCATGCCTTCAATAAACATATAAAATGACGGTTTCTTGAAATTAAAAAGTCACCAGGTGGCGACACTGGGGTCAGATCTTTTTGACAAGAAGTGTCAAAATCCACCTCGACGGTCGCCAAGCTATCTTTATTTACTATAAATAGTAGGTAAATGAAGCTTGGCGCAGAAGGTTACTTTAGTACCTACGGCTTGTATTACAAGCTTGCTGCAATTGAGTCTTTATAAAAATGTAAGTAGCTGTTATCGTGTTTATTTTTTGCTTCACAATGTTTAAAAGGAGAATGGGTTATTAAAAAATATGTACACATTTACATGTTGTTAAAAAAAGTTAAAATCTGTCTGTTTAGTCGCTACAATTATATGCAAATTTCGTGACAAAACAGACAGATTACCAATTTTTTTTAACAACATGGCATTTGTGTACATATTTTTTTAAAGACCCATTCTCCTGCTTAAAATTGTAACGTAAAAAATAAAACATTGTTGTAATTACTAAAAAAATATAGTAAACTGAACAATATTACATTCTTATTATAGTAAACTCAATAATTTGGTCTGATAATGGCTAACCACAATGTTTGTAGCGAACACAAAATAAGTAGTAAAGTGTAAAAAAATATATAGTTTAGTAAAATCTCAACTTGGTTATATTTGCATTAAATTTGTTAATAGTCACTATAATAATCGATCAGCCGTTACTAAAAATCTGGTTATCTCCAAAATAAAGAATGGTGTTGCGAACAATACCAATTCCGTTATACTTAAAAAAGGGAAGTATGTAATGGATACAAATTGGTTTTTGTGCACTGTACACAAATTTTAATTATTTGTACCAGCATTTTGTTTAACTGTGCCAGATATTCTTGTAAGCTATTACTAGATTTTTGTAGTAAACTCGACAAACTAGTTAGCTGTCGTATATATTACACGACAATCTGGTTAAGTTAACTTTATTCTGGTTACCTCTAATAGAATTTTCTCTCCGTGCAAGTTCGTATATGAGAGGCATTATCGCCGAGCTCTCATTGTGCGTTAATTGATTGAGTGGACGAGTAAACCAATAGCTCGCTTGGTATTTGCAACTCGGTGTCACGATAAAAGTATTGAAAGAAGAAAATTGTGGACACATCGGATCTCCATAATTCAATGTCTCTGATTAATGTGTCGAAAGGAACATCGCAACATTAATATTAAAACGCTGTACAGAAAAAAAATACGGGTAAAACATATAAATGTGTTAGCAGTATCGCGTAACCAGCCACGGTAATATTACCGTGGCGTAGCGGTGAAAGAATACTACCACCCCCTCTCTTCCCTTAATTGGGTGTCGTAAAAGGCGACTAACGGACTACAGACTGTATATACCTACATCCAACAGCTTACAGCGGCGATGGCCTAACCACCTGTCACGCTGAGCACATGTGCAGTCGCTATTTGGTGAAAAGTGGACTATGGCAGCGGACTGCTTTTGCGGTCCTCATTGCCTAGTCTCTGAATAACCCTTCGGGGATAATAGTCGGGATGTACATATAAATGCAAACACGATATTAATATTTATTTTTATAATACTGACACTGATGTAGGTAGGTATGTGGTAATTCTGTAATTCTGTGGTGGCAGTTCATTTGATGACGACATTTATAACCATACACAAACTTCTGATCAATTTGTATTGAAATAAACCAGCGGCCTGCCCATGTCTCACGTCACTTCTATCTGGGTAGATTAACTTTTTCATCGCCTTACTAATCGTTTGCGAAACCACACTGTGGGTACTGAAATGGTCGCTTATCGTTTCTAAGCTGAGAGGATGAGTGAATGAATCAATGGCGAGCGATGCGAAAACATGACCGCGAGACCAATTATGATATTCATATTAAATTACGTCTGCGAAAGGTCGAAGATTAAAATCTCTCTTGAAGCTGTCGATTTCTTTAAAAGTTATCGTATCATTTCATTATCGACTTTGTGTAAAAATGAAATAGTAAAGGAATTTTTTCATCTTCATAAAAGAACCACACCGACGGCAGCTCTGGAGGTCCTTACGGACCTTCCACCCCTGCACAGTGTCATAGCAACAGAGGCAAAGAAAGCGCTACATAGACTTAAGGTGGCCGGGCAGTGGGACGCATCTAAGCCACTGACCAGACATACAAAATGGGAACCTAATGATTCCCTTGATAGGATCATGGAAATGGGGTCTGACCAAATATCCCCCCAGTACATGTTCGAAAAGAAATTCAGTATATATGTCCCAACTAGGGATGAATGGAGACAAGGACCACCGTCTCCAGAGAAGAACAGCCTAATCTGGTACACCGATGGATCCAAAATGGAGTCGGGTACTGGAGCAGGTATCTTTAGCAATGACTTCGAACATAGTCAAAGCATGGGAAAATTTGCAACTGTATACCAGGCCGAAATTTTTGCAATTCTCCTATGCGCAAAAAAGAATTTAGAACTCGCCCCTAGAAAGCGAAACATATTCATCCTGAGTGACAGCCAAGCAGCACTCAAGTCACTTATATCGCCCCGTATCGACTCCAACCTTGTACTTGAAAACACAAAAGCTTTAAACAAGCTAGGTGGACACAACAGGGTGAGATTGATTTGGGTACCAGGCCACATGGGAATCCATGGCAATGAAATGGCTGATGCACTGGCACCGAGCACCATCAACAAGGCCTTTAAGGACCAAATCCAAAACAGGCATAAAACCGAATGGGAAAAGCTACCCGGCATGAAACACTCAAAATCCTTCATAGGTGGAGACGCCCTGGGTCGGAGCAAAATCATATGCGGAGGTAGCAAAAGGCAGGCACGAACAATCATCGAAGCCCTGACCGGGCACTATGCCACAAAACAAATGCTCCATAGAATGCAACTAGCAACAGACAGCTTGTGCAGGGCATGTGGGGAGAAAACGGAGTCCATGCAACACCTGTGTGACTGTGACTCCCTTGCTAGGAAAAGAATGAGTCTCTTGGGATTCGCCTACCCGAAACCAGAAGACTTTAGGCTCTTCGCCCTCAAAGACATTGCCAAACTTATGGCAGTCATTTTCTCTGAGGAGACAGAGTGATAGGACGGGGTTGCACAAAAGATCCCAATGGGTCGACGTGCCGCTGCGAGAGGGAAACCTCTGCAGGCCCCAATAAGATAAGATAAGATCTTCATAAAAAGATTTGTCCTCCCACTCCAAGGGCACAAATTTAGGGAAACGGTTATACACCTGTTTACTGCTTTCTATTATAAAATAAAATGTTTTAAGTGATTGTATTGTTAACCGACTTCAAAAAAAGGAGGAGGTTCTCAATTCGACTGAATGTTTTTTTTTATTATTATCTGTAAACCCTCTCTGCCTCCGAACATTTAGTCAAGCTACCTTTCACTGTGAAAAATGTTGATTTAATACGAAGCATAAGAGAACTCAGAAAAAATATTCCCATTTCGCCTTTTCCAAATACTTACATATTTTCGTTCCGCCTCTTTGGAATAAATAAAATTGAATACGTATTGAATCAGTGACAAGTGTACGGAGGTACAGAGCGGGGAGATAGCCGTGAAAATGAGGCAGAGGCGGCGGCGGCGGCGGCGGCGCGGAGGATCTTTACAGCTCCACCTAACATAATAACTTTTTTATCGAATCTCACTTGCCACATGACTTTTGTATCAGTTTACATACATACGAGTATATTATACAGGCATACGTTTTGTTTCAATGTTCGAACGTATTTGAATATTGGAGTAATTGAAGCAAAGAAGCCCAGAATCATAGCAAATATGAAAGGTTCTCTGCTCACCCCTACGTCTACGAAGCTTTTTATAGCGAATCGTCGTAATACAAGCAACGTTTACTAAACTCGTATATTATGTAGATGTACAATATTTGCTAAATGTAATGTTATATACATATGGGTCTGCAATTAGTTAAGTAAAATTGCCCGAAATAGGTGAATAAGTAAAAATAATAATACTCACTCATTTAAGCAAATTGTATTATTTAAATAGATTTTTTAACGCGAGCCAGTAAGTGTCGCGTTTCATAGAAATTAAATTACAAAAAGCAGGATAGATAAAGATACACAACTGTTATATAATTCATGAGCTTGTCTCTTTGATAACATTGAAATGTTCAAATGTGTTTTAGCGACTGTAAAGAATGATTAAATATTTAAATGGAAACGTGTCCATGGAGAGAAATACGCAAATCTTTGCCATCACAGCTCAGCCGTCGCTTCGTCCGAGTGAAGTGGATAAGTGTTGACGTCCCAAGATTAGATTACAAGTCAAAATTCGTTTATGAATTGTAGAGCAGCGTGATCGGTCATACAATTGATCGAGTGCTACAATAGGGACACTTGTTTTATAATACCCTATAAGAAGTTATTTTTTGACCAACCAGGAACTCTTTACTAACATGCGCCAAAGTTGATTTTTTTAAACGGTTTTATTTATTATTATTATACCTTAGGGCCACTTGCGCATTCCAGAGTTAAAATATTTAACTCAGGGTTAGGTGCTAACCCAAGGTTAATTCAATAATTTGTCTTGCACTGCTAAGGGTTTACAGTTAACCCCAGGTTAAAACGTTAAATATTTAACCCGGCCAAATCGGAGGGTTAAGGTCCTTAACTCTGGGTTATTTATGCCAAATGTTAAATTTGTGAGGTTAGAGTAAGTTTGTTGTCAGTCGGTGCAAAGAAATAAAATAGTTGTATAGTACTAATCGTAATCATGAGTGACTTCTAGACTTATTATTTTCCGACGACGATGAAGAAATTATTGAATGTATAAGTTCCAACTATTTTAATAGGAGAGTGTCTGAAAGGATTGACCATTTCAATTTACAAGGAGACAAAGCGTTTCATCGACGCTTTCGAATAGAAAAAGAAAATGATTCATATTTATTAAGTAAAATTGAACATAAATTAAAACAGCCTACAAACAACATGTCAACCATCTTCATCTTGTTTCATGTTGAATGTGTTTGTAACCTATAAAGTATGTATTTAATAATTAATATCGCAAAGTAGCGAACTGTCACTACCTACTTGAAAAATATGGTTCACGTAAACGATTTTTTTTCATATCCATTGTAAAGAGAATCAATGATAATATCACAAATAAACACACAAGCCGAGAAAGAACAACAAAACATCCAAACCAAACACCCGATTGGCAATAAACACAAACACGACTAAAACGGCATGGTAATTTTAAATCCGACCAAGCGAAACCGACATTAGCTATTTACTGAAGAGTAAAAGAGAGATGTATACTTAATTCATTCATCGTTCGCTCTGTTTCATTTGGCCGCATGTGAATAGAATGAATGAATGTGAAAATAACTGTCAACAGATGCCAACCTTCAAAACCAAATTGCCGGGTTAGTTAACTCCGGGTTTATTGTCATGGATGCAATGCAAGGTCCGAGTTAAAGATTTTACAAATTAACCCTGAGTTAGTTAACTCGGAGTTATTTATTTAACTCAACATTTCCGTGCAAGCGACCCTAACTTAATTAATGGCTTCGCGTTTAGCATTAAGCCAATTTCAAATGGTATATATTTTTAAAGTACATTCAGTACGGTAGATTGAATTAAAATGGAGTCTCACAGTCACAACACACGTGTTGTTGCTAAAAGAACACGGGCGAAACTCCGCCAAAGATGATAATTAAAATTGACCACCGAAATTGGACCTTAGTGACAGGTTGATCTGCTGGTGTGTGTATATACCTGCATTCGAAATGCTGATGGACCTGCAAAATGGGACCGCAGTTAGGAAGAGACCGCAAATCTTGTCCAAACGCCGTAACATAGTTTTCTAACTTTTGCCTGAACATGAATGATGAATAAGGTTAATATGCTAGACTGAATTTGAAGTATAGACATAGTTCGTACCATAAGTTTAGAAATATTATAACTCAGCTCAGTAATAAGTATGAAATATTCTATTTTGATGTTTTTTATAAGCTAATTATTTTGCTAAAAAAGGTTCATAAATATTAGTATCTTTGGAAGTATTGACTTAATATACAAAACTTGTTGTATATTAAGTCAATACTTCAAAAGATACTAATATTTAAATGTTATGTTGGATGTGGTGATTATGGTGGTATGAAGGATGGTGGTTTGAACAGTAAAAGATAAATATTTTCGATACAATGGATTTTAAACAGTAAAAAAAAAAGGTATCGTAAAGCTTATTTAGGTACTCGTAGTCTCAATTACCGTCCCACTGCTGGGCAAAGGAATCCATATTTAAAATCAATAGTCATATCCATTGAGGTACAATAAACTAGAGAAGACACCGCGAAGCAAGTTTGTGCGCACTAAGGTTTCAAGCGATTGTGGACCTTGCGGCTGCACCTTAGTTGCGCACAAACTTGCTTCGCGGTGTCTTCTCTAGTTTATTTTACCTCAATGGTCATATCGTTACAATCGTTCAACGATGAGCATCGCGCAAACAATATGCAAAAAAACTTCGCGAGTATAGCGCAGTCATACCGTTTAGTTTAGCAGCGTATACGTCCCTTATTGCTGTCAGGCGTGAGAGCGACTAGGTAACAGACGAAAATAAGACTGGAATCGCATTAGAAAAGCAGCGGTTTCAAACCACACAACATGAAATTAGCGGAATGTACATACGTACGCTGGGCGCGCAGTAAACACAACTATGTTTATGATGTTTGCTGTACATTACGGCTGTTTACGAGCATAATGCGCGAATTACTGCGCCGGGGCCGAAACAAAACGACCGATAAACTGGACGTAAGACGCACTGCGTGTTTACCGCTGGCTGGAAAAAAGCAGTTAAACATCGATGGCGGCTTTAATTACCATTGCCTGGTTTAATTTTGTGGGTTTTAAGCCGTTAATTATAGTAGCCAACGTCATTTGTAACACCGAAAGTTGATGACTGTTGTGTATACAAAACTTGATGACTTGTATGCTGTATACAGGGTGTTTGGGCCATCCTATTGCAAAGAACAATTATTTGTATGGAAGCAAACGCTAAAATAGTGAAAAAATGCTAAACACTCTGTATACACAACCCAAGTCAACCGCCACAAAATTTTGGTGTTATAATAATGTCGTTGCTTATATATAATAAATAAAAATATTATTTTTGTACCGTAAGTTATATGTAGGTACATAGCCTCGTCGAGCTTTATTGTATACCCATCGATAAACTTATCTAATCTTCACACGATAGTGATAAAACATCATATTAAATCCTATAGATAGTAAAGAGATGTAAACAAAAAAGTACATATTTTTATTAACTCCACAACAGGAAAACGTTTGACCCCCGTCTCACGTGATGGTTAGTGACGTTAAGGTCCAAGGTAACCCGCGTGGTTCCCGTCCCGTGGGAATATCGGGATAAAAAGTATCCTATGTGTTAATCCAGGTTATAAACTAACTGCATGCCGAATTTGATCCAAATCTATTCAGTAGTTTTTACTTCACCCGGAATCCTCCACTATGACGTACTGTAGCCTGATTCACGTATTTCGTAAAGTCGAAATGTCGTTTACGTTTAGAAGTCGTCCTATTGAAAAACAGTCACAAATCCGTATTCACCTGTCATTTCGCTAGAACGATTACTCGATAGGAACGCAACTCAGCGATTTGTCAACTATTTAAACTTAATGTTGCCATTACAGTTCTACCAAATAAATTCAAATACTTTTTGTTAACAAAACATGCAAAAATGTTTATTGTTTTTTCCCAACGACTTGGAAATTGTCTAATTTGACGTGTAATCGCTGAAATCCGAAAAAACTAAACGTCAAAATAATAGGTGAATACCGCGGAGGCAACGATCGAACTTCGATTAATGCACGTGAATACGCTTAAACAAAACCGACTTAAACAAAATCGTGTGATTGATACGTGAATACGAAAAGTGACTTCAGCCACAGAATAAATAATAGTACTACCTTCAGCGATCAAATCGCTTGCATGTCGTTGAAGTTTTGTTACGTGAATTAGGCTACTGATTGTCTTGTCTCTAACAGTCATAACAATATACTCGTATTCATCAATCATCATAATCAGCCTGTGTCAGCCCACAGCTGGACATAGGCATCTACCAACTCTTGCCACTGAGCCTGATCTCTTATTCTTCTTCATGTGCCATCTTCTATCGGAGGTCGGCTATCATTATGGCCACTTGGGCCCCGTGAAGTTGCGGCTCGGAAGAGTTCAGTAGTACTCAATTTACCAACGGCGAGGTTTTGTAGCCATCTCATATTCTTCTCTCATCTTTTCAGCCTTTCTCAATCGCGTAGATGTAGGCCTCCTTCAAATTACGCCACACGTCCTTATCCTGTGCTCTCTCCATCCACTTAAAGCCGGCCACTTTCTTCAGGTCATCGTACCAACGCATTTGAGGTCTGCCTGGAGGTCGTTTTTTCTCCCCAAGGTCTCCACTCTACGAGCCAAGCTTGCGGGCGACATGACCACTTAAGTTTGGCCATTAGCTATGTTATGTCTGTGATGTGATCCCGCTTTGTCGCGTGGCTTGGCCGACATCTCATATTACAAAACGCTAATTCAAATCGTTTTATTTAAACCACTTTAATCTGAACAGAGATGCATTTGTTTTTATTCACGACAAAATGATTAATAGAAGAGTGCCAGCCGGTGCGAGGGATAAAACGCGGAATGTTTCGATGACCTCATTTTAAAGGAACCCAAAGAAGTATATTAACTACCGCCATCTATCAGTGCTGGGATCGGGAGGTGGGGGGCAAGCGAGGGGGACAGCCGGCGTTTTCAATAAACAACACTTTATAAACTCCACGTCTCGTGAGACCAAACAAAAACCTTGCCGCGGAGTCAATATTGTCTCATCTTTTATTCTTATGGTGTTTGCTAATTATATTTTTATTTTTCTAATGATTTATTTATGAGCGCAATACATAATACGGGACGCATTTCATCTATGATTTACATACACATGCAGATACAAATGTACTGTATAAAATACTAATGGAGTATACTTGTTCCCCACATAACAGAATGCTTCAACAAACACACACGTCAGCAATTACTGTCGTGTCACACGGTGAATTTAATTAGTTGTGTTCCCCGCCGCAGGGGATTGTTGAATTCTCGATAGTTCAGGATACGCTTTGTTGTACATGTACGTTTAAATGGATCAAAAGGCTGCCCACAACCACATATTGTTCCACGGTTTAAAGGCCTTTATATATAAGGCGACTGCTAGGAACCGCAAGAAACTTCAAGGGCTAGCCAGGTCAAGTGTTTTAGACATGACAAAAAAGATTGTAGACTAACGTAGGTACTTATCGCCCAGCTGACGCGGACGGGTCAACATACGGGTGGGTCAACGGCCGGCCGCTGCCCGCGCGTTGTAAATAATCGTTATTTTTAATTGTCTTTCATTTTATTTTTCTTATGTTATTGCTTTAAAATAAATTAGATATTCAAAGATAATCCAATTAAAATTCACAAAATGAATTATTAAATTAATAATGAATAAAGCACTAATTTTTTTTTTGTCATTTTGTCATGTCTAAAACACTTGACCTGACCAGCCCTTGAAGTTTCTTGCGGTTTCTAGCAGTCGCCTTATATATACGTATCACATTTTATTGCTATTATGTATTCGATCGAGTAAGGGGTTAATCATATAAGACCGGGCCGTGCACGGGGCGTGCCGTGTACGCCCGCCGTGTACGTGGCCCGGACGGGGCACTCATTTGAAACGTTACATACATTTTGTATTTATATTAGACGACATCATGAACTGCTTCATACAAAATGTATGCAACGTCTTAAATCAGTGCTCAGTCCGGGCCACGCACACAGCACGCCCCGGTCTTATATAATTCATCCCTAAGATCATCTCAACCGTGTCGCGTGGCGGTGAAAGAATACTACCACCCCCTATCTGCCCTTGGGTGTCGACAATTATTTTTTAAATCTAAAAGGAGATGGTCCATTTCCAATACATTGACCGCCCCACAAAAAATAATTATAGCTACAGGATCAAAATTGAATTTACTAAATATCCTACATACAACAAATACCTACTTACCTATTGTTTAATTTATTTTAAACAGTAGTAGTTATTGTTGTAAATAGAGGGCTTTTAAAGATAAAAAATATTTAATATTAATTCATTACAATTCATATTTTTAAACATAGGAAAAGCGAAGGAACTTATCTCATACAGACTTAATATAATAGTGATAGGTATGATAACTAATTTATGCTATGTATAATTTAGCATATGTTTACAAAAAAAGGCTGTTTTTCGAACTTACCTTTTTTATCTTTTAAAGAATAAAATGTATATTGATTAGATTTTTTTTATAATAAATAAATTTTATTTTTTATTAGGTTAGGCTCGAAAATCCTTGTTGCCAGTGCCGTAAATTATTACAAAATGGCAGATGTAAACGTAATTTTCAACATAACATAAAACACCGCTAGTTACGAATTATGTATATGTATATTTGTTTACTATAAATTAGACTGCAATTACTTGAAATGTGGTTATCAGATGGCACGCCTTTTTTAACTATCGAAACATGAAACTTATCTCTAGGGCATAGAAATGAAACATCTCCTAGCAGCTTCATATTTTAAAATACATGGTACCTTTTTTGTTTATGTGTTATAAAGTGGATGAACCATAATTAAACCGGATTGTTGATCGATGCCAGAAGAGCCCATTCTTATCAAGCTTGGCGAAGAAGAGTCATTAAAAATCACTGTTTGGCACTACGTCGGTCGTCAGCGTGAGAGCCTCGAGTGTATCTTGAATCAAAGCGGCAGCGGCCTTTCCGTAAATATATTAACTGTTACACATGTGATGTGATATGTATGTTTGTTTCTTTGTTTTTTAATCACGCTGAAACGGTTCTATTACTGAGAAATTCTGAAGGGAAAGCCAAAACGTTAAGGAAGAAAAAGAATAAAACAACAAGGAATAAATATTATCAAAGAAAGTACTCTCGTATGTACCCTGTATAAAAATATGATAACCTTCTTGTACTAGGTAGAAAAAGGTTTCTTATCCCAAAATATATGAAATCCCTACGGTATGCAAGTGACACTTGACCTAAAGCGCCTCCCGCCTATTTCTAACTATGTGACGTGTCGTGTCGGTATGAGGAGACATCACGGCGTGGTGTAGGCTGCGGCGGCACTACATCAAGTCCCAAGGGACATTATAATATTGCAAAAAGAGAACGGGCACCTTCCCATAGAAAAAATGCTTAACGTGTATACAAAAGAATTTGGTCATAAAGTAAAGCTTATATTAATTGTTACCTAAACCAAGTTCTGTCTTAAGTTTAAAGAATCGCGGATAAGTTATTCAAATATTAATATTTTTGGAAACACTGAGTCTTCAAAAGGCACACATGTTACTTTAAAAATGTCTAACGAGGCCGCATAAACCATAATTCTTTTGCTTATAAAAAAGTGCGTGGCAGTTTAAACCATGATTCTTTTGCTTTTTAAAAAGTGAAATGACAACAATTCCGTCACGTCATGTTTGATTTGACAGCTAGCGGCTGTACAACTGTCATCAGATATTGCCAGGTATTGAATTACAGATAAAAAAAATTAAAAAGTATACAACCTTAGCATAAAACGCCGAGTCTCCTTGGAGGTTTATACGGTGAGCACAGGTTCGTTAATTGCTACTCTAACACAAGTTAAATGAAAGGATTCATCATGTATTGATGAGTTTATTTAGTAAATCATCCATCCCATAGCATTCTCATATTCACCGGGTAGTCTGCTTCATTGTAATAAGCATCGAAGACATTCTAGAGTTATAGTATAAGTAGTATAAAATAATATCACCGATGACAAATTAACTTGAATGGAAAGACCAAAAATCTCTTCAGAAGCAGCGATTCGTATAATAAATTACGGTCAAACTTCACTTCAGGGGAACTTACCAATAATACCTAATGTTATTATTACTTATTGTAAGCGACAAAAATCCTTATGTTGACCATATATCAAGAATTACTAAAAGTACTGATAAAGGGTGCGTCCACAAGTAAACAAGCATCGGATTTCGTTACTTTAATATTTGTAAGTGTCCCTGGTGCCCTGGTGTCAAGCCGCTCTGCTTGAAGAGGCCTATTACATCTCGAATGTGATTTTTGCGTAAAATGGCCAATTTTGGCATCATGGATCTCAGAAACAAAAACAAACACATTAACAATTTTGACTTATTGAATAGTGTAGAATAGCTATTGGAATAGTGCGTAGCGGCCTCGCTTTTTGTAAATTTTGCTTAACTTTTTAATCAAACCCAAAATTGCAGAGAAATATTTTCATAAAATGCGCGAAGGCACTTTTTTGAGCTCCTAGATTGAAGTACTGTTCTGAATAAATAAAAAAAAAAATAGAATCTTATCTCTCATATAGTCGTATAGTGCGTAGCGCCTCGGAATTTTTAGATATCATTGATTTTATATAGAAAAAAAAATCAAATCGCTTTAAGTTAATTGTGAATTTCTCATAGATATTATATAATATTAATAAGCAAAATGTATTTCACATACATTTTGCTTATTAATATTATCGTAAATAGCTACGATAATATTAATAAGCAAAATGTATACCAGAATAATCGTTACTTCATGATGAATAAAGATTTTGTAATGAATTTATTATCCTATTTCGATAAAAACGATAAATACAACTGCAAAATTACAACAAAATGCGAAAATGGGCATTTTACGTAAAAATCACAGTCGAGATGTAATAGGCCTCTTAACATCAGGTGGAGTGGGTTCATTTGCCGGGCGCTACCATTTAGTATGGAATTGTGTATCTAGTTTCTACATGTGATAGAAGGCCGCAATGCACTTTACGCAAACTTCACAGTCGAGATGTAATAGGGCTCTTAAATGACGTTTGTTTTTCTTTATTGAAAACCGACGCATACGTGCAGACGAGTCCCCTTATGGGAAGTAATCACCGCCGCCCATGGACACCCGCAAAACCAGAGGAGTTGCAGATGCGCTGCCGGCCTTGAGGAACGAGTACGAATTATGGAGGGGAGGAGAGATGTGTCTCCGATACTTTCAATCACCGGACGAAACACAACAGCAATGAGTGTCATTGTTTCACGGCGATATCCTGTGAGAAGATGGTATTAAGCCGGGCGAGCCGGCCCAATTCGTGCTGCAACTGCAACACAGCGTGACTCTATCACACAGATAGTGTCACTCATTTAGCTAGCACCATCAAGGGGCAGGGGTAGGATCTCAAGGGTAAACCTATGGATGCGAGTGAGTTTAACCCCTTAATGTAGCTTGAAGCTCAGCCGCGTCTAAAGTCCAAACATAAGGATACAAACACAATTGGATTTTATATAAAATAGTTGCAAACAGTATGTAGTATCAGTAAGTATCCAGTGTCAAATTGTCACCACACTAAAACCGTTAAGACGGTTAATTTTCTGAGTAGTGTGATGTGATGAGATGAGGTTAGGAACTTTGCCTTTAGTGAAAGCATAATTCCATAATTTGAATTAGAAAATGTAGCAGCTTGATATTTTCATTACCCACATACAATCATAATGTTTTGGACAATCTTATTTCATATATAATCAAGTCGTCTAACGGAGCATATAAAATATAGGACAAGTGAGCAAGGGCAGCATCTCTGCGGTTACGTTATGTATGACCGCTGGGCGTTAATAGCTTATTCCGAGCCGAGTGGCGTAAACTAGCGGGTGGCGGCGTCGTCGCCTTTGTACGCCGACATGCATAAACAATAAACAAACATACACTCGGCGTCAAAAAAATCGCACCTCTTAGAAAATCACTTTCAAATGTCATTTACTCTTGATATGCACATGCAGTCGCATTAATTATGATTTTATTTACAAGGTTACTTAATTAACTTAATAAAAAACATTACTTTTCATTATCAAATAAAACCTAATGCAACAAATAAAGTGTCACAAAAATTCGATGCAAATTTTGCTACCCGTGAGAGTTGCTAGTTGCGCTTCCTTTGTGGGTATAAAACGGTCAGCACGGGTTCAATGTGGGTCATTCGCTATTCAACCGTTGAAGAGGACACACGCACAGATTTTGATGGATACCACAGCTGATAAAGCCGCTCAAGTGGTTGCACTACTGCAATCAGGGGTGCGGCAGTGTGATGTCGCCCGGCAACTGAACCTGAGCCGTTATTCCGTTCGAAGAGTGTACCAGCGCTTCATAGAGACCGGTGGCTATATCCGCAGACACGGTTCGGGTAGACGTCGCTGCACTTCGGAAAGAGACGACCGGTTCGTTGTGTCGAACTCTTTGAGAAATCGTTTCTCCAACGCTGTTGAGTTGCAACAGCAGCTCCAGGCAGTTCGCAGACGCACCGTAAGCGTATCTACGGTTAGAAGAAGATTGAAGGAGAAGAAGATAGCGGCCCACAGAGCTGCTACGGGTCCAAAATTGACTGCAGCGCATCGGCGAGCCCGCTTGCAGTTTGCTCGTGACCACGTCGATTGGACCCTTGAGCAGTGGAGAGCTGTTCTCTTCTCAGACGAGACGCGAGTGTGTCTTTTCTGCAACGACCGACGGAGAAGAGTATACCGGAGGCAGGGTGAACGTTTCGCCCAAGCCTGCATCCAGGAGACGGTGGAATATGGTGGCGGATCCTGCATGTTCTGGGGCGGTATGTCTGCTGCCGGCAAAACCGACCTTGTCTGCGTCTCCCGGACTGGAGGTGCTCGCGGACAAGGGTCGCTGACTGCTCGCCGCTATGTCACTGAGGTCCTGGAAGTGCATGTGGTCCCCTTTGCCGAATCTTTTGGCGAGGGGTTCACATTAATGCACGACAACGCTCGCGCTCACACTGCAGGCATCGTGAGCGACTTCTTGCAGAGGTCCCAAATCTCTGTGATGCAGTGGCCAGCGCGAAGTCCGGATCTGAATCCTATAGAGCACCTCTGGGACCATCTTAAACGTAAGGTTCGATCTCGGGATCCAGCTCCTTCGACTCTACAGGAGCTCCAAGACGCGGTGATTGAAGAATGGGGGCTTATCCCTCAAGAAGAGCTCCTGAAGTTGGTGAGGTCCATGAGGGACCGTATGGAAGCCGTGATCAGGGCAAGGGGGGGTAACACTAGATTTTAAGTTAATTTTAAGACACTTTTTGTACATTTTTCTTTGTAAATTATCTGTTGTTAATTAGGACTTAATTAAGGATTTTTATTATTTTATTAATTTTAATGTTGTTTGTATAATTATAATTAAACAGAAAGTTAAATTTAATTGTTTTTTGATACTCCTTTTTGTTACCTTTCTAATGATACCCAACACTATCCTCTACATAAGGTTTAAGAATTTTTAAAGATGATTTTTAAAAGGTGCGATTTTTTTGACGCCGAGTGTATTCGCACCGAATGATAATGGTGTATTTTGCTTGCAAAGCAAGGTTAGGTACACACTGGTAGTTACTAACAAAGATATATTTATATATAGTTTCGTTGGAATCTTGCTAGTAAATTGCAACTTATGAAATACATACATCACGCCCTTTTTTTAGGGTTCCGTATCCAAAAGGGTAAAAACGGGGCCCTAAGACTTCGCTGTCTGTCCGTCTGTCTTTCACCAGGCTGTATCTCAAGAACCGCGATAGCTAGACAGTTGAAATTTTCACAAATTATGTATTTCTGTTGCCGCTATAACAACAAATACAACAAACGAATTTTTTGGCCCTTTTTGCTCGATATCAATAATGGCAACAGGTAGGCACTTGAAGTATTCACAAAATACTCAGTTGTATTTTTACTTTAATAATAAATAATAACATTAAAATAAAATAAATATTTAAGGGGAGCTCTCATACAACTAAAGTGATTTTTTGCCGCTTTTTGCCCGATATTAAAATCAACACCAGGTAAACGCTTAAAATATTCACAATATATTGAATTGTTAAATATAAAAAACTAAATATTTTAGTAATATTTAAATGTTGTACGGAACCCTTCGTGCGCGAGTCAGACTCGCACTTGGCCGGTTTTTTATCTTTGTTTCACGGAAGTTTAGGCAGACACCCACACTTTTGATTTCTTTTAGTAAAACTATAACATAATTGAACTACAACTTAAATAATTACAATATTATGAATTATTATAAAGAATATTATGAAATGATGATAATGATACTTTTATTTAAGAATTACTGTAAAATCTGCAGTAACATTGATAAACAATACGATAAGAAAATTGATAACCACGGGAAACCCTGAGAATTTACAAACTGAAGCAAAGGGCGAAGTCTTGCTAAAGTCGATCAAAGCCCCACTAAAAATTCGTTATAAAAAAGAGGCACGGTCGGTCGTCGGGGAAGCCCATCAAAAATATTCTGCGTAATTATTTTCTTTCATAAAAGGGTTGTAATTGGGTCAGTGCCTTTTGAAACGATGTCGTACTACTACTTTCTATCGTCGCACTGCAAAATATCCGATGGATGGACAGGGCTCGCTAATGGAAAACTATACTCATGTTTTATTCAGTTGTTTTTTTATTATTATTGTAGAGTAGATCCCTTAAGCAGTTACAGACAGGCTATAATAGCAGTCTTATTATAAAACTGTCTATGACTGACTCACGTCCCTCCCTGTGTTCATAAAGGAAAAATACCTATCCACAAGGGAACGTCTGAGCCCAGCAGTGGGAACTTATAAAGTGGGGTTGTTGTACATTCGCCACAAAGTTAGTTTTCCACGTTTTTGTAACTCCATACATTTAAAGTAAATTTGCCACAGGTAGGTTAAGGTTATTGTAAATTCGGCACAAGTCTTCATAGTATCTAATAATGCTGTTTTTTTGGATACAATCCGATACTCTTTATTATATCATCATAACAGTGTTAGGGCTTCTATAAAAACAGAATAACGCTAAGTCTCTCTTTTCGCGGCTTGCGCTTGGCGTGTTTTGCACTGCAATGAAATAATAGAAAGTAAAATAAATGGCTCCGTGTTCCAGACAGTTGTCGGGTTTTAAAAATAGGAACTGTTGCAGTTTCTTTTACTTACTTTATAGCTTCTATTCTTCTATTACACAATTTATAAAGTGTTGGCGATGAAACGTTTTATGTTCCCCACTGTTTTTATATAGTTTGTGCGAAATTGTCTCTAAACGGGTAATATCATTACTGCTATTTGTGGCTACTAATAATCTGTTATTTATGTTAGTGTAGTAAGTTATTTATGTCTATTGCCAGAAAAAAAAAGTAAATTTTGCTTTAAGTTAAGCGGTTTTATTCAAAAGAAATATAATGATGATGTAGATAATGTACTAAAAACTACAAAATAATTTAAATTTAAGTAATTAAAAATAAAATCGTGGAGCGCGTGAAATTTTTGTCAACAGACAACCATTTATATCATTATTGATTAAACATTTATACAGGTTATGCTACGTCCCACCATTTTAATTTTAATTATTCTGTATCATCAACTACATCACCATTATCTTTCTTTTCAATAAAACCGTTTAACTTAAAAAAAAAAACTTTTTTTATTTTAAATTTTTTAGTTTTTTTTTATAATTTTGTGTATACCTACTACTTAGTCAAGCCCTTTCATTTGATACCCATATTGAGGTGGTTGAACAAAAAATGTAATCCACCATTTTGTGGAGGCGGCCATTTTGGATTTACAATGATACTTACTGAATATACATTTGTCTTGTTGGCGCAAAATTTTAAGTACCTACTAAATTTTACCCAATATCAACAACAACAAACAGTTCAAGCTAAATAAAACCGTTTTAAAAGAAGTAAGTTACAGGATGCTCACTTTAAAATAGGCAATAGTAATGTGATTTAAAGTATTTTTAAATGACACACTATGAAAGTAAATTCCTTTTTCTACGCAACTGACTATGAGATTGACACTCCAAGAAGTTAATTTTTTTTTTCATGAGTTGATTTTATGACAACCACATATAACACACTTGAGTAGTTTAGTTCAACCATTCAGTCTGTATAGTATATAACCTAGGCAAAGCGAGTGCTCATGCTCAATAGAATGACCACAGGGTTAGTATGATTGACCAAGCGTGACTTTAATTTGAAATCAAATGTACACGTATACTAGCAAAAATACATATTTTTTCATACTACAATAAAGGTTCCAAACACGCATGCGACCTGCCTAAAGTGGGGTCCGTTACAAGGCTCGTTATATATAACAACGACTCACTAGCGCGTTGTAATAAGTACTTGTAGTAAGAGAAAAACAAAAGAAAATTAAAACATTATAACAACGTGTAAGCTACGCACGGTAGGGCAAAACCTACGGGGCGGACGGAGACCTTGTAGAAGAAGCCGCAGTTTGTTCACTAAAGGATATTTCTTTTCACTCCTCTTGCTCAAAAAGACCGACATTGCAGCGTTCCAGAGTGAGGATAAAGTATTTTTTTTTTTAATTTTTGTCTGTTACATGACAATGAACCTACAAAAACGAAAAAAGTCTTTAGTCATAAGTAGAATAATCATGAATAAAGACTCGACTTATTATTGTTTACTTAAATCAACAACTTTTTTGAGATAGTTATTATTAAAGTATAGGGTAAAATTAGTAATCATTTGAATCTATGGACAACACAGACCACGCCCACACAGTCCACGCTTCAGCAAGAAACATCTGCACAGTCTGCACATGTGTTTAGGTGGTGAGCCTCTAGCCCGTTAGTCGCTTTTAGGACACCCAAAGAAAGAGAGGGGTTGGTAGTATTACTTTGATGAGCCCATCGCCGCTTTATGCTGTTGGATGTATGTGCAGTCTTTAGTCCGTTAGTCCCCTTTTACGACACCGAAGAAAAGAGAGAGGTTGGTAGTATTATTTTAATGAGCCCATCGCCGCTCTATGCAGTTGGATGTATGTGCAGTCTTTAGTCCGTTAGTCGCCTTTTACAACACCCAATGGAAGAAAGGGGTTGGTAGTGAGCCCATAGCTGCCGTTGGATTAGAGCGGCGATGGGCTCATCAATATAATACTACCAACCCCTCTCTTCCCTTGGGTGTCGTAAAAGCAACTAACGGGTTAATTTTTAATAAAATAAACCAATTCATATTGTATTGGATTGTTTTCTCGCATTCGTAGTGAAAAGCAGAGTGTAACACACGGCGCTAAAAACCCATTATAACTCGGTTTCTATTTACACCCTCGCTTAAGCTCGGGAGTAAAACTACCTCGTATATAATGGGTCATTTTAGGCCCTTGTATAACAATCTACTATTGTTTTGCTTAAAGTTGTGATCGAAAGACACTTCACAATTAATATAAAAGTCATAACAAAGCTTTCAACGCTTTCGTATCTTTGCTTATAATTATTTTACTAGAGTTCTCAAAGCCTTAAAACGCGAAAGCAGTTGCTTAGATGCGTAGTAGAACTAGGTTAAGGATGAAATTCATCTGTTTCATTAATGTGCGAAGTTTTAATACTCGTTATTAATAATGATTACAAATATTTAATATTATGTAAAGGTACATAATTATATTGAACATATTATGCCTTTAGTCGCGGATCACGTGAAACAACAGCATGCAGATTTACAAAACAGGCGTTATCATGATACCGGCATCTGGTGAAGCGTAATCTGTTTACATTAATCAAATGGTATATACCATACAACGTGTTTTCGAACGTTCGATACGCATTCCACCACACGAGGAACGATAAATCTCACGGCTGAAGGTGACGTCATGACATAACGTAGCGTACGGAATGATGACGCTAAGAATACCGTGAATATAATTCCAACTATCATTCATCTTGGTCACACCACACGTAGTATTTCTATAGTAACCAAAAGTTATATCAGATGATAAGACGAAGATAAATAACGCTAAAAATGAATGAATCTTGTGAGTCTTGTGACTTTGATGCTTTGAATGGTAGCTTATGTACTGATTAAAGTAAACATCTATACGATGTAATTACATAATAATATAGCATTAATATTAATAATACGTATCAAGAAATATATAAACACGGCGTGTGACGCGTCTCCCTCAGTTGACTTGACATAGTTATCTGCATAAAGTAGCTGCCTACAATAGGATGAATACAAATGATCATTAATAGATATGTGTTACACAAGGTTGAGTGGTACTAAGCAATCAAACGGGAGAGGTAATATTTTAATTAGGAACGGAGTGAGTGTATCCTATATTTCCATTCTGAGTAATTAATTTTAGAAGCACCTGTCTATAATGATTTAAATTGAAAGCCCTTATTAAGAGGCCTATTACATCTCGACTGTGATTTGTGCGTAAAATGCCCATTTTCGCATTTTGTTGTAATTTTGCTGTTGTATTTATCGTTTTAATCGAAATAGGATAATATATTCATAATAAAATCTTTATTCATCATGAAGTAACGATTATTCTGGTATACATTTTGGTCAATAATATTATCGTAGATAGGAGAAATTCACAGTTAACTTAAAGCGATTTTCGAAGTTTTTTTAGTTTAGAAAAAGATTTTTTTTCTATATAAAATCAATGATATCTAAAAATTCCGAGGCCGCTACGCACTATAGGACTATATAAGAGATAAGACTCTATTTTTTTTTATTTCATTTGTTCAGAACAGTAGTTTAATCTAGGAGCTCAAAAAAGTGCCTCTGCGAAAATCATTCTCTGCAATTTTGGGTTTAATTAAAAAGTTAAGCAACATTTACAAAAAGCGAGGCCGCTACGCACTATTCCAATAGCTATTCTACACTATTCAATGAGTCAAAATTGTTAATGTATTTTGGTTTCCGAGATCCATAACGCCAAAATTGGCCATTTCACGCAAAAATCACAGTCGAGATGTAATAGGCCTCTTAACCTTTAACCTACGTCGTGATTTTTTTGTCACGCTGTCTGCGACATGCGGTCTGTGAGACCGCTTTATTATTTATTTAAAAAAGAATAATTTATTAGATGTAAGTATATTGGTATTTATTTTTTTAAGATCATTATAGTATGACAAATAAAAATACAGACAATTTGTGAGGAATCCAACATTTATTATATATTTAAACATGACATAAACTTTTTAGACCCGTAAATTCAATGAAATTACACTTGAGATCAATAATACCTATCTAACTTATAAATCTCAATCAAAACAATAAAAACTATACTCTTTCCTTATAATAATGAACATTATGAATAAAATAAAAATAAACAACACATACATTTGTGCGCAAAAAAAAATTTGACGAAGGGTAAGCATTAGGCATAATCAGGACATACTTTTTTACCGCATGCCAAGCATGTATACTTTTGGCATGCATAACACCTGTAGGATGACTTCCTTTTCAACTTAGTTGGACAAAAAGCACACGTTCTTCTTGCAACTGGTGCAACAACATCAGGTTCCGGCTGATTTGACATGTTAGAGCCTAGAATTCGCGTCATTGTTAGCTTCAGCTCCCGCGGTAATTCGGTACAGACTACTCTTTTTTGCATATGTGCTAATACCAATAAAATCTTCAGGAAAATCCTTCTGTCTATTTCCGTCTGGTGAACCACATGTGCGTTGACTATACTTATGTCTAATATACGGTAAAAAAGAGTCATAAGCCAACGTCTCAAACGGAGACTACAGGAGTAGATTGAACACTTTTTATCCAATTCATCCACGCCCCCCTTAGTGGAATTATGAGGAGGATGATCCTCCATTTCAAATCCCTGATAAGCTGGTTCATCTTAATCAGATTCCGGTGTCTCACTGTTAGTTTCATGGTCACTTTGTTGTGGTACAACCAAGTCTTAGCCAACTTTCTGCATCAACCTCTGATTCACTATCACTTTCGTTGAGGCAAGACTCCAACACTTCTGCAAGTCGTAGATCTGACACAGCCAATCTCTTATTCTCCGCACTACCTGTTCCAGAAGACACTCCGATTCTTTTTCTAGGTGTGATGGCCCAGGGTCCGTCATTTTTACGAAAAATCAGTCATCTAAAAGTTTTAATACGGTACAAAAAAGTTACGTAGTCTGCGACGTGCGGTCCCACAGACCGCGTTTGCACTTTATATCACTAGAATTGCTCTAGCTGATGCCACTTCTCCCCGCCACGGAGCGAGCGCAACAAAACTCGAAGGTACCGAGACGTTCTGGTCACGGGAGTGAGTAGAACATTACAATCTAGAAGTTTAGAAAACCGGAGCGGTCTGTGAGACCGCACGTCGTCGGTTAAAGGTTAAGATGAGGATTGTAAGTTTAAACAAACCCTACCCTGTGATCAAGCGAAGGTCACATAATTCTGCGCAAAACAATACTGTTGTCTGTTTTAGCTCTAACACGTATAGTTCTTCAAACTAGTACTCAAGACAGTACCTTAGTGCCAGTTTGAGTACTAAATACATTGTTGTCAGCGTTAGACGATGACAAGAATCACAATTTGCTATTTACCGGACGCGCAAATTAGTCAGGCTCGCCACCGGCCGCGCCGCCGCCGCCGACACGGCTCGGAGCTGATAACTACGCCCGTCTCCTCGTCTTCCGCCCTTTTGTCAGCCGACAGCTTCTATAACCATTGAAGTATTCTATCCACTACATAAAATCGATACCTTCATTACGATTTAACGAAGCAATCGGAGTCGGCCCTTCGTCGTCTATTCCTGTAGATGATCTAATACGAATGTAACCGCCCCTAACCGCAACTAAAGGATTACTGTCATATCCGTTGAATTGAATGAATAATCTCGTTTATTTTTTATTTTATTCTGTTAATCTTGCAGAATAACTATCACCATGACCTACCAAATCACAATTTAAGTAAATATGTAAAGAAAGCTTTTTTTAAAATTAAGTCTGAAAAGTAAGTGTCAAAATTCGGTTGTTCCACACCTTCGATAAAGGTCTTTTATTGAGCGGTATTCTTTAGTAATCGAAATTACTGTGAAAGCATCTTGCGGCTTCAATATTGTACAATTCGATGCTAACAAATTACATAACTAATGCTGCGAATACGACACACCTAATGGAGTACTAATAAGTTTTCTGAGGCAATGTATTACTGGTATTACGCTCACGGCTCAACGCCTGTGTCTACTGTCTACCAACCGAAGATAAATGATCGAGGAGGCGCATTGAGCAGGCGAGATGGTCCGAGTACGTGCGCCCCGATGCGCTGCGGTTGCACGCCCGCTTTATATCCCGATCCCGACGTATACTCTTCTCTACACTGAGCCGACGTCTTCAATAGAATATTGTGTATTGTTGTTTACACGACTCGTAACGTGCGACTTTAGGACGCGTGATTTGCGTGACAATCGGACTTACAGCATTCTGAGAACGGAAGATTTCGTAATCCTTTTTCTTTATTAAAAGCATTTTGTTGGCCTTGTTTAACCAGCGGGCTTATTGTATAGTTTCAACATCTATCGCAATACCTTTCAATTAGAAGCACATTGCTTCGCTAATTTGTATACTTTCAAATAAGTTTTAAATAAGCATAACTAGCAAAGCGGAAGGTATTGCGATAGGCGTTTACAATTAGACAATTACCCATCACAGCTAACTGCCACAGCCAATGTCTCTATTGCCCGATGTTTATAAAAGTTCTTTGTTAATTTAGATATATTCAGTACTAATGTTAATTCTTTTCGAAATTTTGTTGTGAAATCTAAAATCAAAACTGCACTAGTTACTTTTTTCACATTGTTATTACTATTCTTAATATAAATCGAAACACGTTACTTATTCCTTAGTTTATAATATACTGTGTTAACGGTGTTAGTATCACAAAAACCTACTTACATAAGTACAGAATATCAATATGTTACTAATGTAATCCTTATTGTGAAACTGTTTGTTAACCCTAATAAATGGAAAAAAATTGAGTTAAACCCTTAGATTAAAACAAAAAGGGAAGATACGGCATGCTCCTACTTGTAGTCATTCAAAATATAGTCCTACTCAACTACATAAGCAAACACTCCCACACGCACACCTATAAAAGTGTAAATCGAGCGAGCGAGACAAAGCGGTAAGTTTCAACGCCAGCGCGAGGGAGTCAGCGAGTAGCGCGTTGACGTCTCGGTCGCTTCGCAACAGACGAGTACGTACGACCGATTCCGACGCCACTGCGGAGTAGCGTCTTTCTCTTTTTCACACAGTAGAATATCCGCAATAGCGCGATGTAGCCTGTTCGCTCGGCAAATTGTGACTGAAGTGAAATTGTGCCTTTAGGCCTAATTTTGGCGGCTCACTCACGAGACGCTAATGCCGTATCTTCCCTTTTTGTTTTAATCTAAGGTTAAAAACGTAAAGAAGGTGTTTTTTTTTAAAGAATGGTACTGTTGCTTTAACTTTAGAAAACAAAGGTCAAAACAAAGGATCCGAGTATACAACGACCTTCACTGAGCGGTTAATGGATGAAAAGTATTTTATATCAAATTTAATATGTTAAAAAATATATTGCGAAAGGGTTGGCTGAAAAATTTCAGTCCAGTATATGATTAATTAAATATTAAAAATATTTTTTTCAAATATTGCACTTGTTTCGATAATAGATAAATTACATAGGTACCAATCGAAAGTATGAAGCCTATAGAATATGCAAACGTTAGGTTGACAATTTTTTTCCTGTCATAACATTGGGTAGGCAGGTGTAAACAGGCAAGTCAAAATTAGTAATTTGCAACCGTCTGGTTAAATAAATAAAATTTATTTTTATATAAAGATAAGCTCATTATAAACACACAGACACCAAACCAGTGCAATGTAAAAAAAAATATTTTTTTTAAATATTAAATTAATCATTAATGGTACTGGACTGAATTTTTTCAGTCAACCCACTCGCGATATTTCATTTAACATATTAAATTTGATATAAAATACTTTTCATCCATTAACCTTCTCGGTGAAGGTCGTTCTATACTCGGATCTTAGACTATAAGTATCGATGTCTTTTAGCAAGCGGGTTGCAGTGAAGTTTAAAGCACGCGGCACGACATGGAAATGTTGAAAAGAATTTGAGCCTCTCATACACAGTCCAATTATTTCTTAACTAATTTGTTTGTCAAAATCATTGTGAATCTTCATTCGTAACAATAAGGTCAGTGACGTAGGTAGCAAAATTACCTATAAAATGCGTAACGCCAGTAATGCGCATATTGTTTCTTGAACCCGTTATTATGATGACTATGTTGACCTACAAGGAAATAAAGGATAATATTTATTATATTACTTATAAGTTTAGTTTAACATAAAGCAGCTTAAGCTACTATTGATATGCTATTTGACGATATAAATAAACTAGGTATTAAAGTGTAGTAACATTAAGTTTGTAGGATAGGTAAGTATTACCTTTTACCTACTCGTAGATCAAATCGCTGTTACAATTTGACGCATCATAAGATACAATAAACCGTATCGCATAGCGGTGAAAGAATACTACCACGCCCTCTCTTCCCTTGTATGTCGTAAAAGACAACTAACGGACTAAAGACTCCACATACATCCAACAGCATAGAGAGCGGCGATGGGCTTACCACCTGTCACGCTGAGCACATGTGCAGTCGCTATTTGGTGAAAAGTGGACTATGGCAGAGGACTGCTTTTGCGATCCTCATTGACTAGTCTCTGACTAGCCCTTCGGGGATAATAGTCGTGATTATACTTATGTATGTAGATACAGTAAAATTGGTGGGTACGAGTCTTGAAAGGGGTTCTACGAGGTAACTACGGGTTTTACGACATTGAAAGTTAAGTATATTTCTGATACAAATTTCTTCAATAAATTTTGAACTTTATGGTTTAGACGTAGACGCAGTTTTTTATTTTGTTTATTTATTTATTATATCTACAACTCAGATCTATCATAACAGGCACGCCCAAGGCAATAGATTGAGAACATAATAGAATATTAAAAAATATTACAGTACAGATTGAACATTAAATAAAATACAATTTGAATTAAGTAAGAAATAAATTAGTCTGCAAGGATAACAAAAAAAAACTTTTTTTTTTAAATAAATTAATACAGAATTAAATCATTAAGCCAAATAAAATACAATTTAAAAAAAAGTTAGAGATACTTGACTATTATTTACTTCGCACCCGATGGAAACGAGGTCAGTTTACAACAGGGCCTGTATTTGTTGTATGCGCTCCCACGATGGGCCGCACGCTGCGTGGATCCTTTGCATTGTAGTTTGTTGTTCTGAGCCACAGAAATTGATTTAAATAGAAGCGGCATAGCTCAATTGTATGAAAAAACCAAGCATGTCAATTTTTTCGTTTGAAAACAAAATTACTTACCGATGTATGAAACTCGTTGATTATCTCGGCTAACCTTTCTTTTCTTGTACAGTCTTTAGAGCTCGATACAGCGCAAGAAGTAATTTTTTAGATTTTTACTTAGGTCGGCGCTGACAAAGGCTAAATGAAACGCGGTCGAAAGATGGGATTTTACCATCCTTTTGACACTATTTTGGTACGTAAAGTACGTACACATGCCGCTTCTACTTAGATCTATTTCTGTGTTTTGAGCGCACCGAGTAATAATAAAAAACTTGTACTTTTCTTTGGCGAATGAAACAATTTTTGAAGTAAGTAGGTAGTTTGAATATACTACATTAATTACTACCTAATCGGAAACGTTTCTCTTAAAAGGTCAGGCTGAAAGTAAAAACGAAAACCTAAACAGATGACCAAAGACAGAAAACAGTTTGAAGAATATTATGAGAGTAATTGAAGCCAAATAAGTGTGTCGGGATCAGGGCTTGGAATGCCGGTATTTTCAATTACCGGTACCTTTGACTTAAATAAGGTACCTTCCTTATTTGGAAAATTTCCACTTGCTCGTTTCTTATTGTTCGGTGAAATAATTTTATTTAATCAAAATACATTCATATTGCATTTTCCTCTTCAGTAAAGTCTTTGATGACCTACTGAGTAGATACATAAGTAATATGCTCTGTTTAGTGGGTGGTAAGGCTTTATCTAAGTCCGTCTGGCAAGTCCTTCACCGCCATAGGCGTTCCATCAATCAGAGTGCTTCCAATTTCTCGAAGACGACTTGCTTTCCACCAGTGGAGTAAAAAAATCTTAAAAATAAAGCCAATACCTCCAAAGTAAACCAACCATCGTTCAAGGCAAAAAATACTTTTCTACCAAAAACTTACTACGCACGCACAGAACATTTGCTACCTAATGTTATGTATGTAATCGGTTCCATTCGGTAGATCTTGCTCGGGTCCTACTACGTAGCCAAGGGCACAAAACGGCCTATCATTTTGCAAAAATATGTTATACTGGTTGCTAATAATATCCGAAAATGTTTTTCTAGTCGATTGTTGACGTTGCCTACATAAAATAACACGGTACGGACCGACACTGCCAAACGAGTTGACTTTAGAGATAACCTTGAAATAAAAACAAACCTATTTTGTTGAAATGCTTTTTTTAGTATAAAGAATAACTAACGTCCTTTTAGGGTTCCATAGTATGTATAGTTCTGTTTGGTCCGTCTATAAGTTTTACTTGATGACTATCAGGAACAGAAAGCCGCCGAAAGACACGCCCAAACATCCTCAGGCGTATTCACTTTGGAGGGTCGCTGCTGGAAAACACCGGACCGGAGATTATACAACCGGGGCGGTCCCAGACCACAGCGGCAAGACAGGCGATGGTTTTTTTAGTGAGTAGTCCCCCCTTCTCCCGAATCAGTGTTGAAGTATTTGGGCCTGGACAGGGGAGCGAGAGCTAGGGGAGAACTCTACATAGCACAAAATGCAAGTAGAGTAGGATGAAACTAAGAATAAGTATAGAAGACAGAAAGAACTAGTGAAAGAATTAGTGAAAATAAAGAAAGATGATCAGAAAAACGAGATGATTAAGGTTGTCGAAGGATTTCCGGACTAATAACAGTAAGTTTTTCTGGAAATCCGTTCGTTTGGCTAGAGTAGGTAGGTACCTCATAAAAGCTCCGACTTTAACTCTGTCAGAGACCAGAATGGAAGTTTAGCTGCTGCCGTAAAACCAAACACAATAGAAATTTTATGCCGTTTTTAAATGAAAATGCACAATAATGTTAAATTAATTTTCATAATATATTTTTATTAGAACTAGGTACATAATATTATTATGTTTACTTACATATAAAACTCAATATGAGATACATGAATGAGATTTTGAGTACCTAAAGTAAATGAACAGCCATACATGCACTACTTTCATACAAGTAGCAACAGTGCATAACTGAAGCATCTGCATTTAGTGCATAAGCTTGTTTGTGTGGCGGACACGAAAGCTTTCACGAAATAAGGCCGACGCGACGCCGGACCGAGCACGTGTGGCCAAATTTAATTATCTCCATCGCCTCCGAGCAAAGATGTTGTTTTCATAAAAAAGCACAATAATATTTATTTTTATTCTTAGCGCCAGTGCATATTGTCTATAACTATTGTAAAATATAGGTATCCGCAGAAAACCAGTGTCGTGCGTGAGTGACACTGAGACCTTATAGGTACAAAATGTGTTATAATCTTAGTTATGTATTGTTTTATTTTGTTGTGTATTGTTTTTATTTGTATCAAATAAACATTTTTCTTGCTAGGTACTTAATTAAGATTGAACTCTTTTTGTGTTATTGTTTTTTGTGCTGTGTTATTATTAATTTTGATTTTTTTGGTCAATAAATTTTTATCTATAAGTCTATCTATTGTTCCATTCCATTCTATTCTATTCTATAATATGTACACTCCCAACCACAGGTTAGGTTTCAGTGTGGTTATAGGCTATGGTCAAATCTCCACGTGTTTATGCTCACATGGGAAGACCGGCTGGCTACGAGACATAAAGGCTGATGGTGTATTGGTGTCAATGGCCATGTACTTAAGACGATAATTTGATTAAACTATGCCAGAGATTTAGGTACAGCTTTAGATACAAACAAAAAAATAATTATTAAAACCTTTTTGTTTTAATCTAAGGGTATTATACCCTTAGATTAAAAAAAAAAGGTTTAATTTTACAGCTCGTCAAATCGCCATAGAATAAAGATACTATACGTACGTACTTTTAGTTAATTGTTTTAGATTCAATTGACATGCACAAAGCACCGTAGCATAGTGCTACGTTTTTCTCCTTAGGAGCAACAGTGAAGACTACGAATACTTTAGCCATATCGTTACGAAATCAGAAGTCATCCTACTTCCTACTAATATTATAAACGCGAAAGTATGTTAGTATGGATGGATGTTTGTTACTCTTTCACGTAAAAACTACTGAACGGATTTGGATGAAATTCGGCATACAGATAGTTTATAACTTGGATAACAAATAGGACACTTTTTATCTCGATATTCCCATGGGAACGGGAACTACGCGGGTGAAACCGCGAGCGGCCGCTAGTACATAATATTAGCGCCATTGTGAAAGGACGGTTAATCAATAAACAATATAGATTTAGCCCTTGTGTTGTAATTACATAAATTTGTTTTTTACATATTTAACTGTTACTTTTGCATTCATAATGCTATTTTATAGCAAAGATATAACTCTTTTAAAAGTGTAAGTATCTAATAACTGTAGCTACCATGGTTCAGAAGGTAAGTGTAGCCATACTATTTGTGGTAGTAAGATGGCAAGAGCCTCATCTACCTGTAATATCTACCTATAATATATTGAGCCGGCGTGCATGGTATTTTATGGCTCGAAATCACAAGTTTTTAGTTATGTGGGAAGTCTTTACAAGTTTCAGCAGTAGGACTTCTGTAGGCGGATGGTGGTGGCTATTTTGTAAATTTTGTCAAAATAGTAGAAAAACATACTGACTGGTACAATGGCCGTCTGTATAACCGACGCAACAGTAGCGTTAGTAGTAGCTCAGTCAGTATTTATTTCTAACATTTATTTGCATAAATGTACCTTTAAAGGGAAATTGTGGAACAATGGCTTATTTAATACTCTTGCCAGCAAAGCGAGGCCTTTAAAAACAACAGGACGTTGCGCGGCGTACGCTACAAAATAGATTGACAAGTTAGTGTGGAAATGTAATTGGCAGCTTGTACGAAAGCAATATCCGGCAGTTAGAGCCACTGAGGTATTATGATTAGAGACGGCACCGCGAACAAGTTTTTATGCACAGCGGCCGCAAGGTCCACAATCGCTTGGATCACTCACACTTACTGAGGCGTTTGCAGCGTATGGGCCACTCTCACTCAGTGCGCAGAAACTTGCTTCGCGGTCTTCAGTTATAATCCTCACCTCGAAGGTCAGACAGACAGCGGTGTCTGGCGGCCGGATGGGCGGGTCGCGGTCCAGAAGCATTTTAATATGCATTAACAATGTCGTGGCAGATGAAATATCAATATCGAGTGAATGCAGTAGAAATGACTCATTTCAAATGAGATCGCTAAGAAGTCCATGGACTTCCATGGATGTGGTGAGACTTTGGAAGATCGAATCAGGGATAGTCTGATAAAGAGAGAAATAAGAACGAAAATGTAGTGACAAAAATTGAGAAAGGGAAGCTTAGATGGTTTGGTCATGTAGAGAGGATGGATTTTTTTTTTATAGCAGAAGGAGGCAAACGAGCAAGCGGGTCACCTGATGGAAAGTAATCACCGCCGCCCATGGACACCCGCAAAACCAGAGGAATCGCAGGCGCGTTGCCGGCCTTTAAGGAAGGAATAGGCTCGTTTCTTGAAGATCCCTAAGTCGTAACGGTCCGGAAATACCGCCGCCGAGAGCTGGTTCCACAACACTGTAGTTCGAGGCAAGAAATTTCTTGAAAAACGCACAGTAGTAGACCGCCATCCATCAAGGTGATGTGGATGGAATGACAGTCGATTGCGTGTAGTGCGGTGAAGGAAATCAGCGGCAGGGATCAAGCCGAACAATTCCTCAGAACACTCCCCATGATATATACGGTACAATATACAGAGAGACGCAACGTGTCTCCGAAGAGCCAGTGGATCGAGCCGTCCTGAAATAACCACGTCGTCGACAACTCGAGCAGCTCTGCGTTGAATGCGGATGAAAAAAGACTTACAGAAGAAGTGTATGTGGCGAAAGTTAACGGGACAGAGTTGAGAAGACCTCTTAGTAGACGTTCTGGTGAAAAATCTGGTCAAGAGTACCCTTAACCGAAGAGGATGTATGTTATGATTATGAGAGTAAATGAAGCAAAGAAAGTGATTCAGAATCGTAGCCAATGCAAAGCTGTAGTCCCTGCCTACCCCTCCGGGGATCGGGCGTGATGTACAACGGCGGACTCCGTCGCTTTACCAGTCTAAAGGTCAAAATCCCTTGCACACCACGTCGTCTATTTTGTGCGGGCACGTACCTGGGCGGTCAGTGCGCTTCATACGAAAATCGCTGCAAAGTGGTAAAGCGACCGAGACGGTGACCCCGACCGTACCCATGTGTACAGTCACCAGTATTAAGATGTGATGTGCAAAAATATCTGATCATTGGTGGAAGGCATATATAGGCATGCTTTCCACCAATGATTAGATATTTTTGCAGGCCGTCTATAGTTACATCTTAATGCTGGTGACTGTACAATGTGCAATAGGCTACACGACTCCTTTAAAAAGTAAAAAATATGAATAGTTTGTTTCTATAAGCAATTTCGGACGTTACAAAAAATGGGTTGGACTTTGGAGCTTCTCTTTAAGCTTTATTGCCTGTTTGGAGAAGCTCTGCTCCTCCTTAATGATATTGCGTACATACTTTATAGGAGTAGCAAAAAAGGTTAATCCTTTAGTAGGGATGAACCTTACATACTTATACACTCACACATTTTATTATAAGCCATATTGTCTGGAAGCAAGAGCGATTGCCCAACGAATATTCATGAGCTGGTTTATAATACGTCTCGTCGCTTTGGCCCGGACAAACACTGGAACTTACTCGAAAGCCGCAACTTACCTAGTGTGAACGTTAGATTTTCGCCAATTCCTTCAGGCGTTTTAGTTAATTGCATGTGGCGCCCATCCTCCCTCGTAATGACTATGTGTAATAATAACATTAACAGATAGACATTTTATTGTGTTCACCGAAATAGATTCGGAACATCATTTGGTTTACGACATATTTTTTTGTAAATGAATTTCATAACTCTCCTTTTTCAATACCTTAAAGACGTCCTGAATAACTCAATAATCAACTACGGGTAATGTTTAAAGCATATAATTAAATTATCTATCTGTTCGCTGTATAAGAACACGTTACACCCTTAACCCCACTACAGAAACTATTCGTTAGCCCTTCGCTAGCCACATGAATATATGGTTTGTTTGTTTTCTCTGTCTCCATGTCAAAACAGGATTGTTGTTATTTTTGCAGTGGGATGTTAAAGGGCCCTAGGCTACTTATCCCGGGAAAACGTTTCACGGACAATGCCACGGGCGGTAATAACGCTAGAGATTTAACCCCTTAAAACGCAGAACATGTACGAACATTGGTTTTCAATATTATCTCAATCGCATAGAGTTCAAAATATAGAATATTCATCCCATTGCCTATTAAAGGGTATAAAATGCCGCGACCGATCTCTTTTAGCTCCGAATTTCAAAGTGGAAAGTTATATATTTTTTTTAGGAAAGGATGAGCTTTAGTTTTTTATTAATTTTTAGCATAGGTCACGTAATAAACGTCACTGTTATCGATCAACCCAAAGGACTTTAGGGGTCGCCACTTCCTTACCGCTTACCTTATTTATTACATTACCGGAAAAGTTTAAACTTTATGTCATAGGTAAATATATCTCGGTATCTATCAAAAGCTTGGCCACGGTTTCGAGGTATAAATAGATACTATCGAATATTCTAATTCTAAAGTAATAAAACTAAACGAGTAAAAAATTTGAGATGATGATATTGTTTCCTTACAAAATGTCAATTAACTGTTGATATTATAACAAATTTTATGAGAGAAAGTTATTAACTTGCAAGTTTTAGTCGTCTCATTAAACACCCAACCGACTTAAGACACAATTAAGTGGAGTGTTTCCATGGCAATTTTTCTCGTTAGCACCGCTCAAAGGCAGGTCATAAAGGTTTCTAGCTCAACAATCATGCGCCGGGCTATTAAAAAAAATAATGATGTTTATCGCACTACTACGCCCATGCGCACGGTGCAAAGGGAATCCAATAATGATTCTGGATAGACGTCCGAATGAAACAACATGCTTTTGCACTTAAAAGGCTCGACTTATGGAGGACGTCTAGTCTGCCCAGCAATGGTTTCATCAATGCAGCGTGGCATCATCTATTCAGTGGTGGCGTGAAGAGACAGCTTCCGCTTAGTTCAAGAAGCACAGCACATCATATCGTACACGAAATACCATGCTACCTAATTGGTGCTGGAGCAAGCTGAAGCGCTTCGCTTAACTTCGCTGCTGGTGTCAGCACAAGTAGCAAAGTGCGATTGTCTATGCCGTTTTACCAGCCTAAAAATATATATTAAAATGCTAATGGTTGTAAATTGAATTGATGTGACAACTCTACGACGACAGTATCTCACTGAAACAATTCTTCTTCGAATCACATGCGCCTTAGCTCATACAGAAGTCCTAAATGACTGAAGAACGACCAACATTGCAAAGCCCAAACCGCTGGACCTAGCAAAATATATGATTATTTGAAATTGCTACGACATGCGGGTGTTTGCGCGAACGGAGTCACGGTTGGTCGCTAGTGCACAATAAGTAAATACTACATTCTTCAGTTTCGCTAGAGCTCGAGCTCAGGTCAACATGTTGAAGGGCCACCTAAGCAACCTCTTCATGCGATTGAGTCAGGAGTAGTGAGCGCCGTAGGAGTGGCGGGATGTCTGATAAGGATGATAGCGAACACTCGCTAATTGCTCGCAACACACCCTCATCCTCATTGTTTTCGTAATTCCGTTTCGTTTCACTCACATTCAGCAACTAATTGGGTTAATTTGACTGCGCGACGTAATAAAGTTTCAGTCCCAAATGAGCAAGTTAACAGTCGTTCCTCGCTGGCAACAGCAGACGACTTATCGAATCCTACGTTCGTGGCCGACTTCAAAGAGAACGCTTTATTTAGGTAAGAAATACCGCAATGTTAAAATAGAAAACGTTATGTCCGTAATGGCTATATTATGAACGAACCCAAAGGCATTAAAAAACATATATAGGTACCTACATGTGATACATTTGATGAAGAAAATAAAATCGTATATAGTACCTATTTCGTTGGACTGATCATAAATATTTAATATTTATTCTTATAGATCAATCAATGTACGTGTATGTTGACCAGGGGATCACTCTCTAAGCGTATCCTAAACTTCGTTGGCCTGCAAATCGTCGTACAACACGCTCGCTGCTGTCTTTTATTGTTCCGTACCCAAAAGGTAAAAACGGGACCCTCCACGGGAAGACTCCACTGTCCGTCCGTCTGTATGTCTGTCACCAGGCTGTATCTCATGAACCGTTATAGCTTGACATCCCCTCTCCTTATATCACAAGTTTTATTTGTACTGGCACCTCGAGACCAACCGTTATAGGTTATACAAGAAGTGCCAGACGTCCCTGCACCTGTAAACCAACTGGCGCAGGAGACCATCTGCGTTGTTAAGTCTTGACGCCAAATCAGTGCCCGCAGAAGCGCGCTCTTCATTCGGTACTCATAAGACTAGTGTCTCGGGAGAGTTTCCCCGTGAAAACGTGTAGTTCCCTGCCTATTTTCCAGAATAGGTAGCCGGAGCTGTTGAGTTCGCTCACTTCTCGTTGTACGAAGAGTACAACTTGCAGTTGCCACTGCTCGGGTCGTCAACTATAAAGTCAACTTCCAAAATTAAATGTCCTCTTTGGTAGCGGAGTAGTAAGCACACTCACTTCTCGGAACCAATCCCAGCCTAGCCAGTGCCCATGTCTTACGCGGCTGGCTGGACCGGAGGCTATACGGCATCTAGGGGGCCGCCTCTACTAGTTATCCAGACTAGTACCGGAGATGTCAACAGCAATGTCCAATGAGAACCATCGAACAAAGCCGCTGACTTAAAGGGAAACTCACATTTCCGCAGGACTTTTCGCTTGCAGGCCCCACCAAGACCGCTACTTAGCCCCGCTCGCTGTGCACGAGTTGGAAGCCCTGGCACACAATACCGGTACAAAACGAACATTCCCAAGCTCTACAGCCAACCACGGTTAAATTTTCACACATGTATTTCTGTTGCCGCTATAACAACAAATACTAAAATTAGAATAAAATAAATATTTAAGGGAGCCTTCCCATACAACAAACGTGATTCTTTTGCCGTTTTTTGCTTGATATTAATAACGGCAACAGGTAGACGTTTGAAATATTCACAGAATATTTAGTTGTGTATTCACTTCAAAAATATAGTGTCTAATGTTGTTCAAATATTGGCACGGAACGGACCCCTTCGTGCGCGAGTTCGACTCGCTACAGTACACACGCACAAGAGTAAGGCCGCTGGCTGGGCCTCAACTTGTACTGTTTTATTAAAATGTCCACATGTCACAGTAACCTAATTATGACCTTTTTTCCGATAGCCCAAATACTGAAATCAAGTAACTTAGATATTATCATGGACATTTTAAAATAGCAGTTAACTGTGGCCATCCTTTAGAAGCTATTAAATAATGTAAACAGTATAATTAACACATAAAAGGTACATACGCGGTAAAGCAGGCGGCTAGTCGCGGGTGAATCTCGTGGAACCCTCGCGCGGTCGACACATCCACCTGTTGACGACATACATTTAAGTGTTAATTGCATTAAAATTTTACGTAATATTACAGTAGGTGACTCTGCAATTACTTTAAAATATTAATCAAGATATAAATGATAACACTTTTACAGTATACTTGGACAGACTTTAAAAATAGAAAAACGTTTTAGCTGAGTTGTTGCGATTTAGGGATGATTTATATTAGAGAGGGACGTGGACGGGACACGGATCATGCATCCGGGCCCGGACGGCCCGGACGGGACACGCCCCGTGCACGGCCCGCTCTAATATAAATCACCCTTAAAGTGCACTACAGAAAGTTTGAAATCACAATAACTCAGTTATATATAAACGTTTAAAAAAAATGTTTGTTTGCTAAGTTTCATTAAAATTTACACAATGGTTTTTAAAAATTTCAACTTTGAAATTTGTAAGGGAAACCGAAATGCGTGAACCCTCTTACCCTCCCAAGGTCTTCTAGTCAAGGTCTGATAGAAAGAGTCCCGGGTTCCATTTTGTATTGTTATAAGTCCTCTTGAATAGCTAACACCACATTATCTAAATAATATGTCGCTATAACATCAATGCTAGTCATAGTCTTACACATATGTGTATTCCATTGTCGTGTTCCGATAGTTAAATTTATTGTGTTTCAACAATCTGTACATCATCACATCCATCACGTGTGTACCCGTAGTATAATATATTTTTGAAACTGCGACAAAGCAAACTTTTCTAATAACAAATCTCATAGCGCTATCAGTTGTATGGATACATAGGTTTATTTTAGAATCACGTCCTATTTCCGAGGGAAGTTTTCAATCGTGAACAGGAGCACGCAGGGTCTCCAGGGTGCATTTTACTAATTTAAAATGCCAACTTGTGTGGAGTGACATGCATGTGTGTATAGTACTTGTAGGCATTATGAGCGTTATCGTATTTTCACAAAAAACTGATATAATAACACTTAGAATAGAACGCGGCGCCACTAAACACAATATATTAGTAGTTCGGTTTGCTACCGTAGACCGCAAAAGGGTTATCCAGACAAACGAAAAACTAACGACAACGCGCGCATTTTTAGTTATTTAAATCGATATTACATAAACTGAATGTGTGCTTGCTAGTTATTTTAGGCTTTGCTTTGCTCTACCTACCATAGATACTTAAGCTTTATGTTAGTAAAGTTAAAAAATTACGTTGCACATAACATAAACAAGTGCGAGTCGGACTCGCCCATGAAGGGTTCCGTAGCAGCAAGTAACATCATTATAAAAGTTCGTTGTAACTTTGATTGATGTTTTAATAATAGTGTATTTTTTTAAATTAATTAATTGATGACGTATTAAAAAAAACTACTTACTAGATCACGTGAAAACCAATTTTCGGTGGAACTTTGCATGGTAATGTACATCATATTATTATATTTTTTACAGTTCTTATAGTTTCGGAAAATAGGGGCTGTGACATTCGGACAGACAGACAGACAGACATGACGAATCCATAAGGGTTCCGTTTTTGCCATTTGGCTACGGAACCCTAAAAAGGTAACTTTCTTGCACATTTCAAAATCGCCATATATCCAATGACTTTTAATATACAAAATTTACAGACTTTTTATTTATTTAATATACCTTTGGTGTTGGTATACTTCTCAATAACGATACCGCAAATCAACATGCAGCATGCCGTTTCAGATTACCTGCAGCACTGTCATACACACAAGATTACCTAAACCGCAGAACCGATGTAATACCCTTGTGTTGATGGGATCTGTTACATCCAGTGTACTATACAAAGTCAAATCATTAATTCAATGTAAACCTTCACAGCCGTGCGATTCCCTAAGCTAAAGCCTTGATAGCTGCGGCTGCCGCAGCTTTGAGAAATGACTCTGTTTCTTACATATTCATATAATTGGAAAGAGACAGCGGATCACAGCCATGCGCGCAGCGTCTATGTGTCGCTTAGAGAATCGCATAGCTGGAACATAATGACGTCAAACGATATTTAAGTTCCAAAATAAGATAAACTAAAACTTTGTTTAAACTAAATTACTTACTGCTGCGGCTTCTACCTTCGTCGTCAATACGAGCTTGGTCTAAAAGACACTTTGATAATTTTATGACTACACTTACATATAATTTTTATTTTATTTAAGAGGGTGCCGCGCGGAGCCGCACGATCGCAAAAACTGACATAAGTCTCATAATAAACTTCAAAGCAAAATCAATCATATTGATATTTAAAATTAGAACAATTCTGCTTTGAAGTTTCAGACCTAGTAATTTGATAAGAGCAATGTTTTATTCTGCGAAATGTACAAAACGATCACGCGCTTGTGTTAAAAATTAAAATTTACTTTTTTAAGATCAGGGTGACCTGCGGAATATCAATACAAATATTTTCATGTAAGAATTATTGTTTCATGCGTAAAATTAAGAAAGTTGTCGAAGAAAAATGTTTTTAGGAGTCATTAGATTTATGTATTGTTTGTTATTGTTTAAAGAATTTGTTTCAAATTTCAACAAGGCCACGACCTTGTGCAATGATCAGGCTAACTTACGTAAGTTCTTTTAATGTATTTAACTAATTCAGCACATAGTACAAGTAACTTAAAAATACGTAAATTTTTACAATTTCGCGCAGGATTCCCTTAAGAAATTAAGAAATGACTAGGGCTACGGCCAAATATAATAATAAATCTATTCAGGTTTTGCCTACTAGAGTTAAAAATTGGACTTGAGCTTCATACAAAAAAAAACAACAGTTACACTCCTCAATTAAGTAATTACCTTGAGAAATGAGACACTGGGGTATTTAAATTTTTTTTGAAGTCGTTGATTACTTGATGTGTAATAAATACACGTCACCTTGGTAAACCATTACCCCACCATATTTTACATTGGTGCATGAGAGTTCCATCTCACATATTGGTGCTAAACCACAAATAGAATTGGGTGATCGACGCGCCCTCGTAAACTGACTATACTCGAAGATGTTGGTTTGATGCTTTAAAATTGGAGCATTCAATTTAAATTTTATTATTGTCACAACGTTAAAGTAAAATTAAACAATTGTCATAGTCGCAAAAATTTTATCGGACTTTTTATAAGTTTAGTTGATGTGGTATGTGACCCTATTGAATTTAATTTAAAGATTAATTAATTACAGTCTCGTAAATCATTCTTCCTTTATATTTTTTTGGTAAAGGTATGGTCAGGGTATGGCATAGGCGTATACTACATTTTTAGTATATTGTTAGTGAATGAAAGATAAACATAAGATAAACTTAATATAATAATCACAAAGAGAACCAATAAAAGCTTTATCCTACAATGCTTAAATGGGAGTTCGAAATCTGATAAATGTCTAACACACCGTTATTTAACGTACAAGTACGTGCTACATTAGTTATGAAAGCCATCAAAGACTTGCTCTCTCCTTTCAAGCAACGGTACGACACGAACCTCACCTCAAACAATATAAACCGCGAGAACGAAAGGTAATGAACGCTGTTGTAAATTTCATTATTGTGCTATCAATGCCGGGCTCCTTATTAGTTGGCAAGCCAATACCGCGACGCTCCTGCGGGAGGCAGCAATCAGGTCACCCCTCCCTTCCGCGACTGGAATGCGACACATGTAAACAGAGTTGCGAGATGGCATCATAATTCGATTTGCTTCCATTACGGCGCATAGGCTATATGGCGTAGGTAGCGCTTTATTGATATTTCCGGTACAGCAGCATCCATGAGACCTGAACCGGAGGCTTGTTACTAAGCCTGCGGTGTGTGTCATCGGGGTGTTGTATTGGTTTTGTAGCGTGTAAAATCGTTATTATAATAGTTGCCATCGAAATTAAGTTATTAAACAAAAAAATCTTGTCAAATTAACATTTGCATACTTAATTATATTCTTTAAAACAATAATTGTGATCGACGACGTCAAGCATCTTTGTTTACAAATTAATATTAGTTTGTATGTCCGTCATTCTTGTCAAAACGTCTGTTGTCGATACAACATAATATACTCACAATATGAAATTCACTATTGGTTCCCGAATATCGTCGATGTTGCGTTCGTGTGTTCAACCAGAATTTAATATTGCCCGCGGCATTTGGTTATCGGCGGGCGGGGCCGTCTCGTCCGCTGCACTGCACATGATCGCTAATTATCATGGTGCAGAGATGTCCGCCACACGATACCCTAGATCAGGGGTGTCAGACTGATTTTTCTAAAGGGCCATTTATAATATAGGGTGTGTTAGCGGGCCGAACTCAAATATTTATTTATTTAGTTCAAGTAAATTTTCATACCAAAGGTAATAAAAAGGAGTTATCTTGAGTTTGAGGATCCAGACACCTGAGGTCTTTTATTTTTGATAAGCTCATTGATGTCTGGTGTCTAGTAATGTAATATTTGAGGTAGTTATTTTCAAAATATATTGGAGATGTTCATCAGTAAGCCTTGAGCGAAATTTGTTCTTATTTATTTTCATAACGGAGAACATATGCTCGCCTAAATAGGTACTACCAAACATAAGACAGAACAAATGTAGTTACGTTTACTTCCATATATTATTATCCATTGTAATACTGTCACATTGGAGATCTATTAATTCCATTTGCAAATGAATTGGTGCCTGTGCAGCTTCAAAAGTGAATGGGTTGTTGAAAAGTGGTAATTCCATTTCATTCATCTTGCTAAAATCATGAACACGGACGACGAATTCTATGGATAGATTCAGAAAAGTTGAGAATTCACTCAATTTAAAACAATACGTAGTGGCATCGAATGCCGTTAAGATTTTAGACGGCATATATGCCGTCTAAAATCCTAGCTGGATAGATTCTGGTAGCGGGCGTATCTTTGACATCCCTGCCCTAGATGACGCTGTCATTTCAATAACTTTTGTGAAACTTTATAAAAGTACACTCTGGCACCATTCAAGCTCACCCATACCTTGTACTATTATGTATTCTGTGCCCATACAAGGTTCAAATAATCCTTGCGACGACGATTACGCGACGACGCACGCCTCGGTGGCCGAGTAAAGGTCGCTTCACACATATCAGTAAAGTCACAGTTCCGACACAGTACCGGCACAGTGTCGAAATATTCTTTCATACATTCTCTATGAGCGCATCCCCGCCTGTCAGTGTTAGTGACAGTGACGACACAGTGCTGCTTTTAGTGCGTTCATAGAGAATGTATGAAAGAGAATTTCGCACTGTGCCGGAACTGTTAAGAGACACAGCGTTCGGCCCGTATCAAAATGTCCTTGGTTTCTATCCCCAAGACAAACCAAGTGTTTTAGACTTTTCTATGCACAGCCCGGGTTTGTAATCACCCTCCCACATTTGATAAGTGAGATCATTAATGACTTGATTTGAATGCTCGAGGCTCAATAAATACAAAAATGGAAGAATCGCAATGGTTATAGATAACCATTGCGAGCACCGTGATATCTCCCAAGTCTAAGGCATCGTCCTAATACAACGCGAATGCGTGATCATCGCGCGAGTAAGCGATGCGACCATCGTACGAGTCAATCAAACATATTGATCTAGAATAGGCTTCGATCAACAATACAACTAGATGTCAGGTCGGCGCTAAAAATGTGTCTCGGTAAATAAGAGCGCACTTGAGAAGTGAGCTCTTATTTTCTCGCAAGGCATAACAGGAAAAAGTACTTTATTTGTTGCCAATTAAGGTTGATTTCACCACTAAATGTTATTGACGTTTTTTCTTTTTTAAGTGACAGGAGTAATTTATTGCTTTGAAAAAAGTATTTATTCACGTGGACAGAATTTAGCTTTGATTTTGTACGTGACGCGTTATCTAGTTGGTATTGTTGATCGAAGAGAACAGGTGTCCTAATAGGCGATCGCGCGATGCCTTCGGATAACGCGACGGTCGCATCGTTTAATCGCGTTATCGCGTTGTATTAGGACAATACCTTACGCAGATACTTCGCTATCTTTTCATAACCGATACATTAAAATACCTATAGTCGTAGCAACCTCCTATAACGTCGACTGTGGCGAGCGACGTTTAGGCAACTATATTCATACTCGCCGACTGATGCACAAGATAATTACATCGTATCGTCAGAGATATATGCAGCTACTACACCCGTGACGCAGGCCGCCACTATATTCATATCGATACATTATTCATACGATACGGCCGGCACGAGTTAATCGCGTCATTGCATTGTCAGACCCGTGACATTTGAATGTACGTTTTGTAGTGCAATCACAAACTTTGTCAAGGCACAGAATAAATAATAGTACGTCAAGGTACCATCATTCAGATGTTCAGCTCGTGACACTGCAAACATAAAATATCTTTCTATAAATTTGACCGAGCTGTGTCATGGTTCGATCATTGTTGATCGAAGCTGTTATGCCCAAAATAATCAAAGTCACATATTTGAAGATATAAATTTTATAAACCAACATGGCTAATAAAGATTTGGTTACTTTAAGTCGACTCCCAACCAAGTCAAAAGTTATATTAATACTTTTGAAATGAAACACTCTTTTACGGATTAACTCGCGTTTAATTTACTATTTACATAGTTTTTATATTATCCTCACGTTTCGAACCCTGTGACCACGGACCCTGTAAAGGGTTCGAAACGTCAGGATAATATAAAAACTATGTACATAGTAAATTAAACGCGAGTTAATCCGTAAAAAAGTGTTTCATTTCAATGTGTAGTGCTCGCTTAAACCTCAGAAAACAATATTAATACTTATGAGCAAAAAAACCTTTAGGACATACTTTTTAAATTTTTTGATCGAAAAGTAACTTTATTGTCTGCGAGTATATCAATAAATCAATCTGACGAGGATATACCTACAGATAGACGAGACGAGACACATGAAAAAACTATTTTATTCTATAAGGGTTCCTGGTTTACTATGGAAATGGGATTCTTTTTTAACACAGGGAATCCTTTTTAGGATACAGGCTACCAGAACGGCAGCACGGTTTTAGATGGCGGCTCTCCCGTCTCCTCTTTTTCCAGGTAAAAAGCTAGCTGCCAGCTGGATAAAGCATACCCACTAAACCCAAGGGAAACTCAACCATCACAGTGTATTGTGGAATAAACATACCTGCTACCCTATCGGCTAAAAATATGAATATTGACATGGGCTTCATTTGACATTTGAAGCCCATAATATGCCCATATAAGGACAAAATATGGGCTTCAAATGTCAAATGAAGCCCATGTTCATATCCATATTTTTTAGCCGATAGACCCCCAGGGCCTAAACCACCTAAAAATAGAAGTACATAGTTATGTTACAGGACAGGACTGACGGAATCCTACTAATATTATAAACGCGAAAGTTTGTAAGTATGGATGGATGTTTGTTACTCTTTCACGTAAAAACTACTAAATGAAATTTGGATAAAATTCGGCATACAGATAGTTTATAACCTGGATTAACACATAGGATACTTTTTATCCCGATATTCCCACGGGAACCACGCGGGTGAAACCGCGAGAGGCCGCTAGTAAGATATAAAATAAAAGAACCAATTACATAATTTCGTTTTATAGATACTTATGACTAATTGTAAGTATTTAACTACTTACGACTGTTTAATTTCGCGGATGCTCTACTTTGAAGCCGAGAACTTTTATTAAGTTGTTGGAAACAATTTGAATTTCAGTACAAGTTGCACGTCACTCTGTAGCTAATCTTTTAAATCTGTAGATGAACGTTTAATCTTATAATCTGGTGGAAAGTGAACTAGGTATATTAAGAGTGTTTACGACATTATCTGCTAGTCAGCTGATGTAATGTCTAAAGAATGCGAGGTAGCCGTAGATACTGAGAAATGATTGACGTCTCGTTAGGGTTTCCCGCCGTGTCCCCGCGAAACAGTTTTGACAGTTGAATGGCATTGTCGTACCGCGGTAATATAAAAAAAATAATGTACCCATTATTTTGAATATTTAAACGAAAAGCGTTGTTCCATCCGTTACCAAATTACTGACCCGTATTTAGTTTTCTATTAGTTTGCTGCGTCGTCCGCGTGAAATTCGGTCTATCACAATAGTCTTTATGGCGTGCCTTCGGTGTTATTGTATTTAAACGGGACAATCAACAATCAAGTAGTCAATGACACTTGGACACTTCAAAAAATACGAGAAGTAGACAGACAGATAATGAATGACTTAGGGTATTTAGTAGACACCGTAAACTGCTTTTTGGCTATACTTAAACAAAAAATTAACTCATACTAGACTAAATCATTTACTTTTTAAATATCGAAATGTACTTACATTACCGACAATGGAATGGGCAACATTACATAACATATTAAAGTTACTTATAAGCACTACTTACTTATTTAAAAATAATATATATTTTTTTCATTCATAAAAAAAATTAAGATTTTGTGATAATGTGATTTTTAACTACGCATAATGCATATGACTCGAGATTTAACGGAGTATATCAGTGGTATATAAAAATAAGTATATACGTACATGCGCAAAAGAAATACCAAGGTTTACCCTACAGGTTGCTACTTCGAGTAAAATTTCGCACTATAACGGATTGTAAATTCGTAAGTCAATCTACAAGCGATCTATAGTGCCCGTTAATGTGTACATATTAACTTTGTCCAGCCTACTAACGGTAACATAATCACAAAACTACTTTTGCCAATACCTACCACATAATAATATCATCTCTGAAACTAATCCAAAACTACGGCGCGGCGCCCGCCGGCCGGCCCCAAAACTTTTAATGGTCAGCGTACTATACTTCTAAACCGATTTCAAGTACCACGGAAACAGTGGCGAAAGTGATTTGTTAAGTAAACTGGGAACCCTCGAGCTCCGCAGATTGTTCAAGTGTTTGACAGGAGCAAATGGAGGCATGATAGCGGCAAGAAAGTTAAATGGCTTTGACATCCAAAATCTCATACATAATTTCCTTTGTGATAGAAACTTAATACGTATATCTAAGAACATATATTTATAAGAAGTTGGTAAATTTTTGAATTATAATTAAATTGTAATTAATAAATACAATTATACAATATTAATTATAATTTTAAAAAGTGTATTTATTTATTTTTTTATTAAAACTTTTGCAACAATATATTACATGGCGGACTTAATGCCTAAGGCATTCTCTACCAGTCAACCATAGGGTGGTGCAGAGATGACATGGTAGGTGCAATTAATATAGTTACATAAGTGAATACACTTAAAAAAAAAGGAATCTTCCCATTACGTCTAGCTAAAGTCTGTTACCGTAAAAAACAAACATAACAACATAACACAATTTGTGCGTACAATTTTTTAGTTCACGCGTAACAGTCCAAACAAGGTATCAGCAAATGCGGAGTTCAAACATCATAATCGTTCGGCATACAGTCACACGGCACACAAGGCAGATGGTGCGCAGGTGCGCCTGCGCAGCCTGACTCAAGGCCTGCCGCGCGAGCTAAGCCACAAACCAACCGACCAGAGCCCGACCAGATAATAATTAATAGTACAGAAAAAGGACGACAACATAAGCAACATTTTTTTATTTTATTCGAGCCCTTGTCCGCGCCTACTCTCGAGTTTATTTCTCGCGAGACAACGTAGCCTTTAACAGTCTTCGGGCTTCAGTCAGAGCCCTAACTCTATACCAAAAATTATCAAAATCGGTACAGCGGTTTAAGCCTGAAACACATTAAAACAGCTGTACCTATTTGGCTTTTTTATGTTGTTTTTTAATGTCAGGACAACGTTTGTTTGAAAGAAAATTTGTAAAAATTTTGTTTGTGAGATAACAGTCAGATATTTCTACCTGTGACTAGGGATGGGCGGTGGGTTTTTGCCTTTTATGCCCAATGGGTTTTAATCGGGCAGAAAGGATTTAAATCGGGCAGAAATGGATTTCTGCCCATTTTGGCGGGCATAAATGAAAATTACAACAAATTATTTGTTTGTTTGCAAAACCTCATTCGGAAAATATTAAATGACGAGTACAGGATAAAAGTATACACATACATAGGTCGGGACGTCGGGTTCGACTTCGATTCTCGCATTTAACAAAATTTAAACTTTTTTTGCTTAGTTATGAATTGCAAAAAGGAAGAAAAGAAAATGCTGAGATTGTTTTATTCAGTGAGTGACCAACAATCAACTTACCTACTACTACTATGCAGAGCTCTACATAATAAAAGGATGTACTCGTACTTTAGACGAAAGACTTTGTGAAATTTTGTATTTGAAGAAAATAGATGGTTGGGTAGAATATTGTTAAAATTAAATAAAAAACAACATGTTGTATTGATTGATGTAATATTATTTAATTTAACTCTTCGTTACAAAAACATTGAAAAGAACACATTTTTTACAGTTTCAAACTTAATAAATAATCAAAATAACCTAATATAATATAAGTAAAATTCAAATAGAAAACGAATTAACTCAGTCATCGTTGTTACTCGAGTCTGAAATGTGACCACAATCTAAAAATTCGATGGTGGTTGCAGTGCCTGAGGCCGATGCTTAAGGTAAGTCAGAACTGACCATTGAACTATCCGTTCGATGCGCATGTGTGTCTATAGTCGGAGGTGTAACACACACGCATTCCCTTTAGTCACCATTTTTTCGAAATTGTTTCCGCTCTTATTAAGCAAATTCCATTTGTAGGATATGTAAGCAATTTTGGCTGCTCTCTCAGTCGTCAACCGGTTTCTTTTTTTATTCTGAATGTGGCTGTGTAGAGAATGACCGTTCAACTGCAGCAGTAGTGCTAGGTGCTGTGAGGATTCGCACAGCCACTTTGCTTAATGCAGTTGACCTGCATAAGCTGCTCCACTAAGTTGTTGGTTTTATTTCCACTACATTTTCCCATAATAATCTACGGCTCCAAAAGTCTGATCTAGATTTGTACACGTTATTTGTCACGGTTAATCCAATGCTTTTTCCTACCTCGGAGATGAATTCCATGGCTTCTACATCTTGATTCTCATCAAGCTCTGCTTCTTGTTCAGCAGGGTCTAATAAGTATGCCGCATAATGTATGAGCTTGAGGCACATTTGAATTCTCTGATCGACATTGTCTAGAATCTTTTCTTTGACGTCCTTTTCAACTATTGTTACTTCTGGCAAACAGAAAAGTAACTTAGATTTCATGTTTTTTAAAGTAAAAAAAACTTTGTGCATGGAGTTGTCATTGGTTTCTACACGTATTATAGCCTCTGTAATGGATTCCGAAATCAGGCGGCATTGCTTCGACATTGTTCAAAGATCTTCATCTAGTAATGCTGATTTATCTTCCGGTGGTAAGTTGTCGATTTTATGATGTTTGTAGCCATATCATTGAAAGCATATCTTTTAATAATCCCTACATGATTTTTTATGTACAAGCATTTAAATTAAGTTCGTATTTCACCTTGCTGTAGCTTTTTTTGTCACTGATTAAACACTGAGTATAGGGAACAAATTAATTTAATTTCTGCCCGGCGTTTATTAAAAACGCCCGGCGTTTATTGGGCAGAAATGGGTTTAAATCCAGCAGTGGATTTTAATCCGGGCGTTTACCCATCCCTGCCTGTGACAGCTTGTAATTAACTTTCTACAATACACATGTATAATTTAGTACATAGGCACATACATAGATTCACGACAATTATCCCCAAAGAGTCAGTCAGTGCAGAGACTATAGGACTAAGGACCGCAGGAGCAGTCAGTCCACTGCGATAGTCCACGTTTCACCAATAAAATTTAGTATTAGAGCTTTTTTATTAGGGTTAGGGGTGTTTAGTCATGGTGTCGTTTCGTCATTGTTTTAACTTTCATAGATGTAGTGTCGTTTCGTCATTAATGAAATAATTAAAAAATATTAGATGGACGTTTCGTCATTTGTAGGTATTTGACTAAAAATCCCAGAAAGTTACACAGCTAAAAATATTCTGAAGAAAACTTTAAGCGAATAACCGAACGACACCAAAAATAATTAATTTTAAATAGCAATGACGAAACGCCACCATTTTTTCTTAATGACGAAACGACACCATGACCAAACACTTTTACCCTACCTAACCATTTTATTAGAGCTTTCCTTTTACTTCATTTACTCTGCTCTCATAATATTCTCCACATAATATAAAGAATATACGACCAAATATTTAATACGTGTTTGCTTATTACGATGTACACACGGTTTTACAAATATTTACTACAAACGCTCGACTCACAAGATAAAAAACATTTACTTTAGATTAAAATATTTAATTGGTCCACAATCAAGTGAAAGCTAATTTATTTATTATGATTATTATTACCTAAATGCTTGAGGAGCTCGATAGCGCAGCGGCTAGCGCGTTCGGCTTGCGATCTTGCCCGCTATAAGCAACTTTTGCAATGCGCCGGGTCGCCTGATGGGTGACCAATTAAAACATCTCGAGCTCCGCCGTGCTTCGGAAGGCACGTTAAGCCGTTGGTCCCGGTTGTTGTCGTAAGATGGCAGTCGTTAAAACCCACCAACCCGTGCTATTGTTCACGTGGGAGGTCTGTGCAGTGGGACGTTTATGATGATATGCTTTAGCTAATATCCATCAATTGTAGCGATGACTTGATTGATTTTCTTCAGGTCTTTGCCTAGCAGTGGGGCTACTGGGGCAGCATTAAAGCTATTACTTTTACTTTATTTAAATATTGCGAGGGTTCATTGTGACTAGCGAAAGAGAGCCTCATTCTCCCGATCTAAAAAATTATAAAATAAGTTGTAAAATAATATTTTATTAGAGTTGTTTAGTTAGTTGTTTGTGACGTCAATTGTTCAAATAGGATAATGATGAGGAAAAAACATACATCTAATTCTTGCGTACAGTGCGTAAAGCGTGTTGTTTTATACTTTTCAACGCTACATAATTCTTAGGGAGTAGATCGAATCGAGTCAGTGTCGGCCCCACTCGACCTCCATGGCTTTACTTAGACAGAGGCAAAAGCGCGGGGAGATGAATAATAAAACAGTTCCAGCGAACTCCGGCAACTATCGTGACAAGTGTGGTGTTTCGTGGAAATCATGACGCTTTACGGGGTCGACGACAACACACACAAAATATTCAACGTTACCTGCTTATATCATTCTATGTTTTCTATATAGCATCAGCCGCGGCGGTTCTATCAATTAAACTTTCTCGGATCGCTATTGCTGGTGGCGCTATGCTCATAAAACAAACAATGGTTCGACATTATACGGAATTCCATTGGGTTGTTTGGTGCGTAAGCTCGCTTGACGTCATCGCCGCCGCGCGCGTCGAGTGGATGGCGTTAAGCGCTTATCTGGTTTTCGGTTGGAAGAGCATTCTTTACAACACTTCCCCCTATTCATTTATAGTCCGTTAATTCAAGAAGAAGTTGTACGCAAAACCTACACGAAAAGGAAACAAATACTATTTTTTTATGTTACTTCAGTTAAGGAATTCCAATTTAACTGCGTCTGAATGTTTCCTACTAAGACAATAAAAGGAGACAATAGGTTCGATTTGTTTAGATACGATCAATCACGTCGTCGGAACGGAAAACGTCGCTCACGCATACTTGATGATCCTGGCTAGAGCTCCCCTCTTCCTATGTTCCAGTAACAACTTGGTGCCCACAACGTGAAACGGCACGATTGGCGAAGCGTAGTCACCGACCCGATACACGTACCTTATACGCTATTTCGGGCTTGCCCCACCTTCATTACAGATAATAAATCAGGCACAGATCAAATAAGCATGGAATGAAAGGAAAGTGGCCTAAATACGAAGTGGCCATCTGGTGTTCCCGTTGGAGTTCTGCGACGTTGAAACATCGGTTTAGTGATATATTAGGTGCGAGGAAATTGAACGTTTCTATTAATAAAAATGACTTCACTAGCTATATTAAGTATGTAAACCTAAAAGAAAGTGGAAGCAAACATACAGAATTCGTAATCAGTAACAAACAACAGGTCTCCATCTGGCGCCAGATGGTGAAGCAAAGAGTCTTACCGGTTCTAACCCGTCGCCTGACAAAAACAGGCGAATTTTTGTGCGACGTCCGCCTTGGCTTTTGGCAGTCGGTCGTAAAGTTAGATCAAAGGTATCGTACAATGGCAGCTCACCGAGGGAGGGGCCGGGAGCCCGGGAATCAAAGGCCAGTCCAGCGGGTCGTCAAGCAGTTTCGTATAAGGTCTTCCTTTCAGACCGACCTCAATTACACTTTCAATATTAACAAATAAGGGTTTATTTAAGTATCATCCTAGTCACTGTACGGGCTTATTTCTCCGAAGTAGATGAACAAAACAGGCCTTGAATATTACCTATATATTTTAGAGACGTCTTTTAGCCCTATAATATAAGTAGTGTATTGAGTTTTTCATAGTTACACTCTGCCAATTCAATGTAAATAAATTAAATTTCACTCGTACGCTACTGGGAGAAAATATTAATAAACATACATTATTTTTACCAAAATTAACACTGCAAAATTATTTTCTAATTTTGCCTTTCAAGCTAGATAGCGTTCGTTTACTCTAATGTGAATATTATGAATATTATGAATATTATGGACATTACTCAAAAATTGGCCCGTAGATAGTAGCAGAAGACAGAGTTGAGTGGAAGAAGGAGAGGGAGGCCTTTATCCTGCAGTGGGACCGATCAGGCTAGATGATAATAATAATAATTACTCAATGCTGGTATCCGTGTAAGTTTGTAATCGTATCGTATATGTACCTATAGAGCATTATAGTCAGCTGGACTTAAAGAGCCCGTGGGAAACATGTCTGAACGCGGGACACTATCATGCTTATTGGCTAATGATGACGTCACGATCACGCCACAAACTTTGAATGAATGTATCTCACATTATGGCATACCAACAATAACTTATAAGTTAAATTGTCTGTTATATTAATAAAATTTCTAAAGAGTTTACAAAACTATACCCACCTATTATTATAGTCCCAAAAATGTAGTGTGTACTGAAACGAATTAATTAACCAACTTCCTACAAAACAACTGAATTGGTTAAACAGGAAACCTATCACTAAATCCAATACACTGACTGTGCTAATTTACTAAGCTAAAGTAAAAAAAAACAAAACGTGGTTTCATTTAACTGAAAAATAAATTTTTGCTATTATTCATAACACGACGTGCCAATTTTTTTTCTGGCAAAAGAGGTATGATTTCGACTTTATGTTTGTGGCCAGTTGGATTAACAAATAAAACTTTTTAATTGTTTTCCGCCCGCCCGTAGGTGGGCAAATTGTTTCGTAACCATGACATTTGAAAATAATGCTAAACCCTATTCGTCTTAAGCCCTTTAGGCTTGTTTCTAAGCCATCACATAGCTCAAAATATCTAGTGCCTCTAACTCTAACAAAGCGTACTCTAACGGGTAGGTATCATATTATATAAAGTCAAGTTTTAAGTACGACATGCATATGTTCAAAATATATTAATCAGAAAATATTAAAAATAAAATAAAAAATCACAAACTCCTTTTTGGGCCTGGACAAGAACTGAATCAATTCCTTATGTCTGATATGAGTTACTTGAACAACAGCTTGGGTATAAACTGTGAATGTATGTAATATACTACAAGTTCTACATTTTTCTCGGTATATATGAGTCGCAAAGGCCTCAAAGACAAGGGAATTTGCCATAACTGACTACACTGCCTTTCGTTAGTAACTTGGGTTTACTATAAGGAACCATCCTTTATCTGCAAATCTCTCGGCCAAACTAACCTCATGGTTACAACAATAACATGATGATGATGATGATGCAATTAGCATAGGGGCGTTATACCCGTGTAAAATTTCAATACGTTTTCCTGGGATATAAAAACTATCAATTATATTCGGTACATCACGCACGATTCTCAATTCTTTGATTAAAAGCATGTCAAACAAACGTTGGATAATTTAATTGTGTAAGTACTAAAGTAGGTAGTGTAGGTACTAGTAGTAGATTTTTCTCTCTTAGTTGTATAACAAACCAAGGCAATTATGGTTGCTAATGCTGTTAAGATTTACTGGCTCAATAGTTTAACATTCGATGCTCAATACGGCGATCCCTAGAACACTTAATTAATATTTTTCATCGACTCACTATTTCTGACATTAATTATACAAAAGTTTGAAATATCTAATTTGAGATCAGCAGACCCTTTCGCCCTAATATTTTTGAAAGTAGGAGGCATTTTAATATCGACACAATACATAAAATTACGCATTTCCGAAACGGATGAAGCAGAAAACGTTAATATCTTTTTTTTTCTAAATTAGTTATGTTTCTTCGAGTCTACGAGATAAGAGACATTGATGTCCAAAGGGCTAAAATTGGTGAAGTCGCTCGTGGGCGGGCTTACTTACCGCCCCGTGAACACTTCCAACTGAGTTCCAACGTCCATGATGACTAATCTTTTAACGATGAAATCTCAACTGGAACTCGTATAGCCTGTGTGACGCAGTGATAACGCAGGCTAATGACCGACCACTTTGGTAGTATCTGATTCATAGGACTACTAAGATATCAGTCCTATAGCATAATCGAAAGTAAGATAGTCTCGTCTCGGTAGTCGTAGTCTCGAAACATTACTATTTTTGGAAAATAATACTTAAAGATAGCTGTTTTCATCTTATACTCGTAGTAGCGCGACTCTAGCATAATTTTACAGTTAAAAATATAACAAAAAGGGGAAGTAGCTATAAAATACACTAGCAATTAGTAATTTAATTTTGACATAGATATTCCTACATAATATTGAAAATTTAGTTGGCTGTTTTTATCTTTACAAAGACGACTCTAGCACAATTCAATAGATATAAACACACTCGAGAGCAATGAATCCGGGTCACTTAAAGAAACCTATAAATCTCGGCAACTAAGAATGCTAGCTTAATTAAATAAATTGTGTTTGATAGACAATTCAATAATCCTTATATGAAGGTATTAAATCATCTTAGTTATTGTAAAGTTATGTACTAAAAAAATCAAATTTGAAAAAGGGAGACTTTGGAAGATGGAACTACCAAATAACTGCAATTGTTTTTGCTTTTGTTTCTAATCTGTCATTTAAGTTGGTATATAAACCATTTTGAGAGTGTCAATATTTATTATTCAAGCTGTAATCATGTCGCTTACACCTGAAGAATGCACCACAGTTCTCACAATGCTAGAAACCGGCAGGAGTCAGCGCGATACAGCCAGGACTGTCGGTGTGTCGCTAAGTTCTCCGACGTTACGAGGAAACTGGCTCTAACCTACGCAGACCAGGAACAGGCAGAACCAGGTGTACCACAGCACAGCACGAGAAGACCGATACTTGGTGAACACCATGCTTCGTAATCGCTTTCTTACAGGAACTAAACTTACAAATTAGCTTCGACGAATCGGAGGATGTAACCAAAGCGCATGGACAGTAAGACGACAACTTGCTGAAGCTAACTTAAAACTACTTGGAGCTGCAAACGGCCCCAAACTGGAGCGTGTGCATCGTATTTCAAGACTAAGATATACCCAGAACCACTTAAATTACTATACTATTGAAGATTGGTCAAAAGTTATGTTCTCCGACAAATCAAAATTTATGCTCTACAAGCACAATGGAAGACAGAGTGTACAGAAGACCAGGGGAAAGATTCAAGCAAGCATACATCGAAGAAAAAGTAGCCTACGGTGGTGGGTCTGTACTTGTGTGGGCCGAAATTTCTTCTGAGAGTCGCACAGAACTGGTGTTCATAGAAAACGGCTCTTCAAGTACACGCAGATATAACACAGTTCACCATTACCTAATTATAAACAGGTAACCTGCAACACCAACACCTGTAACAATATCGTTTCCCCATCCTCTTTCACACCTACGTACAGTGGCGTGCCTAGGGCTTCAGATTGGGGCAAGCCACGAAACCTGAAGTTCCTAATCTTGCTACCTAGGTACAATGTTGGTGCCCATTTGTGACACTAGCCACATTTTTTACTCAAATCGTCATGGGCCGTGGCATTCCAAATGTTCTTGTCGTTGGTAAAAAAACAGGCTATTACCTTCTATTACATCTTGAATGTGATTTTTGTGAGAAATTTTCGAAAAAAAAAAACTGCGTCCAATTTTGTCGTTCTTTATCACAGAAACAAAAATACATTAACAGTATTTACTTATTGAATAGTGTAGAATAGCTATTGGCATAGTACGTAGCGGCCTCGCTTTTTGTAAATTTCGCTTAATTTTTATTTAAACCCAAAATTGCAGAGAAATATTTTCATAAAATGCGCGATGGCACTTTTTTGAGCTCCTGGATTGAACTACTGTTCTAAACAAATGAAATAAAAAAATGAGAATGTTATCTCGTCGGATAATGCGTAGCGGCCACGGATTTTTTAAATATTATTGATTTTATATAGAAAAAAATGTTATTCAAAACCAAAAAAACTTCGAAAATCGCGTTAAGTTAACTGTGAATTTCTCTTATCTACGATAATATTATTGAGTAAAATTTATACCAGAATAATTGTTACTTCATGAGGAATAAAAATGTTATAAGTAATGAATTTATTATCCTATTTCGATGAAAACTATAAATACAACTAAGTACAAAATTACAACAAAATGCGATGCGCCGGCCGTCCGAACTCAGCTTATTCTCGTAGAGTGGAGATTCGTAATACTAAGCATGCATTTATTATCCTATTTCGATAAAAACGATAAATACAACTGGAAAATAACTACAAAATGCGAAAATGGGCATTTTGCGCGGGAATCACAGTCGATATGTGGGCCTCTACACTTAATTTATTAATTATTACTTAATTATTTGAATGGAAGCAACCAATCCAAAGAGTTTTTTACATAGACCTATTATAATTAATGCCCTAGATGACTTTTAATAGTTTGCGAAATACATAAATCATGTGTGATGTTCAAAGAATTTATTTACCTCTGCCTTTCGTATGCCAATCATCAACACGTTTAAGTACACATTTGTTTGCAACACATCACATGCCCAACACATCTAATTTCGTCACAGAGACCAATAAAGCGACGAGCTGAACTCGGAACACATTTTTTTTATCACAAATTACGAAAACACTTGTTACTTAAAAACAAACGCTCAAACAAAGTGAAGTGTGACAATAACAAAGAATAAAAAATGGCTGGCTGCAGCCTGTGGCTGCTGCACAGCACAATCGCGTATTAACGCTCGCCTCTGATTGGTTCGCCCGAGCTCGAGCTGTCGTCGGTCGCCTCTGATTGGTTCGCCCGCGTTTAAGTTGCACGTGATTCGGTAGAAATAAAGCCTGATTTGGAGAAGGCCTTACTTGCGAACTTCATAACGCAAGCTGGCTTTGACGAAGAGTATGAATTTCTCATAGAATCTATACATACTTACGCAGTATTATGTTTATAGAGTAGCAATTTTGTTAAAGTTAGAAGAGAGCGGATATACTTTAAATCCGAAGCCCGGTTGCAAGCCAACTTGTGCGAGAGAGATGTAAAGCGTCGCACGATTTATAAGCAGCTTTATGCGATTTGTTTGGTGATTCTTAATATGAGAAACTTATAAAATTGATAATTTGAATGCTGATGAAAGAAAATTAACAATGGTAAAAAATATTAAGTGATTTTAATAATTGCGTTTTACCGGTAGTGATATTGAGTTTTTGTTAGGGCAAGCCGGGCTTTTCGGCTTGTATGAAGGTACCGCCACCGCCTACGTACATACATTCATTGAAGAAATCCTTAATGAACACGTTGGTCCATTTATGGTCAATTTGGGTGAGGATGCTATTTTTAGGCATGACAATGCCCGACCTCATACAGGTTGGATTGTGAATGACTACCTTCAAGAGATGAACATTACTCGTATGGAGTGGCCAGCACGCAGCCCGGATATCAACCCGATCAAGCATGCTTGGGACGAGCTAGGGAGAATGGGAGAATATTCCCCAAAATCGTATAAGGAACTTGGTGTAGAGCATGCCAAATCGCGTAAACGCAGTAAAGGAAGCACGAGGAGGCAATACGAAGTATTAAAATTCCAGAAAATTGTAATGTTTAAGTATTTTTTTAAACACTGAAAATAAGACGACAACCTCAGGCGGGAATCGAACCACGCACCTTCCGCATTCCGGGCGGCTGCCTTAACCACTTGGCTACCGAGGTCTGGTTTTCACCCGTCGAAATTTGTCAGTGCTTGATGCTTATGTTTTTAAGTATATTTAGCGTTAGTAAAACGCTAAAATATATAAAAACATTAATCGTAATGTTGTTAAAAAATGTCATGTTTCCTATTTTTGTTTTAAGGCGAGATCAGCAGTTATTTTTCTTCATGTCATTTTTTGTAAATAAAATGTAGTGACTCATAAATTTTATTACTTTCAGTATTTAATTGTCTATTAAACACAATTTATTTCAATAAGCTAGCATTCTTAGTTTCCGCGATTTATAGGTTTTTTAAAGTGACCCGGATTCATTGCTCCACGAGTGTAGAACAAAAAAGAGATGGTAGTTATAGTAGTTCGATTTAAAGAAGCTACAGTCTTCAATATACGCAATTTGCCTCTACAAGCCTCTGTGCCTCCTCACTATTTTATTATGCACTCCGCGGACAGCGGTGAGTAAGTGACGCGTAATGCTATGGAGGGACACAGTATGCGACGTCAATATTAATTGTTTTAGCCGACAATCGGGGCGCCAACACGTTTGATCATACATAATACTCATACATACATGCACTCACCACTATTATACCCATTGGGTTAGTCAGAGACTAGGCAATGAAGGCAAAATTGTGCCCTCTATACAATGAAATGGTTGCACTTAATAACAACATCGCCTAAGGGTGTTACCAGACCAATCGATCGATCGTCGATCGACGGCATCGATCGATGTTGATCGACTGGTCTGGTAGCTTTAATCGATCGACGGATCGTTTGACTAACCAATCGATCGACGACGGTCGGTCGTCGTTGATCGATAGGTGTGGTAGCTTTAATCGATCGACGGATACCGTTCGTCTAACGAATCGATCAACGTTGATCGATTAACCCCGGCTATATTCCATCAGTTTCTTACGAAACGTATGCAGAAGAGGACTCGTTGTTCTTGGCCAGTACGATGTTGCTCGTACTATTATTACGGAGACGCAAACGCAGAAGAATCTGGATGCGGCCGTTTCTTAAAGCCAAAATCGCTTATTTTATCCAAATGACATTTTAAGCAGCGGTTTTTGGTTTTTCTTTGCGTAGCGATTGTCATGAATTTCGAAGATATTTTTTTATTAGACAACAGAAAGTTAGCTCCATTCAAAAATATCTTGGGGGAGGAAGGGACGGGTATGGAGGGGTTACGGTAATGGTAACTTAGTAGAATATTTGTTTTTTTTTCCTAAAAATAACCTAACAAAACCTCAAAATAAAAATATCTTAAAACTATGCATTTCCGCACTTTGGCTCCCCCTCCCCCTTCTCTCCCCTTCCCCCCTATTTCGCTGTTGCTTAATCTAAAGTGCTTCCCAAGGGGTATGGGGGAATATCATTTAGCATTTAAACGTTCATATTATCATCACTCATTATCATCAACTTTAAGCATAATCAATGAACTCTATTATTACGACTAGTATCCATGAGCACGAAATAAATTTATAAAAAAAGTGAATCGGCCGGCGCGTCTAATCAAACAGCTCGATCTAACACCCAATCCATTCTACCGGTCGATTGTCGATCGACATCGATCGATTGGTCTGGTAGAAACTATCGATCGACGTCGACTAATCCATTTTACCATCGATCGATCAATAGGTCTGGTAGACACTATCGATCGACGTCGACGAATCCATTCTACCATCGATCGATGCCGTCGATCGACGATCGATCGATTGGTCTGGTAACACCCTTATTTATCATGAGCATAATTATACATGAATTTGAAATATCCGGGATATCCTCATCTCGGTTCGGCATCTCTTACTTATTTAGGAAAACTTTAATAAACTTGTTATTATCAGCATGGAATAGGTTAAATATTCTATGTCTATATTACTAGATTTTAATTGGATATTGTTTTAGATTAGATAAACTTTAACATGTACGCATATTATTAATTGGGTTGTGTACACATGTATTCGATAGGAATTTAGCTCTAATACTATATTATCCTTGTTTATTATTTTATAATTTCTATTTGATTTGTGTATCTTATATTCTTATTAAAAAAAATAAAAGTAGTCACTGCTACAGTCCACGTTTCATTTTTTATTTTCGAGTCTTTTTTATTGTAATGACTTATGCTAGGTTTACACGGGCTTAGTACTTGTCATTGTCACCAACACTAAGTCCCAATATGACAAGTGAGAAGGAACCGTTTACACGTTTGAGTTAGTGGAAGGTATGTGACCAGACATTCGAAATGGAACGACGCCACCTGATATTGTGCAGTGTTTGAACATTATTAAAATAGCCAGTGAAACCAGCAATATTCATCTCTTCAACGATTTTCTGATAAGCAGCATCTTTTGCGAGTTGATTCTTATATAAAACCCGATTTTTGGTTCCATAAACATTAGTAGGATTTAAATTCCAAGATGAACTTTTTAATGATTACGAAAAAAATACGTTAATAGGTCAAGCATCATAACACTGCCGGCGGTCGCGAAACAATTGATTTTTAATTGCGTCTGGTTTTACGATCCTCAAGGGGTTAACAAACAAACACGTGTTTTCACTTCCCGGTATAATTGTCACCTTTGCTTGTCACTAAGCTTCATCTAAGTTGTTTACACACGGTTAGCAAGCGACAAGTGCTTAGTAAATCGTGGTGGGGGTATCGACTTGTTGCTTAGTAATTAGGATCGATTTCTATTCATTCGCAAACACTAATACTAAGCACTAATTAGCATGTTTACACATTGGGACTTAGTGGTGGTGACAAGTACTAAGTATTAGCTAGCTACTAAGCCCGTGTAAACCTAGCAATACGCCACAAAATACTTACAGCAGTATTCCTTCCTACCTTAAGTTATGCAGACAGTAGGTACCCGCCTGCGATAGCGCCAGCGTTTATCTTTTGCACACATTTACCATTACCGTACAGAAAGCACGAAGTCACGGCCAGCATATTTGGTAGGTATTATATTGTGTACCGATAGGGTTGTCTTTTAAAAAATCCGGACACAGATTTAGATTTAGCCGGACATTTAGCCTTGAAAAAGTGACATTCTTATTAGATTTTAAAATAAATATTATTTTACTGTTATTTATCTGAGACGCTTTTTTTACTTTTCGCGTGGTTTCGTTCGGCATCTTTTGACGAGCGCGATGGGGTGACCAAAAGCCTAACATACGTCGGGCAGGACGGACTTCGACATGTCAGCTTCAGCCGGCAGAATAAAAAGCGATCATTTGCGCTGAAATCAAAGCTCACTGAAACGAAAGATTTATTTTGTTATAAGTTAGCAAGAAGTACTGTAACGTAAACTCATGACTAGAGTTGGGCGTTAAAAGCAAAAGCACTTAAAAAAGTATACTTTTATACAAAAGTAATAAGTATGCTTTTAGGTTTACACGAATTATGCTTTTCACTTAAAAAAGTGCACGTCCCGCCAACTATGAGATATCTTTATAACTACTTCAAATACTTCAATACTTCCAGTATTTCAGGCTTTTGCCACAAGAGGCAGCACCGTGTATGCGTATTATTATGCAACGAAACGCATTGCACAGAATTGTACTTATTTTGGTCGGTTTATTGTTAACGATTTTGTTTTGCTTTTGTAAGTCAAAAGTAGTACGTTTTTCAGTGTGAAGCGGTAGGTAAGTGCGTTTTCTTGTGTGGTGTCCGCCGTCTGGTGTGCTTGCTTGTCTGCTTAAATACGAATACGTTACGTGCCTTGGAGATGTGTACATAAAATAATAAAGTTTAAAAATTTTGTGTAAGTAGGTATTAGATACTGTGTTAGTGTAAATAGATAACTCATTCAGTGTAAATAAATTTTGATTAAATAAATGTTGTAATAAAAAAATATGTTTCTAAATCATGTTAATAAAAAAAATAAACCATAGTAAATAAAAAAAAACAATTATGTACAAATGGCAACAATAAAAAATGTAAATTTTTTAATCGTAAGAAAACCACTACCTGTATAAAATTAATGTAAATAAATATAAAAAAATAACGAAAAAAAAAATAATTTATGATTTTTTAAGTACGCCTGGATCACGACACGAGTTTTGTTTCCAGACAGTCCTAAGCCTGTATATAACATTAATTCTTATAATATATTAAAAATAATATTTACGTGATTTACGTCGTACAACTTAATATTAAATTTTTGTTTCAATGAAAACGAAATACAATTGTGTTAACAACGAAAAATGTAATAAAAAGCTTTAGTTTCAACACAACGTTTTGTAAGTAATAAGCAAAAAAGCAAAAAAAGTACAAAAGCATTTTTATAAGCATGCTTTTTGAAAATCGTACAACGAATAAACGTGAAAAAAAAATAAGCACTTTTTCCCATCTCTGCTCATGACAGGGCTTGGCCTTGAGCATCTGTGATTGGCATTCCTAAAACATTTTTTTTTTGTTTTTTAGAGCTTATTGGTATTGTAGGGAACGTCAATTATTACGCGGCAATTTTTCATAGTACTGTTATTAAGCCTATAGTATACGCGATACGCAGAATACATATTGCTTAATAAATGGCATGTTAGGTACAAAAACCATGAAAAGGTAGTTGCAGTTAAAAAATATTAAACTTTTGGGATATTCTAAATCTATAGATAGATTCAAAGATTTTAGGGACATGTTAAAAAAGCAAATGTTACGAGGGCCACACCGAAATGATCGGGAATAGAAAAAACTACAAAGATAACACAATAATATTTACTTTCATTGTTTTTCGAAGTATTCTCCGTGACAATCAATGCACTTTTGCATTCGTTCAAACCAATTATTGTAACAGTAATTCCAGTCTGAAGTAGACATAGTCGAAACGGCCGATTTATAAGCTTGGACTGCCTCTTCTGGACCTGGAAACCGTTGACCACGTAGCAAATCTTTAGTTCTTGGGAATGTAAAGTAATCGTTGGGGCTCAGGTCAGGGCTGTATGGAGGATGGTCCATCAACTCCACGTTTTCCTGATTTAAAAACGCGATCGTTTGCCGAGCGGTGTGGGAACTCGCATTATCGTGGTGAAGGATTATGCGACGGTTCGGATTACTTTTACGAAGTTCTCTTATGACTTCCGGCAAACAAACTGTTGTGTACCATTTAGCAGTAACCGTTTTCCGTTCCTGTAAAGGAATTGTAGCCACATGTCCGGTTTTCGATACAAACGAAGCGACCATTTTTTTCGACACGCTACGAGAGCGCACAACTTTTGTTGGTTTGACCTCACCTTCGTAGACCCAAACAGCCGATTGGTGTTTTCTTTCGGGCTCATATGAATAAATCCACGATTCATCACCCGAGACGATATTGTAAACAGCATTTGAGCTCCCTCTATCGAACCGTTGCAGAGAAGACCGACACCAATTAACACGAGCCGACTTTTGTTCTTCGGTCAAGCGATGGGGCACCCAGCGGGAAACTAACTTCCTGACACCCAGTTCATCATGCAATATTATTTGAATGGCTGTCATACCAATGCTGAGGGAAGCCCGTATCTGCTCGTATGTCACATGTCTATCTTCTTGTATTAATTGGCGTACAGCATCGATGTTTTCTTGTGTTACCGCTGTTTTTGGCCGACCAGTAGAAGGAACTGTGGTAAGAGATAAACGTCCTCGACGGAACTCAGAATACCAGCGATATATAGTCGTTTTACTAGGTGCTTCAAGTTCATAAATAGAAACAAGCTCGGCAAGACATTGTTCTTGAGATAAACCTCGGCGAAAGTTGTGAAAAATTATCGCACGGAAATGTTCCCGCGTAAGCTCCATTTTCTCACTGACTTCTTAATTTGAAATAGCTACCACTCTTCTTTTTTTGAAAATTTTTATTTTTCAAAAATGGAATTAAGTTCGTAAGAATACTAAATTTCAAATACCAAAAAGATTTTAAGTCTAATTTATTCAAAAGTATTCCATTCCCGATCTTTTCGGTGTGGCCCTCGTATAAACTTCCAAAGGTATTTATTGCATTGGTTCACTATTAATAATTTATTACTGAATTCAGAAAAAACAAAGTTTGTTAAATTTTGTTTACCTAATGTAAAACAGGTCAGCACACAAATTAAGATGAACGATAATGTAGTTGAATTAGTAGATTCTACTGTGTTTCTAGGCATTAAACTGGATTCACACTTGAGGAGCTGCGGAACAAAAACGGATTTGTCCAAATACTGTTTTTTTATAAATTTTTTTTCGAGCTCTTTGAGTGCATAATTATGAATCGCCCCTTAAAATATTATTCATCAAAAGCGGTCCGATCCTACAGGAATATTTTTGTAAAAATGCGGTTTCAAACAGAAACGGACTTGTCCTGTTCAAAATTACAAACAATTCCAAAGATATTTTTTTTCAATCAAAAAAGGATAAAAATGTGAGTGATTTGTTGTTTCATATTTTATTTCAATCGAAACCGAACTTGTCCCATAAAATATTATTTTTTTTAGGTATGGTAATACAAAATAAATGGCAACACTAATAATGTCTAATTTTTTTATTAAAATAATACTATGCCAAAATCATGTTTTTTTGGACGTAATCATATCATTGACGGGGTTCCCTATTTTTTTGCATAAACTTTTATGTCATAATTTATCATGGCATACTTTTATTTATCCTAATAATAGTTACGCACAATATTAATTAGGCATAACTTTTTAGGCACATATTTTTAAAGAATAACTACTATTAGCATAATAATTGTTAATCATACTATTCTTAAGCCTACATTTGCTTACGCATAATAATTTATAAAGGGAAAAAGTAAGTTTTGGTAACTTTGTGTTTGCATTTAATAAAATATTCGTATTTAAAATAATATTGTTGGCGGATTAGGGGCGGCCCAAGGGCCACCGCCGCCGCACCCTAACCTACTATTACACCTTTTTTTTTTTTAACCCTAGGAAATGCATTTACGCATACCCACCGGACTGGGGCGCCCGGTGGGTTATGTGGGACTCGCCTGAAGGGCCCTACCCACTAAAACCTAGGGATGCTCCGAACTTCCGCCAAAGAGACCCTGACGCCACGGGAATTCGCATAGCGGTTCTACCGCAGCCGGGTCGGCGGGCTGTCACCGTGGACGGACACCTTGAGGCCAAGCCTCACCAGAGGGCAACCTGGAGCAAGTCAGATTGCCCTCCGATACATCTGCGAACCACACGCGCGGGTGAAGGGCTCCCCCTGCCCGTACACCCGCGGTTCGCTAAGAGGGGGGTAGGAGCAAAACCACGCCTCCTTCTCCCAGCGCGCCTTCGGCGGATTGCGTCGGAAAGTGGGTCCACTTCCCTAGCCCTCTCCGCCGCCTCCTTCTGCGTCAAGGTGTTTTCACAGAAAGAGAGGACCGCGTCCCATGACCTTTTAGCGGCCAGCATGGCCGAAACCAGTGCTGGCAAAGAGGTCGGGACCAACAATCGCGCATAATTGCGCGCGCTCAGCCGACCAGGCTGGGCATGCCTCCAGCGTGTGCAGGGCAGTGTCGTCTGACACGCCGCACTGATGGCACACCGTCGTCGGCTCTCTCCCCGCTATTCGGCACAAGTACCTCCCGAAGCAGCCATGCCCCGAGAGGACCTGTACCAAGCGGAAGGAGAGTGAGCCCCCCTTGCGACCGACCCATCGCTCCAACCTACTATTACACCTAAGGTATCCAACTTATTTTTGATATATCTAATACCTCCTTTTGGTTTGTCAGATTCAAAAAGCTATCAATAAAAAATAAAAAAAAATATTGCAAAGACAAACCCTGTTAAAAAACCAATCCAAATTATAGCGGATATTGAAACTGAAACCAACTATCATGTAACTAGCAAATTCAGTTTTTTTGCTCCAGTGTAAAATTCAATTAATATGACAAGTCCGCTTTTGTTCCGCAGCACTTACAATGGAACCCACATAATGATTGATACCTTGTCAGGAAGACTAAGTTCAACTGCATGTGCAGTTAAGAAAATAAGGCTTCTAACTGATGTGGAGATGGCAAGAATTTTTTTTTTTGTTATTTCCATTGTGTAATATCTTATGGCTTGCTATACAGAAAAAGGCAGTCCGCGCCATAAACAACCTAAAGTCACTCAAATAGCTATTTAAAAAAGTCGATATATTATTAACTATTGCATCACAATTTATTTTTGAGAACATTATGTATGTCAAAAAGTATCAAAACACTATAAATTTTGTTATAAATTGTGATCTTCATAACTTAAACACTAGTAGGAAAAATTAGTTTGCCGTCCCTAGGTTTAGACTTCATGAAACAGGTGGCTCTTTCTTGTGTAAATGTGTAACATTTTATAACAAACTTTGACTAAATATTGCTGAAATGCCTCTTTACACACAATATTTAAAACACATGTTATTGAAACTCTCATGAGTAAAGGTTATTAAGAAGTGAATATTATGTAAATGACAAAATATATGTATTCTGCTTTTTAAATGCGGAAGCTTGTTCAATGTACTTGACATAATATATAAAAAAAAAGAAAAATTGATTAAATTGTAATTTATAAACAGACATAATAGGTATGCATATTTTAATCGATATTGTAGTAGATATATTATGTAAATGACAAAATATATGGATATATATATAATATGTTATATTTTATTGAAACAACTGGTTATGTTATTGCTCTGTAAGAGAAATTTATTTTCATTAAAACAAACACAACTTATTTTTACATTGACATACAGATACAGATCACTGCCTGTTATTAATTATTACAAACCTGTAAGAGAAACAACATTAAAAGCTATTGCTTCAATAGTTTTCTATTATTTGAGAAATATCTAGATCAAACGTGTTCACATATTTTTCTATAAATGCAAAGACATTTTTCTCACCATAGAGCACAGAGGAGGCCTGCTGTCCACAGATAGCGCATGCAGTCCAATGCGCGGGAAATTCAAATTAAATGGAGAATAAGAGAGCTTCATTTACATATATATATACATATTTAATATGTATGGACAAACAAAGTGCATATACAAGCATAATTTATTAGTAATTGTATTAATTTATTTCTTTTGATAACTTTTGTTACTTAGAGGGAGAAATAAGTAAGGTCTCCTCTAAATAAATAAAGGAAAAAATCATGACTTTAAAAAAAAAACCGATTATTTTTTTTTTGGATTTTTTATGTGACCATACCAAAAACACTATTATTAGTACTTACTGACAATTGAATAAGCTGGCCACAAATACTTTTAAAATTATTAAAATAAAATTAATATTTTTAAAATTTGTTGATTATTTTAAATTAAGTACCTACTTTAAAAATTAATATAGCTAAATCTTGACCAATTATTGTTAGTATCTAACTTTACAAGCATGATTTCTGATTTGTTTTGCTACAGTTGAAGACAAATTTCAAGTAAATTTGTTGATTATTTTAAATTAAGTACTTACCTACTTACTTTAAAAATTAATATAGCTAAATCTTGACCAATTATTGTTAGTATCCAACTTTACAAGCATGATTTCTGATTTGTTTTGCTACAGTTGAAGACAAATTTCAAGTAGGTATGCATGCAAGTCTTTTTTTTAATTTTATTTTTGAGACTGGTAATTCTGTGTAAGCCCTTTGACAGTATTTTATTGTTAGTAACTACTAAGTATACTTATTTATTGTTTTCTTATTTTCATTAAAGATAATAAAACATTTTAAATTGATTTAAATCAATGATTTTTCCTAAATAAATCACCTGATTTCAATCAGTGATTTAAATCATGATTTAATGAGCCTGCTCCTGAGTTTCTTGCCAGCTTCTTTTCAGTTGAAGGCGCTCCCAAAATCCGAACTGGGGGTAGATTAGGTAGGTAGGTTACTTATCTGTTAGTTGATAAGATTTAACTACTGTTAGTTGACTTTTTATATTTTATTTTTTGACATCAATAAGTATTATAAGGTTTGAATAAAGCATTTGACTTTGACTTTTTAACTTTAACAATTTCACATGCTGACAATAATACTTACAGTTCTTTTTTTACATGAATTTTTTTGTTAAATAGTCCTTTTGAAAATATTTTTTTATTATTGTTGTTTGCCACATCTTTATGTTAATTAAATACTTAATTAGAAAATTGTGAAAATATTTTTCATTCAATAACAAAAATATTTAGCAATACAAAACTAATTAAGTACAGAGTAATGATAAACAGGAAACCAAACAAGGTAGATCCTGTGCTATGGAAGTCCTGATCCCCACAGCTGAGAAACTCTTTTCAACATACAATATAACTACATTTTTTTATATATTATGAAGAGAGTGTTGTCTTATTACACAGTCTCACATGTCCATTTCAGGCAAACAAATATTATGATGTGATATAAATAAATATTAACCCTTGATACTTTTATAATTTTGTATTTGACCGATTCAATTTTGTGGACAGTATAATAAAATTGACTTATCATTAAATTGAATTCATAGTGTAGGCTTAGATAGTATTAATAACTAAACTTCAAAGTCTAAATGTGAGAGTCTAAGTGACCCATCCCATAATCATGCTTTTACAATAGTAACCTCAACACCAGCCGCTGCTCCAAACAGCTATTCTCTTGCATGCAATAAATTAGATATATATACTTTTGAATGTTTATTTTTATTTTTATACTTAAATTTGTCTGCCATTTACATGTTTGTAATGGAGACGATATGATGACTCCAGCATTCTTATCATCACATCTCTTTCACTCGAGAGACAGAAGTAAAATCTGTAGTAAAGGAGTCAACTTCAGGACTTCAGTCCATGTAAAAGTAAAACAAAGTAAACATGTAAACAACCCCTGATATAGATTTAGGAATCAATGGCTTAGTGAGTTTCTTCAGAGCTATATTTGTAAACAAAATTAAAAGTTTGAAGAATCAGATCTTAAAATTGCAATCTTTTTAGATAATCATTTTACGCAGATAGAAAGAGAAATAAAAACTCTAAGGTAAGTCCACATTTTACTGTCTAGCGAGCATGCAGTTTTCAGTTGGAGTATTAAATAACACAAACAACCTTAATTATAAATGTTGCTGAACAGGTTAATGAATGCAATCAACCACCTGTCTACCTATCAAGTGTCATTGACACAATAACAAGCCACAAACAAAGAAGATCAAGTTCAGAAGAGATAAATCTTAATTGCCACTTTTATAGAAGATTTGAGGGTATGCTTACGCTTAAAAGTTGTTGTTGGGTGTTGTTGTAGGCTTCCAATTATCATACAATAGCAGACCTTGGTAGATTATTATTCGTTTTCCATGTGATACGGAGATTATTATGAAAAAAATCTGTAGGGCAAGATTTTACAAACCAGTTGTAGAAAAGTTTACTACAATTTTATTAATTTTATTGCAGTCACTGAAGCAGGAATGTCAAGGTGTCCCCCCCCCCCCCCCCCCGTGTGTCCCTCTACTTCCCTACACTCCAACTTTTGCTTCCATGAGGTTATTTTATATTATTAATCTGACCGAAATTGCGTATCAGGGTTCTAACTAAAAACATGCAACAAGATAAAACAACCTAAAGGTACCGGAGTTAGTGCTTTTTATTTTACACCGTGGCTACGGACTGAAAGATGATAATAAAGATATTAAAGTACTCACAAGTAATCCAATGTTTACTCTCCGGCTTACTGTTTCGTTTATTTAACACCACGAATCCACCATTAGGCACTTAGCATAGCAATCAGCAAAATACATAAAATTACAACGGACCACAAAGTTGTGGCAGTCCTTAGCTGAAGAATTTATTGTAAGTTTACAATATACACACAATATTTCGTATGGAAATATATGACGGCTACGAATGTAACCTAACCAATTCTTAGATCTAAAAGTCTGTAACAACTAAAATCTCCGTTTCACTACTCAAGCAAGTCCACACACCACCATTATTGCGCACGCATTTGGCATTGGTTGATTTGGTTGGTTGGTTGGTAGCATCCGGTCGTCATTCTTAATTTTGACATTTGTGTCATGAGATTACCATTTTATTAAAAGATTTTACTACTACTTCACATAAATATACCGTTCGGCATTGAGATAGATAACTTCAATGCCGTTCGGAAATTATTCACCTTTTTATTTCTGAGAACTTTTACCGCAGACGTTATAATAAGAGAAGAGTGACTTTTACTATATCCCATTGTCTACAGATGGTCAATATTTGCATTTCCGGCTTAAACAGAGGGCCTAGGCCTAGACAAGTGACAACCAAACCCCCCCTGTCTATTTGTAATTTGTCGTACGCTGCTGTCAAAAATATAGCAACGCGAGCTCGCATTGTACGACGTATTTCGAATAGACAGGAAGTGAGCGTTTGCCACTTGTCTAGGAGAGCTGTCCAGTGTTTTGACAAGTCCGGAAATTCGTCACGCGGTAGGTACTTACACGGTTTTCACGCGGACGAAGTCGCAGGCGGGCTGTTGTTCACTGATTAAAAGAAAAAGATCATGTTTTACCAATTTAGTTGTTTTTAATTTTATCTTGACGTTTCGATATTCTTTCTTATTGTGAAGATAGTGATACAAAAGACAAAGCTGACAAGACAAGGCTTCATTTCTTTTCCCATACTCATTAAAAGAAATTCTCATTGGATAGATAATTCTTCTGAGTAGATAGAGTTTAACCAACGAAACGTGACAGGAAAGAATGGCGGTAAATTCAAAAATTCTTGGGGCGGCGGATGTGTGCTTGTCCACTAGCCGCTGCGTCGCGTATGCGCCGCCACGCCTACGGTTTACCACAGTATAATTAAGAATCAAACGAACTTACCTAGTAAAGTTTGATTCCAATTATGCGAAGGTCTCAATCGAAGACGATTACTTATTACATGCAGCAGTACATGAGATGGTGCTATCTTCTTCACACTTTTAGATATATCCTAAAAAGAAATATCTTATTTCCGTTCCCTGCACTGGCAACCCCGCGTCACGAGACGTCATTATTTCAGAGAATTTTGTGTTATCCTCCACAATTTTTTAATTTATCTAATGGGTTGGGAGGGATGGGTTGACGTAATCGTCTTCGGTTGAGACCCTCGCATAATTGGAATCAAACTTCACAAGGTAAGTTCGTTTGATTCTTAATTATACTTCGGGTCTCAACCAAAGACGATTACTTATTACATGCAGATGTTCAGAGCATTGTAATGTTAACAAAATAAAAATAAAAAAAATATGTCAATTTAAACTTTACAATATGTAGGTAGTTTTTTATAGGTGCATAAAAGCCTCCTTTAAACTTTAAAAGATGCATTTAATGGCTATCGATGCATTGGTCGTTTTCTAAGCAATGACTTTAACAATTTCATTTATTTATTTGATTAAGTATTATTATTTTGTTGTGTAAATACTGCATTGAAAAATTCATTCTGATTTGTACCTAAACATTTCTCCAACAGTATTAACAAATACATTTAAGTGACTCAGCCTCAGCCCACAACAACTCTGCGAAACACCTCCAGACTAGATCTGTGAGCAGTGTGAGCAGTAAATACCGAGCGACTGCGTGACTGTGAGCTTCAAATACAGACAAATATCGGTATCGGCATGTCGTCCACTGTCTTGGAATCCTTTTATTTTTATTTTTATCTGCAACAAATGTTTGTGACCGCCTTTTTATGAGGTTGGCACAGCCAGCAACAAATAACTGGGATTCTTACAAATATTGGACAGTCTGATAGCGGTTGTCAAACGCGAGTCCTGAAGTCTAAATGAAGTTGGTAATTTCAATCACAATCACATAATTTTGTATTGAAATATTATTTTTGATTAAACTAATAGACTGCGTTTTTTGAGCAGAAACAATAAAAAATATAGTGTAAGAATCATAAGTGACAAATCAATGATTATGATCTGATTCTAAGGATAGTCCTGGAAATATGGTTTAATTAACATGACATTTGTGTCCCATGTTAAATTGTATTTTTGATTTGGAGCAATAAAACTTAGTTAGCGTACACTTAACAAAACTGTGTTAAACACAGTCATTCATGTAAAGTAAATTACTTCCCTTAGATGGCAGGTAAAGTGGACCTATGCGTATTTAAACAACATAGAACCTTCCTCAAACTTTTTGGTTAGAAATGATAACTTTATAACTATCAGCTTTGAAAAGATTCAAGTTATTATTTTTTGAATAAAGCTACCAAGATATTATCAAATACAGTACTGATTTAATGTTACTGATTTTGTTGCAAGAGATGTAAACATATATCTCAAGATGCTCGTGGTATACCATGTCTGGTCAACGATTCACTAATAATTTAGCGCCACCTGGATAAGGCTATCTAGAAGTAGATGGCTCGCCTTGAAAGGAAATTAGGTATAACAAATATTATTTAGGGCCGAAGAACAGTTTTTTTTTTCTTAGACAACAAGTTTGGGCCACATTGTATACCAAGGATGTAAATTCTAATCTGTACTACAACAATACCGTCTGCTCTAACCAATTTATATTAAATGTAAGTGTTTTTTTTTTGTTATGGCTTGGTCAGGATTTCGTGATGCATTCTGCGTTTGTAAGGGTTTGTACAGTCAAATTATGGCTTTGCCAATAAACTAATAATATGTGAAAATGCATGGTAGGAGAGTTACCTACTCCGTATCTAAGTATATCCGTATAATGTTTTCACAAGACTGGATGTAGGATGCGAATACAAAAAAGTTTCTGAATCAATTAATGCTAAGAACTTCTCTCGTTCAAACAACTTGGTGTAGGTAGGTAATTCAAATCGCAACGGCCGCTGTGCATGCCGTAGTCAATATTCCTGAATTCAATTTATGTTTAAAAACAAGTTCTGTTGCTCTGGTTTTTAGTAATGCTTTTGTAAGTGTTTGTGACAAAACCTGTCTCCAAAAAGGTGCTTGTTCTCGTAGTTTTATTATTCAATACACACTCGTCATAGTTTGAGCTTATTTTTCGTGCGTAGGTACAATACATAAACTAAACAATTATTGTAGAAAATTTAAATATTATGCGCAATTGTTCTAGAACCGGTTCCAGTAATTTCGCAAACACAAATAGGCCGAACAGAAGACCTTTAATTTCAACTGCGGCCTCAAACTAAACCTTAACTTTTTCCGATCAGCTGTAATTGCAGTAGATACTTAATTAAATTTAAGCATCTTGAATATCAATTGTTGACAATAGTAGTTGTGATTTAATAATTTAAGGGCAGTTCGATTCTTTTAAAATATATAATTATTTTGAAGCTGCTTTAAATTTTAAGTGAATCTGTGAGATCCTTTACATTTTTTTTTTTGTAAACTTTTCCTGACCTTTATAAACACAACAAAAGAGAATCAGACAAATCAGTCGAGCCGTTTTCGTGCGCTTAGCAACACATTTGGCGATTCATTTTAATCTACATAGATTGAGATAGTAAGTAACAGACATTGTTTTGGGGTATAGTTGTTTTGTATAGGTTTGCCGGAAAAATGTATATTACATTTACGAATCCAATGTAAAACATTACGATCCATATTGAGCTCACACTTTCTGTCATTCAGTCATAAAAATAGGTCAAGCGACTGCAGGAGCTCTGATTCCAACGGCTCCCTGTCAGATATCCGGCGGAACCTCGGCAGTCCCTCGGCGGTGTAAATGGTGCTGGTGGGCTTGATCGCGGCTCGATAGCTAATGATACTACTACGCGCAGTGGCGCCTCCCCCTAGAGTTTAAAGAACCTTGAAGTTGATCACAACCTCAGCCCGGGCATTAGCCCAGGACCCTGTACAGAGCGTTGGATTTTTATTTTCTTTCCGAATCAAACTTGGTTATAGCATTAGGGGTCTTAATATTATTATGCTCAGAAAGTAAAGTTTTAAAACTTTTATTCATATTCACCTCTAACAGAGCTTAGTATTATTATTTCAATTTCCTTATTTAGTTTTGGGCTTCGAGGCTTATGTACATTATTACCATTTATTTTTATTTTTTTTATTCCATTTATTTAAGTAGGTAAGTAAGTACTTATTAATATATATATACATTTTTTTGTAAATTATTATTATGAGTAACCCTTTATTTTTTATGAGGTTCTTCTCTGAGAAATTGTAGAATGTATGGGTGTCCAATGAAAGCAGGCTATCGTCGGCCTGACCGTCATATACGGGGACAAATCGAAGATCTCAGTGGCGCAGCTGGCACCGGCACAGGCGCTAGCGCTGCAAGCAGCGCGAATGGCCAAGCTTCGTTTCTGCCGCTACTGGTTGAGTCATTGTAAACATCAATGACATAGTTTAAGATGTCTTCACCAAATCATTATTGATAAGTAAACCCGAAGATAACGAAACGTTGAAAACATGTCTACCTCAGGTGGAAATCGAACCCACGTCCTCAACAATGTTGAGACTAAGCAGAGTCCAGTGTTCCACGGAGGACGTGGAAACGTGAAAACTGTTAGGATGAAATAGGTATGGCCTCTCACGGTTAATGTGGAGTAGAAAATCCTCAACACAGTTCAAGTGGAGTTAGAAACCATGAAACGTCTAGCGTGGAGTAAAATAAAGCCTCAACACTGTTAAAATGTACTAAGTACATATTCCGGAAACGGCTTGCTTGAAATAAAATATAGCCTCACTCAATCCTGGTAGAGTGGAGTGAGTATCTTCGACACGGCTTGTGCAGCCGGTCGCGAAGTAAGTTTAATTATTATTCTAATACAATTAATAAGTATATATAATGCTGAGGTCTGACCTGAAAACCGCGTGGCGACTCCTTTGCTTCAAATCCAGAGGGGCTCCTTGGAATTTTCTTTCTTGATGTATCCACCAATTGACAACATCAATATAGCCTCAACACTGTTAAAGTGGAGTGAGTATCTTCGACACGGCTTGCTTGGAGTAAGATATAGCCTCAACACTGTTAAAGTGGAGTAAGTATCCTCGAAACGGCTTGCGTGGAGCCTCAACACTGTTAAAGTGGAGTAAGTATCCTTGATACGGCTTGCGTGGCGCCTCAACACTGTTGAAGTAGAGTAAGTATTCTCGACACTTTTTGCGTGGAGCCTCAACACTTTTAAAGTGGAGTAAGTATCATCGACACGGCATGCGTGGAGCCTCAACTCTGTTAAAGTGGAGTAAGTTACCTTGACAACGGCTTGCGTGGAGTAAAATAGACCCTCAGCACTGTCTAATTGGTATAAGTAACCTCGAAACGGCTTGTATGGAGTAAAATCAAGGACAATTAGTGTCATTGAGTAAAATAAAACATCAACACTGTTGAGCAGTTATATATCCTTGACACATCATACGTTTAGTAAGTTAAACACTGTTACAATGGTGTCTAAGTAAGTAGTTTGGTATTTAAAGAATTTATTGTTGTAAATGGCTTTTAATTTTGTTACAATCATTATTATAGAACCCAAAAAAACCAATAAAAATGAGGGTAGATAATTTTATTGATAAATGATCTTAGTTTTTTACAGCTATGATACATTCCTTAATAGTTCATTTTCCTGGTAAATTAGCGTTATGTTCTAATACCTGCGTGTCGTAATATCGTTGATACGACATTTATCGCTATTCACCGACACCGATGATGATAAACGCCTACGTTTTTTGAATTAAAAATGATTTCTTTACTTTACGAAAAATACCATAATGATCACTGTCTCTCAACTTCGAACTTTAACATTTTCCCATCATATTAAATACAAATTTAATTTCGTTACGAAAAGTACGTGTGATTCCGATAACACAAAAACACGTTATGACGTCTCGTGACGCGGGGTTGCCAGTGCAGGGAACGGAAATAAGATATTTCTTTTTAAGATATATCTGAAAGTGTGAAAAAGATAGCACCATCTCATGTACTGCTGCATGTAATACGTAATCGTCTTCGGTTGAGACCCGAAGTATAATTAATATTAACCGACTTACAAAGTAGAATACAATATTTTTATTTGTTGGAAAATGGGTCTGTCGTTGACATTGTTTCAAAACATTGCGTTTCACTAGATAAAACTCCTTTTGTTCAAGTGATGTAATATTCTTGACAATCTCTTTAATTTTTAGTTTTGTCTCACTAGTACTTGAAGTGTCTGTACGATAAACAAAAGTTGGTTGGAGAGTCAACTTAGGTTATTAATTTTGAATGAAAGGAAAAGGTAAGTACCTATACAGAATTAACCTAGAATTGTTTACGATTGCAGTATATAGTTTTTCAGAGTAAAATGTAAAATAATAGACGAGAACAATAAAAGAAGGTACGTTAAGTATCAAAATGATTAATTCAAGTACACAAAATTAACATAATCGTTTGACAGCTTAAAAATGTTGCCTTATTAAAACTTTTGAAAATAGACCGCGTCATGTTTCGTTGGTCAGACTCTAACTATAGAGGTAACTTCGATGTGCAAAATTTTCACACATGCACAATAAAGGCGCCTATGTTGCGTTACTAAAATGTTGCCAGCTCACAGTTGTCACTCCCTAAATATGGGTAAATGTTACACAATGTCACGTCTAATACCACGTCTCGACTTCTCGACATAACACCTCTCATTTTTGTGCCGGATGTTGAACGGTTAGGATAAAAGAAACGAAAATATAAAATCAACAACAAAGTATTGTGGATCAAATATAAATCAATCTTTGAAAAATTTTATACAATATGAAATAAAATAACACGTGAAGCCAAATTAATGACTGTTATTTATGAAACAATCCGTGGCCTAAATTGTTTCTTTCTAACATTAATTTCAACGTAAGTTTAACTTTTAATCGCAATTTTTAGATAAGGATCAATCTGAATAACAAAGTCAAAATTATTTAATCCTTTGGAAATCTAAAATAAATAGGAAATAAACGTTAATTTACACTAGGCTAGCTTGATTCTCGTTAGGCCCCTAAAACCTTAAAACTGAATTTAGTATTTTCTACCACGCTCAGTCTAACGCTCGAATAGATAGGAAAGGTAAAAAGTACAAGTGGATATAATTCAATGGGCGATTTTCCGAGATAAAAAAAAAAGAAATTGGTTCGTAAATGACTTCATAGATGGCGCTTAGCATAGATTAGTATGGCGCTTAGTAAAAGGCGGGTTCATGAAGAGCACTTGTATGGCTGCTTAATATTTATTCTATTCCAAAATAGAAATAGGTTCTGGATTTCCTGAATATAAATAGGTAAGTAAATACTATTTTTTTATTCTTTTGGTAGACAAGTAAAAGTGTAGAATTTATTACAGCCCATAAGTAGCCCAGCATTCATAAAACGACATCTATCGAGTGTTTTTGAACTAATTTTTAGTTTTTAATTTGGGCTGTCAGAAAATCGCCCATTAGATAATTTATTTTATGCTATTCGTTCCTTAATAAAACATAAGTATTTTTGGGGTAAACTTTGCCAAGTACCTGACAATACTACAAGGTTATGTTGAAATATTTTTATGAAATTTCCGTATTAAACCAAAAGCACACATATTTAAGACTAGAATTAGAGATTAGCAAACATTTATTAGCATTTTGAATAGAAACAAATCAAATGTTGCATGGTAAATTGCTAATAGTCATCACGAAACCAGATTAACAAAACTTACGTAAGAAACGATATTCCAGGCACTTGCCACTCACTTCTATTACTGCAATGTATGACTGAACAACTCAGAATAATAGGTATACCTAAAATATAGGTACACATAATCAGCTAAAGAAACAAAATCAACTAAAAAACTAGAAATTATTTGGTAGCTAAAATAATGACAGCGATTTGTTTGGGACCAAGTGTCGCTGGCTCCATGTAAAACGTTGCACAGTTTCACCGACACGGTCCTTTCATCCTATGTTTTTTCTTTGTTTTACTTAGGGTAAACATGATGTGCCGGCCCGAAACGGAACCAAAATAGTAATGGATTAAGGCAGAAAGAGATAGCAAACTTATGCTCTCTCTATAGTTATAAAGCGCATTGGTAATTCTCAAAAAAATAAAAAAATACTTTAATAAAAACTTAAAGCATTCAACCAACTTGAATGCTCTAAGAAAAACGTCTGTGAAAAATACGAATGAACTAATACTTCTTGGCGGGAAAGTGAAGCGTCATGTCTGCTGTTTTGTTTTATTTTCTAAAATTTGTGTTTTTTCGAACATTAATGTGAAATAATTTGTAGTAGATTATTAACCGTTAAGTGTTTGTGAACGTGCATGAAGCATGAGTGTTGGCAAATGAAACAAAACAGTGCAACATCACTTTTCAAATTCTCTCAAGAAGTCCGCGTGAGATATCAGTAAAGTTCTAAATTTTTTTTTGAGGACTCAAGGGTTTTGGGGGAATATCATTTATCGTTCAGCATCTTAATCACCACTCATTATCATCTACAGAAAAAATAAATAAAATACTAATGACTAGGCAGTATGGTCTCTGACCTTAGCCTGTTCCTTCACGGAACAAATAAAATAAAAAAATAATGTGATGTCAAAACAAAGGCTAGTTTAAAACTGACGTGTTATTAAATAAATAATATAAATTTGTTGTCCTATGGTTTTCAAACACTCAAATAGAAATGACGGAACCTGAGAGAGTATTGCAGAATAGCGGACCTTCAGGAGAAGGTGTAGAATCAAGATCAGAGGGTGATCCGGTCGTGTCAGAACGCGAGGCTTACTTCCAAGCATTACGACTATGGATTCAGCAAGCTCAGATGTATCAGAATCTCTCGACTTGCTTTCCCTACTATATGATGACCTTTCAAGGTCTGCAGAACAATACAGCGAACGTGCCCCTTCTTAATAATAACTACCAGTTCCAAGGTCAACAGTTTCCATTCCAAGTGCCTCAGCCTCCTCGCAACGCTGCAGAGCCTCAGGTTCCACTTGAACAACTTACTCCAGTAGAAGGTTTTTATTTTTGGTGATGTACTATCAACAGTAAATGTAGAATATTGTTTAAGACAATAATTATTACCATCGTTAATTGTTTAGTATGATATATTCATGTTAAAATTTTAAGTTAAGTTTTCTCATCTAAAGTTTAAAGAAATAGGCCCTTTGCAAGACAGTGTTGTTGTTTTGGTTTTTATTCTGCTTGCAAACAGATTTTATACCTACTTTTAATTATTTCATCTAACTCTAGTTATTAATATGAGCTTTGAAGATGTAGTAGCTAAAAGGTAGGCATGATGCTGTAAACAGAACTGAACATTTTGTGTATTTTCGATATCTGCTAAATTTTTTGTGAATTATTTGATAAATTCATTGAATGTTGCTCTATTCTATCAATAGTAATAATTAATAATTGGGTTCATTACTTTCATATGCAGTGATAGCGCGGAATGGAGGATATGAGTACATGATACCTCCTCTGTACAAAAGACTGGTGGCTGAATTTATTGACTTTATGCTACTGTTTATATTGAAACTGATGGTGACATTTATAGCTGTTGACATGTTTGAACTAATGTAAGTAGTTATACATTGTTGTTATTCATTCTTTCTCTTAGATTCATTTGGTTAATTTATATTTTACACAATTAACATTTACATATTGTAAATCATTTGTTTATTGACTGAATGATATTTTTGTTTTACAGTGACTTGGAAAAGTTTGATTTCTACAAGTTTAGTGAACACTATGATGACTATAAGTATGCCATGGAGCTTACTTCAGAAATCTTGTTCCTAGAAATTATCTACAGAGTGCTGGTTTGCATGTTTGAGGTATAAAATTGCATAATTACTTCCAATTGAACAATGAATTGCTCCACTTGATAGAGTTTACACATGGTGGTATCCCATACAAACTTCCAAGATTTTAAATTTTACAATTTATCCACTATAGGAAGTTTAAAATTGCATAAATTCAGCTAACTTAATGTGTTTTTAGAACATGGCAGTTTGTCTGGTATACCGAAAGTGTGAATCCTTCTATTTATTTTAACTATGATTAAATGTTTCAGAATAATTTAAATAAAATACCTACCTAATCATATTCTAAGTATAATTATTATTATGATATTTAGAATATATTAGTAATAGTGATATTATACAACATGTTAATTAAATAGCTCATAACCTCAGACACCCCCCAACCTATTTTTATTATATAAATTATAAATTAAATAAATATTATCAAAGAATTACATAAATTATTGAAAAATATGTATCTGCATACATATTTTTATAATTAATCTGCATTAATTGTAAAATTATTTATTAAAACGAAAGTGTTTTGTTTTTTTAATATAAGAAGGAGGCAAACAAGCAGGGGGTCACCTGATGGATAGCAATCAACACCGCCCATGGACACCCGCAAAACCAGAGGAGTTGCAGATGCGTTGCCTACCTTTTAAGAAAGGAATAGGAATTGTGAGGGGAAAGGGGGGGAGGAGGCCTCTGGAACTCTCACTGGCCGGACGAAACACAATAGCACCAAGTGCCATTATTTCACGCCGGATATTCGTGAGAGGGTGGTATTACCCCGGGCGAGCCAGCCCAATACGTGCTGCAACGCAGCGTGGCTCTACCACTCAGTCAGTGACACTCATTTAGCACCACCCAGGGTTCACGTGTTGGGTCTTGAGGGTAAACCTACTAATGCGAGTGTTTGTTTTCTTGCCTTTATTGCAAATTAGAAACTATGGTAAATACGCGCGATCTAAGCCTTTAACTTTGCTAACAAAACGATAGAGCTAAGTAAATTTAAATAGTGGTGCAGTCAATACTATTTTTTTAAATAAAATGTCACCTAAGTATATTTTTTATTTGTACAATCAATTCTACTTTCGATTCTGAACAAAATAATTTCAGGATTTGAGCTATTTAATTAAAACATTGTAACATTGTATACTCCAAAGTATTCACAGAAGAAGAACTTGTTTAATGCCTTCAGCCTTGAAAACAATTAAGAGTATTTATGTTGTATTGTTTAAGGCATGTTGTTTGAGCGGGAGTGTGGGGCGCACGGGCGGCGCCACTCCCGGCAAAGCGTTGCTCGGCCTCCGCGTGGTGACCGCGTCCGCCGTCGTGCCCGTGGAAGGCCGGCCCAAAGAAACGGTGCTCCTGTACCCCGGCCGGCCCCTCACCTTCGGCCTGGCTCTAGCCAGATCCCTCATAAAGAACTTCCTCATTTCCCTGTTGTTCCCACTGTGCGTTATCCTCTTTGTGTTCCGACATAATCGCACCGGCTATGATTTACTATGTGGTGTTATTGTGGTTGAAGAAAGCATGTTCCCCCCGAGAAGACATGCTCCCTAGAATTTACTAAACCTGTGTTTATTTATTCATGATAGAACAGATTTTTCAATCCTTAGATAAAACTTCTTAGTCTAATATCGTATTAAATAACCATTTTAAATATTTCTTGTCTTAGTATAACTTTTAACGGGGTTATTGTCATTTGTGCGATCAACCACCGGCCCGCGGACACTTCTAATCTTTCCCGCTATACTTTGTTTTGCGATTGAAAATTTTACAATTGAAATTTAAAATTCGAAATGGCAGTATGTTGGTATGAGGAGCTAGTAAGGTGTACAGGCCTAATCTCTAAGCGCATCTAAGACTTCGTTGGCCGGTAATTTGTCGTAAGTTGCGCGTGCGCTACTGTTTTTTTTACTACTGATTGGCATAGTACATTCACACGCAGTGTACGACTAATTACGGGCCAACACAGCCTCTAATGCTCTTCGAAAGCAGGTCGGCTTTTAGATCCATCAGCCATCCATCGGAAGATAGGCCCGGCCGCGTACTCGATTTCCGAACTAATTAATCCTACTATCCTACTAATATTATAAACGCGAAAGTTTGTAAGTATGAAGACTAAGAAGGTAAGACTTTCACGTAAAAACTACTGAATAGATTTGGATGAAATTCGGCATACAGATAGTTTATAACCTGGATTAACACATAGGATACTTTTTATCCCGATATTCCCACGGGAACGGGAACCACGCGGGTGAAACCGCGAGCGGCCGCTAGTTACTTATATATAGAGATGGTAATCCCGTTAATAACTATTATTTTGCCGGTGACGACAATACGTTAAATGGTAATACTTACGAGTTTTCTTTTTTATTGAAAATCGTTTATTTTTAAAGGATCTTACTTTATTAGATGGAAAAATTTTATTCGACGATTGAAAGGTCAGCTCATAATGTTATTATTAATTACGATACTTTAAAAGAGTATAAACTTCCTATAGGTATATTACCTATAATTTATTATGGTCCTCATCAGTGTTGCATTTCTTTGGTGAATAGTTAACTAATTTTGTGTGGCTAGTGTTCGGATAAGGTTCTTATAGTTTACTATATACTTACATAATTTTGTTGCATACTATACTCCTTAATTAATTTATTGGAAGTTAAAACAAAAAATTGTTTATCAGTCAATTTAATCGTAGTTACTAGTTTGCATTAATGAATTTTAATTTAATCCGTACTTTCAATTGGGAGGCTTTTCTGGTTGCAATGTTTAATTTTTAAATATTTCTAGCCATTCTATTAGGTATAATCCTTCGATCATTTAAACAATAGATGCACGACTCGTACAAATTCAAACTCAAATAATGTCCCTGCGTGAATACACACACTATCCATAGATTAACATCAGAAATGAAACGAGATATCTTACTTCCTACTAATATTATAAACGCGAAAGTTTGTAAGTATGGATGGATGTTTGTTACTCTTTTACGTAACGGCATACAGATAGTTTATAACCTAGATTAACACATAGGATACTTTAATCCCGATATTCCCACGGGAACGGGAACCACGCGGGTGAAACCGCGAGCGGCCGCTAGTATTAAATAGATAAACATTTATTGTAAAGTAAACCTTAAACTTTTGAAAAAAAGCACAAATTCTTAAAAATATAATTGGAGTTACATCACTTTGGAACTACGCTCGCTAGATTCAAGCAAGTTTGAACCATTGAGTTATAATGTACTACGTACCTCAATGGTTGGAACATAGTTCTAAGTTCGAAATGTTGAGAGAAAACATAGCAATTTTCTGATTAGTGCCTTGTTTTGTGGTGCCGTTTTTCAAGCAGCAATCGTGTATCTATAGTTTATATTATGATCGAAGGGTATACCAATTGTTTTTGGAATGCCTTGCAGACCGTAAGCGCATTGCCACTAATTCTTATAAAATGGTTGTTTATTATTGTGATTAGTTTTATTACAATTCTTTTACATAATGATTCTAATTTCGTATTAATTATTGGGATCGTGCCTAGTAAAATAAAATATTCGAAAGACCTAACTCTAAAAGCTAACTTATGTTTATGTCTTCCAGCCTAAGAAAGTAACTGAACTAAATTACATTTAACGAGGAGACTTAATGTCTACGTTTTAATCGTAATGCTTAAAAATATTTTATTATTTTTAATCATATTTTGTATCCAACTTATCTAAACCACATTTATATTTTGTTATACTTGCATCTATATTTTATTTATTATAATGGGTCGTTTTGTGTAATGATTGTAATCGTGCCATTTGCTTATATTTATTTTGCCAAAACGTCTATGTTATATAAGTATTTATATTTTATATAAGTAATTATATTTTATTTGTTAGAATTATTTAAATACATTAAAATAACTTAATATGCAAGTTAGTCTGATCATTGCACAAGGTCATGGCCTTGTAGAAATTTGCAACAAATTCTTTAAACAATAACAAACAATACATAAATCGAATGACTCCTAAAAACATTTCTTTATTTTAAGCATGAAACAATAATTCTTACATGAAATATTTGTATTGATTTTCCGCAGGTTCCCCCATCTTAAAAAAGTAAATTTTAATTTTTAACACAAGCGCGTGGTTTTGTACATTTCGCAGAATAAAAACATTGCTCTTATTAAATTACTAGGTCTGAAACTTCAAAGCAGAATTGTTCTAATTATAAATATCATTAAGATTGATTTTGCTTTGAAGTTCATTAAGAGACTTATGTCAGTTTTTGCGATCGCGCGGCACCCCCTCTCACCGATCGAAGACCCTCAGAGGTCCCGGGTTCGATTTCCAGCGGGGAGTACATCTTAGTGTACTTGGTTTGGTTAGTGGTAGGGCTTATTAAGTCCGCCTGGCTAGCTAGCACCGTCTTTCCTATAGTCTGGCGTCATAACAACAATTTTCCTACAGTTTAGAGATAACGGTAGCCAAGTTCTTCAGTGGTTGAGGATTCGGCCTTATCGGTACCTACCATCAGGTGTTGAGATGACAGCACTTGCCCGTAGTGGATAATAAAAAATCATTCAATGTTTGTGATAAAATCGATTTAATAGACTTTTCCCTTAAGGCTAGGTGTTAGTGAAAAATTAACATAACACGTCCTTGGAATTAATTTTTGAAGTAGTATAAACAGAAAAATTAAAATCTGTAAATTATGAAATATTGTTGAGGCTATATTCTGTGGAATATACCCGATGGAAACACGATTTGATAAAGTTGGCTTGATAGAATAAATTCATAAATTTACATATTTTTGTGTCATTTTATCTTCTTTTCTAGGTTTTATTCTTAAAATAAGTGATTTGATATTATGAGTCATTTACCAAAATGAAGTTCATAGATAACTTGAGGTTATTATAACCGATCGTTTTTTTTATTACATCTATCGATTTTTTAAAATATAAAATGCACCTATTCGCGCCGCTTCGCTGTTATACCCGTCCCTTTACCGTCGTACCGTCCGCGTCGAGAGAGCGAGAGAGAAGCGCTCGAAAGGACCCTTATGGGGGGTTTAGGCGGTCAGCGAAAATTTGGTTGTTGCACGGGGCGCAGTCCGCGGTAATTCGTAAGCGCCATTCACATTTTTATCAAAAAGTTAATAAAAATGTTTAGTTTTTTCAAAATCCAAATCATTCAAGAAATCGAAAAGGTAAATACCTATGTGTTTATGATTTTATAGGTATTAGTATTGTAAAACACAGTCGTAACGTGCATTTATATGGCATTTTAGAGGTAATTTCATGATTTTTTCTATCGAACTAAATGTTTCTAACCGTGTTTTGGCTTCGTTCATCCCTTCACACATACACTCTGTAATACACATTGAAAATTACAGTGCAAAATATCTAATATATTTTGAATAACAGCTAATAGAAAACAGCCAATTTTTCCGTTTTCACCGCCTAAGGTTGGGGCCTTGTAAATGATATGGCTGAAATGAGTAATTACTAGATTAACCTTATTATGTATATGCTATTAAGGGTAAATTTTTACATCCCCATTCAAAGTTCTCCTCGTTAATAGTATTATAACCTGTGCAATTTACAGCATTTTCTTGTATTACAGGAGAGATTTTCACTTGATTGAGTAATACTTTATGAGACATAAGTTTATTGGAGGATAGAAAATTCAGCCTATGCATATTGGATAAATAATAATCGTGATATTCGTAATGTGCATCCCTTTTGGGGGTGCACATTCCCAATATCACCAAGGCCCAAAGATGTTTTAATACGGTCACGAATTTTAACTGTAGCGACAATGCAATATTTGTAATAACAATTAAATGATAAAGAATCACCAAGACTAAATGTTACTTAAACGTTAAAAACGCAGCATCTGATAATAAGTATAACTATTAAGTTGCCAAATATAACTTATTTATAATACTTACCTATTTTCCTTGTTGTTACTGATTAAAACTTGTGACTTTTGTAAATAAATAATATATGTAAGAATCTAATCAAAAGGCCTTGTGATAACGATACCTATTGAAAATATTTTTGTTTTATACATAATTTTAATTTCAATAAAGTTGGTACCCTATTATAGTGTCCTTTTTATTTTAATTTATGTACTTAGATGTAATACTTAGCGCGTTCTACGTTATGAAAGAAACGCCAGACAGGAGTGACCTACCTTTAGTAATAAAATTATAAATATATTTTTTTGACCGAGGTTGCCGACCGATCAGCGCTGCAAATCGTGTTTATGGTGGTGCCCGTGACGACACGCAAACGTGCAGCGCCTGAAAGTTACATTGTATGTCATAAAACATTATGAGGCATTCAAGATCAGCCTAAACGTCTCACTGCTAGACAGGCCTTCCCACATGTACAACGGCACATGGCGAGATGGGGCCCATAACCCACCACGCTGGCCCAAAGCGGGTTGAATGCTATGAGGCATTGCAGCGAGACTAATTATATGATAAGTTGAGCTATACTTACAGACAAATATTTTTGCGTTCACGCATTGCGAAACGAGTGCGACCCTTTTTCAGGACGACGAGGACGATGATAAAAGACACCGGTGTGCGGTCGGAGAATACCTACCACGAAGCTGTAATCTATCTTAGATAGACAGATAGATAATACTTTTACTGTAACATAATAACACAAACATTTACATAAAAGAGCAAACAAAAAAAAAGAAAAACAATGTTACAATTTGGCGGTCTTATCGCGAAAAGCGATTATACATTCCTCACTGACTTTACAAGATGCGAGTTTTTAACCTAGTGTATGTTTTCTTCGATCAAAATAAAGTTATATTTTTATAATGCATGAAATTGAAGCAGCGCCACCTAGCGAGATAATTAAGTTTCACAAGTAAGTTAGTCGCTGCTTCGAACCAAGCCGCGTGTCCATGTCTACAGCTTCCTCATTCGACGTAGAGAAATTCTAAGCATGCCATATTTTTGTGCATATTATGTGCAATCAAACGTGTCAGTCCTAATTTTTGTGCCACCACAACTTCGTTACTATGAGTTGTTTTATGTGTGTAAGCTGGAGACACGTGTCACCAGCTCGCACACGCCCGTTAAGACAAACCAGTGAGGATAGGGTTTTAGACTATAGCCAGAAATTTTGTGCATAATTTGTGCACTAGGAACAAAAAAAACTAACCATCATACTCAAATACTGTTGAAACTACGATCATAAAACTGTGTGCGAGCTGGAGACACGGGTCTCTGGCTTGCACAGCTGTATCTTCGTAATTGTTTAAGCTACGGTTATGAATTATACCTCAAAATTTTGTGCCTAATTTGTGCATAAGGCACAAAAATTTTCAAAACTTTAACTCAAAAGGTTTTTGAGCTACGAACCGATAAGTATGTGTAAGCTGGTGACACGTAACACGGGCTAACACATGGTGAATTACTGTAACTGTATAAGATAGCGTTTCGTTTTAAAGATCAACTAATACGTTATAATTTGTGCAAACACGAGGCAAAATTTCAAAACTCTGGGCCTCTTATTTTAAAAATTATAAGCCAAAAACTGTTTTCCCGCCAAAAAATTCAAAATAATGGCTCGGAAGTGGCTAAGCGCGCCGTTGCCGTTCCGTGCGCTACACGATTGCAATCGAGTTTGAACTTAAGAGCTAGCAATATTTAGAGTCATTCTAATTTGCGCTCTCGATTGTTTTAATTTATGTACCGAGAATTTTAGACTAGGAGCCGTTTGTTAAAGCGATGCGCGACGCGACTAATTTAGTTTCACTATAGGTACCTAACTAACCTACTAAACCTACCCTACTTTTTATTTTAAGGCCCCAGTACTAGTTGTTGCAATAGTGATAGTTTCACTATCGATAGTTGACCTTGAAAACTAGTCGATAGCGCGAATAGTCCTATCGAAAATATCGAAATGCTGCGGTACTATCGATAGTTTCGATGGTGAAAATTGAGTAATACTATTGAACTTGGTCGATACTATCGATTCTAAAGTCAAAGTCAAATTATTTATTCAATGTAAACCTTTACAGGCACTTATTGACGTCAATACTAATAATAATAAAAAAACAGTTAACTAACTTATAGTTAAGACTTAACAACTAATTAGTTAATTAGGTACCTATAGTGAAACTAAATTAGTCGCGTCGCGCATCGCTTTAACAAACGGCCTTAGATTAAAACAAAAAGGGAAGATACGGCATGCTCCTACTTGTAGTCATTCAAAATATAGTCCTACTCAACTACTTAAGCAAACACTCACACACGCAATCGAGCGAGCGAGACAAAGCGGTAAGTTTCAACGTCAGCGCGAGGGAGTCAGCGAGTAGCGCGTTGACGTCTTGGTCGCTTTGTTACAGACGAGTACGTACGACCGATTCCGACGCCACTGCGGAGTAGCGTCTTTCTCTTTTTCACACAGTAGAATATCCGCAATAGTGCGATGTAGCCTGTTCGCTCGGCAAATTGTGACTGAAGTGAAATTGTGCCTTTAGGCCTAATTTTGGCGGCTCACTCACGAGACGCTAATGCCGTATCTTCCCTTTTTGTTTTAATCTAAGCAAACGGCTCCTAGTCTAAAATTCTCGGTACATAAATTAAAACAATCGAGAGCGCAAATTAGAATGACTCTAAATATTGCTAGCTCTTAAGTTCAAACTCGATTGCAATCGTGTAGCGCACGGAACGGCAACGGCGCGCTTAGCCACTTCCGAGCCATTATTTTGAATTTTTTGGCGGGAAAACAGTTTTTGGCTTATAATTTTTAAAATAAGAGGCCCAGAGTTTTGAAATTTTGCCTCGTGTTTGCACAAATTATAACGTATTAGTTGATCTTTAAAACGAAACGCTATCTTATACAGTTACAGTAATTCACCATGTGTTAGCCCGTGTTACGTGTCACCAGCTTACACATACTTATCGGTTCGTAGCTCAAAAACCTTTTGAGTTAAAGTTTTGAAAATTTTTGTGCCTTATGCACAAATTAGGCACAAAATTTTGAGGTATAATTCATAACCGTAGCTTAAACAATTACGAAGATACAGCTGTGCAAGCCAGAGACCCGTGTCTCCAGCTCGCACACAGTTTTATGATCGTAGTTTCAACAGTATTTGAGTATGATGGTTAGTTTTTTTTGTTCCTAGTGCACAAATTATGCACAAAATTTCTGGCTATAGTCTAAAACCCTATCCTCACTGGTTTGTCTTAACGGACGTGTGCGAGCTGGTGATACGTGTCTCCAGCTTACACACATAAAACAACTCATAGTAACGAAGTTGTGGTGGCACAAAAATTAGGACTGACACGTATGATTGCACATAATATGCACAAAAATATGGCATATTTAGAATTTCTCTATGCCGAATGAGGAAGCTGTAGACATGGACACCCAAGCCGCAGTACCATCATTCGATTATTGTCTTAGATTAAAACAAAAAGGGAAGATACGGCATTAGCGTCTCGTGAATAAGCCGCTAAAATTAGGCCTAAAGGCACAATTTCACTTCAGTCGCAATTTGCCGAGCGCACAGGCTACATCGTACTATTGCGGACATTCTGCTGTGATAAAAAGAGAAAGACGCTACTCCGCAGTGGCGTCGGAATCGGTCGTACGTACTCGTCTGTTGCGAAGCGACCGACACGCCAACGCGCTACTCGCTGACTCCCTCGCGCTGACGTTGAAACTTACTGCTCTGTCTCGCTCGCTCGATTTACACTTTTATAGGTGTGCGTGTGTGAGTGTTTGCATATGTAGTTGAGTAGGACTATATTTTGATTGACTACAAGTAGGAGCATGCCATATCTTCCCTTTTGACGTGACAACGTCTTAAATTAGGTTAGCTGGGAGACACTTATGAAAAAGTGTAACGCTCGTCGGGAACGTAACGATGAGTCACCGAACGAGAGAGAGGCCCGCCGAATGCCTTGCGTCTCTCTCCCACTAAATAGTTAAGTTTAAGTTTACATGTACAATGTTTTAGTAAACAAAATAAAACAAAATAAAATAAAATAAAATAAAAAAAAATAAAAAAAAAATAAAAAAAAATAAAAAAAATAAAATAAAACAAAAAAAAAAAAAAAAAAAATAAAAAAAAAAAATATATATATATTTCTATAGTTAAAATTTGTGCAATTCTTATTTTCATTCAATTCCTTGTTCCTATTGTGCAATTTAAATAAATTCATATCAATAAATATTCTACCGAGAAAAAGACGTTGTCACGTAAAATCTTCGCCCGTAAAACCGACTTTACAGGCAACCAATTTTTTTTGTTTTAATCTAAGATTATTGTAGTAAAAGTAACTTTTCCACACTCACAGCAATAACCCAAGTTTTGCTTCATTGAAATTTGTTTATATGTAAAGGTTAACTAGATAACGGAAAAACATACCATAATAATAATTATAAGTAAGTACTTACGTAAAACAAAACCTTATGAGTACGTGTACAGAACACAACTTTTTAGGTAGGTACCTACTACTACCCACTCTTTTGGTTATAGGTACATGCATTGAGGCAAGGACGATATATAATTGAGTAAATAATTTGGTTAGGCTAATGCTTTCAGTTTGCGTCTTTTGCGATTCTATCAGTTTAAGTTACTTTCGCAGTGCCGGGTCACTGGATGGGTGCCCGAATTATAAAAATCTCGCGCTTCGGACGGCGCGTAAAGCCGTGTGTGTCGTAAGATTGCATTAAGTAATTGAAAACCTATCAACCGGCATCGGAGTGTAGGTACCCCCGTAGTGGGTTCAATCCAAGTGGGGCCAATCTCCCCAAGTGTTGTTGGTATGTGCCCAGCAGAGGAACGTTTGTAGGGCTAATGATGATAATGCTGATTGTGCAACATCACTTTTCAGATTCTCTCAAGAAGTCCGTGTGAGATGAGATCCCAATTTAAGTCCCACAGCTTTATTGAGTCTCAAGGAGTTTGGGGAATAGAGTACCTACCTACCTATCTATCTTAGAGAATTAAACCAACAATGCTCTAAGCTATAGATACTAATCATTGAATTAGAAGTATAGACAAGAACGTTCATACCACAGACATATTTTATTAGAATATGTCTGTGGTTCATACAAATTCTGGAATGAGAGACCTAAAGTTCGCTGCAGCCGCTGCAGCGCTTAAACATTTAAAATGCCGTCTAATCAACAGACAGACATCGCAGCGCCGCAGCGCCAGATCGGTGCAAGACAACGTAGTGTGTATCAAGATGGCGTCCCAAATAGATTGTCAATAACAATAATTGAAAAAATAATTTTTCTATTCTAATAATACGATATAACTACATAATAATGACTTAGATAGCAATTAATTTCACTTACTTGACAACTGAATTGTAGTAAACGTCTAGGTGTACACTTCGAAAAGAAATAAAGAATTATTTTCGCCGTTCCGCACGCGCGAATGTCAAAGCCACACTAAAGCAAGGTGCCGAGTCGACTCCGCAGATGAGTGGAACATAGTAGGTGTTCGGAAGGGCCTATCTAGTGTAACGTATATATCGCTAATACTAATACTCTAAGGTTGAGGCTTGAGGTACGTCGGCACGGTGCCAGCTACACTACAAGCCGTCGGTGGTCGCCATCATAGAACAGTTAAAGACAAAGAGCGTGGTAGCGCTGTGATGAACGCTTTCACTTCTTGGGCTTCACTGGCTGCTTTTCATCAGGCAGAGTGAGGCCATTATGGCGTGACACAATAAAAAAAAGGAAGACATCTTCTGGCGACATCGCCATCATCATACCAATTTACAATACAAGGAATTTAGTTCATGCTTGTTTCGATGTTCGCTGATTCAATTCAATTTCTTATTTGATGGCTTGCTATGTTAAAGCCAGTGTCTAGGTTTTGGGTAGACAATGTGGTTTATCCAATTTAACTTTCCCGCCAAGAATTTGCGTCATAGAGCAGGTAGAGTAATCAACACAAACAAAACGTGCGTTCAGAAACAACTGATAAATTAATGTCAAAGTAAAATTATATTTATTATTTTTACTGAAAGTGAAACAAACAGTTTAAATCATCCTATTTAACTGGTATTATTAAAATTAGGTGCCTAGTTCTTTCAATTCGGTGATGATCTCTTGTGATTATTAAAATAATTTTTGCTGAGTTGGCTTGCGCGTCGCACCGTCAGTCTGCCGTAACGTGGCGGCGCTGCGCTCGTGTGTGTGCCGCAGGAGTGGCTTTGAGCTGTCATTGTTCATGTAGTTTTCTGTGATAAGAATTTTTACTGTGAAATTATAGTTAAGCGAAATAATTACTAGTGCATAATGTCGGCGTCAGGTGAATTTGGTAATCCATTACGTAAATTCAAGCTCGTTTTCCTGGGAGAACAGAGCGGTAAGTTCATGCGAATTATTGCTGCTCTGTCGTACATTTTTAATATAAAGTTTCGAATTTACGATACGTAAGTATAGATTCGTCTAGACTTTATCGAATTACTGACCTACATAGGCCCCGGGAGTCGTAACTTGTCGATTTATTGACGAGTACAAGTCTTTATGTTTAGGATCGCTAATTCAGTCTTGTTCCAAAATTATTTTTCTTGAGATGTAGGTTACGTTACATACATAGGCACGATATGAGCGTTGAACCGTCTCTAAACTGTTCTCACGCCTAATACAGTACTTTACCCGTTATCAATCATGTTTTTTGATTGGACATTCACACACAGCTATTGTAAAGTTCACTGACATGTAACTTTTTTTTTCAGTTGGAAAGACTTCTCTCATCACTAGGTTCATGTATGATAGTTTTGACAACACTTACCAGGTGAGTTTATTAACTAAGTATACAAATTAATGCATATCAAATCTTAATGTTCCTTGATGGAAGTAGATGGCCACATTATGACATCACTATTAGTCATCATAAGCCATGATATTGCACTTCAAAAATCTGTTAATATTTTGAAATTTTATTATAACTATCGTTTATCTATGAATCAATGTAGTTAAGTTGCCTGTAACCAACCCTATCTCCAGGACACTTCCTGTAGCCACCCCTTACACCTTTACAATGTGTTAGACTGCTTAGCTGATGGGCTTCATAGTTGAGCGACACTGTTGCAACATAATAATGAATGCTATGAGAATATTATTGTTGGTTGTCAAGAATGTCAACACTACATCCGTTATGTACCTAGTAATAACTTCCTTAGTATTTATATTCTTTTTATTATGAATATTTGAAGTCAGTCTGTAATAAACTCTTGTTAAAAATATTCTTTTAGAAACCATATAGCCCTCAAAATTGAACTAGGTATAATTACAAAAAGGACTTAATGGTAAATTCCTAATTTGGCCTAAATTACTTATTGTTAGATATGCTTTTAAATGGATATATGATCTTAAGTTAATCTATACACAAATTTTAGTAATATTTTTGTGAATATTATGTTTAAACCAAAACGTAATAGGTTACTGTGATAAAATTGTCTTCTATCAATTGTATCCAATCTGTTCAAATAATTATATTATTATAGTCAACACTTATTATACCGAACCGAGCTTTGTATAATGTTATATCTTATTTAAATATTTCACATAGCGAAAAGTTCTTTCTCTTTACTGAGAAGATTGACTTTTAAGAAATCCTTTAAACAATCCTCTTACTAAATAAACTGAACACTGATAATATTTACGTCTGGTGAAAAAAAGGAAGGGATAGATTTTCAATCATGTAAAACAATGAGGAAGATATTCCTGATTGAATTCCATGTTGTTTGAAAGCAACTAAGTAAAATTAAGTTGGGTTATTTTTTATTGGGTCTTACTAGATAGATAATAGGTTGGTATTGGCTTTTGCAGTGAATGCAACACCTTTGTTTAAATAAATATATTGTATTAATATGAAAAATCTTGGTTTGCATTAGGTGTTACTGTGGTATGATATACTTATGCTTTTGTATTCAATAAATCTATTATTGTGGCATGGTGGTATTGGTATTAACTTGCGAAACACGTCATAAATTACCTTCTGAATCTTTTTGGGTAATCTAACTCATCTGTCAATCTCACTTGATAGAGAGCTGGTAGCTAAGCATAATGATGAGAACACAGTACTGTTATTATTATCCCTAGTGTAGTGGTTAGCCACTTACAGTATGTGCATTATCATGCATTATGTATACTTTTGAACAGTAAAGCACCAAATTGTAGAAATACCTTAGTAAGTTATTTTTACATTCCCAGTGCTTATGTTTAATTTTATATTATTATTTTAATTTTTTGCTATTTGTTGTACCATTTTCGTAATTTAATTCCATTTCTAAATAAATATGTAGGTATACTTATTTTTTTTCACTTTCTTGTTTCTTACTTAAATTTTTTTTGAGATGTCTGTTTTGCATTGAAATCTTTACTGATTTTTATGTTTTGTGTGTTCTTAAAATTGTTTGTTTTCCTAATAAAAATAAATAAATAAAATGAATAGAGCATGACAGTCTAGGTTGGCCTTTTAGTTGGCCCTATAGGGCCTACATTATAATGTAACGTAAGTATCCAAATATTTGGTCAGTTATTAAATGATTTTTATTAAGTGTGCTGGTGATAGATACTCATATAAATTAGCAACTAGCACTTATCGCTTTTTTTGTCATGCATTAGTTTCTTAGACACCATAATAATTGCACCCTTAAATAAATAAACAGGATCTAACGCAAAACTACTAAGTAGAGGCATGCTATGCATACTTTTTAATTGATATTTACTATGCTACCACAGTTGATATTATATGGTATACTTTAATTTAATTAGTCAATCTGTGTATGTAAACAACTTCTGACAATTAAGATGTTTACGAAATGGATGTAACTATGAGTGTATTATGCATCTGTGTTTCTCTTCATGTGCAAAAATGTGTACTAATAATAGAGATAGAGGGCTACAGCAACATTTAACATCGCACTTAATGAAGACCCTTTTACACTTATTGTGGCCTTAAGAGGCCTATTACAACTCGACTTTTTAGTTTAGAATAAGATTTTTTTTCTATGTAAAATCAATTATATCTTAAAATTCCAAGGTCGCTACGAACTATACGACTATATAAGATATAACATTCAAATTTTATTATTTCATTTGTTTAGAACAGTAGTTCAATCTAGGAGCTCAAAAAAGTGCCTTCGCGCATTTTATGAAAATCTTTCTCTGCAATTTTAGGTTTCAATAAAAAGTTAAGCAAAATTTACAAAAAGCGAGGCCGCTACGAACTATGCCAATAGCTATTCTACACTATTCAATAGGTCAAATTTGTTAATGTAGTTTTGTTTCTGAGATCATGAACGCCAAAATTGGCCATTTTACGCAAAAATCACAGTCGAGACGTAATAGGGCTCTTAAGGCTTTATTCGTTGATGTTTTATTTTTAATTGCACTCAGGATTCATATTCTGTTCATTGACTATAAGCCACCATTACATGCCACTGCATTGTTCTGTGGGGTTGTCATACATTCGCCACAAAGTTAGTTTGCCACAGAAAAAACTATGTGTAAATTCGCCACAGTTCTATTTTTATCAAGTAAAATTCGCCACACTTTTATTTTCGACACAGACAGCAGATAAATCGAACAATAAGTAAAGTAAAAACATCAATAATTTTAGAATAAAATAACTACCTTTCATTTCGAGCGCTCAAAACGAACTTTCCTTGCTAACGGTATTTTATGCAAAAATGATGTACTATGAATGAAGACTTGTGGCGAATTTACAATAACCCTTACCTACCTGTGGCGAATTTACTTTCAATGTATGAATTACAAAAACGTGGCAAACTAACTTTGTGGCGAATGTACAACAACCCCCTAAAAGTCCGTCTATATTCTAATCTGAGGCCGTGTCGCCATCATGTCGCCATAATAAATAATAAGTAGTGTAAGTACCATTGTTCTATTTCGTCAGTTATGTTTGGATAGCCAGTTCCTCTGTGGCTTTGGATTCCATCAAAGCACTCTTCCCCGTTGTTGTAACAATCTATATATATAAAAATGAATCCCTATTTCCCTTGGTCACGCCATCACGCGTGAACGGCTGGACCGATTTCGCTTATTCTTTTTTTGTTGTGTGTGTTATTGTCATGAGGAGGTTCTTATGAAAGAAAAAAAAAAAAAACTTTTTTTAATATTATTTTCATTATTCATAATTATGACAGGACCACGTCTGTTGGGTCAGCTAGTCTATATATATAAAAATGAATCCCTATTTCCCTTGGTCACGCCATCACGCGTGAACGGCTGGACCGAAATCGCTTATTCTTTTTTTGTTGTGTTTGTTATTGTCATGAGGAGGTTCGTATGAAAGAAAAAAATAAAATAAACTTTTTTTTAAATATTATTTTCATTATTCATAATTAAGACAGGACCACGTCTGTCGGGTCAGCTAGTATAAAATAAAATATATCTTTCCCACTCTAACACCATTTATCTAGCCCAAGTTAAGCTTCTTTTGAAACTTGTTTTTATTGGTTAGGTAACGGATAAATTATTATACAATGTGTATTGGCATGCACTGTACAAACTTTTGGGGTGGATTCTACACACAAATATACATAATGAAACATTATACTTCCATAAAAAATTCTAAACTCAATAGTTTTGGAAATGGCAACCTTTTTAGGGTTCCGTAGCCAAATGGCAAAAAACGGAACCCTTATGGATTCGTCATGTCTGTCTGTCTGTCCGTCCGTATGTCACAGGCACTTTTTTCCGAAACTATTAGAACAATACTGTTGAAACTTGGTAAGTAGATGTATTCTGTGAACCGCATTAAGATTTTCACACAAAAATAGAAAAAAAACAATAAATGTTGGGGGTTCCCCATACTTAGAACTGAAACTCAAAAATTTTTTTTTCATCAAATATCTATGGATAAAATGATCATTCAAAAATGATATTGAGGTTTCTAATATCATTTTTTTCTAAACTGAATAGTTTGCGCGAGAGACACTTCCAAAGTGGTAAAATGTGTGTCCGGGGGGGACCTGTTAACTTCTAAAATAAGAGAATGATAAAACTAAAAAATATATATGATGTACATTATACCATGCAAACTTCAACCGAAAATTGGTTTGAACGAGATCTAGTAAGTAGTTTTTTTATACGTCAATAATTAATTAATTAAAAAAAATACACTATTATTAAAACATCGATCAAAGTTACAACGAACTACCAGAACTTTTATATGATGTTACTTGCTATTTTTATTTTGGTATCTTCGATTTTTGCGTGTGTATTAAAAAAACAATATCACAAAAAGTTGAAATCACATTAAAAAAAAGTTTCTAAAAAAGGTGAAACTAGTCGCAAGTAAATAACAATCAGTAAAGTAGCATAAAGTTAGAAAATCAGTGAAAAAAAAATGTCTGTTTACGACACCAAAAATGACGAAAAAAACACATAGTAACTAATTTACCACCTAAATTAATTTTTTTTATGCTTAGAATCCACCTCTAAAGTTTCTACAGTGCGTGCCATTACACATTGTTTAAACTTAATAGAAAGAGCCCCCCACCCAAAAAGATTTATTTCTAAATCGAACCCGCCTCAGAGGCGACGCCAGAATCAGCAGCTAACTACTCGACCGCGGAGGTCGTTATGTCATTATTATGTGCTATGCTATGAAGCTGTGCTAGTTACGTTGCGGTGTGGAATTATAGTTTCGTCACAGACACAGGCTCTAGTGTCAAATTCTGTGGCCGGATAAATAAGTCAGGAGCAACAGGATAGTTTATATAACTGCCTCTGAAAGCGGGAGAGGCGACCCCGAACGCCGCAGCCCGCCTTGCCGTGCCCGCCCATAAATTCGTGTCTCGAGCCCGCCGGGGAGCGACATACATTACTTTGGGGACTCCGTCTTAGTTTGTTAGACTTGTTTGGAGCCATAAACGGATATCGACGTACCAATATTTATGGTACAATCACCAATGAAAGAAAGTCCCGTTTAATTTGTTTATATGGTTAACGCTAGTAAAAAGAATTTGTTTGGTGCAAGTTATTCCTTTCCTTCCTTATGGTGATCTTCTTTATTTATCACTTAAGGTTACTTTTTGTTATTATCAACCTTAATTTCGTAATATAACCGTTGTCTAGTTATTAAAGCTTAAGGCTTAACTGTACTAAAAAATTAATCAACAGCGCATATATTTCAAAACATTAGTCGATTCTAATAGAACGGCCGTCAAACTTTTGAGGGCCTAGCCAAGTGGCACAATAAAATATGGAGTAAAATGATGAATGTATGGCATTTGATGATGTCAACGCTGGTCATTTGGCGAACGTTTATTTGGTAATTGTAAAACTGTAATAATCTAATTTATGTAACATCTTTCTATATTCTGTGGTAGCCGACTTTACAAAAAAACAATGTAACCACGATAAAAAATCTCATGTAGAGAGAGTATCTTCAATTAAAGTATAAGTAACGTAGGAAAGAAAATAAAGTAATGAAAGCAGCATTAAATATATTTGGTATGAGGTAGGTAGGTACATCCCAGTTCTCTTGCTGTAATACCGAGTAGACATGGGCGCCGAGTAAAAAAAATCCAGCGGCGGCGCGCCTTAAAAATATGCTCGGCGGCGGCGTGAAGCCGGCGGCGTGGGATTTTTGGAGTCGTTTTTGGTTATGTAGTTAAAGGTAGAAATAAGAGTGATAAATAAAACCAACACTTCACAAAGATTTCAACAACAAAACATTATATCGTCGCCGTAGAGCGAAAAGTCACTAAGTAATTAAAATTGATAATGGAGTTCCTCCTTGCGTCGTGTTCCTCAATGCTGAGGGTCGTGACGTCTCTTCTGCATCACTTTCTCTCTTATGGTTATCCTCCATCTGTTTGTCTAGATCTGGCGGTCTGGAGGGCGCTGTGAACTGAAGAGTTAAGAGTGTTGCGGATCTGGTCAGACCAACGTATTGGGCTGCGTCCTCGAGGCCCTTTCCCGTCTACTTTGCCCGTCGCTATGAGCTTCTCGAGTTTGTCAAAGTCTTTCCTTGCAATGTCACCGAAGTATTCGAGAATTTTGAATAGACATCCGAGGATGACAGTCGCGAGGAGATTTTGAGTTCTCGCAATATAGAGACGTTAGTCCGAAATGCTGTCCAAGGAATACGGAGCATCTTTCTCCAGCACCAGATCTCAAAAGCGTCAATGCGTTTGTGGTCTGCAGTCAATGCGTTTGTGGTTTTTAGTGTCCAAGTCTCAGCGCCGTTTAAAAGATCGAGAAGATACGCGAGTCCGTACCAGGGCTCTTATTCTGTAACGATTCCTTGTTTCGAAACCAAGTCAATTCCTTAAAAAGTTACGATATCATCCCAAAAACGTATGCGTTTGACGTTTGTGCGCGGTAAGGTTTAGGTGTGGAATCTATAGATTGCGATACAGAATACCAGGGCAGTCTGGTTATGGTTTTAGCCATGCTCTTAGCCATGCCAATTCTCCTGCGCACTTCCTTCTCGCACGAACCATCGTTACTAATGTTGGAACCCAGGTATAAAAAGTTGTCCACTATTTCTAGGTTTAATGCGCCAGTGAGATCCATTTTCTCAGATCTATAATAGGCGAAATCCGAACTGGCAGTCACTGAGGAGATCATTGGTCTCAAGGTATGCCAGCAGTTGAGAGTTCAGTACACGTTCCGTATTCTTGCAGAGTATGGACTTGACTGAAATCATCTTAAAGTAAGATGGATCGGCACGGCTACATTTTTGGGCACAGGCTGCACATTAGCCAGCTTCCACGACTGAGGAACTAGACCAGTCTCAAGTGAGAGGCGATACAGGTGAGTTAGAACAGTAGACAAACAGTAGGTGCACACTTACGTGGGACTATGGCCGGGATTCTATCAGGACTACTAGCCTTATTCACGTTAGAGTACGGAGAGCTTTGAGTACCTCTTTGCTGGTGATGTGAGGTTCTCCCATGGAGAGGTCGGCTATAGGCAACTTAGGCGGAACCTTGCTAGCGGCTTCCAGACGTGAGTTCTTTGTAAAAAGAGTGGAATTACCTTCTTAGCTGCAGTGTGGGCAAGTGAGCCGTCAGGCTTTATCAGCGGTGGAAATAAAGGTATTTCCAAATGTTTCGCACCCATTTGTATTACATATAGCCGTCCCCTCTATGGGGGAGCTTCATGTCCGCGGCGGGGAGGTACTCAAAGCTCTCCGTGGAAATAAAGGTATTTCCAAGTGGGTGCGAAGCATGCGTAACACCGATGGGGCCGATGTGATTGAATCGTGCCCTACGTAATGTTCTTTAACTGGGGCTTTCTCAGGGTCTGGGTACCCGACGATTTGCGCGCTCGAGCATTAGCTCAGGCTAAGAAAGCTGACGGGGTTCCGGTTACAGTTACAGCAGTGTGCCATACGCCTCAACATTTCTAAGATACTATGCCAACGCGTTGGTGTGGACGTCTTAACGCTAGGCACGTTCGCGAGGTCCCCAAACAAAGGGCGTTCTTCTGATTCTTCTCCCTTTTGATTGGAAATAGGGTCGTCTTCGTCTTCATCGAGCACCTGAGCTGACGCCTCGCGCGGCGCCCGCACGGCCCACATGAGTAAAGAATAAACTGAGATTATCGTTACAAGAGCCTACACATTGGAACAGTCTAGTCGGCGCGAAATTTTGAACAGTCGGCGGCGGCGGCGGCGCGCCATATCTAAACGGCGGCGGCGAGCCACGGCGGCGCCCATGTCTAATACCGAGTAGTAAAATTGTTTTATTGAAAAGAGCTGTATACTCGCGCCTGTGCTCCGGCCGCGTCGTTACGGGAATAACTGAGAACCAACGAGAACGCTGCAGTAGTGGGAATAGGTCTAATCAATCATGCACATATTTCTTTACATACATACATATAATAGTCATGCATGACTATTATCCCCGAAGGGTTAGTCAGAGACTAGGCAATAAGGACCGCAAAAGCAGTCCTCTGCGGGTCAGTCTCCACTTTCCACCAAATATAGCGACTAGCGACTGCAGATGTGTTCAGCGTGATAGGTGTGAGCCCATCGCCGCTCTATGCTGTTGGACGTATGTGCAGTCTTTAGCCCGTTAGTCGCTTTTTACGACACCCAAGGGAAGAGAGGGCGGTGGTAGACGGTAGTATTTATTTTAAAGCCGCTACGGGACTCGGCCTATTTCTTTTACTTGGCATAACATTGAAGCAGGTCCATGGGTGCAACAGTACATTCATCTATTCGTCAATCATATCGCTTAACTTTACGAATACAAATTATTGTATTCGAAGAATAATAAGAAAAAAAATAAGTTTCTAGTATTAACTAGAAACTTATTTTTTTTTCTTGCTAAATAAATGGCTTGTTGGTGTTAGTATATTATTCTGTGGTATTAGCACAATTAGCCAGTTAGCAAGTAAGAGAGATAATATCAAATATTTTCTAAGTAGATGATAGTGATAAATCTGATAGTATAATTGTTATTTGGAAAAATATTTTTCCCTAAACCCCTTTCAGTTTCAGTAAAGATTTGGGACTTTACCACAGAATACATAATAATACAAGTACTGACATCTCACACGGACTTCTTGTTTTGAGATAATTTGATAAATGATGTTACACTGTTTTGTTTTATTTGCCAACACTCAGTCAGACAGTCACGCATGTTCATGAACACTAACGGTTAATAATTCAGCGTTATTTCACATTATTATTCGGTAAAACACAAATTTTCGAAAATAAAACAAAACTGCAGGCTTCACTTTTTGAAATCCGGCGACGTTGTGGTCATAGATAGCAAAAGACTTAAGAGGCCTATTACATCTCGAATGTGATTTTTGATTTTCGCATTTTGTAGTAATTTTGCAGTTGTATTTATCGTTTTTATCGAAATAGGATAATACATTTGTGCATAATATTACAAATCTCCATTTTGTGAGCATAAGTTGAATTCGAACGGCCGGCGCATCGCATTTTGTAGTAATTTTGCAATTGTATTTATAATTTTTATCGAAATAGGATAATAAATTCATTATAAAATCTTTATTCCTCATGAAGTAACAATTACTCTGGTATAAATTTTGCTCAATAATATTATCGTAGATAGGAGATATTCACAATTAACTTATAGCAATTTTTGAAGTTTTTTGGTTTAGAATAAGATTTTTTTCCTATATAAAATCAATGATATCTTAAAATTCCGAGGCCGCTACGCACTATTCGACTATATAAGAGATAACTTTTTTTTTATTTCACTTGTTTAGAACAGTAGTTCAATCGATGAGCTCAAAAAGTGCCTTCGCGCACTTTATGAAAATCTTTCTCTGCAATTTTGGGTTAATTTAAAAAGTTAAGCAAAATTTACAAAAAGCGAGGCCGCTACGCACTTTTCCAATAACTATTCTACGCTATTCAATAAGTCATAATTGTTAATGTATTTTTGTTTGTGAGATCCATAACGCCAAAATTTGCCATTATACGCAAAAATCGCAGTCGAAATGTAATAGGGCCCTTAATTAAGGTGGGGTGGTAAAAATGGTGACTAGCGCCTGACAGACAAACATCATTATACAAGCTCTATATCGACTTAAAACAGAATAATAACAAGTAATAAATAATTAATAAAAATATTTATAAAACGTTATCCACGGAAAGCTCACCCTTGCAACTTTTATTTAGTATATACACACATCAAAAGTGTCTAGGGATCAACATATATTTTTGCAATAACTTTTCTCCTGATTGATATTAATTAAAATTTTCTTTAAGGATTCATCAAATAAAGTGTTTTCGTTTGTCTACAGTAACGATAAACCAAGCCACCTTTGCATTAATAAAGAAATTTGCCATTTTCCTAATAAAGGGATTTTTGACATTTGAACCACTAACATTAAAGTTCGAAAAAAAGACTGAAATAACAGTTTTCTTTAAAATTTTATTGGGTAACTTAAACAATTAATAATCCGTGTTTCTACCGCGAACACTAACAACACAAGAACATCGGTTTGGCATACTCAAAATGAGTTCATCCAAATCACGCTATGGAATGGCCGCCCATGTTCGTTGCAACAACAAAAAAAGGTCTTCTTGCGACTGGATACCCTCCATATTCGGCAGAGCTCTTCTCTGTAGCATATCCCATGCATACTCAATCGGGTTCAAGTCTGGCGACTGAGCAGGCCAGGGCATGACATTGATGTTAGCTGCGGCGAGAGTCTGTCTTACAACTCTTGCGGTGTGCGGTCGTGCATTATCATGCATTAACTGAAATAAGGGACCGATTTGCACTTGTAGAGGAACGATGACGTCTGATACAATCGTCTCAGCATAAATTTGAGCGTTGAGGTTGCCTCTGATCCAAATCAACTCAGTTCTTCCGCCGATCCAAATACCCGCCCATACCATGATGGTTCCACCACTATAAGGATGGACTTCCTGGCAGGATTTTAATCGCTGTTGGCGTCCAGGGGTTCTCCAGTGTCGTATACGTCTTGTATCCGGTCTCATACCAAAACGAGACTCATCAGAAAAGCACACGAAACGCCATTGTTCTTCTGCCCAATTTCTGTGTTCAAGAGCCCATTGATATCGAATCCTACGATTGTGCATTGCTATAGGTGGTACCCTTAGCGGTCTTCGGGAATGAAGGTTCACTTCATGCAAGCGGTTTCTGACTGTTTGGTCGCTAATTAAGTTCCCTGAAGAGTGATGAAGCCTCACGGCTAACATCATGGCGGTTATTGTTGGAGCTCTTCGAGTTGTGATTTGAATGTATCGGTCTTGTCTCCGTGTGGTGCAGCGATACCGTCCTCCATGGCGCTCAGCCACGGTACCAGTGCTTCGGTAACGTGTCCAAAGTCGACTGATAACACTCTGACTTGTATTCAGAGCTAAAGCCACAGTACGTTGCCGGGAACCAGCTTCTATCATTCCCACGGCTCTGAGCATTTCTTCCCTGCTTAAATGACGTCGCCGCTCCATAATAACGTTGGTTTTAATCAGTAGTAGGGAAACAGTAGCACTAATAATGTCTTCAATGCGTTGTATGTTTTTATAGGGAAAATATTGACAGCTGATTTTCATCTTTTACTAGAAATTGATTGAAAGTTCCTGTTTCAAATTATGAAATGCACCAAAAAGGATCCATATAAATTTATAAAATCATAAATTTATTACAAAGCCACATCTCAATCTCAAGAAATCCGCATAAAAATGCTTGATCCCTAGACACTTTTGATGTGTGTATTTTGTTATTTTGTATCATAATATAATTTAGCAATAGACTAATATTATTATAAAAGCTAGTTAAGTTTTATGTTAGTTTTGCGACGCCCTAAAAGGGTATGTAACATTCCATCGTATATTTTTATAATTACAATGATACTTAGTGATACTGTAAACATAGTGCAACAAATAAATAAGTATCCTCTGGGACCGGTGGTGGTGGTCGAATTACCAGAACACAGAGGAGGTCGAACTAACAACTATTTACTATTCACTAAAAATCACCATACACCAAGATGTAAATTGATGGAATACCTAGTACCTATTTGCAGTTTTGTATTTAACAACTGATTTTTTTTCCCACTTCAGAGTTGCTTCCATGCCAAGAATTATTATTTGTACCTACAGTTGCGAGAGTATGTTGGTCCCTATTATCAATCGCTCTGTATATTCGAAAAATGTAGTATGTTTTTTTTAACTGACCGGCTCAAACGAGCATACGACCCACCTTATGGAAACGCTATAAAATAAAAATTAAATAAAAATATATTTATTTTTCCCATCACAAAATAGGCTTATTAGGGATAATAAGGCTTATTATCTAATAGTTAAGATAACACCTATCCTTTAAGTGTGAGGGACTGGTGCCTGAAAAAAGTTTATTAATTTATTTAAAAGCTATACCACAGATTAAAGAAGAGTTAAGCTATACATAATACTCAATAGGCTATGTTACTTGCTCTGTAGATTTTTATGCCGCGACCACACGCTTGGCAAACCTCAACAAGCCGTCATTTGGCTTGGTTTGCAAGCGCTTGTAGCCGATCCGTCGAACAAATCCTAAATCCTAACGTTTGTAGAGGTTTGGAGTTTGCGGCAAGTGCCAAGCGTGCGGACGCGGCATTACATTGATTACAAACGCGTGAACGTGAGACGCAACGATAGGAGAACTGAGTGCATTATGTAAAAAATATAATATTGTAGAAGTCGTTGTGATTAAAAATGGGTTTAATAAAAAGTTTATTAAAATTTTGACCCAAACTTTCATGAAACATAAAGAATTACCGCGGTTATGTATTATTAATAACCAAGTTGAACATGTTACAAATAAAGACTTGATACGTGTTATACTAAATGATTATCATTTATTGCCGACAAGTGGTCATGTAGGCATAAATAAAATGACTAAGAATATTCGAAAAAAATATTTTTGGAGTAATATGCAAAAAGACATAACTGAATATGTGACTCGCTGTAAAGATTGCCAAAAGCAGAAATTTTGTAATAAAAATAATAAAGAGAAAATGGTAATAACCACTACAGCATCTACTTCTTTTGAAAAATTATATTTAGATATTGTGGGGCCGTTGGAGGTCGATAATTTGGGTAATAAATACATATTAACAATACAATGCGAATTGACAAAGTTTGTAGAAGCTTACCCAATACTTGATAAGTCAGCTGAAACTGTTGCTAGGGTTTTTACTGAAAATTTTATTTTACGATATGGTACTCCCAGGGTTATTGCGACTGACTGTGGAACGGAATTTATTAATTCCACGTTAGAAACAGTATGTAAATTGCTAAATATTGATAAGTTAAATTCAACACCCTATCATCATGAGAGTATAGGTTCGCTAGAAAACTGGCACAAACATCTCGGATGTTACTTGAGAATACAAACACAGAATCAGTCGGCAAATTGGAGTACCTGGATACCATATTGGTGCTTTGCTTATAATAATTCTGTAAATACTAGTACCAAATACTCCCCTTATGAACTAGTTTTTGGGAAAACATGTAACGTACCTAGTAATTTAGTTAGTAAAGTTGATCCCTTATATGTATACGACAATTATCCATCGGAGTTAAAATTTAGATTGCAAAAAGCTCATAATGATGCCAGGAACAACTTATTAATATCAAAACAAAGTAGAAAAACTAATTATGATTTAGATTGTAAGGGAGTGCACTACAAAAAAGGTGATCTACTCTTGTATAAGAATGAAAATTATAATAAATTGAATGACTTGTATTTAGGTCCATTTGAAGTTTTAGAAGAGCTAGGTACTAACGTAAAAATATTAAAGAATAATAAAGAATATATAGTTCATAAGAATAGGACTAAGATATTTAGAAAATAAGAGTTTACTTTTCAGGGAAGGGATGCCTAGCCTTTTCAGGGGAGGTGTGATATAGTGAATTACACTATCAGCACGTACTCAATAGTACGTGATAATTAAGGTCTTCCTGATTGACAAGGCGTCCTTCCTCTAGTCACGTATAGATGTGATGTTAATTAGTATTTAAGATGATACACGAGAGGATAAAGGGAATTTGATTCAACGCAAGACATTGTTTCATTTCGGGTCTCCGTCCCAACGCCATTACAACAGTCAAATAAGACAATCAAAACCGTTTACGGTCCTAGCGTTCCACCTCAAGACAAAAGGCCGGCAACGCGTCTGCGATTCCTCTGGTTTTGCGGGTGTCCATGGGCGGCGGTGATTACTCTCCATCAGGTGACCCGCCTGCTCGTTTGCCTCCGAAAAATTTAAATTATTAATGGAAATTGCTTTTTCAATCCATAATCTACTCGGATGGCAATAAAAAATCATTACCTATTTTTTATACTATAATAATAATAATAGTTTTTTGTTTAAATTTAAATCAATGTATTGTTAGTAGCTAATTTAAAGCTACCGTTCTTTTTTAGTTTGTTTAGCAGTATGTACATGTGAAGGGTTGCATCCTTGTTATCTCGTATGTTTCATTATTATTTTGTATATTTTTGTTTGTTAGGTACCTGTTTTGTATATCATTAATTAAAAATATAAATAAATATACTGTGAAAGCCTTTTGAGGTTGTAGCCAACTATGAAGCATGTCGTGTTGCAGGCCACCATCGGCATCGACTTCCTGTCCAAGACGATGTACCTGGAGGACCGCACGGTGCGCCTGCAGCTCTGGGACACCGCCGGCCAGGAGCGGTTCCGCTCCCTCATACCCTCCTACATACGGGACTCCACCGTCGCGGTGGTGGTCTACGATATTACCAGTGAGTTTATTTATTTACTAGCAGACCGCCGGCGACTTCGTTCGCGAGGACCCCCGTACCCCGTGACGAATTTTTAAAATGACTCCCCTTCCAAGGACACTTATTGTGACGTAACTAAAATAGTTAGACATATGCTATCGCGACACTTTTTGTAGATATTGGTATGTTCTGCAAAGCCATGTACATTATTTTATTCTATCATCAATAGTTTTCTTACCGCACGCGATTTAAGGAATTTATTTGAGTTTTAGTAAGGATCCCTAATTTTTTTGATAATATAATATAGTCTATGTCACCCGGAGATAGTGTAGCTTCCCAACGGTGAAAGAATTTTTTGAATCGGTCTAGTAGTTTCAGAGCCTATTCAATACAAACAAACAATCAAATGTTTCCTCTTTATAATATTAGTATAGATAAACAGTACAGCTACACAATACATAATTAAACAATGCTAAAAAACAAAACATACGGAATGGTTCTGATATGTATCAACGTTAAGGCGTACATAGCAGAGTTGACACAAATGGTTGGACGAGTGAAATGTTACCGAATGATTTATGAGGTAAAATGTAAAAAGTAATATTGAATCATGAAAAGAGATGAAGATTGGTGATAAAATCCTCCTTTAATATTTCACTCGTTTAATGGTAACGTTGTATATTTTGTAATAATTAAAAACAATGATATGAATTTGAATCACAGAGAGATAAGAACAGCTTTATTTTTTTTTGATCCACTAGGAGTAAGCGCTTGGCCTTCATATCACCTGATGGTACAAGTGACGATAAGGCCAAAGGTGGAAGCGCTCTTCACCCGGAATTGAGGATTCCGGGTGAAGAGCGCTTCCACCACCACATCCTCATAAATAGGCAGATCCTCAGACTATATAAGGTGACTGCTAGAAACTGCAAGAAACTTCAAGGGCTGCTCAGGTCAAGTGTTTTAAACATGACAAACATGACAAAAAAGATTGCAGACTAACGTAGGTACTTATCGCCCAGCTGACGCGGACGGGTCAACAGACGGGTGGGTCAACGGCCGGCCGCTGCCCGCGCTGTAAATAATCGTTATTTAATAGTTAATTCTTTCATTTTATTTCTCTTATGTTAATGCTTTAAAATAAATTCGATAAGAACTCAGACTATCAAATTAAAATTCATAAAATGAATTATTTTAGGAAAAATAAAAAAGCACGAATTTCTTTTTTGTCATTTTTGTCATAGGTATTTAAAACACTTGACCTGATCAGCCCTTGAAGTTTCTTGCGGTTTCTAGCAGTCGCCTTATATACAATAATGCTATTACCATTATTGTAATGGCGCCAGACTTGAGATAAGATGGTGGTAGCTGCTAGCCAGGCAGCCTTAACAAGCCCTGCCACCAACCAAACCAAGTACACAGGGATGTGTGATGCTGCTAATCGAACCTCTGGCTTCTAGACCACAGAGGCGGTTAAGATTAAGAGTTATTATTTATTACTAGCGGCCGCTTGCGGCTTCACCCGCGTGGTTCCCGTTCCCGTAAGAATATCGGCATAAAAAGTATCCTATGTGTTAATCCAGGTTATAACCTATTTGTATGCCGAATTTCATCCAAATCCATTAGTAGTTTTTACGTGAAAGAGTAACAAACATCCATCCATACTTACAAACTTTCGCGTTTATAATATTAGTAGGATTATTATAGGCAGCGCGTTTTAGTCTATTTGACATCACGCTGGTGGCATTACAGCTAGACCTAGGCAGCTAATTCTACAATAATCTAACAAAACCACTAATACCTACTTCAAACAAGCTTTAACTGTTGTTAACTTTTTACATAGGTACATATAAAGTTTTACGACGGTTATCTCCGAAGGGTTACTCAGAGACTTAGGCAACGAGGACAGCAGAAGCAGTTTACTGCCATAATCTACTATTCACCGAATCACAACTGCACATGTGTTCAGCGTGATATGTGGTGACCCCATCTCCGCTCTATGCTGTTGGATTTATGTGAAGTATTTAGTCCGTTAGTCGAGAGGGGTAGGTAGTATTCTTTTAGCGAGCTGCTATTTTATAAGTTCCGGCCTTAGATGAATGATTGGTCTCGCTGCGCTCGACTAGATACCGCCCTAGCTAAAAACCACAGCTCCGTAAATGCGGCAACTTATATATGACAATTTGCAAAGATGCTGTCTTTCGTATGTTTTTGTAGTATTATTTTTTACACAGTTTTATTATGCAAACTGGCATTTTACTTTGAATTATGTCCAAAATTTAATTAAAAATTCTCTATAAGTATACATTTTACACACAGTTATCAGTGTGACTGGCTCTCGGGTACGCCGATTTCGGCGTAGTATTTGTTGCTGCATTTTACAAGTACGACGGAGGTATCTAGTCGAGCGCAGCGAGTCCAATCATTCATCTAAGGTTCCGGCTTACTTTTTTATTTTGAATATAATAGCAGAATTGACAAAGCAAAGCGGTTGCATCGATTACAGCAGCATGATCGGTTGCACAGACGGCAGGCCTGAAGTGCTGAAAGTGGGCCGTCGGCCTCGGCCGTCCACGAAGGCCGCGGCGGCCGCTGGTAGCGTACGTAACCCAACACTGCATGCGATGAGTCATTAATAAGATATCCATTGTTCTCTTTGCCACTTGCCCGCGCAAGCCAGATACGGAAAACTATATTGATTGACGAAAAGTCTCTCATAGGTTCGATTCCCGCCTCAGGTTGTCGTTTTTTTCAGTTTTTTCAGTGTTTAAAATTTTAGCTTAGATTATATTAAAATAGCGGAAGATAGGTGACTCGCCTCTAGCGCATGGACAGCCTAAATCAGGTCCCCGTCGCCTAATTTCCCTCAGTCGCAGGTCTGGCAGGACTCTACTCTGACGCACACCAGTGTAGCTGCATTGTCCCCTTTTTCAGTGGACGATTCTATGGACGTGTCGTATCTTCCGCTATTTTGATTTAATCTATGTCTCATAGGGATATTATAGGAATTTAGTAGGTGTAGGCTTGTAGGCTAACCTAGATTTGTTTTATTTGAAACTTTTAAAACTAGAAAGTGGGCATGACTTTCGCGTGCAAATTTAGGTTTCTTTATTGAATCTTAAGTGATAATCAACAACAAAAATTATTAACGGAACCTACAGTTAAAATTATTTTTATTGAATTATTGGTAGTCAGTCAGTTTGTTCCCAATTATCTTTAACTACCTTCAAGTAAGATGAAATAAGTGCGTTTTGAAAACATAAAATTAAACAAAAAAGAGTCTCACGGAAAGCTGTAACTTTGCTTTGTTGTTTAGATTTTCGTACTAGTTCTGAACAATAGCTAAATGTGCTTATTTAGTACCACCATGAGATGAGTATTTAAAAGCTCATTAGTCATCATTATGTTCAATGCATCTATTAGCGCAGAACATCATTGTTACGCAATTTATGTTAAAACCGGCGACAAACCCCAGTGAAAGTTAAGTGTTTAATGTACTGCAAAACTGGAAATAATATAACAATATTAGATAATTCCTTACCGCTCGACGTCGACAATTATTTATATTACATATACGATCCGCTAGTACATTATATCACGACAATAAGGAGCGCAAAAGTAGTCCTCTGCCAAAGTCCACTTTTAACCAAATAGCGACTGCACATGTGCTCAGCTTGACAGGTGGTGAGCCCATCGCCGCTCCACGCTGTTGGATGTATGTGCAGCCTTTAGTCCATTAGTCGCCATTTACGAAACCCAAGGGAAGAGAGGGATGGTAGTATTCTTTCACCGCTAGGCGACTCGCTTACATACTTACACCTAAAATACTATTGGTTTCCTTCTTATGTAAGTTCCGGACAGATATTTTTATTTGATTTATTTACCATATAAAGTATAATTATTATGTAAACAGTTCCAATAACAAAAAAACCTGTTCCTACATTTAAGAACACATACTCGTACATGGTCGTATTTACTATAAAATAAAATGAAATTAACACCGTTGATAAGCGTCGATTGCTTGTCTGTCGACATTTTGAGTGAGTTAAATTTAGCAGTTAATTAAATGCTAATATGGACGTTATACAGTACTACCTATTAGTAAAGTTATTCTGTGGTTATACTTTCGGAACGTCGTCAGTTATCGCACGTCGTCGGCTTGCACTTAGTTTATTATCCACCATTTTTTAACCCGTCTATTTTCTCCGAAACGTAAGATCAATCAGTCGATCAGTTCATCGTTGGCATTGATTTTCTGTCGAAAGAGATTGGTATTAAATAAATCTAGACACTTTTGTAATCAACTAAAGTATAAAACTTTTACTTTACGTTGGTTTGCAGTAGACGGGCTTACCATTACTGAATAATCGATATTAGCCGATGTATACGTTTGATGCGTCAAGCTAGATTTGAAAATTAGCACGTTGGTAGGACGTGGACGGCTAGCCAGGGGGCTAATTGTCTAACTTCAACATCTATCGCAATCGTTTTCAAGTAGAAGTACATTGCATCACCAGTTTGCTTATTTAAAACTATTTTTAAAATACTGAAACTTGCGAAATAACGTACTTTTACCACAGAATATATAATAGTACAGTCTTTTTACTTGAAAGGTAATTTAAAAACAATAAGCCCCCCGGGCTTTGCGTTTTAAAGCTTTTTCTTTTTCTGTACTATATAGATAACTAGTATAATAGCTCCAGAAACACTATTATAAAGAAAATTTCGATTTAAAATTGAATAATTCATTGTGCAGACATAATTATAAGCTTTTAATCTCCCAATTTTATATTGTTTTAATGAAAGTATACACGTACTCCTGCTTTCTAGTAAATATAGGTAGGTACATATCAAACAAAATCCTATTAGCTGGCCAGGTGCTCCGCTGTCTATAAAGCTTGTACTCGTATAATAAATTACCCGGAGAATAGGTATACGCTGTTCGTATAGATAGTTATTTGTGCTGCAACTTCAGCCCCGGCACCAAGTCTGGTTTAGATCTGTTTGTGTTAGCGGATAGCCTCCATTACAGACTTCGACAAATATTAGCTTGACACGTGTCACCCTGACTATTTAATTGCGGACATGTGCTCGTGGATCCGACATTGAGACGCAAAACAAATGAACTCGATAACTAATCAGAGTTTTCATTAAAGTGACGTAGATAAAATCTGCCAGCCCAAATCTTATTAGCGTAACTTTATGCTTATTAAATCCAGACGTTTTCTTGAATATCTCAACTTTCCACAAAACTTAATAAAAGTTAATTCGAAAAGCTTTTGCGTGTTACTGTGGACAAAATTAGGTTTAATATAAAACTCGGAATGAATGTTTGGCTTGTATACATTGGTGTGATCGATCCAAGTAGTACCTACTAGGAACTTATTTGTAAAAGTTATCAATCAATGTTGTTATATGAAGAACTGATTCTTCAATATGTCTATTATTATAATCAATGGGTCTTTGATTATAATATAGACTAAATTGTCTAGTATTGTTTACGCACTTTATATTAATTCGGTGCCCGTTTTTTTTATTTAACAAGGTTTTTAGGTAATTTCTTACTTGTTCGTTCATAGTCGTATAAAAATTACTAGCTATTGTTAAAAACAAGCCGATACGTTAGTTTTATTTTTAAGCATCTAGTCCATCAGATATTATTTGTATTATAAAATTAACTGCTTACGAAAATAATAGAGGTCACTTAAATAAACTATAGACCAGATAGGCCCTAGATTTATTTCACTGCCGGGTCTCATGAACGTTTTGGCAAAGCAGTAAACACACTTTATTATTCAGCATTCGCATTATCGCCGTAGATAATGGTGATAAAACTCAGTAATTGCTCATAAAAACAGTGAATATAGATAATAAACAAATGCGTATTCAACAACAAGTATCCCTTTCCGTGTTCTTAATTTTTTATTTAATTATCACATTAAGAATTCCCTAATTCGTCTCTTATGATAGTCAAATATGACACTCATGCAAATAGGTGAAATAGTAATAATATTTTATTTGTTTTAAGTGACGTGAAAATAAACGCTGGTTCGTACTTGGTTGATATTCCACTCATACGCACCAAGCGCTATTCGTCCTCATTCATAATGCGTACAGCTAAGGTATGGAATTCTCTGCCGGGCGGCGTCTTGTGTTCCCGAGTGCATATAGCTCCAACATCTTTAAAGCCCGAGTGAATAGGCTGCTTCTGGGCAAGCTCGCTCCATCGTCGGCCACTTCGCCAAGAGCAAGCCCATTTATTATAAAAAAAAACACACACACACATACATAAGATACAATAATCACGTCAGTTTCTCAGAGGGGTAAGTGTCAACTGCCTCTGTGGTCTAGTAGCTAATGCCTAAGCCATCGGTCTCAGACCCAGAGGTCCCGGGCTCGATTCCTAGCGAGGGGTACACTTTGTGTATTTGGTTTGGTTGGTGGTAGGGCTTGTTAAGTTCGTCCGACTAGCTACGTAGCTACCACCATCTTATCTAAAATGTATGGCTCTATATAAACAATGTTAATGGCATTGTTGTGTTCCGATAGTTTGAGATAAGGTAGCCAGTTCCTTAGTAGTTAAAGATTTCGGGTGAAGCGCGCTTTCATTTTGGCTTTATCGTCACTTACCATCAGGCGATTTTAACCGCCTCTGTGGTCTAGTGGCTAAGCCACCGGTTTTAGACCCAGAGGTCCCGGGTTCGATTCCCAGCGGGGGGTACATCTTTGTGTGCTCGGTTTGGTTGGTGGTAGAGCTGTTAAGTCCGCCTGGCTAGCTACCACCATCTTATCTAAGTCTGTCGCCATAACAACGATGTTTATAGCATTGTTGTGTTCCGACAGTTTGAGATAAAATAGCCAGTTCCTCAGTGGTTGAGGATTCCGGGTGAAGCGCGCTTCCACCTTCTGCCTTATCGTCACTTACCATCAGGTGAGATAAAGCCAAGCGCTTAACCGTTGTAGATAAAAAAAAAGAGATTAAGGCCAAGTGCTTATCCATACACAGAATGCATACATAGCACAAGTCAAAGTCATTTAAATAAATAGCGACTATTGTTAGACACAATAAAGTGCAATTCAGGTCGCATACCGCTCCCTTCCCTACAGTTATATTCACCTAGAAGTTGCCTCTATTTCTATCGCGTAGCTCTTATCTCCTTACGACTTCAGGGTGTTCGCGGCGCGTGAATGAGTCGAACTAAGTGAGAAATCGAACTAATGTTGCTAACGTGCTACCCGCGGGTCTATCGGCTAAAAAATATGGAGATGGACATGGGCTTCATTAGACATTTGAAGCCCATTGTTCGATAGGAAAATGGAATAAGCAAAGGCACTGGTTTGGTTGGCAAAACTCTGTAATCAACTAATATCCAAACGTCACATCAAGACAATAGAAAAACTATAAAAAACAAAATATAATAAAAAAGTATAAAAACATAAAGTCTTCTAAAAAGTATGTACGCAACATCAGGACCACTATGTTCGATAGGAAAATAGAATAAGCAAAGGCACTGGTTTGGTTGGCAAAACTCTGTAATCAACTTATATCCAAACGTCACATCAAGACAATAGAAAAACTATAAAAAACAAAATATAAAAACATAAAGTCTTCTAAAAAGTATGTACGCAACACCCATATTTTGTCCTTATATGGGCATATTATGAGCTTCAAATGTCAAATGAAGCCCATGTCCATATTCATATTTTTAGCCGATACAGGACGGACCCACCGGATACTTGTAGCGCGCATACCTAAAGCGCGGAGTGCGCCTGGTAAGACCCATAGTGCATAAAAAAGAGACATTTACGATCCACGATCCAGACACAAATCCTTTCTACGTTTTCACAATTAAATTTTGCCATCCACAGACGCGAACTCGTTCCACCAGACTTCAAAGTGGATCGACGACGTGCGCACGGAGCGCGGCTCGGACGTGATCATCATGCTGGTGGGCAACAAGACGGACCTCTCGGACAAGCGGCAGGTCTCCACCGAGGAGGGCGACCGCAAGGCGAAGGAGCTCAACGTCATGTTCATCGAGACCAGCGCGAAGGCCGGGTACAACGTCAAACAGGTCGGTGCGACGGGCGATGCAATCATCGATCACTCTGATCAATATTTATTCCAATTTATTAAGAGGGTTTACGCATTTCGGTGTCCCATACAAAGGAGATGGGCGAAATTGGGCCTAACCATTACAGGAATCAGACTTTAACTAAAATCTTAGTGTAATTTTTAATAACTTGTGGAATAAAAAACAACTAATAATTCTATGGGGAACATTTTTTTGTAATTAATTATAATAACCACCTAACCAAGGACGCATATCACGTGGTAGTCGAAGGACAATGCTGCCAGTAGAAAAACTGCCTATTGTTTCGATTAGTACGAATTGATCATTGTATTTTTATTCAATTTAGGTAGTATTGAGATTGACTTATTCATTGATACTTCACATAATAAATAAATTAGTGATTTTTGATTACGCTACGTATTACGGACTTTGACGATAACTGCCATTACGAACAACCCGCGCCTGCACAACGGACATTGATCAGTGCTTGTTTGACTTTATAAGTACTACTACGTACTCTCTAAGTAAGTACTGTCTAAGTATTCTAGCAGTGGTGAGACACCGACCATTGCTTCCGATTGTACTTCTTTTAAAGATAAACTTCATAAACTGTTGCGTTCGTTTTACTCGTACCAATGCTTTAGGTTCGCATTTGACACAAGACGAAGCAATACTGTCAGTTATTAAACAGAGAATACTCTTACGGTAAGTGCATATATGTAAACATTTCAGTTACATACCAAATACACAATATAAATAGTATAGTAGTAGTAAGGAATTTCGCCGGTCTCCTTTCTAAGTTGAAATTTTTAAAAACCAGTAAGCCAATTTTGATGAAACTCGGCATGCTGAAGCAAAATATAGAGATCTAAATAGTTTGTTAAAAACATTTCAAAAAAACGTTTTTTTTAACTGAATTATTTCGATTTTAAACTTTCTATAGTGGACTTTAAATCGCAATAACTCAGCCAAATAAACCTTTTTTAAAAATGTTTTCAACAAACTATTTATATCCCTGTATTTAACTTTGGCATGCAAAGTTTAATTGAAATTGGCTTATTAGTCTTTGAAAATTTCGACTTGGAAAATTGTATGGGAAACCGAAATGCGTAAACCCTCTTAAGTGTTTTTTTAATACAACGTGTTGAAAGTAATAAAACGTGTTGAGGGTATGGGCAAAACTTGATTAGTTTGTTCAGAATTCCGACTGCTTGTTAAGCCTTTAAGGCACGGATTTACAGCTTTAATATAACAGTCAACTAAACTGAATCTGAAGTCGCATTTTAGGAGTGACATCAACCGCGATGAGCTGGCATGAAAGTTGGGGACGCTTGTTCTCTTTATTCAACTCATTGTGACACACTATCGACTATCGACACTTCTCTACTGTAACACTAGTGTGTAACTGTAGAGAAGTGTCGATAGTCGAACGGAAAGGTAATCGGGTTGAATGCGAAAACCATAGTTGCTGCTGACTTTAGCCCAATCGTAATGGATTTACTTACGAGACTTAATTAAAGTGTAAACAATAATAATATATATAAGCACATAAAAATACGGGATATGCTTTGAGAATCTCAGTCACGTACGCCATGGTCACGTATGTACTCGGTACTGCCGCTTACTGCACGTATGTAAGTAATGTAGTAAAAATACCGTTTATTATTGTTCCGTAGCCAAATGGCAAAAAACGGAACCCTTATGGATTCTTTATTATTGAAATTTTGCATTCACAATGCTATATAGATATTGGATAAAATGTTTACTAGATAAAAATCAACCAGTCTCAGGAAGCTGGAATGGGATTCGAACCCACGACCTTTGGAGAGCAGTGGACCTGCATCCAAAGGTCGTGGATTCGAATTCCATTCGAGCTTCCTGAGACTGGTTGATTTATTCCTAATTTTTTATTCTAGTAAACATTTTAACCTTATGGATTCGTCATGTCTGTCTGTCCGTCCGTATGTCACAGCCACTTTTTTCCGAAACTATAAGAACTATATTGTTGAAACCTGGTAAGTAGATGTATTCTGTAAACCCGCATTAAGATTTATTCACAAAAAAAACAAAAACAATAAACTTTGAGGGTTCCCCAAACTTAGAACTGAAAGTCAAAATATTTTTTTTTTCATTAAACCCATACGTGTGGGGTATCTATGGATAGGTCTTCAAAAATGATATTGAGGTTTCTAATATAATTTTTTTCTAAACTGAATAGTTTGCGCGAGAGACACTTCTAAAGTGGTAAAATGTGTGTGTGTCCCCCCCCCCCCCCTGTAACTTCTAAAATAAGAAATTGATAAAACTAAAAAAAATATATGATGTACATTTACCATGCAAACTTCCGAAAATTGGTTTTAACGAGATCTAGTAAGTAGTTTTTTTAATGCGTCATAAATTAATTAATTTAAAAAAAATACACTATTAATGAAACATCGATCAAAGTTACAACGAACTACAAGAACTTATAAATGATGTTACTTGCTGCTACGGAACCCTCTTGGGCGAATCCGACTCGCACTTGACCGGTTTTCATTAATCTAATAATGTTGTTGTTGTTGTTGTATATAATTTGCACCCAAATTTTGTTGCAAACAAATTACAAATTAAAAAAGACAAGTGTTGATATTTAACTTTATAACAAAGCTTGCCAATTTCTTAATGTTTGTAAAAATATTAAGATCGGATGTTGATAACGTCGTTTGCTGACATGGCTTTCAAAGTAAAAAAGTCAATAGTGTTGATTAATTTCGGCGGACTAGATAAGTCCACAGTAGCTCAACTGAAAAGTGCACCTGGTCCGGATTGCCAGGGTGCGGGTTCGAACCAGGCCTGTGGGTTTTTTTAACAATTGTCTTTTTTCAATTTGTAATTAATCTAATGTTAATGACCATGGTACTTTAAAAAGTTATGCTATTATATAATGGTGTCAAGCGTAAGACACTCGTCACGTGCAACAGTACTACAATAGTGGCACGTGGAACCGTGGAAAAAATAGGCAAATAATTATGTTTTCCAGTAATGATCGGTACGGTACCTGGGCGACAAAAAGGAAATACTATGTACACTTTTAAACTTTCGCGTTCCATTATAATTAAAGAGTAGTTAGCGTTTATCCCCGTCATAAATTATTTGTTTAAGGAAATACTAGTCTTGAACGCGAGATGTCTAAAGCGCAGGACAAACACAAGCGGCGTCGGGCGCGGGCGCGGCGCGGACGCGGCGCGGGCGAGGCGCCCGCTCATTCGTATTTCATATGAATCGTATAAAAGCGGCGGGGCGCGGGACATATACATACATGCGGCGTGGCGCGGGCGGGGTGCTCGTACGCCGCTTCCTCGGCCGCGCCGTACCAGTCGTACCACACTTGGCAGCGGCGCACTGGATAAGGGTGGACGTTATATCGGAAAGTTTTCAGTGTCGATACTGATTTACGATACTGGACCTTAATATCGGAATTCCGATACTACACACATCAAAAGTGTCTAGGGATCAACATATATTTTTGCAATAACTTTTCTCCTGATTGATATTAATTAAAATTTTCTTTAAGGATTCATCAAATAAAGTGTTTTCGTTTGTCTACAGTAACGATAAACCAAGTCACCTTTGCATTAATAAAGAAATTTGCCATTTTCCTAATAAAGGGATTTTTGACATTTGAACCACTAACATTAAAGTTCGAAAAAAAGACTGAAATAACAGTTTTCTTTAAAATTTTATTGGGTAACTTAAACAATTAATAATCCGTGTTTCTACCGCGAACACTAACAACACAAGAACATCGGTTTGGCATACTCAAAATGAGTTCATCCAAATCACGCTGTGGAATGGCCGCCCATGTTCGTTGCAACAACAAAAAAAGGTCTTCTTGCGACTGGATACCCTCCATATTCGGCAGAGCTCTTCTCTGTAGCATATCCCATGCATGCTCAATCGGGTTCAAGTCTGGCGACTGAGCAGGCCAGGGCATGACATTGATGTTAGCTGCGGCGAGAGTCTGTCTTACAACTCTTGCGGTGTGCGGTCGTGCATTATCATGCATTAACTGAAATAAGGGACCGATTTGCACTTGTAGAGGAACGATGACGTCTGATACAATCGTCTTAGCATAAATTTGAGCGTTGAGGTTGCCTCTGATCCAAATCAACTCAGTTCTTCCGCCGATCCAAATACCCGCCCATACCATGATGGTTCCACCACTATAAGGATGGACTTCCTGGCAGGATTTTAATCGCTGTTGGCGTCCCCCCTGTTCTCCAGTGTCGTATACGTCTTGTATCCGGTCTCATACCAAAACGAGACTCATCAGAAAAGCACACGAAACGCCATTGTTCTTCTGCCCAATTTCTGTGTTCAAGAGCCCATTGATATCGAATCCTACGATTGTGCATTGCTATAGGTGGTACCCTTAGCGGTCTTCGGGAATGAAGGTTCACTTCATGCAAGCGGTTTCTGACTGTTTGGTCGCTAATTAAGTTCCCTGAAGAGTGATGAAGCCTCACGGCTAACATCATGGCGGTTATTGTTGGAGCTCTTCGAGTTGTGATTTGAATGTATCGGTCTTGTCTCCGTGTGGTGCAGCGATACCGTCCTCCATGGCGCTCAGCCACGGTACCAGTGCTTCGGTAACGTGTCCAAAGTCGACTGATAACACTCTGACTTGTATTCAGAGCTAAAGCCACAGTACGTTGCCGGGAACCAGCTTCTATCATTCCCACGGCTCTGAGCATTTCTTCCCTGCTTAAATGACGTCGCTGCTCCATAATAACGTTGGTTTTAATCAGTAGTAGGGAAACAGTAGCACTAATAATGTCTTCAATGCGTTGTATGTTTTTATAGGGAAAATATTGACAGCTGATTTCATCTTTTACTAGATATTGATTGAAAGTTCCTGTTTCAAATTATGAAATGCACCAAAAAGGATCCATATAAATTTATAAAATCATACATTTATTACAAAGCCACATCTCAATCTCAAGAAATCCGCATAAAAATGCTTGATCCCTAGACACTTTTGATGTGTGTAGTATCGGAACTACACACATTTTTAATAAATGTGTACAAATAAAAACGCAAAATTAATTTTAAATCAAGTTTTACAATAATTAACAAATCGACTTTAAAAAACGTCTCTCGCTTGTGAGGACACAATCACATAAATCTCAAAACAAATAATATTAATAATAATTTATCTTTAAGTATGCAATGCAATTGACTAGCTAGCACTGTCATAATGTTAAAAAATAACTGGAAAAAATATACATTCTGTTTAAAATCATATACTTTAATAATTTTTATTTCGTTAAATATAATTTTACGATAGGTACGTATGAAATAGTACTAATATGAACAATAAACCTTAATATTAACAATTTATCAGTCTACTTCGTCAGAAGAAGTTGTGTGATGTTGTTGTGTCGAAACCAAATTCTAAAATGCCCGCCCGCCCTATCGCCTCGCCTTTTCGACATCGTTTGCACACTTCTTCTGCATCGCATCGGTGCCGCGCCCGCGCCTCACCCGCGCCTCGCCGGCACCGCGCCCACGCCCGACGCCGCTTGTGTTTGTCCTGCGCCTAATTGATGTCTGTTGTGGTTGCCGACGTCAACTCGCCTTAGCCCGCCTTATAATCTATTAAGAAATGGTTCCACCATAGATAATTATTATCAAGATCTTACTTTTTCATCCAACTAGATAAAACTCGTACAACAGGTAGATACTACTCGTACTACATAAAAATCCAGCACGGGATTAAATTTATTATAAGAATTAAATACGAATATAGATTAGATACAAGCATAGATTAACAGTCGTACTTATAGAAATCAATTTGCATCAACTATTTGTTACTTTACATTGTTGTAATCCGACTTAGCTAAGACATTATATTTTATTCAAGGTGGTAGCTCTCCAGACGGAGTTAGCACAAGTCCTACCATCGATCCAACAAAACATACTTTACGTTGGGAGAAGAACCCAAAAACACAAGCGCCTTTTGATAAACCAAAATTAACATGGCGACTCCAGCACAGAACTTTTGTCAACTTACTTGCAATTACCGCTCCCGCGCCAAAAACCTTGGGATAATTTTAATAGTTTAGTTGTGATTTTTAAACAGAGGTGCGCCTCAGTCTCTAGGGTTTATAAAGGGGGTACATGGGGTGTAATTTATCCGTAGTAGGTAGTTGGTACGTCCAGAATCTGATTGATTATTTTACGATCAACCTTATACCTATTTCATTGCTCTGCGTTACACTGTTCGGGTGTGCTAGATATAGTGAAGTTAAGTCAAAGTCAAATTATTTATTTAATGTAAACCTTTGCAGGCACTTATTGACGTCAATACTAATAAAAACAGTTAACTATCTTGTAGTTAAGACTTAACAACTAATCTAACGAACTAGTCTGTGCCAGACAAACGCGCATCGCTCCTCCCAGTACTGCACGCCGCAGGATCGCGTCGAACCGAAATATAAACCGTGGCGAAAGAATTCTGTGTAAACAAACGTATCTTGGTACGAGACAAAATGGCGGGCAAGTGTCTCGCCCCTAGCGACCCAAACGGCTAAAACTTATAATTTATCGTTTTTTGGGATACAAGTTGAATAATGATACATCATAATGAATATTAACTTAAGTTAACGCTTTAAGGAATAAATGTGATTTCCAGTTATCGTATTGATACTGTGGTAATAGAAATAAGAAATAACTGAGTTTTTGAAGTAGAATAAAGTAACGGCTGAAATGAGTTTTGGAAAATACATAAATGTATATAAGGCCTTGATGGAGACGCCACCACGGCCATGAACGCTTGCAATACAACCGTATTGTGTATCGCCGAACCTGAAAGTATAAATGCCTTTATACGATATAAATGCATTTTGCCGTATAAAAGCATTTATACTTTGGTGGCGTCTCCATCAAGGGCTTACACTCGAATTGATATTTATAATAAATTGTTATTATTAAATATAGTTTTTGTAAAGTTGTTGTGAAGTTGCTATCATGGTGGTTATCATTTCCAGCTGTTCCGACGAGTGGCGGCGGCGCTGCCCGGCATGGACTCCGCTGAGAGCAAGCCTCCTGAAGACAGTATCCTTTTACAAATAACACTTTTAGGGAAATACAATCACACTTTACCGCTAGGTGTCATTGGATGGTCGGGTGTATGCCTTTTCTATGGTGATACAGAAGATGGTGATTTTGGTTTTCCTTTTGAAAACAATCAGTTACGGTCAAGTAAACAGGGTGATATAAGATATGTAAAGACAAACCAATTACAATCATATTTTAAAGTAACTTTTAATGTTGGTTTCCATTTATATCCATCTGACCATCCAATATTATCCACTTTATGCTCCTGTTCGTTTAAAGTTTAAACTAACTGCCATTTGCAAACACAAACCTCCCTACCAAACACTAACATAATTATTGCTTTTAACTACTTATATGTGTATTGAGTTCGTCAACATAATATGTTTTTGTTACACTTTATCAGCTATTCGATAACAATAAAAGTACAATCATAATCGCTACACAAGAATCACTTTAGGCTGTAACACTTCTGTTCACATGTACAATATTTATGCGTATGTTGAAGTTTACTTGCCCAAAATGATTGATTGCAGTTTAATCACCACATCACAATATTTTACATTAATGTATGGTTTTGTCATTATGAATAGTTCCAAGCTTTTGCATTTTGGATGGGTATAACAACATTTTACAAACCGACATGTCATGTGCTTGATATTTTTGATGAGAGTGGATCATAATTTTTGTGACACCTAGATAAGACGCATCTCTGTCGCACATCGCCGAGTGTGTGAAGTTTATATGTACCATTAATAGATTTAATTTGAATCGTGCTAACATCCCGTACCGGATTATTTAACATATAATATCGTGTTGATATCTGTCCAGGATTACGCCGTATGCTTAATTAATTATTATTGTTCAGACGAAAATTCTAGTGACGAAGCCATTAGCGAAAACATTCCGAAATAGGGTATGCGAGCACAATTCGAGTGCGTCGATGGTGGCACGTACACACGCCACAGGTCAGCCTAACACGAAGTGTCAAATTTCTTCAATAAATCTTGATCTTTGCCATTTGGGTATAAGGGTCAAAATCGATTAGAGAAATTTGACAGTTTTCATAAAGTTGACATGCTGACGTGTGTACTACGTTTACATGACGTCACACTGTGTTAACGCTCCACACGGCTAGTTGGTTCGTTCGCCGCGTTTCCATAACAGCTGTACAAACGTCACTTGGTTGTTTAAGTCGTTCTGAAGGTTCGAGATTGGCTACGTTACGTTATTGTTGAGATATTTTCTTGGCCCGTAATGTTTTACACTTGTTTTTATTTCGGCAAGATTTCGGTATACTTTTATGTTTGTATAAAAACTACAAGTTGCCATGCTTGAATTTCTGTCACCAGACTAGCACGGCTAGCATTTATATGACAAAGTAAATGATTTGCGTTTTCAGTTGGTGCTTTATAAAATTAACAAGACTTACCATCGATGGTTGTTTTGACTGGCAAAGCCTTAAAACATTTTGTAGGATCGGTTTCACCATTATATGTTAGACGACTCATTCGTCACGCTCGTACATAGTACATAAATAGTACGAAAGAGACGAAAGTTCTAGATAGAGTATAAAATATGGTATGAGGGAGTAGTAAAATCTGTTCGCGGTGTTGTGTGAGGTAGCCATCAGTGCGGCGGCGGTGGCGGTGTGTCGGCTAACTGTAGTAAGTAACCTTCCCTTACTAATGTAGCTTGCCGTAGCTGGCGCGCAGCAGATAGGTGGCGCTGCTTGTTACGAACAGTGCGTTTTGTTACGTTTTATTAAATTATCGTTATTCAAACTTTCGTCATTTTCTTGAATACCAATGAATTATTTTGTAATGCCGTGACAGCTATAGGCTAAAAAACAATGCTACGTTTAATTTGGTTTTGCTATGAGTTAAATAAAAAACCCCTTCTTTAAATACGAGATAGCATTGTAGAGAATGGCACCATTAAAAAGTTACCTCAAAATACGGTGAGCGAATGACAAATAACAGAATATCGATAGTCTGTAGCTTGCTTACATATTCACGCGCCGTCACGTGAGTGTTTTTCATTTATTTTGCTATACAAATTGCCTAACTGCTGCGTCGCGATCGCTTGTATAAGTTGTGGTTGTGGTGGCAGCTTGTGCATTGTCCAAACGCAGGTATTTTTATATTAGACTAATATTAATCTATTCTCCGTCATTCTTGATGAATAATACAGATGATAATAAATTGAAAGTTTTATTAGCATTGAATTCTAAATAGTTATAATGTACTACGTCCTAAAAGCACCTACATATCAGCAGATAGTAAAACATTAATAAATAAAAACTACCTCAGGTAGGTGGCAATGATTGTTTTCAGCATTTTCAAGCATATTTAAGCGTTATTTACGCAAAAAAACATAATTAATTACGAAGTTATATAAATTGTCATACAAAAAAATGCGTGCGCTATGCTAACATAAGGTGACGTGGTGATTGCCCAGCAGACTCTACCTACCGATTGGAGATTCTACCGCACATATTATGTTATAGAAAGGTTATTCACAATATAGTAATTTAATTAAAGAGACCGTTGAATTCGGAGTACATTAGCGTTGCCGAACTATCGATTGTTTGACTATCGATAGTTGACCTCGGAAATCTTATATAATATCGATAGAATCGATAGTATTGATAGCTCATTTTGGTACATTGTATCGGTATACTGCAATACAATCGATAGCTTCGATAGTATTGAAGCTCAATATTGTAATTACTATTGATAGTATCGGCTATAACTATTGTAACAATCTATTGAATCGATAGTGTATATATGCTATCGATAGTAGGCTGTGACTCAATAGTATTCTTTGTTAATCTTAATACAATGTGATAGGGGTGGTACTTCTAACCTGTTAAGGCTAAGTAGTACATCGAAGTGATTTGAAAAAAGTGATTTTAAATCACTAAATAATTAAGTAATGATTTTTTTTCTCACCAAAATAATCTCAAACATACGAAACAAAGTAATTTATTAGTTAGCCAGTGTCATTTGCTACCGTTTGCCATTTTTTTGTTTCTCCGATGTATGAAACCTTTGATATCGCATAAAGTAAAAGTGGTCATAAATTATAGGGGGAGGGGGTAGGACCCCCCATATTATTTTGTTTGTCTATGAATTTAGATGTAGTAATTAGCCTTAACGGGTTAGAAGTACCACCCCTATCACATTGTATAGATAGCAATACTGTTGAGGGTAAGGTCATTATCGGTAGGACTAAACTATCGATAGTTTTGATGCTATCGATTGTATCGATTGTTATTGCAATATTCAGCAGCAATAGTATCGATACTGTGAATACTACCGATAGTGCCTTCAATATTGAGCTTCGATAGTATCGAAACTATCGATAGTATTGCTGTGTGTCGATATATGGACGTTTACGGGGCTAGCGATACTATTGATAATATCGATACTATCTATAGGCCTATTGATACTATTGCTTTTGCTCAACCATCGATAGACTATCAATAGCGGACTATCGAGCGGCAACACTAGAGTAGATGCTAAAAGGCTTTTGATAAAGTTGCTGTTCATGCAACTCGTATCTTAAAACCTTTTTCTGCAGTTCGAATACGTAGTATATTATAACTGATCAAACTTGGACTTTCGCTGAATAAAAATTCCCATGGAATACTTCTGCATTGAACAGTACACAATGTTGCCATTTATTTGGTGTTTGCGTAATGTGGTAGGTATTGCTTATAAGTTTTAACCCATAATAATACATAGTGCACATAAATACACGGTGTATTGTACATAACAGCTAAAATTGCCTTTCATTTATACATTTAATTAATAACTTAATTTATTTAGGTACTGGTTCCACAATGATGGCGGGTTTAAAACCATACTCTGCATATTTAATACATTATACTTACACGCTTAATAATTATTTTTTAATTTGTATTTTTTGCAAAAAATACGTCTGAAAACCTCCGTTCGTAATATTAAATACCTTAATTTTTAGTGAGTAATATGAATATAATCGGTTTCTTTAATTTTGAGAAGTTAGAGATTGAACTATTTGAAACTTACTTATAATCTACCGTGGACTAGAAAGAAAATATACGTTTGTGAGTGACTATTAAATGGCTCTATCGCACACAATTAATAATGTGTTGACATTATGAAATCAAAGAGGATCAACTAACTCGGTCAACTAGATCGAGTTGTTTCGTTCAGCTTTTGAATAAATTTTTTAGACGTGAGCATTTTTTACATTGTTGCTTCGCCTGTCGTTTTGTGAGAGCATAACGTGTAGCGTCGTTTGCAATCTCAATGTATCGTCGTACAACTGTCATACTTTGCCAATTTACGTAAACGTATGAAGCGGATTAATTTCATCTAACTGTGTGTTTCATCTGACCTTCTTTTTGAAGACAATACCGATCGTTCATTTTCTTTCTTCTTCCGTAGGTTCAGAAAACCGACTATAATAGAGAGGTAATAAATGTACTTGAGATATTTTGGTATTTAACGAACGGAAGCGTCAGACGAGTTCGTTCGAGCATCGGTGGTCCCATTCGTTTCCTTAATGTCCCTTGCGCAGTGCACGAGGTGATCCTGCGGCAGGCGCCCGGCGACGCCAAGGAGCCCGACGCCGCCTGCGCCTGCTAGGCGCCCCCCGGCACAACACAATATCTGCCTTTCGCCCATTGCACTCACTAAACATAGCGTTGTGCCATTTTTTATATGGTAATTAAATCGTATCGAGACATCGACCGACCGTGCACGTATCGACATCTTACATATGAGGAGCTCGGTCGCGTATTGAGGTCACGAGGTTTTACAGTCTGCTAGTGGCCCGGCGAGTAGCGCTGTCTCTCAAGTATGATTGTTAGCATCTGCCGCGTTGTCGCGTCAGCCATCAGCGACATTTTGAGAAGCGCTTAGCGTTCGCGAGGGAAATAGGCGTCACTATAATGTCAGCCTTAATGTATCGATACCCGAGCAGTACGATCTGTTTCAACATGGGGTTTTTATAACGTGTGGAGGAAAGCGATTTTGGGTTTAGAACATGACCGATTCTAGGGAAGCGTTGTACGCAATCGACTTACCTTAGCGCTCTTATACACGAACGGCAGTTTGCCGTCGACGCGCCGTCGAATAACCACTGTTGCGGCGCGCCACAACTATAAGCCGTCGCCATCTGCCGGCGACAGTCGCCATCACGTCGGCATACTGTTGTTCATGTATGAGAGCGCTTTGTCTTAAGGCCAATTCGAATCGGAGGTTTAATTCCATGCAAAGTTTTTCTTATATAATTTTAAATAGTCTATTTGAATCAAATCATAGTTGTCTATTTTGCAAGCCTTTAATAAAGTATTGTTTTGCGCGGAGTTAGAACTCTGACACGAAAACTGGGTAACAGATGCCTACATATCTGTTTGAATCTTTAATGTGAAATGCGATGTTCCTTCGTGCAAGCATCGTCAGGAGTCGAGGGTCGTGTTGCGCCGAGCGACCAAGGCGTCAGTAGAGCTAATCTGCTTTTGTGTCTCTAGAGTGATATTAGATTTTATGTGAATCGATATAGTTCTCAAAAGTTACACTTAACTTTGAAAATGATACGCCAACTGTTTACTATGACAACCGGTCGGCTTCTATAAAAATTATATTAACGTGTGCCTTCTTCGTTTCAACCGATAGTAAGTCGTTGGTAGCCGAATTAGAAGATGCTTGAACATGACGTGAACACTCTTACCATGAGCCTTTACTGGCAAGAATTAGGAGGACTATTGTTAATATGGTAACAACCCATAATCTTTATAAAACCTTGATAGCTATTTCCTATAAACGCAAAGTTCGACAACTGCAATTTGGTATTATAATAAGATTCTATTTTGCTTGCAGTCATTAAAGTAGTAGTAAACAGTTGATATCCGTAATCGCGCATGCTGTACACAAAAGCACGATTATAATTAGCTTGCAGGATATATATGATGCTACAAAAAGATCGTTTAAGACAGTAATTCGCGTTCTATCTTGTAGGTCGACTAAGACTGAACCTTGGTGTGACGCCTTCTGTAGTAGCTTGAAGAAGGTCTGATCTGAAATATTCACCCCTTCAGGTGGATAAGACCCCCTTCAGGATATACAACGTCAGTCGGAAAGGGGGTACTAAGCCGCGGACAACTGAAAGTGCTACTATCAACTGTTATATTGCAAATATAAGCTTTCCGAAAAACGTTCATATTTACTTCCATACAAAATAAACTTTTGGTTACGTAATTTAAAAAATGTACAACCCTGAGTAGGGACGGGGCTAACGCATGTTAGCTAACGCAAGACGCCCTGGTAATGATCTCAAATCTGTTTTTCTCTCTCTTCTCTCGCCAGGGCTACAGCGTCATTTCTTTTAAAATCTTAAAAAAGCTGTTAATTTTAAATTATCCATTTTTAAGGAAAAGTTCTTAGACAAAAGTTATCACTATCATGTATACTTTACCCTCCTTTCGGCTTAGTACCCCCTTTTCGACTGACGTTGTATAGGCTCACGCTATTATCTTGTGGATAATCATGATCCAATTGTTTGTTACTATCAATCTAATACAGTGCTCAGTTTTCTATTAAAACATTTATTTCTTTGCCAATGCTAATGGCCATATATTAATTTGTATTTAATTTTAACACCCTCTTATTAATTGATAATAATCACTCTCATTTCTAACTTTCATATCGAGTAGACCAAACTGAAATAAACGCAAAGTGTTTTGAAACTGACATGTTAGTAGAGTATGCATTGTGGTCGCGATAGACGCATTGCATTCTAAGACCTTGTCCAGAAAGGGCGAATTCGCCGCGAATCGTTTCGCGCGAACGCATACGCGCGTTGTCGAGGTACTGGCTGCCCATGCATAGCGTCCACAAGCATCGCGCGAGTTTCGCGACGAATTCGCCCTCTTCTGGACAAGATCTAATTCTTGGCCATTATGCGTAAATAATTTAAATCTGTTTATTTACAATTTGAGTTTACGTTGTGCGTTTCTTACTTTATAATATAATGTCCTAGACGGAATGCTCTTAGTGTGCAGGTGGTGTCGCTAAGATGAGCAAAACTATGTAATTGTTTAGGCTGTGACACTTGCGGTCGTGCAAAGAAACAATGAGATATAGCCCTGTTTTGTATATAGCACGCAAAAGCGTTGTGTACACTTTGATATTAACATAGGATAAGTGGGTTTCTTAACAGAAACGGGTAAGAACATGGTTAAAAAGAAATTATATTGTGGTTGAACTGTTTCTTATCTTGCTGCTGTTTGGAACCCGTAAATTGGCGCAGACATACCATGCGAACTTTACCTACCATAATAATGAAATAGAAATATTTTGATGGTTAATGTTGATGAGTAATGAGAGTTAGTGAGATTCATTGTATTCTACGTCTTATGATCATGTTTACAAAAGTCGTTTTACTGTGTGTGCTGTATCGTATGTCTGCACCGGTTTTTATCCCGGAGCCGCCCCGTGGTCTTTGTAAATTAGTATTATTTATTTACCTTAGTGCTTAAGAGTGAAATCTTATTATCGTTACTTATGATATAATACAGAATTGTTAGTGAGATTTTTTCACTGCTAGGCTTCAATTAAAATTTAAAAATATGATGTTTATTTATAATTGGCCCATATTTGCGTGTCGATGTAACGTATTTCTTATGAGCATTTATAACTTTAATTTTGGTAGAAGTTGAAAGTTGCGTGTATAAATACACACACCCGCATATGCACTATTTTTTAATTTTGCGACTGCGGTTTGCACTTTTCGTCGCATTATGCTGTCATTTATTCTCATTTTCATCAGTTCAGCTTCTTGAACAAGAAACAAGTTATCCTTGACATCACATTGCATGATATTCGTTGCCTATTGACGTGCAAATATGGATAAACAATGAACGCATATTTCAGTAGAATCTATCATTCCTACTTGCTTTGTAAGTTTGTTTCCATTATGTGTGAGAGCAATTTATTTTATAATTCAAATTGACAGACAGCGTTATTATAATAGATATTTGAGAATTTATTAATAAAATAATGCTTATTTAAATAAATTATTTTTATAAAGTTTAAGGTAAACATTTTATTCCATGATATGATGAGGTAACTTGCAACTGGGATTTACGCAGCTTTTAATATTTAAGTATTATTTGTGATTGTATGTCTCATTTGGTGCAACAACTGCAGTAGCGTTTTGTGAGCGGTTTAGTGCGTGTGCGTTTGAAGCCGCCGCCTGACGCCTTTAATGTAATAGTCGCGGTAGCCGCTGCGCTTTAGAGCAATAAATCGAGGCAACGATCATTCAATATGAGTACGTGTCATAACAATAGTTAAATTTTGTTCGGTGCCTTTAGAAAAGCAATGTAAAACTGAGAATGATTACTTACATTGTTTTATTACTTGTATCTTTTTTTATTTTTGCGACTTTATTATAATTTGTAAATATCACGCAAATATCATTTGGAATAAAACTTAAAAACACTATATATGTCTTTTCTTTTAGATAACAAAGAGTGAAATAAAGCATAAAGATAGAAGCACTTAACTAAGTTACACAATTAGCCCACAGAACCTTATAATGGATCACGCCAGCGTAAAGGAAAATCATCTTATAAAGCCTTTAGTATTCTTCTGTTGTATTTTGACTCAAATCACCTATAGGGTGTTCAGACCTGTTCAGTTGGTCTGGACCACCCTTTATAGGTGATTGTTTTCTTGATAGTAGACCTGAGGACTATTAGCATAGAACCCGCCAGGTAAAAAATCAAATTTCAACCGAAAAATTTTTCAGAAAAGGAATTAGTTAATACTTGTCATTCTGAAAATAGCTCAAAAGGCGTGTAATCCAGCCAGGGTCCATTCAATCCATCTGAGTGAAGTGCGGATTTCATCATCCTAGGCAAAGCGCTTCCGCGTTTCGAATAAAAAATAATGCTCTTTTCCAAATGTAATTAGCAAGTACTTGCATCATATAATTAAAATAAACCACAAAGTTAAAAATATGTGCGTCCAAATGCGCTTTCACCTTCGACGTTGTTGTCCCTCACCGTCAGGTTAGGTTAGCCGAAGCGCTGCCCCGTTTTAAATAGAAAAAAATGCTATTATTTAAATTTAATTAGCTAGTGCACACGCCAGCAGATCAACTAACCAAAAAATGAAATTTGATCTTTAACTTTTGGCTATCAAATTTCAACATAAGAAATTGACAAAACATAGGTTGTCCTGCCGGTGTGTGTACATCTATAAATTAAAACAGTAAGAAGTCACAACGTTAGAGTAATGTGTCCACTTGCACCAGTTCCGCCCCTTAACTCCATCGCAGCCGTGGACCTGCAGACGCAGTCGCCGCTGGGCGGCGGCCAGGAGGGCGGCGAGGGCGGCTGCGTGTGCTGAGCGCCGTCGCCACCGCCGTAGGTACCAATTGTCTCCACACAACTCTCATAGCAACGATGCGGCATCATCTAGGTTAAGGTTACGACTGGCCAATCGCTAGGGACTGCCGAGTCTCCTACTAATTATTAATGAATTTCTGTTCCGGTTACATTATTGGGATTCATGTTTCGTCAAAGGAACTATTGAAATTGATAAAAAAAATATGCCATTAATATTAAACTAATGTATGTAGCCGGACGGAATACGATACCTTTTGCAATCACATTATGTTTAGCAATGAATTTCTTTGCAAATTCAATTTAATAAACCATTTTACAAATCAACGCATTTAGACTGTTAAGCTTCAGTCACACATAGCGAATACTAGCTGCGAGTGCATTCGCTGCTAATAATGATCGCAGCGACAATTCGCGGCCTGCCTGTCGCACACAGCGAGTTCTACACGAGAATTTCGACAGTCTGTTGGTGCGCAAACTCAAAATGTCGTCTGCGCGGAATGGCTATTCGCAGCGAGTACCTACCCTGTCATATACAGCGAGTCCCGCGGCGAATGCGCGTTCGCCGAGAGTAAAATTGAACATGCTCAATTCAAATCGCGGCGAATTCAGCTCGCGGCGACTGAATCTATTCGCAGCGAATAGCCTGTAACATACAGCGAATACTCGCGGCGAGTAGGCATTCGCAGCGATTAGTCGCTGTGTGTGACTGAAGCTTTAGGTAACGGATCGAAATCACCTTACTGGAGTTATTTTTATAATTAAATTAACTAATCAATTAGTGTAGTCTATCGCAATAAATTTTCTGTCAGTACAATGTCGTACGTGGCGCAAATCTTTTTCTTGCAGCGCTTGTCCGAGGAAGTAGTAAAATTTATAACTCAATGATCAAAGATCGAAGGGCTCAAACAAGTCAGCGGATTTCTTGCGATTGACTAATTACTTACATTATTACTAGACTGCCAATACTACACTGCCAGTTAATGATATTCACTTCCTTTCAAGATAAACATTAACTTCTCAGTCCCTAGCCATTTTTCAGATGTCACTCATAGCTTCACTTTTTATACAAGTTTAATTATTGTGGTTGACGCTTTTTGCGAAAGCTAATAGAACATTAAATCACTTGACCGTCACTGGAAGCTTTATTGAGATAGCATTTCCGTTTCCCGTCGGTTTTCTGTCAATATTTCCTACCTTTTAACCCCCACTACTTCCGGCTCAGTGGCGACACCTGGCAGAGCGCGCCATTTTTTAGTTTTGCTAAGTCCTAGCGCGCCATTGTGGCTCATTGGCGTTTTAGTTCCCGTCGAGATAAACGTGCACAGCGGTCTTCCAACGAATCGTTGTGAATTTTCCTACTCAGTGTACTGGTGCATTTTGATAATAAGTTAAAATCAGTGAAAGTAACAAAAAACTGTAAGTACGTAATAAATGTTTGCTTAACGTTTAACGGTTTTTACCGTTCAATTTCAATGTTAAATGAATAAAGACAAACAATTCCAATGGAATCTTAAAATTAAACAGGTGTCCTTTTACTAAAGACATGATTCATCTAACGGACATAGTTGTAATTTTGTCCTAGAGAAGTGATTTTATTTTAAACGCTACTGGGTACCCACCCACGTATTTAATTAGTAAATAGTTCTTTTAATACAATCTTTATTTAGTAAAAGCAATGAATCATGTAATCATTAATAATTAATAATTACGTGATTACTAATTATTAGTAATACGAAGTGCTTTTATGGGTTTTCTTTTACTGCCAATTATATAGTGATTTCATGCTATAAAAGTTTTCTTAAGAATAACTAGTAATTTTTCAATAATTGTCAAAAAAGTTATTAACGACAAAAAAAAAAAAAAAAAAAAAAAAAAAAAAAAGAGCATTCTATCTTTAGCTATAGCAATGGATCCTAACTCGACATATGAGCAACAACCGATTGCTGGATCCAGTGGAGAAAATCGCAAGCGAAACCGGGACCAAAGAAGTCGAAGCAAATCCTCAAGTAGCAGTAGCAGCAGCTCTTCAAGTTCGTCGTCATCCGACAACAAGCGGAAACGCTCACGCCGGCGTCGCAATAAAAGAAGTAAGCGCACACATAATTCTTCTCGTAAGATAGATCAATTAGTCAAGGAAATGAGTGAACTGCGTAATCATTTTATGCATTCTAACAATAATTATAATGACACTGCTTATGATGAGCGCATTTCTATTTTGTCTGGAGTTAGTAATGAACTATATGATCAAAATAATTCTAACGAAAAATTACAAATGGCCGATAATTTAGATTTAAATTTTACTTTTGATATCGAAACAAAATTAAAAGAGCCCACCGTGCCAAAAACTTCAGATCAATTTCTAAAAATGTTAAGCGAAGTACAACGCTTTGGTACTGCGTCCTGGGCAGATGTTAGATATAATGACACCCAAAAATTGTATAATCATAACCCAGGTTTCGTTGACCTGGAAACAAATGATGAGGTTAAAATGTACGATACTTTGCGCCATCTGGCACAAACTGAAAAAGCGTACGCAGCAATCACCCATTGCATACTTAAACAAAAAGAATCATTTCAAGAAAATATTCGAAATCTTATTTGGTGGTCTAAAAATACTGATGTTAATTCTGATAATTTAACCGACAAGGTTGAAGAGTTGTTTCTTAAGGGAGATTTACATCAAATATCGTCGGATCTTTTACAATTAGTGTGTGGCCATAGAGCTGAAACAATTGAAATGCGACGAGAAAACATTACTAAGCATGTTAAAGATCCCTTAGTAAAGGCTGCCTTAAATAAAATACCACCATCCCACACATACCTTTTTAATTCAGATTCTTTAACTTCAACGCTTGAAAAAGCTGGCGGTGTACGTAAAGCTTTTTGGCCTTTAAAGAATGATATCTTTAAATCAAACCGACTCTCGCGGGGTCAAGGTTTACGAAAGGCAAATGTTCCATCGCGTGGAACTTCTTACGTGGCTTATGAGTCAGGCAACCCTACTCATACAAATACCTCTAATAACCCACCCTCGCGGGGTGTATACCAACAGAATTCAAATTCTTATAGAGGCCAGACTTGTGATAATACTCTTGGTAATTATAAAAATACAAAAAGGGGTTCATTTCACAACCGAGGTTCGCGGCCCGATCGTGGAAATAACCGAGGACGCTCAAATGCTACTCGAAATTCCAGAGACAATACAAAGAAGTATAAATGACTGAGAGGAGTTCCAAGCGGGTCAATTAGTACACTATCAAAGACAATGGCAGGAAATGGGGGCACCACAAGTAATATTAAAATTAATTCAAGGTTATCGCATTCCTTTCTCTCAGAAACCCCCACTAATTTATCCCAATATTACAAAAAGCCCGTTTCAAACTCCGGTTTCCGAAAAAATGACTACAATAGTAAACAAAATGAAAATGCAAGGCATTTTGAAAACAGCTCCTCAGTCACCGAGTTTCATTTCTCCGCTATTTCTGGTACCAAAGCCCGATGGGTCAGCCCGACCCATATTCAATCTCAAAGCCCTAAACGAGTACATAAAACCAGAGCCATTCCATTTGATAAACATTTATCGCATCCCAGATTTTCTTCAACTTCGAGATTGGATGTGCAAGCTGGACTTATCCCAGGCTTATTTTCACCTGAAAACAACAGAGTCACAAAGAAGGTTTTTACGCATAATTTACAACCAAGAATTGTTAGAAATAACATGCCTTCCGTTTGGTCTGAGCACAGCTCCCAAAATTTTTTCTGTACTCACAAATTGGGTGGCCCAAATATTAAGAAACAGGTGGAACTTAAGGATAATAGTGTATTTGGACGATTTCCTGATAGTTCATCAGAACGTAGATACACTCCGAGATCATGTCAATATTGCAATAGAAACTTTACAAAAATTGGGTTGGCAAATAAATTTCGAAAAGTCAATTCTGAGCCCACAGCAACGAATAACCTATCTTGGTGTGGAATGGCGACCCTGGGAGAATCTAAAGTCTCTACCAAAAGAAAAAATTGCGAAAATAAAAGTAAAAGTAAGCCAAGCGATAAGAAAGTCACAAATGTCTCTAAAGGATGTACAGAAACTAATAGGGTTACTGAATTTTGCCAGCTTTGTAATACCAAGAGGCCGATTAAATCATCGGGAGTTGATAATGTTCATGATCTCAATATTGAATCCATCATTAAAAACGTACATACTACCGCCAAAAGTCCTGCACGAGCTGAAATGGTGGCTTCGAAATTGTCATCTGTCAACTCCACTACATTACCCATCCTCAACGAATTTCTTGGTGACGGATGCATCGGATCTGGCATGGGGAGCGCAATTAAACAACATAGAGTTGTCAGGCAGATGGTCACAAGAAGAGCAGACATTACACGGCAACCAGAAAGAGATGCTAGCGATATTGTACGCTCTCCAGAGGCATGCTCAAAGTTTGAGTCACAGCTCGATTCTAATTCAAAGCGACAGCAAAACTGCTGTCGCTCACCTGCGCAGAGAAGGAGGAACAAAATCGAAAACATTGATGGAAATAACGTATCGCATTCTGAAATTAGTAGACCAACACCAAATACATCTCAACATACACCATCTGCCAGGCAAATACAACAGCAGTGCCGATCACTTGTCACGTTATCGACGACCTCCGGAATGGTATCTGCTACCACCTTGTCTAGAAATGGTGTTTGCGAAATGGGGGACTCCGGTCATAGATTTGTTTGCATCGGCGACAGCTCACGTAGTTCACAACTACGTGTCTCGGGATCTAACAGATCCTCAAGCCCTATTTCACGATGCGTTCAGCGTCTCGTGGCATTACCCTCTGGCGTGGGTATTTCCACCGCCATTCATGGTTCCCAAAGTGTTAAATCACCTGATACGATCATCGGGGATATTTTTAATAGTGGTTCCACGGTGGGAGAAAGTATTTTGGCGCGCAGATCTAAAAGACCGAGCGCTTGCAGCCCCTCTAACTCTAAAAAATCTACAGAATTATCTGATGGACACATCGACCGGCCTTCCACCTCCGCAAGTCGAGAACATCATACTCGAGGTTTGGAAATGTGGGGGTGGTCAGAAGCCACAGAGACATGGAACCAAGAACAACTTCTTTTGTTAAAGAACTCATGGCGGGAATCTACTTTAAAAACTTATGAAGTTGCATGGAAACGTTGGCTTTTATGGACTACACATAATAACGTTGATCCAAGAAACCCTACAGGGTCGCAATTAGCTAAGTTCCTGTCCGACCTCTTTTTAAAAAATAAATTGTCATATAGTACAATACTTTTACACAAATCTGTTGTCTCTACACTATGTAACGCTGATATGTCGAGTCACTTAAGTTCACACGTTCTTGTAAAACACATTTTAAAGTCAATTGCCTTAAAACAACCAAAATCTTCCAAGCCCCCAGTTTGGAATGTGAGTGAACTAATTTCCTTTTTGGAAAAATATACCTTAGATGAAAATAATGTTTTTCAAATATCACGACATACAGCGGTATTACTCTTGCTTTGTTCAGGTCGTCGCATACATGACCTAACGTTACTCAGTGTTGATCAAAGTCATTACACAAAATCGAGTGACGCTGTAATATTTTGGCCTCAGTATGGTTCGAAAACTGACAGTAGTGATCACAGACAGTCTGGTTGGAAACTTCTGTCGAACAGTATCAATCAAAAGCTGGATCCTATATATTGGATTGAAAAAACAATTGTAATGTTAAATGAAAGACGTAAAGCAACAAAAACATTTAATTTATTTATTACAATTAGGGGCGTGGCTAAGCCAGCTTCACGTACAATAATAGCAGGTTGGATAAAGACTATTTTTAAGGAGGCAAAAATTGAGGCTACTCCTGGCAGTTTTCGGCCAGCTGTGGCATCAAAAAATTGGTTAGATAATCATCCACTAGATGATATCTTGGCTCGTGGAAACTGGCGTTCAGCAAATACTTTTCGGCAGTTTTACCAACGGGAAGTAATGAAAGAGAAAACATCAAAAAATTTAAGTCGCTTGTTTAATCCGGTTGATTGATAGCTATAATTGTTAATTATAATATTCGTATATTCCTCAGTTCAATGATTCGGATCATGATACATAATTAATTACTGTAACAAATGTTTAAGGCTTACAAGTGTATAAATGTGTGTACAAATAAAAAACAGTTAAATAAAAACTGTTGTTTATTTACATTACCCACACAAGTCACATTGGCGTTTGTAGCATACATTCGTTTGTAATAAAAAATTTGTTGTACTTTACAACCAATTAAAATCTATTTCAGATTTTAAATTTATTAATAGATAATAATAAATGACAACTATTGACATGTATCATTCAATTATAAAATATTAACATTTATAAAATATTTTAACCATTTACTTCCTCAAACATTCAGTGGCATCACCAGGCGAAAACAAACAGATCTCAATAAAGCTTCCAGTGACGGTCAAGTGATTTAATAGAAGCGTTTTACCCTGAAATAAAACGCATATTAAAATACTTACCTCACTGGAAGCTTTCACTTAATTCCTGCCTGGTGTAATTGAGCCAATGAGCCACAATGGCGCGCTAGGACTTAGCAAAACTAAAAAATGGCGCGCTCTGCCAGGTGTCGCCACTGAGCCGGAAGTAGTGGGGGTTAAAAGGTAGGAAATATTGACAGAAAACCGACGGGAAACGGAAATGCTATCTCAATAAAGCTTCCAGTGAGGTAAGTATTTTAATATGCGTTTTATTTCAGGGTAAAACGCTTCTATTATTGTTAGGCATCTTTGGAAATATTATTAAATCTGGCTGTACCTACTAGTATATTTTCGCTACATTATCGTTTTGTGATAAAATATGCATTTCCTGATGGTTGGCGTTAATTAAGATTTTAGTAAATTTTTGGTCTTGGTAAGACGGAAATGGAACAAGAGGTTTTTTATATGTTAACATAAATAAATAAAAGACAGATTATAAACACGACGGACCGTGACCGAATTGGTGTCTTAATGAAATAATATTTATTAAGTAATATAATAAGTTTAACGGTATGTTAATTCTAATTTCGTATTGATACTCAATACTTTATAAATATTGTGTAATTTAAAAGAAAGTTAAAATATCAAAGCCAAATCTATTACTTTCTCGTACTAACTATGTTGTAAACTCCGAAAGTTGTATACTTACCTAAATTATTTTGATATGTCACTAATTACTTATTTAGTGCAACCTGCATTTCTTACAAGATGCTAAATATGTAATAAAAATGTTGTTATATTATCAAAATTGAAATAATATTTATATCGCAAGAAACATTTGTGAAGTGAAGATGAGAATAAGAATTTATTATAAATAACTGCAAAATGTTTATAAACTTATTTTATGCTGGTCACTATATATAGTTATGTTAATTTTTGCAAATGAATTTTAATATTTATTTAAATAAACAAAATTAATCGATTAATTATTTTTTTATGTGCGCTCTTGAAAACTTTTTTTTTGCAAAGGTTTTTGTTATATTTAATACTTTTTCAAAAGGCACATTATGCATATATAAATATAAAATGACTTCTTTTGTTTCGAGCTTTCGATTATAAATTCATGCCAATTGTTTTTTTTTCCTTAATTCTATTTGAGATTAATTCAATTAACTTTACTTTGTTTTGTGTAAGCGCAGTTAAAAGTATTGGATATTGGATTTAGATCTAGGGAAGGGGACCGGGTTCCGAGTGCCTGCTTCTTATGTAAATAGTACTTAGTTAGCGTCTTCCTCGTGGGTCAAGTTAGGTCAGGTGTAACCGTGGTTAGGGTGTAATTGTAATGTATCCATCGATAAGTTGGTCAAGAACATTTCTCTCTGGCCGTTATGTCTATGGTCTGTTCAGGCGTGCGATCGTCCATTGGAAAGTCCATTCGCGTGGTTGGTGCGCTATGCCAGTTAATAGACAGCAACGTATTAATTTAGTTTGTTTTTTTTTTTTAAAGAATCAAGCCATGTTGGTGTCATCGTGGATGAATTATTTTGTCACTTTGAATTGTCATTTTAAAGTCTATATTAGTAATTTTATTTGAGCTACAGTTATTTATCCCCATAATAATTGCATTTACGTTTGTTCAACTTGATTAAAAACATTACACATGTTTTTTGCACGATGAATAGTTTTAAGCTGAAACAGTTTCTATAATAAGACCATACCTAAGGTCAAACGCTAACCAGGAGGGCGATCACGCTAAATAATCTCAACCAAACCACAACTGAAACGCAGTCGTTAGACGTACTTTTATAGTGCTGTCGTGTTTGACACACGCGATAGCGCTATATACGAAGTCTGCTGTACGGTCGAGGTTTAGTTTTGGTAATATCGGTGGTGCTTAGTGTGATTGAGACCCAGTTATTTTCATTACAAAAGTAAACCAAAAGTTTTTGCTGTGTGCGCTGTATACTTACGTCACTTTTTGAAAAGCGAAGTTGTCGATGAACCCTGAATGTTATTCCTACGATTAAGACAAGGCAATAAATTTTGCTTAATGTATTTCAAGCTGAAGTATTTGGCGCATTCGAGTGTCACGTGGTATAAGACTTAATGTATTATGTAATATAGCTATTTCATATGAATTTATACGCAGATCTGCATAATTTTGTAATTAAGCACAATATTAGTAAGTTGATTTTTGTGACATTGTGTATGTGTAAAGAAACAAGCCATGCTTTATTTAATTTTTAATCCTACAACCGCTAGCAATAGTTATAACGTTTGTTTTATTATAATATAAACTTTATGAAACATTATAGTATTTTAAATGTTATGATTTCCATTGCAGGTTTCCTATTGAAATAAATAGCAAGTTATGCTCCTACAAATCCGTGATTATTAAAGAACATGAAAATTTTCATGGGAATATAGACAAAGCTCAAATTCTTTTTATTTTATCACAATGACATACATACTTATCATAAAACATTTTATTGACGCTTATGCCACTTTTGCTGGATAAAGTATACCAAATTCTGGATAAAGGAAGTAATCGGAATATGGTGATAGCGGCTCATAGTCATTCTGAAATATGCCTTAATCGAGGGTGACATAATATTATGATAAACGTGATCATAACATATCTGTAAAAAATAAAATACCCTAAAGGTATGATTCCGAACTCCGCTGCACGCAGCAGTGCTGCCGCTGCATTGCTGCCGCGACACTGCTTCGCAGCTCGTAATGTAATCTCATATAAAACCAGTAGTGCTGCGGCAGTACTGCTGCGTGCAGCGGAGTTCGGAATCATACCTTAACGCATCTGCGGGGACTTGGCATTAGAAACTAAATGTACACACGCCAGCTGATCAACCTATCAAAACTCTAAAATTTAAATGTACACACACCAGCTGATCAACCTATCAAAACTCTAAAATTTAAATTTACACACGCCAGCTGATCAACCTATCAAAACTCTAAAATTTCTTTGATCAATATTGACCTTTAGGTATATATAAGGTGACTGCTAGAAACCGTAAGAAAATTCAAGGGCTGGCCAGATAAAGTGTTTTAAACATAACAAAAATGACAAAAAAGAAATTCGTGCTTTTTTATTTTTCATTAAATATTCATTTTATGAATTTTAATTTGATAGTCTTTGTGTATCTAATTTATTTTAAAGCAATAACATAAGAAAATAAAATGAAAGAAGAAAGAGCCGAGTTAAAAATGAGACAAGTTAGGAAAGTGTCAAGTTTAAGAAAGTGACGAAGTCGTCCTGAGTGGAATTAACTATTAAATAACAATTGTTTACAACGCGCGGGCAGCGGCCAGCTGTTGACCCACCCGTCTGTTGACCCGTCCGCGTCAGCCGGGCGATAAGTACCTACGTTAGTCTGCAATCTTTTTTGTCATTTTTGTCAGTTTAAAAAACTTGACCTGACCAGCCCTTGAAGTTTCTTGCAGTTTCTAGCAACCTTATATACCAAATTGGTTTAAAATTCATAAAAAAAATTGACATTTAGTGGCAGGTTGACCTGCTGGCGTCTGTCCTGACTCAAACACCAGCTGCATTGGTTATGGATGCGGCGTTTATTGCACATACTAAATCCATATACGAGTAGCAAGGCCACTCTTAGCTGTGGGACGATCACTGGTAATGATAAGGGTGATCATATATTGTGTGAGGTAGAGGTACAGTCAGCATACTTAAGTAGATATACATATTTGACATTTCGTGGTTCTTAATAAGAGTCGGTAGCTGTCAAAAGGGTGTATCTACTTTTGTTATCCACATAATAAAACGATGCATTTATTTTTAACGTACTTTATTTCTCCTGTAGGTCGTAAGTACTACGGGTGCAATTTGTTTATTACAATGCAATTTTAATTTGAATGATACAAACAAAATAAACTTTATTTTTAAAATCTGATTATTATATAGTTCTCAATCTTTGTTTTGGAAATAATATGGATAGGTTTCTAGTGTAAGAGCTGCATTTAATTATACATAGGTAAGTACACTTAATATATTTCTGTGGTAAGTACCATTCATATATACCTAATCGCAACCAAAATGTAGAACTTAAGTATACAAAATAGTACAGCCATAATTTATTAATTTAATAACAATCAGCATTCTTTGTCACAAATCACCATAAATAGTATATTTTGGCCGTTCGGAGAGTATTTCCTTTTACATCTCTATAAGTATAGGTCTTGCATGCTTGCTAATATGTAATGTATTAGCATATATATGTAAGTAATAAAGTATTCAGATAATGTTACAAATATGAAAACTTTAGCTACTCTTAATGTGAATGTAATTTACATTAAATTTAATAATTATGTAACATTACTTAAATATGAACCAATTTATTTTGATTAATGAGTGTAAGAAGATTTCAAGATTAGGTTATTTAAATTACCTACTCCAACGACTTAATGTAGGTACATTTTGGTTTCGTGTAATAATTGCTAGATTTTTATCAAGTTCCTTACAATGTTAAATATTAACTATTTTATTATCAATTCATGTAGGTACTATGTGTACCTACGAATTGAATTAACATCTGATTCTGTCAATTATAATACAAGTGGAAGTCATTGTTTATTTACCGACTATTCAAGAACTTTGTTAAAAATATTTTGTCGATCTACTTAGAGTAATTTTCTGCACGCGTATCAAAAGACTTAGGTTTTGATTTCATGAGGGCTAGGTTAATTTTCACTATTCAATAGAGTTAACTAGGTACTTACAATTTGTATTGATTAAAACAGCGCCATCTAGTGAAATTTTGTTTAACTAACCGCACTAAGGGTCCCCGCACACGGGCCACCGGCCACAGCCACAAACGCCCGCCGCCGCCGCCACAAAGCTAAAAGCCAAGAAGGGAGCAGCGTCGATTTGTAGTGTGCGGCGACCTCCGGCGTCAACCGTGTGCGGCGAGTTCATATAAATGTATGAAATCTACAGGAAATATGCCGGTGGCGTCGTTTTGTGATTGTGGCCCGGTGGAACTAATATTTCTTATTTAATAACTAGTAATGAAAAAAGAAGGAAAAATACATTTTAGTAGCTGGTTACAAAAGACGATTACGAAAATGAACAAATTTGTCTTATTTAATAACTGGATATGAAACAATGACAAAACAGACCATTTCCATAACTGGTTATGAAAACTAGTTACCATGATGGATTAAACCGTGCGGGGATCCTTTTTTTTTGCTTATCTTACTTTCAAAACTTTTATAAGTATTATTTTTATCTTCAGATATTTGTAACAAAGTTCTAGGATACCCTTTTATGGCACTAATACACTACACTTAAAGCCTAGTTTATACTCCGCAACGAACAATGCGAAGTCGACACGTTTAACAACAGGTTACATTATTTTATTTCGTTATATTTTGGTTACTCTTTTATTTGGTCCACTTGCAAAAAGTTAATAATGCAAAACACTTATCATAAATAATGTTATTCTATAAACAATGAAGAGAATGGTTACATTGATAACCTACCTATTACTCATAGCTTTATATATATTTACAGACTTTAAAGAACGAAATCTTATTAATAATTAAACTAGCGTAGTTTTTTAAGATGTCTGCCCTTTCATCTGTTCCTATCTAAAGGTGGCCACTGACAATCAGTTTTTCCCATCAGTTGAACTGACGTCTGAAAGAACGACGATGAATATATTGATCCTTAGCACCATACAATAAAGTTCAAAATTGATTGTTTCGCGTCAGTTCGAACTTCTCCAATGAATATTGATCCTTAGAGCCAAACACTAAAGTTCAAAATTGATTGTACCGGCCGGTCGAGACTGACGAGCCGGCGTGACGCCAGTGAATGGGGAAATCTGTTTGGCGTAAAACCATTTGCAGTGACGCCACAGTTTTACGCCTGGACTGACGCGCAAAACTGATCGTCAGTGGCCAGCTTAATATTATGATAGGAAAGAGAGAGGACGACGAGAAAAAGGATAGGAGCGCGTGGGTACCTACTAACTTTACAGAACTCATATGAAAAACAATATGTGTAGGTACCTACCTAGTAAGTGTAACTGCGCCGAACAAATACATAAAACACCAGCACTCAGACTTATCAACTTCTATTTACAACGTGCAAAAGGTTATTTTTTATAAAATTTAACCCTAATTACTAATATTAATCATTCATGTTGTGCTTTACATTTTGCAGTATTTTTTATTGATTTGTTGAAGAAAGATTTCAGCAGTACATTTAGTATTAGATAATATTTGTTGAGAATAATGACTAAAAGCCTTTCATTATAGCTCAACATTTTGATATTATATGATGATATTTTATATAAATCATGTAGGCAATTAAAAGTTGTCTACCTACCTACCTGTGTTGGTGGTATCTAGATTGAAATTTCGGTAATCTACTGTGTACGTTCAATATTCGTGAATGATTTATACAATGTGAATTAAAGCTGCGTAGTATGAAATGCTAGCTTTTAGGGGTTTGACGTCTGGAGGCCAAGACGTCTGGTTACTATTATGACCAATAAACCCTAAAGGAATGCTAGGGAGGGTCTTATAGATAGTTAGGTACATAATTATGTTTGCGAATAAGAATAAAAGTGCTTAAATAGAATAGGTTATCTTTCAGTTTATTCGAGATTCACTACCTATCTTATAACCGTTCAAAAATGCTCGTCCTTATTACACTTTTTTGTTTTTCCTCACCGATGCGATGGAAGCGCTTGGTCTTGGTCACATCGGATGGTGAGTCATAAGGCAGAAGATGGAAAAGCACTTCACCTGGAACTCCACCATAGTGAGGCATTGGCACGCAAACGCAACAACGCAACGTGCGAGTATTCTTATCATTAAGTACTTATATGAATTAGTTTTGGCACTTAACTAAAGCCTCACTGATTGAACGAGCTGCATTGTTTCAAAACACCACTTTGTCAGGTAACTTCGAGATCCGAACTACAAAACTAGTGACAAAATTGAGGTTAGGCGTCGAACCCTCAGAATAATTATTATTCTGAGGTCGAACCACAATACTGTTTTCGTATAACGTCACTTCACTTCGTCGCGTAAAGTTTAAACGTCGAACAGCAGCGCAATATTGTGCTGCGAGGCGCGTCGCTAGTAGTGGTCCGGCGGCGCGTGCGGCGCGTGCGGGCGGTAGGCGCGGTAGGCGCTGCCGTACGCGCTGTCGTCGGACGCCAGCGGCCCGCGCCGCGCCGTCATGCTGCCTGTGCCGCCCACGCCCATGCTGCTCACGCCCACGCCCACGCCCACGCCGCCCATGCCGCCCACGCCGCCGCTGATGCTCCCCGCGCCCCCCACGCTGCCCGTACCCCCGCTGTACACTGACTCCCGCCGCTCGGAAACTGCTGCACCTGTAAACAGTTGATATTCAATCTGTTGATCTAGGTACGTGCTGTGTCTGTCTTAAGAATCACAATCCCGAATTATAGGTAAATGTTATTTTTTTAATTCCGCGAATCCTGAGTTGTTAATGGCGAGACAATTTGTACAGTACGGTGTCAGTACGCGTCCATAGTAACAACTAGATACTTAATTAAACTATTGTCAACTAATATTGAGGAGTAGAAGTACCTACATTTAAGATTTGGGTACTCATAAGCAAAGCCATTAGCCAGCGTTTCGTCATGCGCTTATGGCACTCCACAAACAACCAATACATTACCTATAGATTTACTGTACCAAAAGTAAGTTAAAGGCCCCACAGACGATCAGTCCAAAATCTCAAATATCTTCAATAAAATTTGAATCTTAACGTATGGGCTTAAGGATCAATATCGATTAGAGAAATTTGACTGTTTTGGATTGGTTGACGTGCAGGCTAAAGGGCCCCACAGACGATCAGGGGGGTTACTCTCGAACGCAAACTCAACCTTAATACAATTCCAATGCAATTAATATGTATCGATATTGGGATAAGTAAAGATAATTCCAGAACGCCATCTCGATAATAATTTGTTCAATCAATTTCCACTCAATTTAATTCCAATGTGGCGCTATTGTCGCTTACAAAAGTGCCATTAGACATTTTTTAGATTTGTGATTGGAAATTGATTAATGCAATTCTGTTTCAAGAGTAGCCTACCAGGTCGCCTGCAGGTATCGGCCTGTCAGTTAGTAGTACAACGCACGAGTGGCGGTGGCGGCGGAACTGACAGGCTGATACCTGCAGGCGAACTGATCGTGTGTGGCGCCCGCCGGCAGGTATCCGCCTGTCAGTTAGAACTAGCCGCCCGCCGCCGTCGCCGCCCGTGCGTTGTACTAGTAACTGACAGGCCGATACCTGCCGCGCGACCTGATCGTCTGTTGAACCCTTTAGCCTGCACGTCAAGCAATCCAGAACTGTCAAATTTCTCTAATCGATATTGATCTTTAAGCCCATATGTTAAAGTTCAAATTTTATTGAACATATTTGATATTTTGTGGTAGCTGGTTGAGCTGCTGTCTGTACAACCAGCAAAGGCTAGTAACTACCACGAGCTAAACTAGCGTCTAAAATAGACTTACCGGTAGGCCCAGGGCGGATACCATTCGGCGTGGTGCCGTAAGTGGGCTCCCGCTGCGCGTTGTGCGCGTTCTGGTTGTGTGCGCTGTGCACGGTGTGGGCGCTGTGAGCGTTGTGCGCGGCGTGAGGGCCGTGAGCGGGGTGCGCGCCGTGAGCGCCGTGAGCGTTGTGAGCGATGGCGTGCGGGCGCAGCAGCAGCGACTGCGCCGCCACCAGCGAGCCGCCCGTCGCGCCCGTCGCTGAGCTGCCCTTGCTGTACACAGACTGCGACCTGCAATCATTTGTTTATTAACTACCAGGAAAAGCATTATCGAGAACTACATTAATTAAATGTAATGTGGAACCAAAGTAGTAATAAGAACAGCAGCAAACCAAACTACTAACTATTAGAAGAAAGGTAGTAGTAGGTACAGTCAGCAACGAAAGTCCATGAACACATCCAAATTTTCAAAACACCTGCACACTATAAACACAGTATAAGTATGAGCTAAAGCAGTAAGGAAGCTACGTACAAACGCTCGAATCGACGCACGCCCACAGACGCACGTCTTTACAGGGCCCCTAAGCGGACATCGCAGTGCTCTCAGTTCAGTAGCGCGTGTAGCGTCGAACCGAGTGTTCACTGTTGCATGTTGCGGGCGCTGTGCGTGCGATTTTTAAAAATGCCGTGAGCTTAGAATAATAACGTATAGAAGGTAAGTCCGCGCGCCCATCTTGAAGCACTTTTTTTGAAGCCAGATATGTCTCCAAACGCCGAGTTTTCAATGTACACTACGGAGTTACAAGGGTACGTGTGCGTGTTGCCGAGCGCAATCAAGTAATCGTCACGAAAGTGTAAATCGGTTTAGTGCTTCACTTTTGACAGAGCGCTTGTATGAAGACTTTCTATACGTAATTATTCTAAGGCCGTGAGTGTATTGCGTAGTATACGGCTGCTTGAACTCGGCTGCTTCAAAACCGGAGCTTTCGTTTTTTAAACTTCCTGCTGATGTTGAAAGGTAAGAATGATTTATTATTACTAAATAAAAAGCTTTTTCTTTTAAATAAATCGTTTGGTTGTTTAGGTGATATTTGGAGTACTTACTTAAGTATATTTTTTGAGCGCGTGTTATTTTAGTGGTGAAAAATAATAAGAATTGATACTACGAAACTTCATCGTTTATAAACTTTGCTATGAAAATCGATATCTAAAGGATCTCCCAAGTAACACACATAGGCTGAATACTAGATGAATAATGGATTATTGTGTACTTAGCGCTGAATAAAATTACTGAATAAAAGCAGAGTAGCATGCTATTCAGCCACTACACTGCTTAAATGGGCATAAATTATTCAGCTTTAGTTCGCAATTGCTGAGTAACATCATTATAGTAACGTTATAATCGCAGTATAAGGTGTAACAGGTGGTAACAAGGCAAAATACTAGCAAATTAAGGAAACACTAGTTACCCTTTATTTAGACAATTGCTGTCTATGTACGCTTTTATATCTATAGTAATAAAGTTAAAGGTTCACGATTTGTTCTGTAAGAACGTCTATTAATACTTTTAGTGACAGATGATTCATATTTATGACAGTGAGAGAAGATACGTTTTTAAAATGATTGTATGATATCGGTATATGTTCCTTTTGTTAATAACTTCATTATTTTACGTGAAAGCTAGTGGGAATTCAAAATTACTGTTAGAGTATACATATATTTCTAAGAAAATTTTCAAGCGCCAGTGCATAAATAAGTTTTTACTACAAATTATACTAAAATAAACACATTTAATCAAAAACATTTCGGGTAAAAATTGATTGATTGTGTCATTATTCTAGTCTGTCACCAATAATCACATTAAAAATATTTATTTGTAATTCCTTACTTTACTAAGTTCGTGTTAAATAAATAAAATTATGTATACCAGTGTAGATATTAAAGGTTATACGGAATAAAAAATGGTGGTGAAATTAAAGAGCGATGTGAACCGTTATACTTCAACATTACTGCCGTAGCCTGCGTAATGGGGCACATATGTCTGCTTATTCAAACTTAGCCGTAATAAAGTCTTACATGTGAATCCATATACGGCAATACACTGATTACTGGCTGAATATTCGTTCGAACTAACATCGATAAAATGTGTGATAAAATACACTTTTAAGGATCCGCATAATATAGACTGATCCATTTAAGAGACTTGTTACGTAAATGAATTGATCCGTGACAAGATTCACGGGGATATACTTATTCAGTCATCACCAGATTAAATCAACTGATGTGAACCTCTATTAAGCAATATACGTTATAAAATACTCGAAGTGCTCTTCAAGAGTAATAAGAACGTTCAGATGAACTTGTAAACAGCCACTATTCAGTCGTAAATAATAGCAGTATAGATACGGATAAACAGGGGAACATTTACACTATTTACTGAATAACAGACGAAATGTACTCCTTTATATATCATATATCTGTGTAACAGTACACATGTACTCCATTTAGAAGGCAGCGTTTAGAGGTACACATTTACTCCATTATACAGCATATGATATATTTGCCACTACTTAATTGCCCTTATTCAGTAAGTAGGCTTGAAAATTTAAAACGGCTGAATAAAAGCGTAGGTTACATACCAAATAAACGCATCTTGCTGTTTAAGGGTGAAGAATATCTACCATTATTAAGTTCTTATTCAGAATATAGCTCCTTGTGTACTAATATTCAGCTTAAGGATCACCAGTGAATTATAATAACGGTTTTAATACTCTGTAAGCAACATTTATGACCACAAGTGATTAAATATACAGCTTTCTGTGTTACTTGGGCTGTGTGGTTTCTGACATTGAATCCCTTATTAGAATGAGGAAAGTAGCTGCCATCTATAACTTATTAGTTATTCAACCGATTGCTTTGAAAACCGATATCTAGGGGTCTGTGTGGTTTCTGACAACGACTCCGTTATTAGTATGAGACAAAATAGCCTCCATCTTGAACTTTTTAGTTATTCTACCGATTGCTTTAAAATCGATATCAGGGTTTTTCAAAGAGAACACATTAATTGTAAAGTAGCTGTATTAATTTATAAACAAGTAGACAAAATTAGTTTTATAGTGCCGTGTCCATGTTTTCCGATAATTTATTTAAAAAAGCTATTCATTAGAATGAGAATTTTTTACACTATAAAATTTAATAATAAAGCTTTTCGAACGTGTCGTAGCAGGCAAAAGTATTTTTGAGTGAGTAATTTATAATAACTAACGAAAAATAAAGACTTCTTAAAATGTTAAAGATTTTTTAATTACACAATTTTGTTTGTAAACTAGTCAATTCAATAGATTATTTGATCATTATAGAACCCAAACAAACGTTTTGATAAATAATAGAAAAATTACCTTTTAATTTTATAAAAATTAAAAGTGTCATTCCTTAAGCTTTGCTAGTTATCTCAAAAAAAGCGCTAACTAGCCGAGATACATCGCTAACTAAACAAAAACTTTTTCAATTTTACAAAAATAAGAAGACAACCCTAACGCTCAATTGGCGCGTATATAAAACAAGAAACAGGCCCAGCTTCCGTACTGCTTTAGCTCATATTTATACTGTGCTATAAAGGTTCATATGTAACTGAACAGGCTGTTGTACAAATCTCTGTAGACATTTGGGAATACCAAAAGTCGACGTACATTATTTTTCAAAAGTTGCTGAACTTTTTAATTACATAATTAGCCTGACCTGTAAAATAACAAAATTTGCTGAACAAGTCTGACTACATAAATCAACTGATATGTATACTACCCAAAACTTGCTGGACACATTTAATTACATAATTAGCCTGATCTGTAAAACCACGATGTCTAGGAAATAAATTTAAAAAAAACTTTTGATGTGATTTTATGTTATAGACGTTAGATATTAATAATTAATTTCAGTCGTGTTGTTATCTAATATTTCAGTAGGTATAAATTGGAGCTATAGAAACGATCTACTATCTACGGAATGAAGTAAAACTATTAAATTGAAAATTTATAAAACTGACTTCTACAATCCTGAATAGGGCCACCACCACCCCTTGGAGTGTAACTTATACGTTAAAAAAAGAATTTCTAAAGTCTATTCATAAATGACGTGAAACACAATTGAATTGAAAACCTCCTCTTTTTGAATCTAAAATAGTAAAAAAGTGTAAGAAGCGATAGGCTGGCATAAACAAATGACATGTCAATATGATGTCACGACCAAAATGAAAGAGACATTAATGTATTATGTGACAGTGCTGTACTTTTTTCGGTGATTATCATCAGTCTTAATTCGAAAATTAGTCCGGTCATGATCTAACTAATCACTTTTAAACGATATTACGTCCAGCAACTTTTGGAAGTTTACTGTCCAGCCACTTTTGAAAACATACTGTCCAGCAACTTTCGGAAGTTTACTATCCAGCCACTTTTGGAAATATACTGTATAGCTACTTTTGGTAATTTATAATGTAAATGGAATTTTGTTTGTAACTATGATCAGTAAGTTGTTCAATTCATGTGTCTAGTATCTTTTGTAACGTTATTTTGTTCGGCAAGTTTCGTTGCTGACTGTACTATTACATGGCCTTTAACTATTGAGGTACAATAAACTAGCGAAGACACCGCGAAGCAAGTTTGTGTGCACTAAGGTGCACCCATGGGCTGCAAATGCCTCATTGATTGTGCGTGATTCAAGCGAATGTGGACCTTAGTAGCGCACAAACTTGCTTCGCGGTGTCTTCTCTAGTTTATTGTACCTCAATGCCTTTTTAACACTTAGAACGCGGCGGCACTAGACACAATATTCTATTCATTGAGCGCTGATCACGTGCACGGTCGCAGTTAAAAGGTTAAAGTACTAGGTGGTGTGACATAGTTACACGTTGGGCGCCAGTGAACACGGGTGGTTTTATATATTTGCGGTGCACATGCGTGGCGTATATATGTACCTATTGCAATATTTGGAGTATTGCTAACCAGTGCAGCGTATGTAAGTCAGGTTGGCGAAGACGGGTGGCCATTTTCATTAGCCGTTGTAAGATAACACTGCTACACCTACCAGCTCTGTTATACCTAAGTAGGTAGGTACTTAGTTATTTGCATAAATTATCACACTCAAACCACGTTGGGCGCCAGTAAACAAAAACGTCATAAAGACTGTCATGTGCGTAGGAGTCAAGGCAGGAGCGAAGGTTGCGTGGAAGACAGTGCAATGCATTATAATTACGTGAAGGGCTCCGCTGACCTGTGCAGCGTGTGTCTTGCGGGCGGCGGCGACCGGCAGTACAGCGACTTGGTGCCTGAGTACAATGGCTCTGAGGTGTCGGGGCGGGGCGCGGCGGCGGCGCAGTACGACGACGCGTGTCGGTAATGGAACGGCTTGTCCAGCTCGTCAAGGTCGCGGGGGGAGGAGGCGCGTGAGGCGGAGGGCGGGCGGCGTGCGCCCCACTCGTGCAGCAGCGCGCTGCAGCAGCCGCCGCCCAGCGCGCCTGCCCAGCTCACCCAGTGCCCTTCCCAGCGCGACAGCACGAACGCGGGGCCCAGCGCGCGCGCCGGGTTCAAAGATGGCATCTGAAAATTTAAATTATCATTTTTTTTTAAATTCCACCTTTTACGGTTTTGGGGTAAGTTGGCAGCGCAGACCACATAACCCTAGACGCTGCATACGACGGTAAGTCATTAGTACTACTGTAATCCATTACAAATCTAATTGACACGCCCCAAACCTGGATTCAGTTTTGTTTGACAGCGCCGCGGCACGCAAAAATTTAAAAATCTTTTAAAAATTAAATATGCTGTATTGAGCCATAAAATTGTGTGAAAAGTGTAGCAATACGTCCAGCTTACAAAAAGATATAATTATCATTATCATTTTATTGGTTAGTACAGTTTTATGATGATTGTAAAAGGACAAATTTAAAAATGGTGAGAAAAAGAAATTCCATTAAAAATTAAGAAAAATGCACGCGTTGATGTCTTTTTAAAAGTCTCTTTTGTAAATGCATTAATAAAGAACTTTACTGTCTTCCTCTGTTTTGGTGATTGTTGCCCAAGTTAGAACCTATTAACTTGTCAATAATATCGATTAATTTTCAATAACTTTAGAACTTTGTTACATAAACCCTTTGACTATAGCATAAACCATTTGGACAATGTACAGTTTTCTTTTACTTATTGTACAATTCTTTTTTCAGTAGGTAAACACAAAACCTCTACCATTTATTCGGTTTTAAGAACAAAATCGAATTCGCTGGTGCATTTAGGTAAATTCAAATAAAACAATTTTATGGTTTTACATAAAATCCAATGTTGACTAAGTATAAGTAGCAATTTCTAGCAAAACACCATTTTTTACCTCGAGTTTTCGTAACCAAACTAACAGTGAACAATAATTCTCGTGAAGAGATATACCTTCTAATTATATAGTTTTTTGTTTGTTGTTGTCGTGATATAGTTAGATTTTATTTGGTTTTAAATTGTTGTTGTATTTTTATCAGAATAAGTATTCCAATATTTAAGACTGACTTTTTGTTTCAACTTCTTTGGTATTTTAAATTATTATATGTTGCTGTAACTTAGTATTAAATGCCTTTGTTGTAAAAGGTTTCCAAGTGCCCAAACGTGATAATATTCCCAGTTATTGCAATATTTGTTCTAAATTTTCTTCATTCAAGAGCTCGTTTGAGTTCAGCACGTCGAATAAATCAATAATAGTTCAGAATCAGTCAAAGCTGTTGCATCTACGTCTTAGAACTATGGTAACTAGTTTAAATGTATGTTAAATGTTTACAATATTTTAGGGCTACTGCTACACTCCTACTCATTGGAGTTGCAAGTTTAAGTTTCAAAATTATTTTTTAAACTTCAAATGTTCAACTCAAGATTGTTGGTTGCATGAAACATTTATGTTTCTTGAAAGTCATACAGTGTTTTTATGTGATCTCATGTGATATTATTTCATTATAAGACGTTCGTAGGTAATAGTTAATGCTATTTTAAACTAACTTTATGAAATGAGCAGTAACCAAAAATATTGCTTTTTCATTATTATTGTTCATCTCAAAGTAGGTTTTTAATTATCAGGGTGCTAATATATCAAAGGTCACAGCTTTGATCGTTATTTCAGACCTTCCATTTATCATGTAAAGGAACGACTAACTAAACTAAAGCATCTGTACATTCTTTTTATCAATCTGAATCGATACAATATTCTTATCCACTTGATGTGTTTTTGCTAATAAAACTTAAAATAAAATTTATTTTGGCGTACCCACTCAGTTTAAATTAGATTTTGGTAATGGTAATTAAGTTGTTAGCACTAAATACTGATCCTACTAATGTTATAAACGCGAAAGTTTGTAAGTATGGATGAATGTTTGTTACCATTTTACGTAAAAACTACTGAATGGATTTTAATAAAATTCGGCATACAGATAGTTTATAACCTGGATTAACACATAGGATAGGACTTTTTATCCCGATGTTCCTCCGGGAACGGGAACCACGCGGGTGAAACCGCGAGCGGCCGCTGGTATACTATAAGACATTTTTGTACACTTATTTGGCAATAAATAACTTTGACTACAATTACCAAAATCTACACAACCGTATGTTCTTTTTTGCGCACCGAAAGTCATAGTGTAGGCAGGGCTCCAACTAATAACAAAGTGATCCAACGATATGGCGATAGTTGCGGGTATATAGCCACTGGATGCGTGCAGCACAAGACCGGTCGTGGTGGAGATTCTTGGGACAGGCTTTTGTCCAACAGCGTATGTCCTTCGGCTGACGATGATCATGATGATGCCAGAATACATACGGTTTCAACTGCTACAAATCTACTATCTTGAGTAGATCACATGTCTTAACTTTAAAATAAATACAAGTGTTTAATGTAAATATCATTAGGTACCTATGTTAATAAATTTTTAAAATTAATATTATTACTTATTTTTAAAGATTTTTGCACTTATCAAGCCACTATAAAAATTTTGATATTGAATAGATAAATGTACTTGTAATTCATTGTAAACCTATCCTTACTGATATTATAAAAACGACAGTCAGTATGTTCGTTTGTTTGTTTGTTAAGATTTTACGTCTAAACCGGTCATCAAGTACGAAAACAGTCTATCGATATCATTATCGACTCTTACCCCATTAATTCGAGTGAATTTAAATATGATGTGCCCCGTTTCACTAGTTCGACCTTAGAATATCCAATCACAACCAGAGTTACGCCTCCGCACCCCTCTGACTATTGCCGATTTATTGTTTTAGCAAAACTCGCTGAAGAAACCGACGTCTAGAGTGGGGTCTGTGCTTCGCAGTAACCGTGGGGCAATAACCGCGTCGCGTAGCGGTGAAAGGATACCACCACCCCCTCTCTTCATTGGGTGTCGTAAAGGCGACAAACGGACTAAACGCTGCACACATATCCAACAGCATAGAGCGGCGATGGGCTCACCACCTTTCACGCTGAGCACATGTGCAGTCGCTATTTGGTGAAAAGTGAACTATGGTAGAGGACTGTTCTTTGCTGTCCTCATTGCCTCATTGTCCCTATCTACTGACCCCTATAGATAGGGTATCGCAGCTGGAACTACGGATCCGGCTGTATTTCTCAGGGGTACTACGGGGTTTCGGTTCATGTCCCCCGCTGGTTGTGCCTTAACCGGCGCCTCCGGTGGGATTCCGGACGTGGGTTGAACTCGTAGTGGCTTGTGGTTAGCTGTAGAGCCTGGGAATGTTCGTTTGTCCTGGTATTGTGTGCCAGGGCTTCCAAACTCGTAAACAGCGAGTGGGGCTTAGTAGCGGTCTCTGTGGGGCCAGAAGCGAAAAGTCCTGCGGGGAACGTGAGTTTCCCTTTAAGTTGGCAGCTTTGTCTAGTGGTTCTCATTGGACATTGGTGTCGATTTCTCCGGTACTAGTCTGGAGAACTATTAGAGGGCGGCCCCCTAGATGCCGTAGCCTCCGGTCCAGCCAGCCGCGTAGGACATGGGAACTGGCTAGGCTCCCGGATGGGTTCCGAGAAGTGAGTGTGCTTAATACTGCACGACTAAGGTGGACATTTGGTAGTCGACTTTAGAACTGACGACCCAAGCAGTGGCAACTGCGAGTTGTGTCCTTCGTGCAACGAAAAGTGAGCTAGCTTGACAGCTCCGCTTACCTATCTGGAAAATAGGCAGTGAACTACACGTGTTCACGGAGAAACTCTCCCGAGACACTAGTCTTATGAGTACCGAATGAAGAGCGCGCTTCGGCGGGCACTGATTCGGCGTCAAGACCTAACGCTGATGGTCTCCTGCGCGAGTTGGTTTACGGCGCAGGGACGTCTGGCACTTCTCGCATAACCTAACGGTTGGCCTCGAGGTGCCAGTACAAATAAAACTTAGTGATGTACGGAGAGAGGATGTCCTCATTGCCTAGTCTCTGACTAACCCTTCGGGGATAATAGTCATGTTTATATATTTGTATGTATTGGTAGTAACTTCCGAGAGGGTAGACTATTAGCAGTGGGACAAGTCGGGCTGAATAATATCATACTTACCTTTGTTTTATGATTACTATTCTGCAACACTTTGCTTATAATTGTAATTTACACTATCTGCACAAGTACTATTTGCAAAACTTTTGTAAAAAATAAACTATGAATAAACTTTTGTAAACAAAGTTTGTAGAAAATAAACAACTTAGCCTAGAAAAATGTCTAGACGTAGAATTTGCAAAAGCAAAGTGTTTTAATAAATTTCATCAACGCTCTACGGTTTCCAGTCACACTGTTACACGAAATTATAAAAAGACTACCGATTTGAATGTTTCGTGCCAATTATGCCTAACTGTGCTTAACTGCCATAACAAATGGAGTGCGACCACAAATTAGATAATATGAGATCTTCGCTCGAACTCTAAACATACAAAAAACTATTCCACGAATTCCGTTCCAAACGCAACTAAATAAGTAAAGAAAAAAAGCCTCGCATGGTGCACAAAGCAAGGGTCTTACTTTGTACAATCCCCATTCACCACACGGAATCGGTCGTGAGCGGAAACGATGGGCAAGACAAATCCCATGGAATCGCACGGCCAGGCAATTACTGCACAATGGCCTGGGGTATCGACGCTTACCTGAGCACTCTGCTTTGTTGATTGTGCTACGGTCACTCTAGTATAATTTTGTTATCTTTACAACACTTCTATTACCACGGAATCTCGAATCGGAACGTATTCACATCGGTAAAGATCCTTAGTTGGCTATGGTGACCACTTTCTTTCAGCCGTCTAATGGACCTAAACTGGCAAAAAGAAACAACCTTAAGAGGCCTATTACATCTCGAATGTGATTTTTGCGTAAAATGCCCATTTTCACATTTTGTAGTAATTTTGCAGTTGTATTCATCGTTTTTATCGAAATAGGATAATAAATTCATTATAAAATTTTTATTCCTCATGAAGTAACAATTACTCTGGTATAAATTTTGCTTAATAATATTATCGTAGGTAGGAAATATTCACAGTTTTAGCGATTTTGGAAGTTTTCTGGTATAGAATAATATTTTTTTCCTTTATAAAATCAATGATATCTAAAAATTCCGAGGCAGCTACGCACTATTCGACTATATAAGAGATAACATTATAATTTTTTTATTTCACTTTTTTAGAACGGTAGTTCAATCGGTGAGCTCAAAAAAGTGCCTTTGCGCACTTTATGTAAATCTTTCTCTGCAATTTTGGGTCTAATTAAAAAGTTAAGCAAAATTTCTTTCTACACTATTCAATAAGTCATAATTGATAATGTATTTTTGTTTCTGAGATCCATAACGCCAAAATTGGCCATTTTACGCAAAAATCACAGTCGAGATGTAATGGCCTCCTAACATAAGTACGTAACTTTCGTATAGAATAACTATAAAACTATTATATCCCTGTCTGTCACGAAGACTCTAGATGTTACTAACAATTGAATTTCTATTGTGTCTGGTTTTACAATAGCTGAGCTCATGTATTGAGGAGCTCGACTCGATGGCGCAGCGGCTACCGCGTTCGGCTTGCGATCTTGCCCGCTAAGCAACTTTAGCAATGCCGGGTCGCTGGATGGGTGACCAAATTAAAAACATCTCGAGCTCCTCCGTGCTTCGGAGGTCTCGGTTGTTGTTGTAAGATGACAGTCGTTAAAACCCACCAATTAACCCGCATTGGGCCAGCGTGGTGGGTTATGGCCCAATATTCCTACGTGCTACAAATTGTCCACGTGGAAGGCCCGTGCCCAGCAGCGGGAAGTTTATAAGCTGATGATGATGAGCTCATATTATTAGTAGATCGCTTTAAATTCACAATTCTACATTAAATTGAAAGTACCAACCAAATCTTGCAAGGTGCTACGACAATCACGACATAAAAATACCGTGATTTTTTTGTCCTATCTATTGAACTTTCAATCTCTGCGTAGTGCAGGTATTCCTAAAGGATCGTCGATACATAGTTGAAATCCTGCTGGTACTCATTGTTGCGATCCTACTTTTGTCCGTCAGACAGCCACAGGACAGATGTTTATATACAAAAACGCTCCAGCTGTCTGACGGCGTGCGCACAATGGACAGGTAGATGTGTCACGCACGTCCTATGTAGAGGACTGTAGGTAGGTGGGTACTCAGCGCGAGTACGTTCCATAAGATTTCACGTAGGCTTACCTTTAGGTATTTGTTGTGAACTTGTGATAAAAAAAACATCTTCCCTAAGTAGAATTTAAATTATAATGTTCCTCTAAATTTTTCTTTTTATCTATTTTATTTAAGAATGTCGCATGTTCGCAATTAAGTTGAGTTGATCCAGGTTGTAAGCGGATCAGATTTCGTTCTTAACCAATTTACTCCGAAACACTATCGGTTTACCTTTTTCTTAACCCATGTCTACAGCGCGACAGAAGGTAACTAATAGTTAAAAACAATTTCAATCGGAAATTGTTTTTGGCGATCTTAAAAACTTAAACGGGCCAGAACCCAAATAAGAAGTCAGAAGTTTGCAAGATTTTTTTATGACGGATTCCAGAATAGGGCAGCTCTTCGCAAATATCTCACCTAAAGATAAGTGACGATAAAGTCTGCTGTTTGGAGCTAGCGTAGCATGGCATAGTCAAGATTCCTCTAGACTGTATTACTTTTACTTTATTTTATTTTAGGACCCGTGGTCTTTTCGGTGCTTGCCGTTCTTGGCCCCGTCCCATACCCGTTCGTGACACGTTTCTTAACTGGACTTGGGAGAGGACCCCTCCTCGTTTTTCCTTGAGAATCCCAAGTAACCCGAGATCGCCCCCGGCCTGGTGTATGCCTTAGAGAGCATTTTACCTACAATAATTTAGTTTTCTATTACACTAGGCAACGGAGGTCTCACTCCGCATTTCACTAATTTTATATTTGTGCTGGCACCCTTCACCAAAAGTTAAGTTATTGCAAGAAGTGCCAGTCCCTGCGCCTGTTAAAAAACCAATGTCCCACCCAAAGATATTTAAGTCGCACCGTAGATCAACTACGTCAGGCCTTGACGCCGAATTAGAACCTGCGAAACGCATTCTTCATTCAGTACTCATAAGGCTGGTGTCTCAAGGAGAGTGCCCCATGAACACGTAAAGTTCACTGACTTTTAACATTGGAAATGTTTTTTCGATCGCTTCTGTATTGGGCCCCGTTTTCAACAAACGTGCGACATGCCGATTTTTCCGTTATTTCTAGGTCAATATTGTTAATTAAGGTATTAAAATATTCGTATTGACGAGATTAATAATTTACAAAAAAATAAAACGGTTATAGTCATATATTTCTTTCATAAATTAAAAAAAATGCTCTAAAATGGTAATTTTTGGTGTACCTTGTCGGCCTTATATCTACTCTTATTTATGATATTTTTTACATAATTTCAACATGTACATGTTTAGAAAGGTTATATCTCGGGAGGTTTTTGAAGTTTATGAAAATAATAATAAGTTTGGGAGTTATGACGATTTTAAGACCTAGGTTTGTGCGTCTCGGGCGAGTGGGTTTTAAAGTAACATATTCGGGGTTTTGATATTTTATACATAGTTATGGTATTCGTTTTATTTTTGTAGTTTTATTAATACTATTTACAAAATTTTTAAAATAACGATAAAAATAATATAAATTGTGAAATAGTCTATGTTTGAAAATAAAGAAAATAATTATAATCACCGTAATATTCAAAAATTATTTATTACTGTTACGTGAAACCTGAAATTTAAGCTTTTTAATTAGACCAGTGGTTCCGGCAGTGCGTTGATATGTAAGCCAGTTAACAAACAAACTCTGAAAATTATTTAAACAAATTGGACCGATTTCAAACGAAAAAACTACAATTTTAATTAATCTCATCATCTCATCAGGGATTCCCGCCTGAGGTTGTCGTCTTTTTTCAGTGTTTAAAATTTTTACTTAAGTATATTTAAGCGTTAATAAAACACTAAAATATAAAACATTAATCTATTAACGCAGCTTCATCTTAAACGAATGTTGAAATATTTGTAAAAATATTTCTTTCGGATCTCAGAGGCGAAAACTTCTAAGATTTGATGAAGCAATGTTGACTAAAAACATAAGCATCAAGCACTGACAAATTTCGACGGTTGAAAGCCAGACCTCGGTAGCCAAGTGGTTAAGGCAGCCGCCCGGAATGCGGAAGGTGCGTGGTTCGATTCCCGCCTGAGGTTGTCGTCTTTTTTCAGTGTTTAAAATTTTACAATTTTAACATTTTGTTAAACTGATTGTACACACTAAAGAATTATTACTTATTTAAGACATGACTACCAGACTGATACAAGTTTCGGGTGCTATGTTCCCTCCCCACCACAACACCCGCACCGTATGCGTTTATACCCGTGGCGTGTAATTGTCTAAGCACAAATTAGTTTATTAAAAAGTACAATAAAAATAAGTACTTATACATGTTACAACAAAGCTATAGTAGATTAATTGATTTAGTACTAATCTCTGTATTTTCTTAAATTAAAATAATGTTTGCAAAAATAAATATTACATGTTCGTATCGTACAACAAAGCTGTAGACTACGCCTATACGAGCATAGTATGGGTAGAGTAGTATTGAAACCTTTGTATTTTCCATAATTAAAATAAAACATTTTGAAGAATAAAATAGATTTTCTGTTTTTTTTTATTACCGAAGTTCGTTTCCAATGCTATTTGAAGGTCATGTGGTGCATGAAATCTGTGAATTTTTCTCATTGTACGAAGAGTACAACTAGTAGTTGCCACTGTTAAGCGACCGAGAGGTTAAATGGTAATGTAAACACCTTCTTTTCTTTATCTGTTCCGTGATGTAAATAAAGTGCCACTCACCGAGACGAGGCTAGCAGCGCAGTAGGCGGCGCCCAGAAGCGCTGGCGCTGCGCCGGTCCAGCGGCGCTCCATGGCCGCGAAGTAGGCCGCCGTGAGCAGCGCCGACAGCACCAGCTCTGCGCCCAGCCGCTCCCACGCCGCGCCGCCGCCCGGCAGCGCCGCCGACAGGCTGCCCGCGTACCCGGGCACGCTCACGCTGCAATAAAAAAATACACTGTAAAACACTTTGCACAAACCGGGAGGGGCTGCAACACAAACAAATGACGAATGATGACAAACAAATGACGAATGATGACGAACAAATGACGGCATACACTTTGCAGAAACTCCTCAATAGGAGGGAAACTAAGGGCTCTGATACACGAGCGGCATGTTGAGGACGACGCGACAGTAGAGTTGGATACGTTGAGTATCAGTATCCGCTTAGTGGAGGTTTACCCCATGTATAAATAATGACACCAATTCAGATTTTAAATCCAGTTCCACCTGAAGTATTTTAGTAGTCAGATGATTAACATTTAAGGTCTCGCGTTCAGTTTTTACCAAATTAGACACGCGACGCGAGTCCACGTGAAAGAGATAGATCGAAACGACTAATCAAAATGACTTAACGTGCATTTTATTACTGGACTTGAGTTTCATAAAGCCGCCATCTGTCGAGCTTATCTTGACTTTATTGCTGTTTTAAGTCACTGTCCCACTTACTTTATTAATAGCACGAAGAAATTTTACAGCATAGTTTCGCTATCGTTAACGGAAGTGAGCAGACAGGCGATTGCGATTAAACCTTTTAAATGGAAGTTTTTAAGTTAAGGTAGCTGGTTCGTTCTATAGGCTATCGGAAAAGGGTTTGCGGCTGCCCATGGCCCTATTTTTAGGCGGCTGGTCGGCCGTGCTCCCGAGGATATTTGCGTGCCGGTCAATAACACGAGGCAATGGGAGCTGCTAGCTTGGTTGGTTCCACTCGATCGCAAGACAATTGATTTTATATAAAACTTTATTTTTATACTTTAAAGTTTCAAGCAATCTTCTGTCCGTACCTAATAACTATAGGTCACATGCTGACTGTTAGATTCCGGTGCAATCCGGCCGAAACGTCGGGTGTTTGAAAAATATGAGGATCGTTAAACTCGGTTAAACATTTTATTTATAGTGAAAGTTTATATATGAAAGTGTCTATATTGCCACACCAGCTAAAGGGTTATCCTAACTAAACTAAACTATTGTCTATTATAAGCTTGCGCTGCAAGAGTGCTCTTACTCAGACTAAAATTAGATCGTTAAGGCAATAGCGGAATGGAATCGAGGCAAGAATCTATTGGGTACCTTCTTATTTGTTTTTTATCTGATCTACGACTTTGTGCTTTCTATGAATGAAATATCGATATCACTTGAAAAACAGTCGTTTTATAAGTTTTATGAACGTAAACTTTTTTAGTAGTAAAATAGTAATGAACAGAAAATGTTACACATGCCGAGTATATACACAATACCTGTTTAACTATTATCTTCGTTTTATTCAGTTTTAACCGATTTCCTTTTACGAACTTAATTAATTGGGTGTTTGTTTCACTCGTTTCTTTCTTTAGGACAATTTTTACAATTGTTTCTGTGGTTTCAAGGCGATATTGTTCTGGGATGGATGAGCATGTCAGTCATGTAAGTTATGTAATACAAATGGTTAGAAACTTTTTTCTTTCTGTATTTTTTATATCTTTACTTCTTTCATTCTTTCTTTATTTCTTTCTATAAGTAGATACCTAAAGAATTCGCAAGCAAAAAAACTTGGCAGCTTGATGCGAATATTTGACAAAATATTAATAATGTTTCACTTCTAGGTATAGGTATAGGGTGGATGCTATTTCTTGATGTCCAAATTTAATATACCAATGGAGACAAAAGGCGACCTTCTGGTACCTATACAGAAGTGTAAAGCATCTGCGATGATAAAATATTCGCTTTAACGACAACTCAGGAGTTAGTACCTCATTTCCTGCCGAGTGTTCTGTTCTATAGAAATAGGAGTCTCCGCTTTTAACTCATTGATAAAAAATAATTAAAGACAGACGCAGCCGTGCGCCGTAGAACCTTTTCACTGGATGATAATGAGATCAGACAAAATACATACCTACAAGGTCTCTGCACATTATGTCTCGAATAAAACTTTGAATACGAACGGTGTAGAGATATTTGTTAATAGGCAGGTACCTAAACTGTTTTAAATCATATTTCTATATGAATTAATAGTTGTTGTAATAAATAATGACCAAAATAAATAGCTCTGTTAATTTGCATCGAGACTGAAAAAGCACTTTAAAAAAAATACGTTTTAAAATCTCGTTGTATCCGGAGCACAATGTAGAAAATTGTAGTTGCCTAATGAAACAGCACGCAACAAGCCAGAAGATAGGTACTATACTATACTAGTGATTTCTCTCCTGGTGAATTGAACTAAGTACAGTCAGCATCAAAAGTAACTGAACAAAAACAAGGTGGCAAAAGTAATAGTCACGTGTAAGTGTCTTTACATACTCGTCATTTAACATTTCAGAATCATATCACATTTTTTGTGTTCATAATTATAACTGCTCTGTAATAACCTATAGTGACGGTCATGTACTTTTGACTCAACAGCTATGACAGAGAATTCTGGTCATTTCAACCGTAACAATCATTTGAAAATTTCATATGCTAAGCTACTTTTGATGCTGACTGTACATATAAACGGCGCCGCCTCCGCCCGCCGCGATAGTTGGAGTGAAGGCAGCCGCAAGTGTCCCAGTTTGCGATCGCTATTGAATTGCCCGACAAGAGGCAGCCACAAATGCCACAATTCAATCCAGAAACTGTGACAATGGGCTTCCTAGTCATTATGTGAAGCGAAACACGAAAACTCATCACGGCTATTAAACACATTATTATGTTGCTTTTACAGATACGTTATCTACTAAGATACCTTGGTACTTTAGACGCTGGGGTGAGCGAGGGATTGCTAATGTAAAAATTACATTGTAATTTTAGCAAGATAGAGATTGAATTGGATTGCCGTGGACGCAGGTTCGATTCCCATTTGAGGTAAATAGTAATTTCTTTCAACAACGCGTTCAGGGTGCTGATGGGGCTGGCGCGGGGATGTAGCGCGTCTGGCATGTTTGCCGAGGCTGGTGTGGACGGTTCCCATGCCATTATGCGTAAACGATGCGCCTCGCTGCTGAGACGCGCGCGCGCCAGCACCAATGGCATCCTGTGTGCGTTGGCTGACCGGTGGGAATTCCCTCTCCTTCAGTACTGGGTGTCACTTCATGTGAAAAAATAGTGTCGACCATTATTTGAATTAATATTATAACTACTAACATAGCATAAGGCAAATATTGGTACTAACAAAATATGGACTGTAAATTTTTAGTTTGAAATAAATGAATATTACTATTATTATTATTATTTAGAAAAATGAATAGTTTTGACGTCATAGTTGCCTGTTGAAGGCTATGGAATAATTGTTTTGAACGTAACTGAAGTAGAGGTATTACAATTCTATTACCATAAGCGCTTTTTTATAGATTTTTCTAATGTTTATCTTATCTAACCTTTTGTTTGCAACGCTATCCCATAGGCAGGGCACGTTGCACCTGTGTGTATGTGATGCAAATTACGTATTGAAATCTAACAAATTTTCTAATGCCTTTGTGTACCGATTACAGACCCCAAACGGTACGGCTACATTCAAATAAGCACACGAACAATATTGGATTACGATAAAGAGATCAGGTCATGAAAGCGCCCTTTTTTACGATTCGTGGAAACGGGCCCAAATAACAGATTCCACCGCGAGATAGCAAAATGCACAGGATTAGTCTCGGTTTCTACTTATTTTGTAAAATTAGAAAGGTACGTACCTACATATTAGACAATTAGGTTAAAAATAAATCTCAACAATTACCAATAAGTCCTAACCTAAGCCAAGATTTACTACTACATCTACTAGATTTTTTGAAATTACACGTAGTAAATAAAAACATATTCCGGCATACAGAAATACAACATGCATCATAATCATCCACATTTTATTTAGAAACATTTAAATAATTCATCACATGCATGTAAAACATAAGTGTAATACATATAGATTACACCCTTCAACGTTAGAGAACCCGCATCGACAGGCGAATGATTATGCATAATTTATGCGCGAGTGTGGGGTCAAGTGGGCACATCGGGACACTGCGGCGCGGCCCCTGAATGGCGACCAAATTGGGAACATTCGCACCTTATGGCGCGATGACCGCACTTTTTTGTGGCTATTGTCGGATTAGGGATATTTGCTTATCACGAGAGAACAATGGCCGTATTAGCCGGCCTAGAGCAGAGGGTCTGGAAGCACGAGTGGGATGAATGCGAGTTAAGATAATAAAAAAACGCACCATATCGTACAAACAAAGTATCACTTTATGAATAGATATTTATGGGATGTTATTTTGCATTATTATTATTATTATTATTTTATAACAAGAAGCGCTCGGCCTTTATCTCACCTAATGGTAAATGGTGATAAGGCCGAAGATGTTAGCGCACTTCTCCCGGAATTCTCTTACCGAGGAACTGACTATTTATTTCTAACTGCCTAAACCAGAACAAATACTACTATGCTATGTACGATATAACTACAATGCTAATAAAAAGTCCCACTACTTACAATTCCTTCCGCTGGAAATCAAAACCGGGCTCGGTCTGAGACGGCTGCTGGTGTAACTACTGTTGTAAGCAGTTTTAATAGGCAATACGTAATTCAGCATTTTGTTTTTTAAGAAAAAATGTAAGTATGGTTCAACTAAACACATACAAGTAAAGAAAAGTATAAAGAACCGCGAAAATTGTTAGTTGATTTAGTCAGTAAAAGCAAATACCACAAATTAAATTCGATTTAATCGTTCGTAAATCATAAAAACCCAACTACACGGATGATCCCGACCCCATTCATTGTTAACAAGCGAACAATTACATTTAATTTACGGATGCGTTTTTTAAAGTGTCCCAATATGGCCCGTTCCACCCCTCGGTATCAAACGCGTATCTTTTATTACTCTAAACCACCGCGACATTTGTTAAAAAACTAGCGAGAGGGTATCAATGACTATTTCTAAAATTTCAATTGTACTAAAGTGCCACTTGTCATACTATGGATTATAAATGTTATAATGTTTCACATTAACTAGTGGACCTTACTACCAAGCGTTAAGGTTCATTTTAAATTATGTTAAAATATTTCGAGTGAGGGAAACAAGCGCTGCATTAAATTTTAATGTGCGGTTGATTCGCTATTCTCCGATAAGTACTTTACGCTTAAATGTGTATTAAACTTTCATTTAGATAGCTATTGAATATTAGTGAAGTTGTAGAAAGTAATTCGGACAACAATAATTATATAGTTTTCCAGATAAGTACCTAAAATAAATATAAGATCCTAGGGAGTAGCAGAACCGCTCAAAACAAGCATTACCTTTTACTTCATGGGTAGTTTTGGCCACAGAATAAAATTTGTCAAACAAAAGTTAACGAAATAAACTATTTTATTATTAAATCACTGTTCGCGGTGAACCTGCTTTAATGTCGTTTACTATGTGAAATCATGCGACTATGCAATCTTATTAATATTATTGCTAGTACTTTTAACACATAAATAGACTGGTAATTCACACATACAAGATAGTCAGTCTAACGAAATGCCCCTAAAGCTATTCTTTATTTAATTTAGAGCTTCTCTACGATTTCTCTAATTTTAAGAAGAGGCCATTTATCATTGTTATTGTGAATGGAGGGCTGTGAGGTGGATTACTACCAACCCATCTCTTCCCTTGGGTGTCATAAAAGGCCACTAAGGGACTAAGGGTGGATTCGACCCAACTGGAATAAGGTCTTATACTAGATTAAACGCCGAATTTGTATGGACTAATCTCGGAGTAAGTCTTATTCCAGTTTGGTCAAATCCACACTAAAGAGTGCAAATTTTAACCGCCTCTGTGGTCTAGTGGCTAAGCCACCAGTCTCAGACCCGGAGGTCCCGGGTTCGATTCCCAGCGGGGGGTACATCTTTGTGTGCGCGGTTTGGTTGATGGAGGGCTGTTATGTCCACCTGGCTAGCTACCACCATCTTATCTAAGTCTATCGCCATAACAACTATATTTATAGCATTGTTGTGTTCCGACAATAGAGATAAGATAGCCAGTTCCTCAGTGGTTGAGGATTCCGGGCTCGTGCGCTTCCACCTTCGGCCTTATCGTCACTTACCATCAGGTGAGATGAAGGCCAAGCGCTTACCCGTTATAGATAAAAAAGAAAGATATTTCCAACAGCATAGAGCGGCGATGGGCTCACCTCACCACCTACCACGCACTGAGCACATTATCCCTATGCCCTATTTCCCCATGTGTGTGGGAAAACCTGTGCCCAGGTATTGGGTTGATGATGACGATACTACTTTCAAATTTGGTATTCCGATGAGCACATTTTGTCGACGTGGAGATAGAAAGTTCTATTGGAAAGTAACATTGACTAATCCATTTAAATATGGTCCCCACGCCCCACTTTGTGAAGCTGCGAACAGACAGACAATTTTGTTCGACAGATTCGAGAATGCAAACAGAGAAGTCCCCCCACCCCATCCCACATCGCAATTCGCATCTGCATACTCTGAGAAGTTCGCACCTTACAGACGGGTAGTTTAATTAACTATTGGCTTATCGGGACCTGCGTCGAACATCTACATAGGCGATCACTTGACGCCGGCCAACAAAATGCTACTTAAAACCGCACGGATACTTAAACAGGAACAAGACTATAAGTACTTATGGGTTCGTGATTGCAAAGTTTTCTTAAGAAAATCGGACGCTTCCAAGATTATTCACATTTCCAGTGATAAAGATTTGGTCAATATTAAGTGACTTTGTTATATGTGCGTTAAGCGTGTTAGTGTTTATTGTGCTTTGGTGCTATTGTTGTTTATGTCTATCTTATCGTTAGAGGTTGTTCTAAGATTTGCGATGTTTGAGGTTATAGTTAGTTTTTATATTTACTGTTATTATATTAGTTATAATTTATTTTGTAAAGCGAAGCCGAGGCCTAAAATTAGTAATAATTTAAGTATATTTTATGAAAGCAATATAATGCTATTAATTTTAGTTAATTATGTTTTAAATACGCGCACTTAATCACAGCATATTATCAAAATGTGAGGGGATTGCGTACCAAGTCGCATTCTTTTTTTAATAAGATCCTTTTGAACAATTATGATGTCTATTGCATAAGTGAAACCTGGCTTAACGATAATTTTCACAGCCCAGAGTATTTTGACGATAGGTACCAAGTGTTTCGTTGTGATAGGAATGCTTCAGTGGTGAGTGCAGATAGAGGCGGAGGTGTTGCGATTGCCATACGTAAAACTTTAAACCCCATACCACGATTCGAGTGGAGTGCACACCCATCTCTGGATTACTTATGGGTAAGTATTCCCTTATGTCAAGGTACTCCTACACCAGCCTACATGTCTATTCCAAATTTTTTACACATCTGCTGCGTATACATTCCTCATAGCAGTCGCCACGAGAGCGAATTGTTTACAGTCTTTGATTCTATTGGTAATATAATACAACAATTCCCAAATGATATTTATCTAATTACGGGTGATTTTAATGTGACACACGCCGATTGGTACCGTGATCAGAACTCCAGTTCTATGATAATGCATTTTAATACTAATTCCCTTGTTCAATTGACAGCTGACTTTATGAGTTTTACTAATCTCAAACAATTTAACTCCTCATTCAATTTTAATAATAGAATACTAGATTTAACGTTTTGTAATACAGAGATTAACGTTCAAACTTGTAATTACCCTGTAACGCCTGAAGATGCGCACCATAAATCTTTAGTGATTAACTTGAACCTTGAAACCTACTATCCATTAGCACAAAACATAACACACACCAAACTTTTTCATTAAGCCGATTATGACGTGATCCGATCTAAAAATTTCAGCCATTGATTGGTGTTCTAAACTGTGCACTCCTAATGGTATCGATCCTGCAGTCAATATATTTTACGACAAAATTAACGATATAATTAAAAAGCATATTCCTACTCGTAAAGTACTTAACACTGCTCGCTATCCCTCATGGTACACCATCCCCCTTATAAAATTGTCTAGAGAAAAACAAAAAATTCACACTAGGTGGAAGCGATATGGGAATCCTTTGGATTACCAAGTATTTTCTACACTTCGTAAGAGAGAGTCCAGCCTTCAGAACATCGTTTACCATCATTTCATTCGGTTTAGTGAAGACAATATTAAGAAGTGTCCTAAACTGTTCTGGCGATTTGTTAAATCAAAATTACCATCTAGTCATGTTCCTCAAACGGTGGCTCTGAATCAGCGTGTTTCTAATACTGGTGAAGAGACATGCAACTTGTTTAATGAATATTTTAACTCGGTTTTTGTTCGTAGTGTACCACGTCCAGCTGCCTATGATCTTGACTGCCCCCCCGTTAACTCCCCAGTCAGTTTGTCGACCTTGACCATTACAAATGAGGCTATCTATGAAGAGCTCAAAAGTATTGACACTAATAAAGGAGCGGGTTATGATGGAATACATCCTATATTTATACGTAACTGTGCTAAACAATTATCGATACCTATGTGTATTATATATCGCAAATCTTTGGAATCAGGTATCTTTCCATCGGCATGAAAACTTGCTCTTATCACTCCCATTCCTAAAAATGATAATAAGACTGACGTTTCTCAATAAAACCAAAACCAAAAAACCAATCCTATTCACTTTAATTATAAGATCAATAATTCATTACTTGCTCGAGTCACATCAATTCGCGACCTGGGTATTTTATTGGACTCTAGTTTATCTTTTAATTTACATATTGATTTTATAGTTAACAAAGCATTCAGACAATTGGGCTTCGTCCTCAGGGTCTCAAGACCCTTTAAGCAATCGTACACCCTTAAGCTATTATATTTCAGTTTTGTTCGTTCACTTCTTGATTTTGCTTGTATTATATGGAGCCCATATTATGCTTGTCACATAGCCCGAATAGAGAGAGTTCAAAAAAAGTTCGTTAAATCTCTGGATTTCCGTGGAAATCATGAATGTATATCCTATGAAAATTCGCTCAGCCGTCACTCAATGACTACTCTTGCGAACCGGCGAATAATGTTTGATCAGGTCTTTCTGTTTAAAATTTTGAATGGTTACGTTGACTCCCCTCACATTTTAGAAACAATTAAATTAAGAGTACCTAGACCTGGCTCTCGCTCGCAAAAATTATTTGTTGTTCCTATGTACAAAACCGTATACACCAGTAATAACTTCTTTAAACGTAGTGTTGACGCATATAACAAAATGTTTAATGATATGGATATATTTTGCAATAGTCTTACCGTCTATAGAAAGTTACTGCTTAATCATTTTTCAATCACATTGTGAGTACTTCCATTATTTAGTTTTAGTATTTTTGGTAAAAAAAAAAAAAAAAAAATGTTTTTCTTAGAATTACTTGACTATTTTTTTATTATTATTATTATTATTGTTTTTTATTTTTATGTTGGTATTTTCAAAAGCACTTTATCAGTATGTTAGTCAACAAGCTTTATGGAACTATAGGTCTAAAAGAAATATATATTCCGCTTATGTCAATATTTATGTACAAGACTGTTTGTTTTCTAAATAAAATAAAATAAAAATAAAATAAAAACAAAGTTTGACGCTCCGGGTTCAGGTTTGGATGCAGCAAATCGCTGGAACTTTCCAATTGTAATTGAGCGCTCTTGCCGGCACTATCCGCGGATGGCCCGTTTTATTGCTTTTTTCTTACATTCGAAGAGCTCGAAACGATTTCGTATTAATTCCGATACCTATTGTATCGACTGTCGTCGGGGTGTATTGTATTTGTAGATACGAAATTGACTTTGCGAACAGAATCATTGTGAAATGTACGATGCGCGCTTGGTGCGCCTGGGCTTTATGATAACCTGATGTAATGGTGGTAGCTAGCCACGTGGTCCTAAAATAATCGAACCCCAGACCACTAGGTCTAAGACCCGTGCGCGGTGGTCTAACCATTACACCACAGAGTATACCAATGGGTCGACGTGCTACTGCAAAAGGAAACCTCTGCACTCCCCACTAAGATTAGATATACACCACAGAGTTATTTGTCTTCTTATGAAAATAAAACACAAGCCATATGTGTATACTATGTGTCAGAGTGTTTATTTCCATGAAATATTTAGACAAGTTTTAATAAATAAGTACCGTCTATTGAAACTGCTAGCGGTATGCAAGTAACCAACATTGGCGAGTACCTATACATTATTTCCTGCGTGACGTCACAGAATAACTAATAGTACTACAGCCATGCTCATGTCTGTCAGTTAATCATAATTTCAAAGGGAGATGGTTTAGCCCTTTTAACGATCCCGCCGCGACCCGCATCGAACTTAATGACCAATGGAACATTAAAACATTCCTAATTGAAATATCCGCTGTGGCCACAGGCAGCGGAGTGAATCAATATTAATATTAGGTGCAACGGTACCCTCGCTGCCACGATCGACGACGACGATCAGCACAAATCAATGCTAATTTTCTCTCACATTCATTTGCTTAGTCTAGTTTTACTTAATTTCAAACTTTCAAAGGTATTTTTAAGTATTTTAGTATACCATTTGCCCATTTAAAAAAAAATATATAAAAAGAGTTGGTGGCAAATTATAAAGAAAACAAAATAAAAATAAAATAAAAATGTTTTATTTCATTATCAAACCAGGTGTTTACAATGTTGAGGTGACTTTCCTGTTAAGTATAAATACGTGTATCAGGAAGTCACCGTTCTTCCAATTTGTCATATCATAACTTACAGATAAGTGACATTTTTAATAAAAAAAAGACAAAAAGGGAAATTCAATTAAACAAGTTTGACAAATAGTAAAGACAAAATGTGTGTGTGTGTGTCAGTGTGTGTGTGTGTCATGTGAGTTTTGAAATACTCTACTAAGTTCTAAAAGTTCATGCCAGTGTAATACATATTTGTCATAGTAACTATTAAATAATAATAAATAATATATATTAATTAGACACATTATATTTAGTTTTAATATAAATATAATATATATATATATATATTTTGCGTTGAATCCTTTTTAATATGTGTACTTATATATCTGGATTGAGTAAATTTTCAGTATGAAGTCAAAACATGACATGAACGATTGCACAATGGGGAGGTCGAACCGTAACCCACCTTGGCTTGGCCGAATGCAAGTTGAAAAGTTTTAATGTGTTATCTTATGACACCAACCGGGACCAATGGCTTAACGTGTCTTTCGAGGAAGAGCACAAGGTTTTTTTATATGGTCACCCATCCGAGATCGAATCCCCGTGCAACACATGCCATCAAAATACTATGTTTTATATGTACGTAATTTCAATTTACGTTTAGTTTTTTTAATTGTGTATAAATTAACCGTGTTGCGTAGCGGTGAAAGAATACTACCACCCCCTCTCTTCCCTTGGTCATATAAGGTGACAGCAGACTAAAGACTGCACATACTACCAACAGCATAGAGCGGTGATGGGCTCATCACATGTCTCGCTGAGCACATGTGCAGTCGCGTTTTGGTGAAAAGTGGACTATGGTAGAGGACTGCTTTTGGCTGTCTTCATTGCCTAGTCTCTACCCTTCGGGGATAATAGTGGTGATTATATTTATATGTATGTTTTTTTAATCCGCTACGGGTAAGCGCTTGCCTTCACCTCACATGATGGTAAGTGACAATAAGGCTTAACAAGCCCTACCATCAACCAAAACGGGTACCTACACAATGATGTACTCCCCGTTAGGATTTCTGGGTCTGGTGGCTGTAACTAGATTAGACCACAAAGGCGGTTAAATTTACAATAAATTAAACAATAAAATCTGAGTCGGGATCGTAGCAAATCGTAGTATCGTAGCAAATAGTAATAGTATCGTAGCGTAGTTCTACCCTTCCGGAAAACAATCTTGATATAGGATAAAATGTTTACTAGAAAAAAAAACAACTATTCTCAGGAAAGCTCGAACGGGATTCGAACCCGTGAGCGCTTAGCGGTTAGAGCAGTTGACGGACAATCCAAAGGTTAAGGGTCGAATCCCGTTCGAGCTTTCATGAGACTGGTTGTTTTTTTTAGTAAACATTTTATCCTATTTTTGCATTGTGATTGTAAAAATTTCAATAATAAAGATATTTATAAGCAATTGCGACATTGTCGATTGTTAAATACTTGCAATAGTATTTCTTTCGAATGTGAGGGTAGTTCGCAGTTTCACAGTGACGTAATACCAAGGGGTTTTACGGTTTTACGTTTCACTCCGCAGTTTAGGTACATTCGGCCGGCGCGCCTCCCAGGCAGGTGTGTGCTATAATGATAATAATAATAAATCTTTATTGCAGGCAACAAACTGGTATATTGATGGTAAAAATACAGAGAGGCCCATATAATAAATACCTTACAGACTAACATACATACAATATAAAACATTTTTTGTTAGTATATAACTTATAACTATGTTAGTATTTTTTAAGCACCATAATGTGCTGCTCCGGTGATGTTGTCGGTTAATCTCCCGCGAAAACGCCGGTACACCACGCCCTTCGGCCAGAAGTCCTCCTTCATAAAGGTGTCAACCAGCTTGGATGTCGGGACTCGCACCACAAATGCCTTGAAGCTGACATAGTGTCGCGACTCTAGCGGCTCCACCCTCAGAAGGAAGTTGGTTTTCGTCTTGATGTACTCTATCACATCTTGCACGGTGATGGTGTGGTGCAGGCGCGACAGGTACATCGGCGTGGTCGGCATCGCAGCGCGCAGCAGGAACTGCAGCACCGCACTGACAGGGCCCCCCCTGTCAGTGCGGTGCCGCAACGGTTTTGGTTCGGCCGGTTATGGCGTGCTCTCTTCCTTTGGACCTTGACGAAACCGTCGTCGTCTCGATCCATGGCATCACGCTGAGCTTTTAAGCTGGATGCAGCAACAGAGGCGTAGTCACGACGGAAGGGCTTCGCTTGTTTGGTGACAGGCTCTAGCGAAGCTGTCACGTGCGGCACCGCGGGCGATGGCGCGGGGCGGGACGGCGGTGGCGGCGCGCGGGGCGCGGCGTCAGCATGCTGCACGGCACGGGGAGCTGGCGGCTGCGGGGCGCGGGGGGCCGGCAGCTGCGGGGTGCGGGGGGCCGGCGCCGGCGACCGCGGGGCGCACCGAGCCGGTGTCCGCGCGGGGGCCACGGCTGCGTCAGCGCTGCACGGCGCGGGCGACGAGGTCGGCGTCGAGAATGCTGACTCGAAACTCAGTCGCGGCGCATTGACGAATGCACCGCGCCGCGTGTTGACGTTTGAGTCATCGACGGCTGACCTAGTTACTGCGAGTGATGCGCGCAAACTGTCAATCTCCTTGCGCAACTCACTCACAGCAATCTGTGATGCCTCGTATTTCAGCACCACGTCCGCTAAGCCCGCCTTCATGGTCACAATGTCCTTCAGGAGGCTGGTTACGTCGACGTGATCGAACGTGACGGGGGGAGCTTATTTAGGTCCCTCGCCACAAACGTTGACACGTCGTAAGGGTCGGTCTCTTTCAGCAGCGTGATAATCTCCTGAAGGCTCTTCGGTGTCCCGTCGCGCCGATGAGACACCATTCGATCGCTTTTGTTCAGTAACCCAAACAAAAGTTTCTTGGCTGCAGATATGTCTTCCTCGCTGAAGCTGGACTTGCAGATCTGCACTGCACTCACTTCGTCCATCACGTCCAGCTTCTGTTGCAGGAAGGCGAGGAGCTCGTTTACCACGAGCTATACGCCGCCGTTAAAGGTTGCCGCTCGGCTCGCACGCTCCACGTCGCGCGACATCGCTTTCGTACTTAAATATATGTATGAGTGGAAACCCTACGCTAGCACGCGCTCCTGACGTCAAATCGACATCGCGTCAGCGTTGCTTAGCGGAATATGATCGCTCGGGTCACACGATAAGTTTCAATTTCGTGTGAAAGTCGTTAGAGAGTGAACCATCTGTACGGTAGTCCTATAAGTTATTCTGTGGTAATGCCGCTGACTTGCAAGCAGCGTATCAACTACTAGAAAAAAATTCAACGAGTTTTTTGGGGTCTCGGTAGCTTAGCGGTTAGAGCAGTAGACCGGCAATCCTAAGGTCACGGGTTCCAATCCCGTTCGAGCTTTCCTGAGACTGGTTGTTTTTCTAGTAAATATTTTGAATGCAAAAATTTCAATAATAAACAATCTTGATGTATAAATGTATCTATGTGTTAATTTCTCCATGAAAAATTGTCCGACCTATTGAATGAGGTGATCACGCCGTAGCGTGATTGAATTCGCGCTGGCGACGGTGATCGATCACCGCGACCGCATTAGACAATATGTCAGTCACTTCAACCCTTCCTTTCATTTCGCCGCCGCCTTTGCCGCCAGTATTTTTATCTATTTAAATAAAAATCAATGGCCACTAAAGTGTGTTCGGGAATTAATGGAGAGCGGTTGCACCTATTTGGCTAATTATTTATTAGTGTGTTCGTAATTGTCAGGAAGAAGTTTGTGTAAAATTTTTGTTTTGTAAATTCGTCACGAGATACAGGTCGCGGGTGGGCCGCTAGTGAAGGACTTAAATGTTACTATTGACGATGGTAAGGTAAATTCTTTGAATTTTTCGGTAATAAAGCGACTCATAACATCACGCAAACAAACATAGTCTACTTCAGATTTCTGTATTTCGCAAAATAGTAAATGTTTTAAAGGGTATTTTATAGATCTGCATACATACATACAAGGCTAGTTGGATTTTTATTTGTCTCTTTCATATAAATTACCTTCCTACAATGTTAAGCGTTTCATATTTTTTTTCGTACGTTTGGAATAAGGTAGGTACATACTAGGCCCGGAGCTTCGGGCTTCCGGGCTTGCCCTAATCTCAATCCCTGTGCACGCCACTGGCCGTTAGTGTGAAGATAAAAGGTTTTGAGTGGTGACAACATAGACCACACACATTTTATACATGATACAGACACCTTTGTACTGACTGAAACTAATTATAAATGTCTGCCAGTACGAAGACCAAATAGTTCTTTTTTAATTAATTTAACATCCACTAATCTTTAGCATCTATATTAATAAAAATCAATTGCCAGAATGTTTGTACGCGCATCATTTCAGAACGGCTGCACCAATTCGACTAATTCTTTTTTGTTGTGTTCGTAATTGTTTAGACAAGGTTTGTGTAAAAATTTTTTTTTAAGAAATTAGGGAAAAGTGTAAAAAATTTGATTCAAAAATTCCCATATAAAGTGATTAAGTGAGTGATATAGAAGACAGCAAAGAGGATGTAAGAAGATAATGAAAAAAATTGGAAGATATAAAAAAATATTTCCAGAATTGACTTTAGAATTGACTGCTTGACGTTATTTGACTTTAGAATTGACTGCTTGACGTTATTTGACTTTAGAATTGACTGCTTGACGTTATTGTTCTGCTATGAATTTTAACTAAAAGTTGACACTAAATTCATTGATTTTAGGCGGTACGAAGTTCGCCGCGGACAGCTCGTTTTAGATAAATATTACAACCCCAAAATTCAGGTTTTGAATATAAGCTTAATGAAGCAATTGTTATCGTATTATTTATTTAATTTCAGAGGCAGATCACGAATCGGCTGGTTCCGTGAAATTGAAAAATAACAAAAAAAGAGAAATCGATACTGTAAGAAACACAACATTAAGTGTAGCAGGAAGGTTCTATATCAAGTAACACAATATCCTGGAGGCATGCAAACAAATGGATTAAGTTCGGTATAAATTATCGTCCCGCGAGCACCGGGAATACTCGTACGAACTATTCTCTCAAACTTTATGGTACAGCCAGATAAACTAGCGTGCTTTGCGAACCTACTTACATATACAATTACTTGTGACTGTAAGTTCTCATGAGTGTTTCAATATACTTTATTTAGTGCATAACTTGTGAAGCAGTCTCTTTACAAAGAATACAGATATCATTATTTTAAGGGTCTGTGTGTAAGATTTTACAACAACGTACCAAATGATATTCAAAAATTCGATGTTAATAAATTTAAATTTAAAATTAAAGAAAAGCTTTATTAAAAAGCTTATTATATAGTGCCATTACACAGAAGACAAAACAGCTTGGGTCTGAAATGCTCCAAGTAGGTACTCCAACAGCTATTTCTAAATGTCTATAATTAATTAATACATTGTATTGTAGTATTGTATTGCATTATTTATTATTTTTGCAATTCTTATTTTGTAATTTATGACCAGGTAACGACATATATACTTATATTAAGTATATTTTTTTGTTTGTTTCTTCTGTGCGCTGTGGTTTCTTGCGCCCGTTCTTTGCCACAGTTAAAAAATTACGTCCAGAATGGTGGTAGGTTAAAATAAGATTTGGACGATTCAAAGTACTTATGAATTGAGTTTATTGAATAAATATATTTTGAGTTTGAGTTTGAATAGCAAATTACAAGCTGTGGTCCTTGCTTACCCCTCCGGGACGACGTGATGTATGTTGCAATACCAGATTCAGTTTTCCCGAAGTTTTCCTCCTGTTTTCCAGCATAATTATTATGTTTCAAGCTAATAACAGAACAGGATGTTATTTCTCTCGTCTGTGAAGAAAGCCGGTCTTGCCGCGACCCTTAGTATGTGGTGGCTCAATTGAACCACCCCCACAGACTGTTATCATTTTACCTATAAAATGAACGTTAAAAGACTGTTAGTGAGTAATTCACGATTGTGTAAATAATTTTCTTCCGTATTCTTATCATATTCTGTAAAACTGTAATATTCTATTGCTTGAGTGAAGTCGCCAGCGTGTAAATAGTTCCGTATCTAACTGTACCTATTTTGAAAAAGTAGGCATTTCGCTACTATGTCATTACGCGATTTAGTCATAATAAGAAGTAGGGAATATGAGATGTGGATTATTTGCTACGTCGGTTTTTTGTATTGTAGGTATTGACAGCCGGACCTGTTTAAAAACGTAGCTACACTCCGTTTTATTAATAATTAAGCCTTATTAAAATAACTGGTAACTCTACATTAGTTCCTTAGCACACTGCGTTAGTTTATGGACATCGACGTTAGTACCTGGGTTTTAGACGTTTAAAAACTTAGTGTTTCCTTTTCAATGTAATATAGTGTGATTGTTTTAAAAAACTAAGAGGCGTGTCGTGACTTTTCCAGTGATGATGTTGTGAGCGTAAAATGGAGCTTTAACCCATGGGGATCGGATGGAGTAGTAGGTTAAATGTTAATGGCATTGTTGTGTTCCGACAGTTTAGAGATAAGATAGGTAGCTAGCTCCTCAGTGGTTGAGGATACCGGGTGAAGCGCACTTCCATCTTCTCGGCTTTATCGTCACTTATCATTAGGTGAGATGAAGGCCAAGTGCCCACCTTTAGTGGATTAATAAAAGTTGGTTTAGCTCGACGGTCCAACACGGCCACGGAGACAAGAACATTTGCTTTTTCTGCTAGAAGTTTTTATTACTCATCGCTTATTTTTGATTGTTTGTCCAATAAAGTTAAAGAGACAAGAGCGCAATTTTATCTACGCGAGTATGAAGAACGTAATAAGGGAATTCATGAATACGCGCACGATACCGTATCATATTGGTTTAGCTGTCTTACCTGGTAAATAGAGCGGGGTTGAGCCCCAGTTATTTCCCGCGAAAATTACTGTGATGCTAACGAAAAAGAGTCGACTTAAAGAGAAATCCCGATATAATAAGATGTCGAACCACGAGCAGCTCGGTAATACAAACTTACGATTGATATTCGGTCGCTCGTCCTAAAGCTTTATGGTGTATTTACGCTTGCAATAACAAATTGTCAATACTTTAAGCTCAACCGTAAACAATTGCATTCACAGTGCGATGTCAAAATTGATGGACTAGTTTATTAGACACACAGCGCACGCCCACAAAATCATAACCCACCCGAATACTACACACCATATGCCCGAATATTCCCGCTCAACGAGCCGGCGAACTGTGCCGACATTCGGAATAGAAATCGCAATCACACAATAACCCGACCGAACACTCATTTGGAACGTGTTTTTGGTGTCATATTTTTTACGAGACAAAGCTCAATATCGAGTAAAAGTTAAATGAGGAAATAGTTAATAGTTTGTTTATTGGTCCCGCGACCTTTCGCGTCGATGACATGTGTCGCAAAGGGTTAGCCAAGGGTCGGGTCGTGTTGTCTTTATGGGCGCCGCACAAAGGGCAGAGGGCACGCCGCCCGCTGCGCTCAAACTGCACATTTTGCGGTAAAAAGATTATGATTGGTGTCGCAACAATATTAGTTTGCCACACAGCTGTTGCATATAAACGTCGATCAGAAACACTTAAGTACACTTTTTCTACATATATATATACATTGACTACTTATTTACTTATGTCACTTTATTGGTGGTTCTATTAGGTACTATTGGCGTTTCGTAACACTTTGTTCCGCGCTAATATAAGATAAAGGAAATGTTTTAGTTAGTATTTTTTTAAACATAATTAGTCCAAACGGGAAATTTTAGGTACATATCCACTATTTTCCTGTTTATGCAAAAAAAAGACAGTATCAGGTTTAAGCCAAATTTAAGTTTGACAAAAAGTTGTGTACCTTATATGAACTTGTTTATTATACTGAAATAAACTATAATGAATAACTTCAACACAGCATGCCCTCGCACGCGCTGGCTGTGTTAAATATGTTTGTGTAGTTCGCTGGGATTTTTGCCAACAGTAGATTTTTTCAAATTATGCAAAGTATTTCCCAAGTCGGCGTTTTATGACGTAAAAGCTTTTCCCGGTATGTGGAGGCCCCTCCAGTCCATTGAATAAATATCACGGGCCGTAACTCCCGCTTTGTCTCTGTAGACACGTTCATTTTGCTAGGAGATATTCAAGGAAAAACTAGATCAATGAAAAAAATATTAAGATTTTCCGGTACCATAATATTATAATGACTTTATTATAAATCGGATAATACTATTTTTTCAACATTTCCACCAGAAGTAATTGAACCAATTTCATATATGGTGGTTCTATATTTTTAAGACGTCATAGTCATTATAGGCTTCCCATTGCTGGGTTAAGGCCATAAGGCTTTACCTTAAGGTAATAATAATAATTAAGCAATAAAAGATAAGGGAAAACGTGACTAACGTAAACGTAAACCATTTTTAATTTTTTTGTAATTATAATGCCCAAATAAACTCGAAGATTTTTACGTTACAAAATGTTAAAAAAAAGTTTTTTTTAACATTTTGTAACGTAACCTAATTATTTGTAAATTATATCAGCCAGTCGCACAAAATCCGACAATCAAACCAACTATGCGCAGTTGTTGGACTTAAATATTTAGTATTTAAAACACTTTCCTCCCTCTTTACCAAAGGAGGTAGTATAAAAACAAGAATTATTTTATTTAAATATTTAAGTTGTGACGTTGTTGCTCAGAGCATCCCTCAAAGGAGAGCTTCGCCAAACAAAGTTAGCCACTTAGCGCTCGAGTTTGCTTGTAAACAAGTACGCAATTGACGTTCATAAAGAAATTGTATTTACCTCAAAGGGGAAAGTTTGTGCTAAGACTTCTAGCCTTATTATTATTTTCTTTATTTAAAATTTTCTAACCTGTCTAAAATAATTGTAATGGGCTATTTTTGTAGGTGAAGTCATGAAAAAAATACTAAACATAATTGTTGTAGGTTGTGATTTGTAAAAATGTGAAAATCTAAACAATTTTTGGTCCAATAAACGTAACGTATCAATAATAGGTATATCAGATCTTTGGGGATCAATGACATTGAGATAAGAAATACACTTGCTGAGTTTTTTCAGTTTCTTTTCAGAACAAGGTCACCCGTCCCATAGATTTACGAACCGATGTGTATGGCGAATCAATAGTGATATATAAATTGACCTTTTTTGATCACTTTATATTATTGACTGAAATGAACAGTTTCTGCCGGTCCACAAAACCATGACAAAGTCATAGTGTTTTTTTGCAAAAACCATGACAGTCGCTCACAAAGAGACGCATCATTTTATAACGTTATATACGTGGCTAACTTTAAACACCGTTCTGTAGTATAGCCGTTTGGATTTTGAGTTTAAAATAAAAAAAGAGATACAAAAAAATATTTCGAAAAAAAATATAATTATCTTTACAATTTCTTTTAACGTAAACTGTACGTTCGTCGCCTCGTCTCCAAATCGCGGTCGCGTTCCTGCGGGTGACGTCTCAAGATTAATGTGTGTGGTTAAAGGAGTCCCTTGTTATCTGCGCATCCATCCCGCCGCTAAAACTCAAATGGCCGCCATTTATTTACAGCATTTTGTGGTTCACAGCGAAACTTGGCTAATAAATTATTGTGTAAAGTTATATACACCATCGACGGTAGCCGGTAATGGATCTTTTGTTCGGCCCAGTAACTTGTTAACCCATTCTGAGTCGGCTGACGTTTCTGGGCCGCCCGACCTGGCTAACATGGTTACGAGCCGAGTTCTCAACTTGCCGGCGCATACGTGATGTCGGTGCAACTGCCTATTGGAACACACTGTGCAGTTTTTGTTTATTCTAATTGCTTTCGAGTTGCCTCGGCTGAATGCTAATTCCCTGTGTAATCTTGCTGAGAGCTCGCGTCATTTAATTTTGTGAGATGTTTAGCATCGTAAGTTTGTTAATTCGCTACGTTCAGCGAAGAAACCAATTTACTTTGCACAATGTAACAATATTAAAAATTACCACCTATGAAAGCTGTGCATAAATTCTTTGCTTTATTCTTCAGCATCAAATGTGTACTCAGACAGGTGGTTGATTCCATCACGTTTACATGCCATCTTTAGTTATTAAATGACAGAACTTATATTAAGTTAACCTTGTTTGAGACATAACATTATTGTAGAGTGCGAGGAATGAACCGTTCTATCTATCTATCTCAGCTTTTATTGCGTCCACCTTCGGACGTAGGCCTCCTCTCCATTTCCTCCATGCCTGACGATCCATTGTCGTCTGCATCCATTTTTGGCCGGCTTGTTGACAGATATCGTCCTTCCATCTCATGGGTGTGTCTGCCTCTACTGCGAGTATTAGACAAAGTAGGTACCCTATTAAATATTTTTAAATAACAATATTTAACCCTTCAAGGATCATAAGACCGCCGGCGGTCGCGAAACAATAGGTTTTCCATTGTGTCTGCTTTTACGGTGCTCCAAAAATTGCAAATCTTACACACTTTTTGTTTTATTGGATAGGGATAAAATCATTCCAATTTTTTGCACAAAACATCGCAATGGGTTGACGTTGCTACTGCGAGAGCTAGGGCGACCTCTTCAGATCTCTAAAATGTAAGCGAAACCAAAATTAATCAAAAATTTTGGTACTTATCAAATTTATGAACAAGACAATGTACTTTTAATGTACCAATAAAGAAACTGTATGTGAACGCTATAAAATGAGGAAGTTAACAGAAACAGCTCTGGAAGCATTCTTTAACTCGGCAAAGAAAAAATATAATTTTACCGTTCACTTTTTATGAAATGTTTTAAATTGTTGAGTTTGCTGGCTCCAGGGAAATGCAAACTGCTGCATAAGTAAGCTAGATTTATTGTATTCCTTATTAAATATTCTTTTGGTGATTCCATTAAAATTATTTTACATTATTTCTTAGTTGCCTTGGGTCAAAGTCTTTGTCTTTATTTGGTACCGTTATTATAATATCATCACTTCGACATCTAACCCGACTATAATTAAGTGCAAGAACCCCTCTTTTTGTCTATCTATGACACCGGTTGCAACGGACCTTTTTTGGAATTCCAAAGTTTAATTTTAGAAAGGCAAAGGCAAAAAACTTTAATGTGCCTTGATTTGGAAGCCCTTGCCGCTTGGCGGAAGAGAAGCCATTATAAGCACCGCAACCAACGGAAATTACTGTGTACGCTGCTTGAATATTTTGAGATTCAAAATCAGATTAGAGCTTGAGAATGAGGCTTAAGTCTCGTTATTTGTTAAGACTTACCATCATCATCATCATCAGATACTTCCTATACTGGATGCAAGGCATCTCATATTGACTGGCAATAGCAAGACTCACATGTTGCTGGTCCAATGTGAGTAATCCGCCCGTAAGCGTATAGTAATATGCTTCTCTAGATTTAGCTCTAACTACCCATAGAACATATTGTAGTAGACAGAAACTTAACGATGGTCTTATCGGGATTAACCCAAATCTAGATTAAAGATTGGTGCAAACCATGCCCAAGATATTTAAGTTCTTTATAAACTGTAATTGATGTAGCTTACTTTAAATTGAAAGCTCACCGCTCGTTGCATGATGCGGGCTGAAAGGATTAGGCGGTTTACATGTACAAGTATATACATATTTAGTCGTATCATATCAGCGTGTTGGCGTGCAGCTGTTCGTGACGCCGCGTCGGCTGACCGGCCTTTAGATTAGAAACATTCCAACTCAATGGACCAATTGTCAAATACAACGAAACGGTTGAGATGCGAACGAACTGGGACGTGGCTTGAGCGTGTTATATCTACGTTACCGTGAAACCTTATAACTTTGCCCGCATTTTTGCTTATTCTTAAGATTACCCAAAAACTATTGGTTTGATCTAAAAGTTATTTAGCAGTAATATCTAAAGCGCAATCAAAAGAGTGTTTTTATCAAATCAAATAGTCAAATATTTACAAAGAAAATGACAATCAAAGAGGCGTGCAACTTTATCTGCCATTCCTTACAACATTGCTCACACTCAATAACTCAGAAACCTTAAGCTCTACCTACTGTAATAAAACTGTTATAGGGTAAAACTAGAAAGTATAAAAACAACAGCACAATTTAATTACTTACTTAAATTAAATTACCTAAACTTAGAACTTACAACTAAAGAAAATAAACCTTTAAATTAAAGATGTCCTCCTGCTGTGGGGTTTAGACTGTATTTGCAAATTGTTATGTAAAAGTGATTTTTAAATTATCTAAAGAAAATGTGTTTTAGTGGTCTTATTTAAAACAAGGGAACGGATGTATTTTGTACAATTAATAAATAGCTGCTTTTCTTGAGAATCATCCAACAGGCTGCATTTTTTATTAGCTATATTACGTTTCAAAAAAATCCTATCTCAATGCTCTGGCCAAACTGGAAATAACACTTATTAAGTGAGACCACTGAAGATCCCAATATTTCACTAAAGTACAAGCCCGTAGACCTTTGCAATACCTAACTGCAGTGCAGTCGCTCTATCTACTATATGTCGTGTGTCTTAATATATGAAAGTGATTCTGCTCCCTTTTCGGATATTTTGCCCAAACATTCGCCCCCATTTATTAAACAGCTTGCCTAATTCTGTTTGATCCTATTTAAACACACAAACTCGCAGAATTCTCATCAGATTTTAATAAAACTTGCCGTTTATCTTGCTTCACAAATTTCTAACAACAATGTTTATTGAACACTAAACAATATTTACAAATATATATTAATAAAGCCTAAAAAAGTACAAAAAAAAAATAATTTAATAAAAAGAAACAGACCTATGCTTATTTAAGAGAATTATATAAGGTTAGTATTACTTTTACAAGCTACCGAGCGACGGTACTATCCATCTCCTTCGATCATATAATATTTTATCTGTAAGTCTAGCTCCCATATTTTAATTAAAGTAAGTACGTCCTTTGTTTTTATACAAGTACGGCAATAATTTATGATCGAAATTTAGAAAAATACCCAATGTTTTTCAACAATTACAATATTAAGTGTCCACTTGTCTCTCGTCGCTTGGTCCACGTAAAAAGGAATTTTTAGCGACAGCAACTACAACCTTATCAGAGTATAATCTTCAAAGGGGCAGGAATAAAGAAAGGAATTCGTGTTACGCCTCCACTCCGGCCGCGCCGGTTATTCGGAAATTAAGATCTGAACGACACCCACCATTACCGTTTCAAATAAATAAATGTAGCAGTCACGCCAAAGTGACATAGTACCAAATTGAGCTAAGCCTGATCTATGGATATTGACTTAAAGTTTTAGCAACTTCCAAGATTTCAATCCAATGTTGTGTAATTGATGAAATTAATTGAAGTATTCATTAATTTATTAATTAATTCTAAAATTCAAACCTTAGAGATCTAAGAATGGGAAATGTAGCCTGGTAGACTAATTGAAATTTAATAAGTATTTATTTACCGCTGTCCAGAGACTGTTTATGAAAGCTTTACTTAGGTATTCATATAAGTAATAGACTTACTTAGGTACTCTCATAAATATCCAGTCTTCTTTAATTAACTTCATCGTACATCCGTGGTCAATGCACATATGCTATCGAAATATTGGATGCCTAAAGTCATGGTATCATCATCGGCCTTTAAACGTCCCACTGCTGGGTACAGGCCTCCCACGTGAACAAAAGCACGGGGGATATTGGGCCATAACCTACCGCGCTGGCCCAATGCGGGTTTGTGGGTTTTAACGACTGTCATCTTGCGACGACAACCGGGATGCTTTCCGAAGCATGGAGGAGCTCGAGATGTTTTTAATTTGGTCACTCTTGCAGCGACCCGGTATTGCTTAGCGCGCAAGATCGCAAGCCGAACGTGCTAGCCGCTTCGCCGCTATGACGCTCCTCATACATGGTATAACTCGCGTTAATTGATAATGATGATGATTAATGACTGCTCTAATGTTGTAAGTAGGTATAATCAAAGTATTGACCATAATTATTTTAAATGTTACAAACATTACTGTCAAAAACGCAACAAATATAAAGAGTGAAGACATCCTATCATAGCCACATAGCCAGATATCTACTACCTCTACTATTTGTATTCTATGAAGTGAGAGCTGAAGCTGTAAGTGCCCCATCACACATACTAAAATCGTTGAGTCCCTTAAATAAAAAGCTCTCCCGTCCAATAAAGGCTGGGTGTTGATTTATTTAAGCCCTACGGTAGGGAACACGCGTCCCGCGGCGCCGGCTGCGCCCGGGGAGCCCTACGTCCATTTGTGAATAACTTACGCCCTAAGCGGCGGAACTTGGAGCGAAAACGTAATAAAGCGTACCTTTATTTTCTTAGTTCTTGTGATTGGTCGCGACTTTGTCCTCGTGGAAATTGAAAGAACCGAAGAGCTAATCCTCCTTTACTACTAATATTACTCGTGTAAATGTGAAAGTGAGTTTGTTTATTTGTTACGCTTTCACTCTTAAACCGCTAAACCCGTGATATTTATGTAATATCATTGGCTATACCTAAAACACCAAGTTCAGCTAGTTAGGTTACGATTGGCACCCGTAAATAAAAACAAACTGATACGGCTAAAATCTATTCTTAAATATATAATAATTACAATACGTCTACTATTGTAGGGTACCTTTATAAAAACATAATACCTACGTAACTACCACTATTCAGATGAAAAGAGAGATACGGAAAAAGAACATAGTTAACAGTAGAGATGAATTCAAAGCAAGTTGCTCGGAAAAATGTTCAGTACCTATACTTTTCACTGCGCGCTCCGTTTGACCTAAAAAAAAATCGGAATACACAATTGTGAAAACGAACGGACCGCTGTTATTCTAGTATTTCCATTAAACCGCCGGCGGAACAGCATCGGATATGTATCGAGTTCGAGTTCGTTTTCGATATCGAGACCTCATTACTATTTTATTGCCTCATAATATTCTGCTTCGTCTGCTTCGTTCTGCTATTTCCTTGCGCTGTGTAGACATCAGCTATAGTATATATTCTGAGGAGCTCCATAGCGCTGCGTTCGCTCGCGATATTGAAAGTTAAGCAACTTTTGTAATGCCGGATCTGGATGGATAACTAACTTTATAATAAAAAAATATCGAAAAACTTCTTTCATTCAAAGTCCTGATAATTACAAACACGACTACAAAAAATCAGTTAGTGCCGTTCTCAAATGACACTCCGTCATTAGGGGCAATTAATTTATGTTTTTACTTGTACTCTATTCTAGGTGAAATAAGCATGATTTTGTTGAATCACGTTGTACAAAAACAATATAACTATAGAATATATTTATAGGATTTAGGATCGTTTATCTTACAAAAAAGGTATACCTATATGTATAACGTTTGTCCGAATTTTCTTCCAAACAAAACAAGGGCTTCTCGTGACTTATGTCGGTACCTATGTATCGAAATTGGCTGTGCACGTGTAACACTGGGACGCAATATCAGACTGATAGATTGGCCAATTTGTTCCACTATCATCTTGGCATTCGTGGCATACGAATACATATTTTTTTTCATTATTCTCTACCAATTATTGGGAGATCTGACTGTGATAAACGGTTTTAGTTTTTCGACTCACGATACTTTACTTATCAAAAAGTCTCAGCGATCGCAAATTGTTGACACGTGCCAGCACGATCGTATTTGAGTGTAAACAAAATTCTTGGTCGTCCGTAGTCGGCGTCTCGGTCTGCGAAAAAGCGAGATGAATGCGAGGGAAATGTGAAAAGACACTCACGCCGCAGGACTCCGTGACATTTCCTGTGGCTGTCCTAGATTCGCTGGCTTCGTGGGAACATTCGTTCTACAGCAAAACAAAAATATAGAGGAAACTAATTAAATTTAACGGTACTCAAAGCACTTGTGACTAAAAGAAGAAGAAGATACCTGTACAATGCAATTTAATTAAAAAGTACACAGACTATTGTTAATCACTTTTAGAATACTTTTTTTCAATTAACACTTGTTTTTGTTTGTTTGTTTTTTATTAAACACTTTTTGTAGATCAATTTGTCTAAAGTGTTTCACTCCGTCTAGCATATTATTTCAAGTGGAAAGAATAAAAGGTTTTATGTTACATAAAGGCTTGTAGCAATACGTACCAAATTCTCTGTCTATTACTTCGATCACATATAAAAACTAAATTATCTGTTTTATATCTACCAATGATTGTTTTTTTTTATTTTAGTTAATATTTTTTTCTACATACACTCTTAACGCGTCGGTGGCCAAGTGGTGAAGCGCTCGGCTTGATATCCGGAGATCCCGGGTTCAGTTACCGGGTCGGGCAAAATATGTTTTCGGATTTTTCCGATGCATATCCCGTGTTTCTGATAACCAACCCGCATTAGGCAAGCGTGATGATTGATCCAATGGGTGTGTAATGTTTGATATAAATACTTATGATCTAACGCTCATTTAATATTATTTCATTTCATATAATTACATTTGATGTAACAGCTGACTTGATATAAAAAACATTTAATATAATTTTAGAATCTATAATTTCATGTGATATAATGTCCATATGATATAATAAACAATTGATGTAATAATCTAATGGTATAAAACATTATTCACATAATACTCAGAACCAAAGGGCACCATCCAAGAAAGCAAGCAAGCAGCATGCAAACAAGCATGCAGCATGCTAGCAATCATGCAGCATGCAAGCAAGCATGCAGCGTGCGAGCAAGTATTCAGCGTGCAAGCAAGCATGCAGCGTGCAAGCAAGCATGCAGCGTGCAAGCAAGCATGCAGAATGCAAGCAAGCTTGCAGCGTGCAAGCAAGCATGCAGAATGCAAGCAAGCACGCAGCATGCAAGCACGCATGCAGCAGGCATGGTTTCATTCACGGCTTCGGCGCTGCGGGCTTAAATTACACTCTAGCGTAGGGCAGACAAGTCTACGTGGAGTCGGTTTTGCCGCGATTCGTTTCTGTCACTAACTTTTGTGGCACAACCTTACCAAAAACACAAAGTATTAACTTTTAACGATTTTTTTAAAATCATATTGGGGTTTAAGCTAATTTTATTTTAAAGTAAAAATTATATCAAATGAAGTTATAGAATATGTTATTATACCAATATAGCTTTATAGAAAAAGTAGTAATAGAATATGAGTAGGTATTATATCAAATGACTAGTATACGTAATGTTGTTATGGGAAGTGTATATAGATCAAGAAAAAATTATATCCAATGAACGTTATGTCCTTTGTAATTAGTTCAAATGTCATTATATAAAATGATACGCACCCTGAGCCAATACCCATCTATTGTAGCGATGGCTTGGTCCCAATGATGGAGGCCTTTGCCCAGCAGTGGGACAGTATACACGCTGTACTTTACTTTTTTACTTTTAAACTTTCGCATTCCACTATAAACAAACATATAGATGGGGATTAACGTTAACTACTTATATTAAAGGTAGTAGCGCCAGATAAGTACCTACGTAGTATCAGTCACCCTCACGCTGCTGGCCTACATGGTGCCTCTTTGCGTCTCGTTTGAATGATCCCATGTCATAGGAAGGAGGAAAAACGTGTGCTAATAGACTACCATATTTTATAGGTGCGACAAAAAAACGCGCAGGTTCATCCACGGTTTGTTTAAGTACGACCATGTGTCTGAATGTGAATTCAGGCCGATTAGGTAGCGTCGTAAAGAACATATTCATAATCTTGTCTACAAAACGTGCTGTATGATCCTCGTACTCCTCTTCTTACCTCAAAAAGACGGTTTCCGGTTTCTCGGTGAGGATCACAATCGTGGTCTAAGGTTCAAATCAGATAATGTGCTAAAGGCTCCTTTCACTCGGTCCGGATACTTTAAGTATTCTTTTACTGTCCAAGCTACATTCCTTTGGAACAACTTCCCTTCTGAAATCCGTCACTCCAAGTCACTGTCCATTTTACAAGAGTAACATGTAATAGGCATTTCAATGTATGTTTAGTATATGATATATCTAGGTATATGTATATGTATGTAAACATATTAGTATATAATATTTATGTATTTCTTATGTTGTTTCATAATATTTATCTATTCATCAGATCGTGTGCACTGTCCTATCTCCTTCATTATGTCCATAAACCAAAGTTTGTCGCCTTTTCCCATACTAGTTTAAAGATGGTGTCATGTGTAACTGTTTCTTGTGTATGTGCAATAAAGTGTTTATCTATCTATCTATAGTCTCATGCTTAGTTTTTAAAGACTGCATAAATGTTATCATGAACGATTTTCATAAATAATTTAATTTGTTTGGTAGTCGGGCTTGATATAACAATAATTATTTTAATGGCACTGTTTGTATTCAACAATCAAACCTCTAACCTGCTGTGGACAAAGCCAGCGACCCGGATTTGATACTCAACTGTGGCACGTGTGCTTGGCTGGTTGACCAGACCAGCCTCCTGGCTAATTGTATATAACTTCAACATCTATCGCAATACCATTCAAGTAGTAACTAGTACATTAGTACAGTTTTTAATAAGCAAGCTAGCAAAACATTGGTAATTCAAAAGTCTGCGATAGGTGTCGAAGATAGACATTTAGCCCCCTGGCTAATTTCTTTCTAACGTCGGTCGTCGGTACGATACAGATGTTTAATAAAATAATTATTGAAATGTAAAAAAAATTGTTAAGTCTGTTATGTCTTCAAATGAGTTAAACCAGATCTGAAAATATACACACTTTCAATTAAACCCTTCTTTTTTAGTTTATGCTCGTTGGAAGATTTACAGTTACGTTACAATTGTTACAATCCAATTATGGTACAATTCTATTCATACAACCAAAAAATCAATAGAAATGAAGTATCAAAATACGAATATACATAAACCAGATTGATATAAAAGATATATGTAGTAACGTAACTCAACGTAGCGTTATTTATCTCCCACAATATGATAACACGTTACATTCACGGGGCTTTCTTATTGCCTACTCCAGCGTATACACGAATATGAATCAAGAAATCTCTAGGGCTATTGAAACTGTAATATGATTTCAGAGTTTCGGCTTCAACCTATTAATACATGTATATATACATACAACACATCAAAAGTTAAACTAAGTCTGAGTACGCTAAAGGATCAATTTATGTATGCAGGGCGCGCAAACTGAACTACATTACAGACATAACAGGCATATACTGTACAATACTTAACTAAGTTATTAAGTGCTCATGTCACGTACATAATATGATTAATTAATGCGCGAGAGTAAAAGGAATATCGGCTTATGGAATTATTAAGAATCAAGCATCCTATTTCATAACATAACATTGAAAGCTTAAAGGAGTAAAGATCTAAGGAGTTATTAAAATGTTGTCTACAAACTCTCTAGTACATCTCTAATACATCTGTATTTTTCTTTAGTATTACACATTATTTTAAACATTTGCGTTTTATTAAAGAAAATATTCTTAACAGTGTGTAGGCAACTGTATCCTAAGAACCTAACGCTGTTGCACGGTTTAGGTAGGTTCTTAAAACGTTATTTATCGTTAACGCATTTTTACAAGAATTATGCGAAGCTTTGATTGTGAAGTGATCTACTCTACAAGCATTGGCATGAAATAATGATTGAAAAAGAGTATCTTACCAAATAGGTTTTTATATTTTACAAAAACAAACAATAACACTTCGTCACTAAAAAGTTTCGCTATTGACTAATTATTCGTGTAGTTGTTGTAAAGAAATCTTTGCCTAGTGTTAAAAAAAATGTTTTTAGACTGTTATCCCGTTATCGGCGACAGCAGACAACTAGGCCAAAGCGGAACGTAGTGAACATCAAAGCAGACTGGAAGGGCGATCTGTCTGTGACTCACCCTGAGTAGGGTAACCACAACTCGTAGCCTCTTTGTGTCTATTTGTATATATTGGCTTAAATGTAAAGGCATAACTTCTTAACAAACATTAACTTGAGTTACGTTTATGAATAATGCTTATCGGATTAAGGTTGATTGTACCTTTTATAGTAATAAAGTGCACTAGTTTTTGGAAATCCGATTGTATGGCATCCTAAAAAACATGTTTACAGAATGATTGTAAAGTGTGTAAAATGTCTTATTTGTTTAAGAACATATTTTAAAGTATGGAAATGTTTAATAGAGTTTGGAATATAATGGAATATTTTATTATCTCGATTTGAGACTCTATAGCAAACTGAATAATACCAAATCAATTTGTTTTTATTTAATAACAACCCTTATATTGATGAATTACTATAATTGATAAAATCAACTATTCTAATTAAGACATATAATATGACGACACTTAACAAGCGCCTAGAGGCCATAAAGGATGGCCTTACTTTAAAATATTTATGGTAACCCTACATCCGAGCTGGGAACGCCTCGCGTTAATGAAACTTCTCGACTCCAACGCAACAGATCGTTACTCTACTCTCTTAATCTCCGTGATTACATGGAATTTAACGTTTCGTGTTTCGACATTTCGATAAAAGTACTCGTAAATGCAACGCTTATTTATATTAAAAATAATATCTCTTGATATTTTATTATTTACAACTTTTGACCTTAACCTCACTTGAAGTTCAAGCTGAAGAGCAAACGCTTCGTTGTGAAATGTTATAAAAAATTAAAAATATGTATATAAAAGTATCACAAAACGGAAAATACGTAATGCTGTAAAAAACTAACGTAAACGTCAGCGTGCAACATTTCATACTTTAAAGCCGTAAGCTAAATCGCGATTTACAGATGCAAACACGACAGCGTGCAACGGAACGATTTCAAAATATGTTTTTTAAAATACGATGGTATAATCTGTGGTATTAGAGTACAGTGGCGCGGGACAAACCTGTCGCGCTATTTAAATGCACCTGCTCTGGCGGCAGGCAGGTCACAACGTGCTTGAATACCAAAACGACTACAGCTTACCTTTACAGATGCGAATACATTGTAGTAATATTATAGAAAAAAAAGAAGCTAGGTTTCTACACTTCAAATGTGTGGTTCTGTGTCTACGCCCCCCATCAGTCTAGTTTTTGTCCTATTAAGACTTAATGGTGCTGTATGTCATAATATTGTAACGTGTTGTACTTATGCCAAATATATACATTTCAAAGTTACAGGATCAGGTACGAAGTACAAGAGACAGTAACATTCTTCTTAAGTGCTACTTAATTTTACGTTAAGATTCCGAGATAATATAATAATAACATTTTATGTTATTTAACAGTACCTACTCGTAGATTAACGAACCGATATGGTGTAGGTAGGTAGTGTGTAAGTAAAGCTCAATTTAAAAAAAAAAAATTTTTGTAAATCTATATCTACGAGTATTTCTGTGATCTATATATTTTATTTACCTCACTGTGAGATAATACTCAATATAGCAATACGAATACGAAACCAGAAGCACAACACCACTGCAATAGTTGTATTTTCCTTTAATTTCAAAGAAAACTTTAAATTAGGTAAGGAGATAGCACCCAACATATAGGCGGTGCGCTAGGTTGATCTCGCCTGAAGACTGTAAAACTTCTTGTGCAACTTTTGAAGTATCCGAAGTTCTGACAGCAAACGAGCGACAGATACAATGAAATATTTTATATGGGCTAAAGAAGTTAAAAGTTAAGATAAGATATATTTCGAAATTGGCATAACTTGGTTTTCTTTTTACTAAACGAACGATAGGATAGTGTTATTTAATGGTGTTTTAAGTAAACCTTTCTACTTATTGTAAGTACCTAATATATATTTAGTTTGTTAACCCTCTGGAACATCTATCTATACGATCCCCATAATATGATTCTCGTATGCAAATTAAATTCGGGACTAAGTAACGAGATAACAGAAAATTGGTTCAATTTAGGATCAAATTAAACACAATCAGAGACAGACCGTAACGTGCGAATGTGCTCCAAGTACCAATGAAAGCTTGGCATATAATAATAATATCTAAACTCATGTGTGGTCCGCTACTGTGAACATATTGTAGTGGGTATTTCTGTAATAGAAATTAAGGGTAAGTTCCACCCATGAAACTGAACAACTTTCCCCAAGAAACCTATGTGCAAAAATGACAAAAAAAAATCGACCTCATACTATAGTCGTCAGCTGATCAGACAGTTTTGTATGGGAGGTCGAATTTTTTTTGTCATTTTTGCACATAGGTTTCTTGGGAAAAGTTGTTCAGTTTCATGGGTGGAACTCACCCTTTATTTCATAAAAACGACTAAAAAATGAGGGTGTATAAGTATGCTTGTGTAACGTCATAAACCTTAACGAGAATATTAAGCAACGATAGAGATATGATAAACAAAAAATAGAGGCACTGTACACACTGTAAATAAAACTCAAAAATGGAGTAGATAAACACGAGTTTCATCCGTAAAAAGTAATTTATTTCAATATATTCACGTAAACTTTAGAAATCCTACGCATACCTTTTATACTCGACGTTTCGACCAAGTTACACGTGAGCGTGGCCCACGGGCTACTTCGGGCGGGTTACTGACAAACGGATACATGTGCCTTACGAAGCATGGAGCAGACCAGCACTGAGGTATGTGGTATTCATTTATAAGAATTTTTCCAGTAGGTATATACTAAAAGCATACCAACGAATGTCTATTACGTATTGTCTAGACTAGATAGACATCCTGTACAAACGATAGACGTAATTAATCAAGTATCCATACCATAGAGGGCGCATACCTAATTTCATTTACTATGTTCACCAAACGTAAATTATTCAACTGACAGAACATTAACATGACGTTTAATTAATAACAAGACGTAAGCAGACGTTGTTTGCCCAGCCACTCGTAAATTCTCGGGTGTTCAAATAGCGTTCTAATAAGCACATAACGACGCCTGGCACCTACGTGGAACATGGGAAAATAAGTAGGAGTGAGGTCGCGAGTTCTCACGGTCGTTGGTAGACTTTTTAGACCTAATTTTGTTTTGGTTCCCGACTACACTACGCTGCGTAAGCAAACATCAACGCTCTTAGCAGCGTCGATGAAAGCTGTCCAACATTACATATAGGGCCTTTTATAAACACGATCTGTTCATGGCAGTTTAACAAAAAGGGTTAACCATTTTTTTGTATAAAATCTGTGAGTGCGATTTTGTCTAAAGAATGAGGCATATCAAGGATTGATTGCTTCACCTACTTTGATAGTATACATTGTGTGTACATCCTTTGTTATATGCATAGTTATTGTGAAAGTCATCATTTAGGAAAGTAACCAAACCCTAAACTTGTGCCCAGTCACGCTGTAGCATGAACCAAAGTTACTTAAACCAAGTTCAACTTTGACTGAAACTAGCCAGCCTTTATGTGTCTTTATGAACAAAATTTTGATAGCATCATTAAAATAAAAGCCTGGGTTACAAATTTTGTAACCCAGGCTTTTATTTTATTTTATTTTATTTTTGGAATACGGTCTGCTAACGGTTGCTACATTAATAGAACATCGAAAAAATTGCACATGTACTAACATAAATGTGTAAATCAATAATAACGAATTAACAATATAATATACTAACTACTAAACTATACAATAACTATTGTTAACTTAATGAAAATAAACCTTAAACTATATTACATTTATATTTTACATGTAAGTACCTACTTAAATGAAAATGTCTCTTATACATAATCCTCCAAAAACAAAACTTTACTTCTGCCTACGTTTCAGAAAGAACTTTGAAAGAACTTTATTTTTTTTCAACGTTTCGTCATCTTTGAGTTCATTTGAGCGTTTTTTAACGCAAATAATCTAATATTACGAAACTTTAAAAGAGTCTTCATCAATTTAAAATATAAAGTGGTAATGAAAAAGAATTGAAACAAATCATTGAATTTAAATAAAAAGCCCGAAGTAAAATACATCAATCAGCTTTGTGTCAATAACAGTTAATTTTACCAGATTAAAAACACAAAAAAATACAATTACATTAGGAGCGCGGCGTACTGAAAACCCAATTAATTGGGACTTTCGGAATACGCTGTGCCGTGACAAAAAAAAAAGAATTCGACGTAGAAAAGTCAGCCAGCAGAGCGTACCTACGTCGTGGGGAAGTTTAATAGAAAACTCTCTCAATTAATTGTTTTAGACACGTTTTCCCCGATAGCTGGACTGGAATTCATTTAAATGGAAAAATCTCGAGCGAAAGGCGGACATAGGTTTCACGTTAGAATTTTTTAATATAACTCTGAATCTAGGCACCCATAGTAACTTTATAAGATGGATGGATGGATGGATGGAGTGACCTTTGAAACCAAATTTTGTGACTGATTTGCAGTGCTTATTTGGCATCGGCAAGAATACAACACAATATCAAATGACTAATAATAATAATAATAATTTTAAAATATTTAAATGTGCTCTTTTGTTTGTGATTGTTTCGCGTCAAAACAGAGTAACCGCCATAACGGGATCTTAACACATAAGAATTAATTAAAAAAATTAACATATGAAGCAGTCAATATACAATATTGACTGCTATATTGTGTTGCAATTTTTGTACGAGTCATCTTATTTAATCCGTTTATTTGCAGCTCAGCTTTATAAAGGGAGTAGCGGCGTAATACACTTGATTAAAGTTTCATCATGAATCCAGAGAAGGTTGGCAGACGTGCCACATTAAATACTTTTAGGAATGAAACGTTTCGTCTGGTTAATCTTACCAGTGCGCCATTACTCGGTTATTAGACGTGAGTCGTGCCTAACCGAGAATTATGGCAGTGGCTACGTGACTCGGGGCGACCTTCACTTTGTTTACCAAGTAAGTAAGGCATTTTTTCGACTTAATCAGGTACATATACAATCTGAATCGTATATTGTTTGTAAATTGATACATACTCTTGTTAACACATTATGAAAATATAATATGAAAGTTGCAGCGCTGCCTCTGAGTTTTACTTAGAATGTACGACTTTGAGCTTTTGATTAAATAAAGAAGTCGTCTATCTTCCAAGCTGTTACAAAGAGTTCAAAATATACATAATTTTACATTTTAAGTGTTGGGCAATAGAGTCTAGTGTTTATTTTAATATAATGCTCAGGTCTGCTCAAATGGTCAAATAGGAAGGACGGTGGGTAGGATATAAATACTAAATAAAAATAAACCATTTTCATTATCCCTTGTCTGTCGCGTTCTCTTAGAAAGAGATCTAACAATTGAATTTCTATTGTGTTTGGTCCTACGGTAGCTGAGCTCTTTTCAAAGAAAAATTAACACCACAATATAGTGTTGTGTCATGTCATGAAATTCAACAAAGTAACTAAAGTTTTGGGAGCTCACTGAAAAAGCAGTCGCCGCCGCTCCAGGGTGGTGAGAAAGGCTCGATCATTGGAATGGCAGGTAGGTACCTAAACATTTTATAAAGTTCTTAAATTTGTAAAAAGACCACTTGGTGGCGCTATTCTTATAGACATTGGATTTGGTACCAAAGTTTTTTCTACAAAGACTTGTATTGAGGGTGTGTTAATTTATTGTTTCAAACTTACACAAGCTTCTATGTTTTTTATCCATTATCCTTTTAAGGAAAATTTTTGTTTAGATGACAAAGTGATAAACCGTACGACCCTATATCCGTACTTAGGTCCTTTATTGAATTCCCAGGTTCCCTGGTCGGGCAGAGTGTATTTTAGATTTTTCGTGGTTGTAAACATTAACCTACCTACATTTGACAAACGTAATGACCATTTCGCATTACCAACTACGTTATCGTGGTTAAAATTAACACCTATTTGTAGCGATGACATGAAAAATCAAGTCAAATCTGGCCAAAGGGCCAGTGAGACGGTACACAGACTTTACTTACTTTGTAAAATCCTGCAAGGACTTATCTACATAACAAGTAGACGCATCTGCGTGTATTTATTTGTCTGCGGTAAGCATCGGCTAGTTAGCGGGGTGGTGGCAGCGTACGCGCCTCCATTATTTATTTACTCAGTTCGAGTTAGCAGGCGTGGGAACTGTGTGGGCCTTTGCCAAGCTTGTTGATCTCAGTGGACGTCTATCCTCTCTAGCAAGTAGGTGTCGCTGTGTTTAAGTTTCTAATAAGCGTCCCGAGTTTAACGCACAAAGATGTGGTCGAGACGAAGATCCTGCTATAGTATACTGATTTGTGCACAACTAAGCGAATTGAAAGTTTTGAGCCAGTAAATGGGTTAGCAACTTTATTCAGAAACCTTTTTAGCAATTTTGTTGCTTTACACGTCAAAGTAACAGGTTTTTTCGATTACGAAAAAAAAAGACAAAAATGTTCGACAAATAAGCGTAAACGGCCACCACAACCTATCAACGTCGCCGGCCCTGAGATCCTAATCAAAACGGCTCTATGTTCAATCATTTTAGTGGCTCGCATACCCTATAAATTACTGATTGACGGAAAAACAAGGTGAGGTATTATACTAATTATAAAATCTTTTGATTTTAAAACTAGCATGTAAAACGTAAACTAAACTAATAATAAATAAATAATAAACTTTCCTACACTCACACCAATTATCTAGACCAAGAGAAGCTTCGTTAAGAAACTCGTTAAATGGTTACTAGACAACGGATAAACATACTTAAAATACTTAAATACATACTTATTATACATAGAAAACACCCAGACCCGAGACAATTTAGAATAAACAATAATTTCTAAATTGACCCAACCGGGGATCGAACCCAGGATCTCAGAGATGGTGACACCATGTAAACCGGTGTACAAACCACTCGACCAAGGAGGTCGTCACGTACACAAAGCATGAGAGGTGTGTCAGGCAGGATTGTAGCAAGTAGAAAGCTGCGGTCTGCTTCACCATCATAGTCAGCCTATAAACGTCCTACTGCTGGGCTCCCCCCACATGTACAACAGCACGTGGTCTGCTTAAACTCCCCGGAACGGCCGAGCGTGACGTACGTATGCAACTAGAATTAATGTGCTCTACAAGTATTGAACATAATACAAACAGTGGTTCTCAAGTTCATAATCATACGGCCTGTTGAACATCAGAATGCCGGTCAATATCGCGGCGTGTTGGCTTAGAGTTAGAGCCGAGGGCGTGGGAACGGCCTGACTCGTGGGATGACCCCTCTCTGGCCCCAAGTGCCCAAAGTGCCCCAAGACCCCCGAGGGACCGACACTGTCGCGGTAAACACTTGCCTTGATGTTATCGGACTTTAAGGGTTTAGTTGACAGTAAATAGTAATCTTTACCAGCAATTATAGTTTAAAATGTTAAGAAAATAATTTGCAAGTACTTGTACCTAATTAGTAATGTAATAATACAAACTATATCTCGATTCGAACAAACACGAAATAAAGTTGCGGGCAGGCCACTAGCTAATCAATAAAACTTTAGAAAAGCTAGATTTTTTTACTTCATTAACATAGTAAAAGTACTTTTTTTATATGAACAAATAAAAAAAACTTTAGGGTTTTTATCCAGCGTTTATTTACTCTGCAGTTCGTACGCTCTGCTCAAAACCTAAAAATAAGACCATCCCCTGACAGATTTACAACGAGCGCTTTTATTGATAAAAATTGAAATTGAAAGCGATGAAATATCGCTGTGACAAATCTATCGAGAAATACACGATAATAAATCAACTTAATCGAGGTGACAGTGGAATATTGAATAATATCCATTATCGCAGGCTGTTCGAAGCAATTAAGGCGTACCTACTACAGGTATTTCGCCCGCTCCGCCGAAATTACAATGTCAAGTGTCAGGCTAATGCCTACAATGTTATAATTCAATTATTCGAAAGGGTGATTGAAAATTTTCGCGTTGTGAAATTGCAATTTCTTGCTACAATCAACCACGTATAAATTCGCATTATATTTTACAATATTAGACTTAACCATATGAACCCTGCCACGGTTCAAAACGTCAAGCTAAAATGCAGATAAAATAAAAACAACGTTATTATTATTATAACTTGATTAATGGCTTCGCGTTTAGCATTAAGCCAAATTCAAGTGGTATATATTTTTAAAGTACATATATTTTAAGGTAGATTGAATTAAAAAGGAGCATCACAACACGTGTTGTTGCTAAAAGAACACTTGAGAAAACCAAAAAAAAAACAACGTTGAAACTGTGTGTTAGAAAGGGTCATCCATCATAATAAGTCATAACTTGTATCGGTTCCTTGTAAATAACAAGGTTATAATTAAAAAAACGAAATCCTTCGATCACATGTAAAAACTGGATCCGAACAAAAAGAGTACCTAGTAGAGATGTTTGGGTACTCGTTGCGTTTGGTACGTGCGAGCGAAGTGTCAATGACGATGTCAACGATGTGCTCCTTAAAAAAATGATATTCTGCCGAAACACATATGTCGTCAATATCTTATGTCGAAACTGCCACTATTCAGCTACGATTATTATCTAGTTTATATGTGATCAGAGAGCTGAGTGTAAGTTTGTAAATATGCGAACGCTACTGTCGCGTTTGAGTTAAGTTTTGACAGTTTGATCTTAATGCTAAGGAAATAAGAACGAGAATCAAAACTCTTAACGCAAACGCAATAGTAACGTTTGCACATTTACAAACTTACACTCAGCTCTCAGAAGACAAAATCTTTATTGATTTAACGTAACGTGACGGGTTTGTAATTCATATTTTTCTTTTTTATTATAATAATAATAATAAAACTTTATTTGCTAAAAACATGGTAATATGTTTTGCTTTTAGTATACAGCATGCAAATACAATATTATTCAATATTTAGAATTATTTATCTATATCAATATTAGAATACTAGGTACAGTTATTTTTTATATTACAATATAATTCAATAATTTAGTAAATGTCAAAATCATTAATAATATATCATTCGATTTAAATAAGTATGTCATTAACTACTAAATGTCGAATTATGTTCTTTCGTCAAAAAACTCTATTATGTCATAAAAGGTTTTTTCAATTAACCATTGCATTAATTTCTTTCTATTTTTTTTTATTTTTTTTTTATTTTCATTTTAATAAATACAATAAAAAATACTTAATCTAATAGCATTACCTTAAACCACTGAGGTTTGTCTGTAATGCCTATGTGATATACGTCGGCGTTGAACAGGTATGGACGTGCAAAACTAATAATAATCTTCAATCAATTAAATATTACATGTGAACAAACAAAAATTAAAAAAAAAAAAACATACAAAAAATGTATTTTTAAAGAATTCTTTTGAGATTAACGTAAGCGTAACAATGAAAAAAAAATGTGTGTTCAGTTCTTTAATATATTTAGGTATTTTATTATCGTTCGTATACACATTATAAGAACACTTTTCCGATACTTGTCTGAATGCGGTATTTCCTTTAGCACAAGTTTATGAGGGTCTCTGTGAAGTCTAGAATTTTGTTGCGATGCATTTTTAAATAGCTAGTTGTGTTTTTTGACAAAAATACACACTTCAAAAATATGAAGGGACGGCAGCGGCAACAAACCCATACATTTAATTTAAAGTTATTAAAAAAAAACTTTCCTACACTCACACCAATTATCTTGACCAAGCGAAGCTTTGTTATGAAACTCGTTAAATGGTTTATTAAACATAGAAAACACCCAGACCCGAGACAATTTAGAAAAACAATAATTTCTACCTCAGAGATGGCGACACCATAAAAACCGGTGTACAAACCACTCGACCAAGGAGATCGTCAAATTATTTTATAAAGGAGTTCATTATTTGATTTTTAGATAGTTTTTTTTTCTACAGAAATGTAGGGTCTACCTGATCAAGCGAAGGCGGAGTCCACATGTGAAGAGGGTTAATAGTATTATCAGACAATACCCGTATATGTTGTGTTAGTGTACTTAATCTTCCACGACCAATATTAAAGCATGTTCCAGTACTTTTAAAGCACACTTTTAATTGTTTGTAATGTTTCTATCTACATTGTTAAGTTTGGCATTACCACCAAAGTGTGGTTAACAGTGTAAAGTGTCAATCACAAATAAGCCTGAATCGTAATCATCATACTTAAAATTTTTAAATTTTAAACACTGGAAAATGACGACAACCTCAGGCGGGAATCGAACCACGCACCTTCCGCATTCCGGGCGGCTGCCTTAACCACTTGGCTACCGTGGTCTGGTTTTTCACCCGTCAAAATTTGTCAGTGCTTGATGCTTATGTTTTTTAGTCAACACTGCTTCATCAAATCTTTGAAGTTTTCACCTCTGAGACTTTTTTTGACTAAAAAATATAAGCATCAAGCACTGACAAATTTCGACGGGTGAAAAAACAAAACTTGGTAGCCAAGTGGTTAAGGCAGCCGCCCGGAATGCGGAAGGTGCGTAGTTCGATTCCCACCTGAGGTTGTCGTCTTTTTACAGTGTTTAAAATTTTACTTAAGTATATTTAAGCGTTATCAAAACGCTAAAATATATATAAAAAAAAACATTAATCATCATACTTGTCCACTGCTGGACATAGGCCTCTCCAATTAGCGTTCAAAGCCGACCAATAGGTAACCTAACCTATATGTAACGGAAATCCCAACAATTCAGAAGCCTAACAGGAATGCTATATCGATTATAACCCCTCCCCCGGCTCTACTTGCATCGTCACTGCGTACGTGGCAGTTTCAGAGAATCATCGTTGTATAATATTATATCATTTATATGAGCTATGTTTATTCTATTCTCTTCTGTACTTGTTGACTGTTAACATTATGTCAGTATTTCTTACATTTTTATTTAAAGGGTAAGTGGTGCTGAGTGGAGAAGCTGTCGGCCTGGTGGTGGGTGGATGAGGTTCAATACCAAGATTTGGCAAGTGTGTGTTCAGATGTTCAGATGCATACTAGTACCCGAGGTTTGTTATCACCATCTCACAATGGAAAGCGTGGTTATTGCATCTAATAATTCTACAAGAAGCACATAAATACTTAATTATTATTATTAATTATTTTTTACCATGTAACCTAACTAACCTGAAACTCCTGATTCTTTTATAAAGAAATGTTACTTTTTTATTTTATTTTTTAATAATTCACCAACGTTTGTTTACACTAATACATTAAATTGGGGTGCAATAGTGGGATACCTCCTCGTGGTGCACCCTGGCAACGACTGCGCGCACTGAGCGTGCAGGCGGCCAAACTCCCACACACCCGCGCGGTGGCGGTGCCTGCCCATAGGCGTCTAAGGCGTCTGGTGGGCCAGCCGGGCAACTCGTAACCCCTCACTGAGAGGGGACGGGGACCTTCGGGTCAAGACAAGGACAGTCTATAACACCAACCCGGGTTTTCCAAATTTTCCATCAATACTTGGCTCCGTGTTTGCCGTGCGGTGGGACCCGTACACTGGGAGATGGGGATCCTGGGCGTTGAGTTGGCGGTAGTCCAGCGTTGACAACACATGTCTTTGGCCTCGGATCTCGGCCACACGGGCGGTCCCTAGAGTAGCCGTCTAGGGATCAATCGGCTTCGGGAGGGGGAACGGTGGTTCCACCTTCGCCCTCAATTGGCGAGTGGGTGTTCCGGGGGGCGACACCAGCGGCGGGCTCGAGGTTGGAGGCGTTTTTGGTCGAACACCTCATCACTCTTGCCTCAACCGCTGCGTGGAAGATCCCGGTCCGAGCGTCCAATTGCGGACCTCCCGCTATATTCTGGTGGTATGCCCTGGGTCGCAAATGCGACTCCCCTGTTGCGGGCTCCTGGAGAGTGGGGCGCCTTCAGAATGAATTAATTCACAACAACGATTTATGGCCTCTTTAACTAAAAATACTCGACCAAACCCCGAGCGCGAGGCGCTCACCATAACAAATTTGGCTTCGTCCGGCGATGAGGCGGACTTCCGGTCGCCCTCCTATGGGTCCCCCACGCCCTCCGCTGTCGGACAGCCCACCCCCTCGCAAACAGTTACATTATCCCCTTTGGATAACCCTGCTGTTAAGCAAATTTTGCAACTCTTATTTGACATTGACGCCGCCGCAAAAGACTGCGGCAATATTAAAAAGGATAAAAAGCAACTGATTCTTACAAACACCAAACGTATCAAGGATCTGCTTCTCACTGATTTTATTGCTACCACTCCCTCCGCCTCTTGCGATCACCCCGTCACTGTAGAAGCCGTCCGCCAGGCCCCCTGCGACCACTCCGCCACTGTAGAGGCCGTCCGCCAGACCATCCGGCAAACGGTGAAGGAGGAGATGGCTAAAATTAAGACCTCTGCAACCACACTCCGTCCGACCTTCGCAGAAATAGCACGCAGCCAACAACAAGCCGCTAAAGTCAAACAACCACCCCCTGCCGCTATGAAATCTAAACCGGCTATCATTGTCACCTCAAAACGCCCCGTATTAAACGCCTCAGAGACACTTAAAAACTTCAGATCCAGTGTGTCATTCCGAGACACAACTTTTGCCCCGGTCAATGTCAAATTCGTTTCTAATAACAAGCTTCGCGTCGAATTCGATTCTGAAGCACAGCGAGAAGTAACTCTCAAGAAGATGGAGCGCCCAGAATGCACAGTAAAGGCCGAACACTCCAAATCACTCAGTCCCATGGTTATTTTGAAAGGCGTGTCGGAAGAGATTCCAGCTGAGGAGCTGGTTAACATTCTCAAACAACAGAATGAACCTCTCCAAAACACTATCACCAAGGCTGAAGATCTTACATTTAAATTTAAACGGGCTAATAGGAACCGTAGCCTATATAATGCTGTTCTCATGGCTGCACCGCCTGTATGGAAGGCTATTACCTCTCTTACGAAGCTAAACCTTGATCATCAGAGGGTCCATGTGGAAAACTACGTCCCTGTTCTGCAGTGCTACAAATGCCTGCAGTTCGGCCACACGAAGGCTCGGTGCAGCCGTGAAAGCGTCATTTGCTCCCACTGCGCTTCTTCGGGACATGAGTTCCGCTCTTGTCCTGAAAAGAACCATAACAACAAAGCCCGCTGCCATAATTGCTGCGAACATAACAAGACCAATAATACCAAAGTCAAAATTGATCACAGTGCGACCTCCCTAAGATGTCCTCGTATTCTCCATATGCACGAAAAGATTCGCAATCGCACCAACTATGGCGAGTAGGTTCTCAAATACGGCAAACCAAGCACGCAAATTACAACTCCGTTGCGTACAGATCAATCTTGGCCGTGGCCGCAATGCAGCGCACGAACTTACTAAATACATTACCGACTCCAACTGCGATGTAGCGTTCGTTATGGAACCCTACACTTCAAACATAGGCCAGATCAAATCTATTCCCGGATTTACCGCCTGTCAGTTTTACACTAACCGACCCGTTAAAGCCGCTATCCTCGTCAATAACAAAATGCCACCCATGCTTGGACTTTCTCAGTTCTCCAACTCTAACCTGTGTGTCATCCAAACAAAGGATAGCACTGGACACAAATTATATCTCACTGCTGCGTATGTTGAACCTCGCAATGATGAATATCACACCTTAAACAGGTTGGAACACTTTTTACGCCAAACCTCTGGCTCAAAACACATTATATGCGGGGACTTCAACGGCTGGCACAGTTTGTGGGGCTCCCAACGCAATACCCCCAGAGGCGACGAAATGGTAGACCTCACTATCGCCCATGGTCTCACTGTCAGTAACATCGGAAATACACCTACCTTTCGTACTGTCACACATGGTACTCCCAGAACCTCAATCATAGACCTCACACTGGTAAGCAATCCTGATGATGTCAGGATCACCGACTGGGCTATAGATGAGGGCATTTGCCCCTCATCCGATCACTCAGCCATTCGTTTTCATGCGACTCTCAATTTCGACAAACCCAGCAAGAATCCAAAAACGACTACATTTAAATACTCCACCAACAAGATCAAATGGGATGAAATTCGTGAACGTTTTGTCGCTGAAATGCGATCTCGCCTTCCTGATGACCCTGACTTTGAACACTTTAACGCAAGTCAGCTAAATGAGTACACCGAGACCTTTACTCATGCTGTTCAGGCAACTTGCGATAAACTTCTGCAGAAATCAGCTGGTCCACCTCAACGCGCACCATGGTGGAACGACGCCCTCGAGACGCTGAAAAGGGCTGTCATTAGACAACACCATAAGCTCAGCAGGGCAGTTCGCCAACGACATCCGTTGGACGAACTGGTCCGGGAACGAGACAGACTCAGACGGGAGTACTCCAATGCCTTCTGCGCTGCCTCCACGGAGCACTTCCGGGACTTTTGCTGCCGGCAGAAGAAAGAGGACGTCTGGTCCGTCACTAACCGGATACTAAAAACTCGCCCTCTAGCTCACGCGCCTTCTACCCTTCGCCTCGAGGATGGCACCTACACTCGAGACGCTGCTGATACAGCCCGGGCGCTTATATACAATTTTTATCCCGACGATACACCTGACTTCACAGAAATGCAGCTCAGACTACGCGCCGAAATGGTTCAACCCATTGACACAGCGTACGAGCCGGCCTTTACATACAGTGAAATCATTAATAGCCTCGAAGGAATGAATCATAAACGAGCGCCCGGGCTGGATCACCTTACCGCCGATATATGCCTTCATGTGGCACACTGGTTCCCGGCTGAAATCACAGGTATGATCAACTGCTGTATGCGACTCACTCACTTCCCGAAGATCTGGAAAACTGCGACAGCAAAGATCATACCCAAACCAAACAAGGACGATTACAACAGTCTCACCAGCTTTCGTCCCATCGGATTGCTAAATGTCTTCGGTAAATTATTGGAAAGGCTCATTGCGGACCGGTTAAATTATCATATTAACAAATACGACACCTGTTCTAATAAGCAGTATGGCTTTCGAAGCCAGACATCCACTGTTCAAGCAATCAGCGCAGCACTAGAAAACATCGAATCCGCTAAATCCAAGGGTGAAAATGTCATCGCGGTATCCTTGGATATCAAGGCCGCCTTCGATCGAGCTTGGTGGCCCGCTATCTTCCAGCGCCTCCGACTTATCAGATGTCCCCAAAACATATACACGTTTCTCTTGAGCTACGTGGAGGACCGAGAAGTCCAGGTGAACTTTGTGGACTGCAAAGTCCGTAAGTTTATGACCAGGGGCTGCATCCAAGGCTCCGTCATTGGCCCAATGTTATGGAACCTCATCCTCGACGAGCTCCTAGTTGCGCCGATGCCGGATGGGTGTAGCCTCCAGGCCTACGCGGACGACGTCTTCCTCGTGGCTCACCACAAACACGTTTCTCAGCTAGAGCGCTCTATCAACCAAGCCCTCAAACTCATTACCGAATGGGGGGACAGCGTGAAACTGGAATTTGGCCCCACCAAGACTCAGGTTATTGCCTTCACTGAACCTGCTCTTCGTTGCAGACTTCTTGTTAATTCACAACCGCTCCAATTTGTTGATAAAATCAAATATCTAGGCATAATAATAGACCGTAAACTTCGTTTCATTCATCACGTAAACTACATAATTGATAAAGCTAAAAAACTCTACACCAAACTTTGCCTCTTTGTACGACCCACTTGGGGAGTACACTCAGATAATGTCAGGACAATCTACCTGCAGGTAATTGAGCCTATAATCTGCTACGGTGCGGTCATATGGTCGCGTGCTCTTGCATATCAATGCGTGAACAGGAAACTTCTGTCCCTCCAACGACTTTTTGGAATAAAAATTATACAGGGCTTCCGCACCGTTAGCACCGCAGCCTCAATCTCGCTGGCTCAACTCACCCCCCTCCCGGCCAGAATTACTGCCATCTCAGACGTCGAAAAATCCAAATTAAATGGGTACTCCTCCTTTTTGCCCTCTGATATCCCTATTGAAACACTATCAACCCCATCAGAACTGCTGCACCCATCTGAGCGGCGGGGCGTAGAATATCGAGAGATCTCCTCTGCCTCTGATCTCCCTCGAATAGGCGTCACTAGTGGCTGGCGCATTTTCACCGACGGGAGCAAACTCGATGGTCGAGTCGGTGCAGCCATGGTTATATACAACCCTAACGGAGAGCGGACGGCAGTCAAGAAGTACAAGCTTCATGATCGCTGTTCCGTCTTTCAAGCCGAAATGTTGGCTCTCCAAAATGCATGTGAATATATCGTTGCAAAAAAACTTGAGCACACATGTATACTTTCGGACAGCAAATCGGGTCTCTCCGAACTCGCAAATCCTAACAGCCACAATATGTTTGCAGTCAGCATTCACAGAAACCTCAATTTAGCACGTACATCAGGGCTAGTCGTCGAATTCGCATGGGTCAAGGCCCATGTTGGATTTGACGGCAACGAGGCCGCCGACACTGCTGCGAAAGAGGCAACTCGGCTGCACAAAACACCCGACTTCCTAGCAACGCCTGTTAGTCATGTAAAACTTACCAATCGCCAGAACTGCCACATGGCAGCAAAATCCCTCTACGAAGACCCTACCACCTGTATCCACACCAAACGCCTCCTTCCTGCGTACGAAGACCTCCAGAAATACCTCACTCATGTTAAACCTGTATTTGCTATCACTCAATTCTTAAGCAATCATGGCTACCACAAGGAATATCTTGCTCGCTTCCACATCGTTGATGACGACGTCTGCCCTTGTGACGGCACCACCCAACAATCTTGGAAGCACCTCCTTGAACACTGCCCACGTTTTGAGAGCAGACGTTTTGACCATAAACTCCATTCTCAACTGCTAAATATAGATCCCTTTAATATCATAGATGTTATCAATAAAGAAGCAACAATAAATTCTCTACACACATTAATAACATATATTGTCACACAATTAAAAGATTACAATAAATAAAGCAACGTGACCTAACAAACCAATGTTACACAATAAAAAACTTGGAATGTGACCTTGGAGTAGACCGTTAGCTCCGAGGAAACATACAGATCCTCAATTGTAAATTCATCAAAAAAAAAAAAAAAAAAAAAAAAAACATTAAATTACTTAATTAAGCTTGTAACATTATTTAAGTGTAACAATCACTTACAGGTAAATACAACATGTTAGGAATCTTTCAGGTTTAGGATAATAATTATAAACAATAATAATCTAAGAAAGTATCGAGACATACAAATATAAAACTTTGATCACCTCACCACAGCAATTCCTCTACGCTACGGCGTATTCAACACACTCGAGTTTCTTGTTTACTATTTCTAACTTTAATGTGAATCGCTACATTTGCCGTAGCAGGTGAATGTTGCTGATGCTACGAGATATTTTATCTATGCTACGAACGAGCTACGAAAGCTCCAACATTATTATTTGTGTTTGTGAGATAGTTTCGATTTCTTATCTATTGTAGTTATAGTTCGTACGAAATAATGGTTAGTCGTAACAGTATCTAATACTACCATATGCAAAGCATTACGAATTCTAAATAAAAGGTACAAACTGTTACGTAGTTATTACTCTTACAAGGGGGTGCCGCGCGAACGCAAAAAATGACATAAGTTTTTTATTTTATTTTTTTATTCTACAACGGATAAACGCTTTCCTTCATCTCACGTGGGGATAAGTGACGATAAGGCCGATGGTGAAAGCGCGCTTCACCCGGAATCCTCAACCACTGAGGAACTGCTGGCTACCTTATCTCAAACTGTCGGAACACAACAATGCTATAAACATCGTTGTTATGGCGACAAACTTAAATAAGATGGTAGTAGCTAGCCAGGCGGAATTAACAGCCCTACCACCAACCAAACCGAGCACGTCATTCTTGACTTGGTAAGTTTTACTTTTTTCTCTCCCTAAATTCACTTTGAAACTTGCTTTCCTTATTCTTAACATCAGTCTTACTATTTTCATTCAATACCCACAATGTAGCCACTATCATTAAATGATAGTGGCCTTTGCTCTGCTGTGGGGCAATAAGTAAGTATATAAGTAGCCTATTCTTTACTTTCCTTTTGTATTATTAATCAAGCTTCAACAGAGAAAACATGTAACGCGCTCCTAATTGAAACGTCCTCGCTCCCAGACTGTGTGATATCAACCCTTAAACTGGAAGATAATCATGTGTGTTGCTGCCCTAACGCAACATACACAAAGCCACCGTAATCCTATCCCTATTTTGGTAGGCTAAGTTTGTTAGGTCCTCCGGTACGCCGTTTTAGCGAGTACAATTTCATTTACACAGCGAAAACTAACCTCATTTTGGAAACAAAGTATTTATGACGTCATTTGGTTGTACCTAAGCAGTATAATTTAAATTCAAAATTAAGCTTTGTTAGACAACATTCTTCATTCTAGTATAAATATAAGGGTTTGTTACTCATTATCGATGAAGTATGCGATATATAAAAGTTCCTTACTGTTCCTGACTGTTACTAACTGACTATTATTTGTCTGCGAAATCTTCACAGAAATAAATAAATAATCTCTACCTATGTATGGCTTTCCCACATGCAAGGTACTTACAGTGTGTTTATATGCATTTAGCATTTCTGATGCTGCCTCCGGCAAATTGCTTTCCATTATAGGCACAGCCGCGGCGCTAGTGTCGCAGACGTGCCTGTTGCGTTTGACACATTAATTCCATTCTAACAACTTGCTAGATGAATTAGTACTGTTGTGTATATAGTAAAGCTACTAGGCTTAGCTCAGCTCAGTGTAAACGGTGACAGTTATATTGTTGTTTTAGTCACTGCTCCAAGGTAACATAACCGACTTACCAAATTAGATTTATTACATGTTCACCAAAATTATAGTTACTGGTAATTATTAATAATTTTCAATTTATTACAATTACCGTTACATATAGATACATAATTATACAGATCATTAGTCAGTTGCCAAACGCTCCATTACGCAATAAACTTCGCGACTGGCTAACGTACTGCAAAGAGGTTGTTAACAAAAATTAACACTAAATAGTATTTAAGTACCTTCAAAACTTAATATTGAAATGTTCTGAGCATTTGGCACGGCCTTATGAAACGTTAACGAGTCTGTGTAAGGACCGCGAATGCTAAATGACTGCGCTGCCTACGCTACGTTCGGTCGAAAAAAAAACCGCTCGGAAAAAAGTGTTTCTACTCAGCGGGCTGTTCCTGCTGCCTTTTTAATATTCCGCACTGCTATACTTCCGTTCTGCACGGGTATAAAATATCAAGCTAACCGAACCCATAGTGTTTCGAATAAAGCTGTGTTGTGAATGTGAAAAAAGTAATGAAAAAGGAGTTTAAATATGCGACACACAAAAATATACGTTTTCCCATACGGCTGACGCAGATAACGCGGATTGAATGGCGGATTAAGCTCGTCGTGGAAATATTCAAATAAAGCAGGTAGGTACAGTCAGCATCAAATTGAGGAATGCAACATATTGGCCAAAAACATTATAAACCTTAGTTTTATTAGCGCTTTTGTTTTAAATGCAATCGCTATCACGCTTAAGCTGCTAAGCCGATATTGATGAATTTTGGTATAGAGATAGATGGGGCCCTAAAGACGGTTATAGGCCACCTTTTTCCTGCGAAGTTTAACAAGAGCGAAGTCGCATTCAAAAGCTACTTACAAATTATTAATTTTAAAGGTTACAAATCAAAAACACAATGACAGGTGCTAAAAAGTATCTCCATACGTAATTTTTGATACTTTTGCGTTAATAACGTTAACTTGAAAAAAGAAACGACTCTACCCACCTGGGGTATACGTTTTTTCAACGTTTCATTATCTCACCATTAGAAAACCTGTCAACTGGCCTTTTGGGCCTATTGTCCTCAATGTAATTGGTGACAGTTAAAGCCAGCTCGAGCGGGGCGTGTATAGAGCGACCGCAATTACCATGAAAACTGACGAGTTTCTGCGCCGACCTCTCGCAAATTACTGAACCGCGCCGTCACCTTAGCCCGCTCTTACGACGCCGAATAACACAATAATAGTTTGACGCTGCTGGTAAAATTAATTACTCGACAACGCAGACTGCCTGTCTTAATGTCATGATAAAGATGAACTTGGCTTTGTGACAAGTGAAAAAAATATATATTTATGCGCGACTAATTATCGTACGTAGTAGAAAAGTCAAGGGCAATTAGCCTCTAGTCCCAGAAGTGGGGCTGGGCAAAAGTCTCCGTCATTGGAAACAAGACATCGCTTGATTCTAACTATAATGTTCTTTTTAATTGAACAAATCAATCTTCTTCTATAGAGTTTTGAAATAAATTCGTTTTACTTTTATTACTGGTATTTTTTAAGAAAAATTGGAGGTGAGACCACACGCGCGTAAAGCGGGATCCAAACCAATTAAGCGATGGTTGTTTTACTCGTAGGTACTTATACTGGAGGCGTTAAAAACTTTTATCGCTTTACATTAAACGAGTATTTTTTATTATCTTTCAACGAATAATACTTCGATATCGGCAAGCTAACGTTAGTTAAGTATAAATATGACACTTAAAAATCCATTACTATAAAAGTGACTGCCTAATATTGTGGATGACTTCCAACCCCCGACATTTCGTCGTCTGAGCAACTTGCTTTTCGAATTAAGATACCGAGACACGATCGAATTTTCGAGTATTTCATTATCACTCTAATTTTAACGAACATTATTCTTCAATGTTTTAAATTTTTTTACAAATAAATATAAGATAATAATCGATAAGATGAGATAGCTTTTTTAATGAACACAGATTGACTGACTCGGCACGTGACCACGACCTTTGCAACTCTAAACAAATATCATTAAGAGGCCTATTACATCTCGACTGTGATTTTTGCGTAAGATGGCCAATTTTGGCGTTATGGATCTCAGAAACAAAAATACATTAACAATTATGACTTATTGAATAGTGTAGAATAGCTATTGGAATAGTGCGTAGCGGCCTCGCTTTTTATAAATTTGCTTAACTTTTTTTAATAAACCCAAAATTGCAGAGAATGATTACCCTCATCGATTGAACTACTGTTCTAAACATGTGAAATAAAAAAAATATAATGTTATCTCTTATATAGTCGAATAGTGTGTAGCGGCCTCGGAATTTTTAGATATTATTGATTTTATATAGGAAAAAAATCTTATTCTAAACCAAAAAACTTCCAAAATCGCTAAAACTCCTACCTACGATTATATTATTGAGCAAAATTTATACCAGAGTAATTGTTACTTCATGAGGAATAACGATTTTACAATGAATTTATTATCCTATTTCGATAAAAACGATAAATACAACTGCAAAACTACTACAAAATGCGATGCGCCGGCCGTCAGAATTCAACTTATGCTCACAGAATGGAGATTTGTAATATTATCCACAAATTTATTATTCTATTTTGATAACAACTGCAAAATTACTACAAAATACGAAAACGGGCATTTAACGCAAAAATCACATTCGAAATGTAATAGGCCTCTTAAGATGCTTTTACAACGGTAAAATAATAATTTTACCGTGTTTTTACTAAGTAGTTAGAGTTAATTATCCCCGTTTAAATATTTTGTTTATTGCAACGCGAAAGTTTAAAAGTATTTAATATTTTTTACTGATTTTATTACTTTTGCATTTAAACGAAAAACGAGATATACACGTAAAATAAGCAAACAATAATTTATTTTGTTCGACGTGCATAATAATTAAAACTCAAATATTGTTTGTATTTCATATCAAAACTGGCGTTCGCTCGATCGATCGCGAATGCAAACATTCTGCACCACGAGTAAATGCTACGCTAGGGTTGCCAGATTTCATATTTTTTTGGGTTTAAAAATGTATACTTATACATTTTCAGCACATTCGTCGTTCATTTGTTCGTTTACTCGCAACAGATTTAAAGCTGAAAAGAATAACTAAATACAAAGTTACTCAATATTTTTAATATATATTTTGCGATGTTCCAACGTTTGGTATTTTATATTTGGAAATGAAATGTTTTGAACATTGTTCTGTTCAACGTTTAGCACAAATAAGTAGTAAATAACTATTAAAAAATAAGGAAAATATCTTTGAGAAGCAGAGAGGAAGTAGCTAAGTCTGGCAGCCCTTTACTCCTTATTCAAATAGAGTGACATGTCTGTGAAACGATAGGAAAGTGCTTTGATTAGTTAATGTTGACGCAATTTATCTGGGGCCGGCGGCGACGACGGTTTCTGGGGAACAGACGAGCAATATTGGCTTTGCCGGAGTTATCTTGAAGAGTGACACACCGGTACTATTTTATTTGGTAACATAATATGCTTTGTGAAGTCTTATACTATTGTGCTACTACGAGTATGTACATGATTTATTAAAAGAAAATCTATAGCACAGTTTTAGGTTTATGACGTCTCTACCTTTTTTAGTGTGTTGGTTTAACCCTTTAACAGGCACAGCATGTTAAAAAGCATGTTAATTTTTTTTTATTGGTTTTCGACCTTATGTTCAGGGAATAAAGTTCAAAATATGGTGGTCGCTATAAGATCACTGCGGCGGGTTGGGTTGGTGATCGCAAATCTATGCATCGAAAAATCCGAAACACTTTGCTTGACCTGGGAATTGAACCAGGGACCTCCGTATATCGAGCTGAGCGCTCGACGTTCGACGAGCTTTCTAAAAGCTTTGCATAACAACTTCGATAATGTTATGAGAAGATTTATCCTCGGCCGTTATGGATCACAGTGGTCACCATTACCCAGAACTTAACATAATGACGGTCAAACGTCTTCGAAGAATTGTTATCGTCAAATATATGGGTACCTACCGGATAAGGTCGGCGCGAGCAAATAAATTCAATGTGGTCTGACAATATCACAATAACTATACCTATGTCACTGTCATTCTAGCCGAAGCCGTGAGAAATTTTATAAAAGTAGCTGATAAGTGACTTATTTGGTTGCCAATGTTTGCTGTCCTTCATACAAAAACGACGGAAATCCAGAAATAAATAAATGACTTTGGCCTGAACAGAGTGAGATGACCTACTTTTTCTGTATTAAAATATACAATTAATTGGAATACAATTGCATTTTTAGTTAGGGTGCGTCAATGAAACTGCCGGAGTGAAACAAAATAAGAAGATAACAAAATAAGAAGATAGAACTTTCAAAGAAAACGCGACAGTAGGTACACACAAAATTCCTAATTACTTAAATATTTGTGTTAACTCAGCGCTGTTAAGACTGGAACGTTTAGTTTGAGTTTTCCTTAAGGGAAGAATTTAATTTGCTTAAATTTATTTGCCCTTGTTGTATAGTTGTATATCAGGAAGAAGAACTTTATGTCATTTAAGTCTGGCTAATAAAAGAGCCAAAGAACAAGGAGGTTAATTAAAAGGCTCTAGGAATTAACGACTACTCTCAAGTTAATTATCGAAATACAGAAAACATCTCAACACAATACAACTGCTTTCTTTGATATTATATTATTTGATATTATTTAGCGACTACGCAATAAATTCACGCATGTAAGTGATTTTTTGAAGTCTTACACAGTAACGATGTTTTTATTTGATAAACATCATTTAATACTTTATTTTGTTCGAGAATTGAAAATTCATACATACTTTGTAAATAACTAACTAACTCATAGATATTACTTAAGTTCAATTTCGTTTGCTTAATAAAGGAAAATATCGAAACTCTATTCAATTAACTATACCTACACACCCAATATATTTATTCCTTTGAAATAAATTCCTATACCTCTGCTATCCTATTCGTAGATAATAATAGCCCTTCTGGCCACTCTGATCACCTGCGCATTGCAAACGACTCCTTTTTTTGTTGTGCCGTGTGCAGGTAAAAATTTCGTGCAATAGCGGAGAGTTCGACTCGGTGTTCTTTGAAACTCTTATAAAAGCGACAATGTGTCGTTGGTTATGTAATTTAGTGCAAATGTACAAAAGCCGGGATACGAATGTTACGGGGATCAATGGAGAATGTGTCGGCAGGTACCAGAGCTATTGTTACTGTCAGTATAATATGTGAGTAGAGCAAAAAATATTCAATTCAATAATTACAACTTATGATAATAAAAACCGAATAGGAAATCAAAGCTGATATAATTTCAAATTTGCAAATTTTTCTTTTATCTAGAGAGAAGCAATAAACCACTGCTCATAATTAGAAACAGTAAACTTAACCAAACCTTGTTTTCCTTAAAATTTTGGTGAACTTATTACGTGATTTATAAAGCCCCAAATGTAAGCTAACTTTTCCATATTATCTTTTAGGTAGTTGTATTTTGATTTGATTCGTGCCAATAACTTGTGCTATGACAAGGTCCATATTCATTTCAGTCATTTACTTGTTACATTGAAAAGTAATAAGGAAATGAAGCTGAAGTACATATAGAACTGTCTTAATATGTATAAACAGAGACGAAACTGAATGTAACAAACAAGTTGAGGAGCACCCGCCGCCGTGGAGTGCCCCAGCGGCGTATACTTTGCAAATGTTCAGCTTTTTCTAACTTGCACGAGAACTACTCGGTACATAAGTGGGTTACACTTTAAATGTTGTTAGCACCTGGTTGCACGGACAAATTGTGAAGTTGACGGGACAGTAGGAATGCTTTGTGACATTATATCATTGTGAGAAGTAATTCTTATGTCAGTTTGTAGTAAACTGCAGTCAGCGCGCTACTAGAGGAGTTTCATTAAATTCTGCTAGAACTTTGTAAATTAAAGTTTTTTTATATTTTGATCCTTATTTATTTTGGGGATAGCAGAAGGGGTTGCAATCGTGCAAATTAAGCAGCTTTTACAATGGTTTTTTTAATAACAATATTATTTCAAGCCTTTATTAATCAATATGGCCTCTCTTTAATATGTTCCGGAGAATACTTACTATGAACGATAAAATGTCGACTATAAAATACGGTTAACAGCCTCGAGTTCGACAACGCTGACCAGACAGATTGTATATTTTCAGTATCAAAACTTATCTAGATACTTTAAAATAAAACTATCGATAAAGTGGAACAAAATAATCCATTCAAGAAAATATGTTGACTGTATTGTGTGGGGTTTGCTCGAAAACTCCTCAGTCGTAGAGACGGGCTCCACGTTGTTGTGGACTTATGAATATATACGGTCATCCTGACTTTAATAGCTTCGGCTATTGCGAAGATTTGAATTCTTTTACAATAAACACAAGATTTATTAACTTCTCGAGGAAGTCAAGAGAAATAGAAATGGAAAAAGCGAACGTTCCGTTGTTGTAATATTTTGTTATATTACCCTTAGGGCCGCAGTTAGATGTATACTTGTTTATTATATGACAACGTAAAACCTGTAAAACTTAGCAAATTATTGCAAGTAGAAGTTGTTTTTACATATAAGTACTACTTACTAATATTTTGAACAAAATATACTTTTAAAACAAAAGAAACGTTAACTCAAGTTGAGGCAACGGGATATCAGCGGCCGAATAAAGTAGTTATCTGCGACAGTGAACCGGTTAAGACGATGCAAGGACATTATTAGGTATTTTAAACTGCAAGCGACAGTTACCTTTCGGGTTCCAAATCTGTGTACAGATTTGGACTAAGTGTACTTAGTCTTCTCAGAATTTCGCAAAATTCGTGCTAATAAAAATCTAATGTTCCCAAAAATTTCGAAATTTATTGAATACTTACTTATTTTCATTAGTTAAGTGACCTAGAAGTATTTCATCCAACATCTTCTACTTTGAACGTATATCAAAGGACGGACATTTGCAACTCACACTTAATAGTTTATTCTCCGTATTAATATTAAGTAGGTTGTATCGCAGAAACCCGAGCGTTACGCTCTCAGCTGGACTTCGGCCGCCGGCCGTTATAATAAGGACTACGTACTGTATCACAGATGATCTCCCTGCGGGTGGACTCCTACTACGGCCATATTAAAAATTTAAATAAAGCCTCGCTACACCGGTGTTGCTAATTTTATGGCATCATTGAATTACATTATAATAATATTAGGAATGATAATGAGGGTAAAGCGAAAGATCGGGTAGCGGAATGAGATAACAAAAGAACTAGGACGATGCTCTTGCCTTGCTCTAGTAGATATACACAACAGATAACGTGTCTTAGTTTTTTTTAAATTATTTTATCAAGTGTCTTAGTTTTATTTATTTATTTTAGGAACTTTTGTTTTTTAAATAAAAACATATCAGTTCCATCCCATCAAACCTATTTATAAAACTATGGTGACATAAATCTAAGTTGTTAATTCCATGCATATGTGTGGTGTGATCCATGTGGGAAGTCCCAGCAGTGGGCCGTGATAGGCTGATGATGATGATATGATTGTTGTAATGGCGACAGACTTCTATCTTAAGGTGGTATTAAGAATGTTTACGCATTTCGGTTTTCCATACAAGCTTCCAAGTCGACATTTTTAAAAACCAATAATCCAACTTTGATGAAACTTTGCATGCTGAAGTAAAACAAAGGTTAAAAAACGTTTTTTTAGCTGAGTTATTGCGATTTAAAGTCCGCTATAGAGAGTTAAAAATTGCAATAACTCAGTTAAATAAACATTTTTTTTTTAATGTTTTCAACAAACTATTTAGATCCCTGTGTTTTACTTCAGCATGCAAAGTTTCATAAAAATTGGCTAGTTGGTTTTTAAAAATTTCGACTTGGAAGTTTGTATGGCAAACCGAAATGCGTAGACGCTCTTAATCTAGGCTGTCTTAAAACAAACTCTACTACTAACCAACTCGATGTCTTCAGTTATTTTAATTGACTATACCACAGATTAAGTAATAGTTATTTTACGTAAACTATTTATATTAATATAATGTTCTACGTGTCTATCTATCTCTTCATCTGTAATTGCTTTTATTTATTTAACTGTATTGAATAAGTACCAACAATGACATTCCATTATCCTAAATACAATATTGCTATCATTTTACGCTTAAAATGTTAGCTTTCCATCAAAAATGATAAGGGTCAATCGTGCCCAAATCACGATAAAGCGATATTGCTCTCAAATGTATTTCATATAATAATAGCCTTTGCCCACGGCTTCGCTCACGTTAATTTTTCGCTCAATAAAGTATCCTATAACCGTCTCCAGGCCCAATCTATCGCTATAGCATATTTCATCAAAATTGGTTTAAACGTGAAAGCGTAACTAACAAACAAACAAACTCACTTTCGTAGGTTCTTATAATTTTAGTAGGAATCATATTAAAAATATAGGTAACATAGAATAAAACATTTGCAAGTATTACGATTTGCAAAAGATTCCGCTTGATTGGATGCTTGTAACTTGTAACCATTTAACCGGTATTTGTTAAGACAGTTTTATCATGACTATATATGAATTAGTCATGAATAGTCATTCATGAGCATGAGCCTGATCAGACTTGTACGTATAATAAATAAAAAGCTCTACAGATAAATACTAAGTACAATTTTTAACTAAATTTAACTGTAACCAAAAATGAACTTTGTTCTTTTACGAGTTGACCGTGTGAGGTGGCAGACGACATCACAGGCCTATCGTGCTTTATATCTACTGAAATGGCGTTTATGTTCAATCATGGTCTAGAGTGGAACAACACTGATGGTACATAAGAGAACTATATGCTATTCCTTCATAACTCAAGATGAAGTGTCACTACCGTCTATGCAGATAAGCAGCCGGCCTTATCACAGTAACCCTCGCGGAAAGGCCCCGCTTAGGGGATCAAGCTGTCGCCCACTCTGAAACAGGCTTTTAATGAATACTATCCTGCCCAGCCTCCACGAGTGGCAGTTACAAACGATCTGCCTGAAGTATGGCATCTGCATAATGTTAGCAGTGATCCTTTGGGTTGCATTGCAATACCTTTGTTAATGTCTTTGAAGACTAAAGTGACTTCAGGATGCCTTTAATGGATAATAGTGATTTTAAGGGAGTTTAAGATTACACATTTCGGTATCCCATATAAACCTCCAAGTTCCAAATTTTATAAACCATAGTCAATTTAATTAAACCTTTGCATGCTAAATCAAAATAAACTTTTTAAAAACGTTTATATATTCATCTGAGTGTTCTCGATTTTAAAAAGCAGATTTTAAATCGCATAAATTCAGTTTTTAAGTAAGTACATATACTTACTTAAAAACTGAACTGACTTTTTTTAATAATTTGTCCTTGTCATAAAATTTCTGTGAACATGTTTGCTGAATTGGTTTCATATTTCATGCGAAAAAGATCTACTGCGCTTTTATCAAGCTTATTTTAAGACAAACTCCTTCCAGTCCAGATCAACAAGATTGATTAAGGTCTAGTTTTATATTAAAATCTTTAGAAGATACTATTTACTTTTTGATTAACTTTGTTGCAATAAGTTTATTTTACATATTTAAAGTACTTACTTATCTAGGTACATGTAGGTAAACTTTCTACTTGTACTTTTTTCTTTGTTGTACATTTATTACCTACGTTATAAGTTTAGATTATTTTTGTTTTCAATGTTTTTGGTAAATTTTTATAATCAACATCATAGCTCTTTTTTATTTTATTCGTGCAAGTTATTTGACTGCTATTGTGCCTTTATAAACAAAGAAATACATAGATAAAAATTCAATTGACCGTTGTCCGTTTTGCTCGTGAAGACTAGAGAAAGCCAATAAGCTATTATATTTAACAAACTATAAGATTATGAAATACGTCATCGTCAGCATCACACTTATCGGCTTTTGTTTTTTTTTATCAAACTCTGACAAACATGTGCGGTGCACTGAACTTTGTCAGCAGATGGTGCGCAGGAGCATCGCACACGTGCAACGGAACGCACAACGTATACCGTAACTTTTTCAATTTCGATCTTATCACTGCAGCATATGCTTCAAATTGCATCAATAAATGCAGTGAAGGGTTCACAATCAAGCTGTAGAGGAAATGACAACGCTCGGCGTAATTTTTTCTTGTAAATTGATTTCTTTTGATACCCGAGCGTATCGCGTTTAAGACAAACCTTTCATAGTAACATAAGGCAACTTCGACTCTAAGGTTACTAACACTAACATTAAAAATCGTGTCAACGTTTTTATTATTTCGCTACAAATGTTTTACATAAGTATATTCATTTCCATTTTCCATTACGGACTTTTTGGAATCACGCAAAGAGGAGTTTTAGCTACAGTCAAATAGGTGTGCAATGTATAGGCGAATTTTAACATTCAGAGAGGCTTTCATCTTGATAGCACTTTCCATTTTAATACGAAGTTAATGTATTTCGACCGTTAACAATTCGTGTCTCTAGATATAAATTTTATAGATGGGTATAAAATAAATTATAGTTCTTTTTTTGTTATCATAAGTTGAAGGAGAACGTCATTACAGTTCGTTAAGCACACACATATCATGAAGTTAATTAACGCAGCTGTTATCCCGCGAATATTTTAATGGTAAAATCCACAGATAGGTACTTCTTATATTGTTTTATTATAACTCTCAATGGCTTTTTGTTTTGAATGAATGTGAAAACTTGAACCTCTTCCTCTTAATGGCCTTTACAAAGTTCTCCAAAACTATATTAAATATGGAACCTCAAAAGACGTAGTTTACCAGAAGAGAGGAAAGCTTCAAGTTTATTATTGATACCCACTTTGCCGCACTCAGGCACGTCAGGAAAACTAATAAAAAACTTTTTATTTATTCATCTTTAGATGTGTGTGTTTGTGTATAATATGTATATATGTATATGTATTTATATAAAAATACTTTATCATTTCTTTATTATTTTTCTCATCTTAATCTTCTTTTTATATATTTTTTTATAATTAGCCCGGCAAATGACTCGCACGTGGAGTGGAAATGAGAGTTGTGCGTTAGCCGTAGGCGTTGTTAGCAATTATTTATATTTTGTACTCTGTTTATCCTGTAGTCATAAGCATTTTTTTTAAATAGGAAATTGTAGGTAACTACTATGTAATTAAAAACGTTCATTAAAGTCTCTGAGCTAGACAACAAGAGCATTATTCATTATTAGAATATAATCTGCTTACAAATTAATAAATATAATAATCACATAAGAAATATTTACCCAGCAACCCGCATGGGCAGCGTGTTGGGTTATGTGTGGTCTAATCTCCATGTGCTGACCATGTGGGGAGGCCTGTGCACAGCAGTGGGACGATTATAGGCTGATAATGACAGTAATACCTAATTAAATCTCAAACGTATAGGTAGTTATGGTTGTTTGTATTGTATAGTGGATAGAGAGCACAAAATAGGGAAGAATGACAACATTTTAAGGAGACCTACATCCTCAATAATGAGAACGACTGAGAAGATGAAGAATATAAGAAGATATTGTAAAGGTTTCGTGAAGTTTGGTGTGGGTTGTTTCGCCATTCACGGCTCGAGCGGACCACTAACTGCCGTTACGTATTCAGCCGCTGCTCCCAATACGCTTCCGAGTCCCGATACGACAGATTCTGATGTTGTTCCTCAGTGATTGACAACTGGCCAGCTTTTTATTCTACGTTTGGATAATAACAATTTTTCTGTAAATATATATTTTGTACTTACATTTTAATTAATGTACCTGGTGTACAGCTATTTATTTTTCGATAACTTTCTTTTTTTCAAAGCTCCCATTTATGGGCGTAAAAAGTAGGACTTAGCTACTATTAGTAAAGGTTCTGCCTTTTAAATCAATATTATTGTCATACGTAGTAGTCGTCCGTGGTCGCCCCACTGCAAGGCAAAGGCCTCCCTTCCCTCTTTACACTCTTCGCGATTTGGGTCTTTTAATGTCGAGACGTTACAGTAGGAGTGAAGCCTGTCATCTTATTCTGGACTTGCCGCGACGCGACGTCTCCTGGCATTGTGGTATGGCATCACAGATATCAGAAGTGCGTGACATCTATACGATTGTGAAATACGTCAGCATCACGCATGTAGGCTTTTCTTTTTTTTATTAAACTCTGGTCGTCGTTTCCGCCCTAACTCGTCTGACATGTGATAGAATGTGTTGCAGTCCAGTTCCACTTCAGGCTGGCTTTTTGTCCAACATTAGCGATGTTTGAGTTGGAGCGCAGTATTGTGTTTTCTACGAGGTCTGACAATCTGACTCCCAGAATACTGCGCACCATGGCCCACTGGCATTAACTTGGCCCCAAATTTAGACTTATGCTGAGCAGACAAAGTATAAAAGGTGATGAAAATGTGGAGTTGAAATTCTTTAAGATTTAAAGGATGGACAGGACCTGTCATATCTTATGCAGAGCAGACGCAGCTAAAAGCAAAATTAATATTTGATAGATAGGCTTCATTGAAACGCGCCTTCGTTGCTATCTCGGCGGAGAGTGATCGATGGAAGGTTTACAATTCATTTATTTTTCATACATTGTCGTGATTTCTTTTATCTTTTTGTTCGGGGCAAATTGTATGTTATTAGTATATTTAACGCTAAAATAATCTCCATCTTCTTTGTTATGTTATCGGTTATGCACGTTAATATAATCCGTAACCGCAAAACAGATGTGAAAGGAACCTGTCCAAACAAAGAAATATTTATAAAGCCTTCTACCTTGCAATAATGTCAGAATCATTATTGTAACAACATTGTAGGCACAAAGCATTGTTAAGCTTCTAGTCGCCGTCGCTTGGGATACAGAAATCATCCAGCAATTAGCTCGGAAAAGACAGCGTTAAAAGCGCTATTGAAGCCGCTACGCATAAATGAAAATTTCTCCCCGGGACGACAAATTAATTAATGAACACGAAACTGATGGTAACGGCACTCTCTCGGGTGCAGTAGATGTAAATTAATTTATGTAGGCAACAAGAGGCTAGGCAGAGGAATCAAGGAGCCCAATTAATTTCTCTAGTTGATATTAAAATCCCTCGGCTACTGAAAAAAAGGTTTCTCGCTGACAAAATTTGAATAAAACTCTTACCTTGTGCAAACTCCGAATTACGCAATGAATGAGTAACGACACAGGCCGTGTCGCGTCGCAGACTCGCAGAGGTTGCGCCTCAACAGTAATTTTGCAAGAAACTTTTAGTCCTTTCCATCTCGAATTTAATTTCATTAGAGCCGGGCTCGAACGAAGACGTTTTAATCGTAGATTACGGCACTTAAAACTGCGCGCCTCTGTCGTGCCAAAAACAGTTAGATGAAATGTTACTTTAAAATGTTTCTGTTTAATAACATTTGTGGCGACATCTCGTTATGCCACGCCATCATGGCATCAAGCCTACTGCCGCCATGACAACAAAGCTGTTAACATAGTTGTGTTCCGACAGTTGGATTTTTAATATTACCCGTTGGCTTCAGGATTCCGGGGAAAGAGTGCTTTCACCGTCGGTTTAATATTAAAGCTCTTATGTGGTATAAAGCCAAATATAGCTGTTACGGAATTATAAAAAAGACTATGTCTTAGATTTACGACCTCCTTGGTCGAGTGGTTTGTACACCGGTTTTCATGGTGTCGCCATCTCTGAGGTCCCGGGTTCGAACCCCGGTCGGGTCAATTTAGAAATTATTGTTTTCTGAATTGTCTCGGGTCTGGGTGTTTTCTATGTATAATAAGTATGTATTTAAGTATTTTAAGTATGTTTATCCGTTGTCTAGTAACCATTTAACGAGTTTCTTCGAAGCTTCTCTTGGGCTAGATAATTGGTGTGATTGTAGGAAAGATTTATTATTTAAAAGTAAGTTTTTTTTGCGCTACTTTTTAAATGTTTTTAAGTCTCTGCAAGCTGTTACCTCAAGCTGTTACCTCAATACAACTTTAAATATCAGTTACTTCAGCAGTTAATCTTTGAAAGTGTGTGTAAAACAAAGTTTTTCAGGATCCCATTCTCTCCGAATCCATCGTAATTTGAATGTGCATTGCATTTCTGTTATTGCTGAGCGCTGACTTAACTAAAGCGCTCTCGAGGCACTGCCAGCGCTGGCACGGAGTTAGTTCCACAACAACTATAATTATTGTTCGTAAGTGCTACCAGCGACAGGGTTGCAGCCGGGAAGCTCGGCGTATGCAAATTTCGATTTAATCGTTATTGTTTTTCGAATGAATTTGCATTGCAGTTATTATAACTATGTTTTTTTTTAGTACCGATTTCATCGATGCCACGCAATCTCTGGTCCCGGGTAATTCACCCATCTACAACTTTTACAAGTAACTAAGATTGATGTAAACAATTTCCATGAAGCCAATGTTTGCGATGTGTCGTGTAAACGATATACGATAAAAGAGATTCTTTGACTTTTGAATCGCCAAATAATATACTTTGTCTTTTGAATCGCTAAATAAATTACTCGAACATCATCAACTACGTTGCGGGTCCGTTCTGTTTTACTGAAACGATTGCGAACACGGAAAATATTCATAATATTCGGAAAATATTCATAATATTCGGAAAATTCATGATATTCAGGAAAATCATGATAGGTACTTATTCGTAAAATTCATGATATTTGGAAAATTTATGATATTCGGAAAATTCATGTTAAAGGCGAATACAGACATTCGGATTATTCGGGTTCGTTGCATCACTACTAATAATGCGTAAACCTAATTTCACGAAATGCCCGACAAAAGCTAATTGGCATTAAGCAGTGCTCCGGTTGCGGATGTGCCAGTTCGCCGTGCATATTTGCAGTAATTGCACATACAGACAATCTCTTCATTTTGAGTATAGCGGGAGCAGGGCAGAGCTCCAGTCGAATTTGGCTGCGGTCGGGGCGGGATAGACAGGTTGCTGGGGCAAACTTACTATCTGTTAAACAGATAACTAAATTAACACTTGCAGTTTCTATTAAGTTAAATGTTCCGCAACATTTTGTATTAAGTTCCGTTCTAATTGCGCGTCAAATCCACCTGTTTAAATGTTTTTATTGAATCAACTATTAGTTTAGCAAGCGGAGATGCTATTATTAGTTCAACATTAACATTTTTCTCGATTATAATATTTATTTTTATTGTTGAAATTTTTCATTCACATTGCTATATAGATATAATATCTATCTATTGTGAATGCAAAATTTCAACAATAAAGATATTTATAAGCAATTACGTCGTTATCGATTGTTAAATACTTGCAATGCTTTCAATAGTATTTCTTTCGAATGTGAGGGTAGACTTCACAGTGACGTAATACCGCTGGCTTGCAGTGTAAATCTAACTACTAGGAAAAATTCAACGAGTCTTCTGGGGTCTAGGTAGCTCAGCGGTTAGAGCAGTGGACTAGCAATCCAAAGGTCGTGGGTTCGAATCCCACTCGAGCTTCCTGAGACTGGTTGATTTTTTTCTAGTAAACATTTTATTCCATAATAGTTACTATCAACTCATTTTTATTTGTTAATTTTTTTTTTATAGCTACTGTAAGAATCTTAGCGTGATCGCAGGCTACGCTTCAACGTTGACCATTGCTGTAAAAAGTATATACTTTTCACGTAATTGTATCAGTGTCATGTCAAAGAAATTATAATTCTATTAGCTTTCCTCCCTCGACCTCTGCATGGGAAAGTAGCCTGTCATTCTCGAATGTCGAAAATTAAATCACACTCCGTTGCTTTATTTCCAACGTATAAAATGGCTAACAAACACTTTTACATCAATATTATATTAAGGATTTCAATTATTACTACGAAAACATAGGCAGCCGAACAGGGAGCTGCTCTGTTTGCGCGCGGGAAAATAATCATAGTTCAATTACCTTAGCTACGTTTGATGAAGTTACTCATAACACAATTATAATACATATAGATTTCTGACAAACTCAAACATACTAATAATCTGAAAAACATTAGCCACACAAAAAAAGTGTGCAGGGAAAAATATATAATTGCCGACTCACCCATAGACGGCAGCGGCGCCGGCGATGGCGCCCCCGCACTGCGCGGCCACGTACAGCGCGGTGCGCAGCAGCGTCACCCGCCGCCGCATGCACAGCGCCACCGACACGCCGGGGCTCACGTGCGCGCCTGCGGGAAATAGCGCGGGTCAGTACTGCGCTCAAATACGGTACCAAAGTCACAAGGAGAAAGCTATCTACAATCACACAGTGCGGCGACGTAAAGGGCGGCGCCACCGACACGCCGGGGCTCAAGTGCGCGCCTGCGGGAAACAGCGCGGGTCAGTACTGCGCCCAAATACGGTACCAATGCCACAAGGAAAAAGCTATCTACAATCACACAGTGCGGCGACGTAAAGGGCGGCGCCACCGACACGCCGCCGGGGCTCAAGTGCGCGCCTGCGGGAAACAGCGCGGGTCAGCACTGTGCTCACATTACGGTATCAGGCTCCCGGGTCACACCGAGAACGTTCTCTACAATCACACAATGCAGCTACGTATAGAGCGGCACTGACACACCGGCTTACGGGTTTACGTGCGCGCCTGGGATAAACAGAGTGGGTTACTGTAAAGTACCCAGGCGCCCGGTTTAAACCAATGAGAACGCTCTCTACACTCGCAGTCGCATTTCGAGACAAAGTGTCGACTGTCGCGGGTTAACCCGAGCCGGATTCATGCTGACAATCATAAGGGCGCGAAGTCGTCTGATCAATCCGATTGTAACTTATATAAGTTACAATCGGATTTTGTATGCTCCTGTGCTTACATTGGCTTCGCGAGCACAAATAAAGAACCAGTATGTTCTGTAAGACGCACTTCTATTAAATGTTACCTAGTAAAGAAAGTCTGAGAGTTTCTAGTAAAGAAAGAAAGAGAATTTAGCTTGTATGCCGCGCAGTAACATAAAAAAATGGTTATCTGTGGTAATTTAACCTATTGACTGCCATCGTCTACATGCGATAGCGTGCCCTATAACACCAACGATGGTAATGGTCGACAATATTTATGGTTTATAAAAACACAAAATAAAGATACTTATTTATTAACCGTTCCTTGTTTTATTTCCATTATTGTAAAGAATCTACCCAGTAGTACTTGCTGTGAGAAAAACGTAAAGTATTCTATGTGTGTTAGATATTGTTACAAATTTTAAAATCAATTTTTATACATGGCACTGCAATGGCGACCAAAGATTAAAATTGGAAGAGATCATTCTTTTTTTTTCTTATACTAAAAGAAAGTAAGTAAAAGCTTGCACTAGAAGAAGAACAAAATCATAATTCGTCTAAACTGCATCACTTCGCGATATAACAATACCCGCTCCAGTGAATGTACAACAACACCGGTAGTCCTTTTGTTACGCTCAAACTCGAGAGCGGTTGTTATTTCATAAAAATCAGGTAACAGCCAGCGGCCATTATAGGAAGACAGCAGCTATCGAAATAGCGAATGGTTGCCCAAAGCCAACCGGTTTAGTATTCGACGCGAATAACACTGGCGTGACGGGAATTCAGCGGGTGTAGGTAACTAAATTGGTTTTTATGGAAAAAAATGTTCTACGAATAATTTGTTTGACCGAGTAACCGAGGATTTCGCGGATTACCCCTGTAAACCCTGGGGATATGTACCGATACCCGATGTTTTATGTCATTTTACTGTATTTGCCTACTGAGTCGCAAAAATATAAGCCCTATGGAAAACGATAAGTACAATTGGGTAAAATCTATAGTAATTATATGCTAAGGTAGATAAAATAAATAAAATAACCGTAGCAATTTTATACTGGCCTGTTGTAAGATCTTGGCTAAAAATCTTAAGTAAAAAGTGTTTTTCATTTCAATAAATTAACCATTCAATCCCTACCATAATTTATAAACCGATCTCCCCATATTGGACCATAGCCCTAGTGAAGGGCTGTAGTCCAACTGGTTAGACAGAGCAGTTAAAACACTCATCCTATACCTATTTATGAGGAAAAGCTTAGAACCTGTAATACACCCAAATTCGATGTAGAAACATTCTACAAACGTACACAAATAATTGACATCTCTTTGTGCAAAACATATCTACCTAGTGCCCCTCGGATTTTTACTGCTTTTTGAAAGAGAGCCACGAGGCGATTCTCTAAGCGACACATTAGACGCTGCGCGCATGGCTGTGATCATAGATGTTACATCCGTCACATCGTTCGCTGCATTCACGGCTGTGGTCAAAGTTGAGGCTGTTTTACTTACAGAATAACGATTTTATACCTACATTAAATGTCAAAGAGTGATTCCCTATCACGCCGCGCCGCTTACAGCCGTGCGGAGCTAGTCTGAACAGCGTTGAAAATTATTTAGCAGAATACCAATAGTACGCTCACCGCTGTTGCAGCCGCTGCTACCAAGGTTTAAACCAGGCAAATTCGATAAAGAATGTTCGTAAACAAATTACTTACTTATTGACATTTCTTTGTGCAAATATCTGTCACTCGGATTTTCACTTTTCTTGAGAGAGATTTACAAGAAAACCACTAACAACTGTAGTGCGATTCTCTAAGCGCAAACATCGTTTAAGATTATACTGTGCTTACATATTGACTACTGTGCTTACTTAAGATTTAATCTTAAACGATGTTTGCGCTAAGAGAATCGCACTACAGTTGTTAGTGGTTTTCTTGTGAATCTCTCTCAAGAAAAGTGAAAATCCGAGTGACACTAGATATTTGCACAAAGAAATGTCAATAAGTAATTTGTTTAGAAACATTCTTTATCGAATTTGGCTGTAGTATTTAGTTGTGGGACGTATATTAAGGATGATGATGATGATGATGATGATGATGATGCGGAACTAATAATTTATTTTAGTAAGCATATCACCAACTTTGTCTTGCAAATTATGAACAAACATACTAATCAAATCAACGTTGTTTACTAACAGCTCCAGTCGGAGCGACCGGTATAACATTACAACTAACATTTCCAGCTTAATCAAAGAGCTGAATTATTTATACGGCCCAAATGTCACGTGGAGAAAAATAGCCAAAAGCCTCGGACATGGCCGGACAAGCTGCCGCAAAATGTATCTTGCTCCTTTGGCTTAGAATGCTTGACCTCAAAATATGTAAAGAAACCCTTATTTTCCCTTACACAGCCCTCAGGCGACGTCGCTCGACCGGGCTTGTCCAAATCCCGTAATAGAGCATGCTCTTTATTCGTTGTCGTTAGGAATACTAGTGACAGGGTTAATCTTATTAGGTAAGTAGCGAGTAATCGTAGGGAGATAGTATAGTATGTTCAGTATTTCAGATAGAACATACTATCTTGCTGCCTAACCATTATCCCATTTGGCGACCTCCTTGGTCGGGTGGTTTGTACACCGGTTTTCATGGAGTCGCCATCTCTGAAGTCCCGGGTTCGATACCCGGTCGGGTCAATTTAGAAACTATTGTTTTTCTAAATTGTCTCGGGTCTGGGTGTTTTCTATGTAAAATAAGTATGTATTTAAGTATTTTAGGTATGTTTATCCGTTGTCTAGTAACCATTTTTACGAGTTTCATAACGAAGCTTCTCTTGGGCTAGATAATTGGTGTGAGTGTGGGAAGTTTACTATTTTTTTATTAGTATATACCCAGTAGCACCTAACCAGCAATCAATTAGGTAGTAAGTAATTTAGGAATTCGTGTTTACCAACTCGCATTTGACCAGAGTGTGGGTAATTATTAGTTTCTCATTGAATTTTTTTATATTTATAAAAATATGATATTTGTACTTATACTTTCCGTCCAAGTTGGCTGAAATGTATGTTTGTAAGTCCATATTATCAATGTCCTATAAACGTACTGCTGGGTTTAGTTATACATAGATATGGAGAGCCTATAGTCCGGATCTCTTCATGTGCTATATGAAGAAAAATAACAAAAGTAAGGTGGGTTTCAGCAACTGCCAGCACTATATTAAAACCTCAACCGGTAACAATTTTCCGATGGAGGAGCTGTTTGTTTGTTTGGTGCCCCGCCATTACGAAAGTTTCTAGTAAGATAGCCGCCCTAATGACCGCTACGCCTTCGAGCTCTTATTTTTCACATCACGACGAATATGATAATGATGATAAATGAGCAAGAAACAAAAATTAAATCTTTTCATAATATCCAACAAAAAGTGAAAACGGTTTCAGGCTGTACTTTGAGTCCTGCTTTTGCTTTTAAGTAACAGTTGGCTTAATTTCTCCATTTTGAGGCCTTTATGGACCTTTTAATTTCAAGTCAAATAATGAGCTCTTTCCCTGTAATTAGTATTCCGCAAGTCAGGGGCCGCTGAGCAGCACAATTAACGCGGGACAACAAACATTACGGTCTTAATTTAAAAGACATTCAACTTCTTGGCAGATGGCTGAGCGGCACTCCGAGATTGACAAATGAACTCGCTCGAGAGAGGATGTAAAAGGGCATGCGGAGGGCTCGCGACGGAGGCCTTGATTAAGATGCAAGAGTGGTCAGTTACGTTACGTTACGTTTGACATTTATGTGAAGCCAGTTTGAGACGACACGCCCGCGCTCGGCAGCGCCTGCATAGCTCGTGCACGACATTTTGATACCGAGCATTCATATTTTAAGATACTCTTTACACTACTATAAAGTATATTTCTCTACAAGTAAGAAGCATCCCATTAATATTTCATTTCGTTACACCAAATAAAGTACTTACACAAGAGTTTCATAACAGCATACTATTGTTATGTTAAATTCACATCCAATCCAACTACAGACTTGTTTAAAAATGCAGTCATCGATTAAAACTTCAGTTCACATTAGTCCAGAACGGGAATATCCAGCCATTAGTGAAAATTAGGGCGGCCAGGGGACGCGGGGCGGCGATATAAACTGTAAAATGTAGTTTGCCGCCCGCCGCGACTACTGCCCGCATCAGGGCCGGCTGACGTGGGACATTGCTGGGATTTCATAAAGTTGAACGAATAATTTGATTTACCATTTAAAAGTATATATTTGTAAGATTACAAAAGTATACATTGGTAGGTATACATTGTATACCAGCGAAGTATTACAAAACGGGGCAAAACCTACCACCCCGGTGAGTTGATGTGTTATTAACATCGAAAAGTAAATAAGGGTCGTGTCTGATCTATGGAAATGTTTTAATAGGTAACTAAATTAATTGTCTACGTAAGTATTGATAATGTTATTAAAATAACAAAACAACTATTCCTAGTTAAGATGACAAGAATAATTCTACTTTTATGCACGTACTAATGGTAAAATCATTAAAAAATAACTTCGATCGACAAAATTGATTCGATAAAATCCTATCCTTCCATAGGCTAAGGTACCTAACATTTTTTTTTTATTCTACTACGGGTAAGCGCTTGGCCTTCATCTCACCTGATGGTAAGTGACGATAAGGCCGAAGGTGGCTTCACTTCACCCGGAATCCTCAACCACTGAGGAACTGGCTATCTTATCTCAAACTGTACGGAACACAACAATGCTATAAACATCGTTGTTATGGCGACAGACTTAGATAAGATGGTGGTAGCTAACCAGACGGACTTAACAGCCCTACCACCAACCAAACCAAGCACACAAAGATGTACCCCCCGCTGGGAATCGAATCCGGGACCTCTGGGTCTGAAACCGGTGGCTTTAGCCACTAGACCAAAAAGGCGATTAAAATCTATACAAGGTAACCGCTTACCATCAGACTTACCGTATGTTTAATTGTAACTTTATTAATGAGCAATGTTATTCCTAGTTCAAAATGCATTTTTCATTCTAAACCAATCTTCGTTTAGTTTTCCTTTGCATCTTTTGCTAATTTTTCTACCAAATTTCAAATTAGCAAGACTCGCGGAAGTTTCCATCGTCCACCGAAAGTAGAGTCACCGTACACTGGCGAAAGTGTCCCTCCAAAAATTAGTTCTATTGTGGCTATGAGGCGAGTTACGACACCTCGTGTCATTTTTAATACGCGATAATTTAAAATGTCATTGTCGAGGTGCAATTTACGCCCTATAATCTAAGTTTGCGAGCATGGACATATTGTAATATCCGAACGGGCGTCACGGGCTCACGGCTCATAGAAGGGGTGACCGCACGTGGTCTCTGTTATTATAATGCAGTCTAATGTACCGACACATTACATCTTCATAAGGAAGAAGGGGCGATATTTTGAAATTTATATATTTAAATACAGACACGGATGTTACACATTATTAAGAGTCGATTTGTATATCCTCGCCTAAAACTTATTTGTTTTATATTATTATAAACTATTTGAAAAGATGTCATTTCTTTTTTTAAATGTGATATCTAAGTTGGTCGCGTAACTAATACTTTATCAAAATGATTTGATCCTTGGATTTGATTAGTTTTACTAAAAAAATATTTCTTTGGCATCTGTCGTTCAAATTAAGTAGCCTCTTGAACATGTTCTCTTTCTTTTTTCTTTCATGAAAGATTCCATTCCATGAAAAAAGAGAATAATCTTTTCTTTCATTTTATAATCGAAAGAATGGAACGGAATAACTTATCTTGATATCATGTGTTTGTATACAAGATTGTTAAGTCTTAATTTCCGTAATGTGCCCGAAAAATTTAAAAAAAAATAATTTACTTTAAAATTCATTTAATATTTTTGTGCCAACGTACATACTTAAAGAGTTTCCTGAAGTCTCGCTAGACCGAAGTAATATTATAGGTTTTTGACATACTTATTTCACCTCAAGTCGCAGAATAGGCCTCGCCCGCTTTCGACATTTTATTATAATCGGTAGTCCCATTAACCATTGGTCTTATCCTGTTATTAAAGTTATCAAAATAATTTTAAGATAGAAAAAAACCATTACTGTTTTTGGTTGGTCGTATACGGTACCCCAACTTTGTTGGCTACCCAAGAAATTACTTAATTATTAACTACGGCCCAATTATTCTAGTTTCACTCGGAATTTCACTGTTTTGTTTTATAGCATTAACATGTTTTTACAAAGAAGAATGATACCATTATTACTGTCTTACCGTGAAATGTCTCTCAAGAAAAAGTGGAAATACAAATGACACTAGAGATATTTTTGCACAAAGAAATGTCAATAAATAAAATATTTACAAACATTCTTTATCGAATTTGGCCAGGTAATAGTATAGACGTGCCTCTGATTCTCCAATGGGGCACATGCTACTGCGAAACCCACTTGAAGCGTTGAAAAAAACGCGAGCTTTCGCCGCGCAGCCGCCCGCGACCCTCGTTAAAAAGAGAGCTTGATTGTGAACATCTGCCGGTTTGTAACTCATCCCGAGCCAGGCGCGCCGAGAGGAAATAAATTACGGAAGGACGGGAAGGTTAATTGGCCTAGGCGAAGATGGTCGGCACCGCACGCACCTTGCCTTAAAAAAACGTCAGGTCGGCTTAGTGTTATAGGAGTTCCGTCGTCCACGATCAACGGATCATATTTCTAAGGACATTATGGGAACTCTGCCACATTGGCCATACTGATTTTTATTTTTATAACTAATTAATTTTACGCTGGTATGATAGCCTTAAACAGCAGTGTCTTACAGACAAAGGTAGGTACCTACTCAAAATTTAAGTTGCGTTCTAAGTTGTCTTAGTGTTCTCTTGCTTTTGTTGGAGTTGCTCGAGTGTGTCATGCTCTCTTAAAGTGTCTCTGCGGTGGTGGCATGTGCGTCGGGTCGTTACGTTCCCTAAAACATGATTGAGCGAAGCGATGGCTGGTTCACGTGTCATACTCGTGAACGGGTGCCGCCTGTGGAGGCTGGTCTGCTCTTGCAATCTTACTTTTTATTGGTAGTATCTAATAGTCTTAATTTTTCTTGTTTCAAAGATACAGTAAGACGTTGTTTATTTTACTTTAAATCGAGCAATAGCTGTTTTTTATTGGATATTATTTTAGTATGTGTTGTGTTGTGATTGTATTAAATGTTTTTTGTTGTTATGGAAAATGTCCTTCTATAATAGGGAGGGCATTTTCCAGTTTGTATTGGCGCTGTAAAAGAAAGGGAGAAAAGAAATGCCCTTGCTGAGTTTGTTGCCGGTTCTTCTCAGTAAGTACAAGGCTCCCGCCCCATAGTTACTGTAGGACTTACGAACCTATGGCGTAGCGACATTCATAAGTGCTCAATTATTGTAGCCTAAATTGAATAAATGAATTTGACTTTCACTTTGATTGTACTTTTACATTCAAGATGATGAAATGATTGATGAAAGATACGGATTGTTCCCAACTAACAATATTTGGTCATATAGTTTTCGGGACAACGTTTTCGTCACAACTTAAGGTCAGACTGTTTTGGTTATATAGCTGTCGTATTAACGAATATATGTCGCGAAATAGGCGGAAATAATAAAACTTTCATTCGTATAGCGATCGTGTCAAGGTCGTATTAATGGCTACTAGGAAGGCAACAGTCATATTAATATCAGATATACGATAAATATTCGTATAGCAGTCGTGAAAGTGATTAATATTATAACCATCTTGTCGTGTAGTGATCCAATAGACGTCGTATAACTTAATAAACATTGGGAAGTAGTCATTAGCATAGCCTTTACCCGGATGCTTGTTATTACAGCGCAGTTCAGTGGGAGTGAGACAACAAAAAACAAACGAAAAACAAAATAACTGTTTACAAATTGTCACCATCTTATGTCTGCCATATTTATTACTGAATGTTATTGACTATATTGTAGTTGGTGTTAGTAGGTAACAATATCTACTTTTCTAAGGGAAATTAAATTTCATGACGATTGTATACACAATTTTTCACAAATTTTAATGCCCCCTTCGAATTATTGCAAAATAATAATAATTCATCCCATTTTATTTAAGATTTCTAGTACTTTTACAATTATACGACTTAAGGTAGTGATGATACCTATATGATATCTTAGAACTATAAGTCATATACTACGATTTTAATTCTTTTGTCGTTCGCTATTTTTAGGGTACCGTAAAGAAGTGAAAACCCGTGGGGATAAACATTTTATTGAAATCACAATATAGTGATAATTGCAGATGTTGTAAAATTTTCATTTTCATTACTGTTTTCATCATCATCGTCTTGGCTTTCAAACGAATGTTCATCATTTTCATCATCATTTTGCAAATCTGCGATGATTATTTGTGGATTACTTCTTGAACTTACTAAATTTTAAGTGAAAAAAGATATGATAATTGGCAGGTGTTAGATATTATTACGATAAGCTGCCTATTTAATATTAAGTTTGTACATATGCATCCATCCATTTTTCACAAATACTATTTCTTACTACGGAACCATCTTTTGATTCTATGACACTATCATAGCTATCATATAAAAATTTGTATGGTCAAAGTCACAACAACGGAAAATATACAAGTTCAGTTCGTAAAAGAGTACCACGTGAAATCATTAAATAATCAAAATGTTTATAAAAGTAACTTATATAAGCATTTTAAACCCATAAGTTATATAAGACATATAAATCTTAATATTGGGCTTTTAAACATTATATAAAAGTCGTGTGAAGATAGTCAAAAAATCCTATAAAAGACGTGTATACAGCTTTTATAAGAGTTAAATTTATGGACTTAATATGATTGTCATGTAGAAATCATAATACTGACAAAAAGCAGTGTTATGGTCGTCATTATAGCCAGATTATGATTGTCATTTAAATTACTTTTTTATACTACATCAAGAAAGCGTAAAGTGGTCGTAAACGAGACTAATAAACGAATGAATGTCTTTTAAAGGTCACAGCTACGATCTTTATAAGATGGTCATGTAATTTGGTTGTGTAAACGTTTACGGGGCTCAATTAAATGACTAAAATATTATACGACTAATCGTTCGTATTATATATTGTAACACGATTAATGGAAATTTGAGTTACAACTATATGACCTCTATATAACCAAATGTTATTTAGGCTTCATATTATATGACAACTTTGTTAGTTAGGTTTCCGCGTATATTTTTTAGTTTATATATTTAACGAGAATATTATGATACCCATACAAAGGGTTACATTTATGTGTTATTGTGAAGTGTTCACGTGAACTTTGTTGAGAATAACATTAATCATTATTTTAACGTTTAGTATTGCATGCCCATAATGGGTAAGTATTACCTTTGTTACCTATCTATTGTTAGCAAAATGTACACAGCAATAAATTATATAAGTACTATTCAATCATTATTAAAATAATCTATGGATGATTGAAATAATAAAACGCCCTGTGTTTGATTATTATGTATGACGTGGTTCTTAGTGACCACTTGGTTCACTTGTTTATTTGATCTTTTTGCTCTCCTATGTCATATAATAACATTTTGTGCGTGTGCATCGGGTCGTTATCCTAAATATGGTCGAATCGGCGCTCCGGCGCGGCGGCTGGTACCTGCGGCTGCGTCATGCCCGTAATAACGGGATCCTGGCTGCGACGCGGTATCCAGCAGATGCATTTTTTATTTTTTATTATTGTTAATTTGTGATTCCAATCCTCCTTCTATTTTAAACTACCGCCCGGCCGCGACTTCGTCCGCGTAAACCCCGTACCCCGTGACGAATTTCCAATTTCCTCTTCTTTTATTCAAACCTTGCCCAGACTGTTACTAGCTTAAGAGGCCTATTACATCTCGACTATGATTTTATTGAATAAAGAATAGCTATTGAAATAGTGCGTAGCGGCCTAAACCCAAAATTGCAGAGAAAGATTTTCATAAAATGCGCGAAGGCACTTTTTTTAGCTCATCGATTTAACTACTGTTCTAAACAAATGAAATAAAAAAAATAGAATGTTATCTCTTATATAGTCGTATAGTGCGTAGCGGCCTCGGAATTTTTAGATATCGTTGATTTTATACAGAAAAAAATCTTATTCTAAACCAAAAAACTTCGAAAATCGCTATAAGTTAACTGTGAATTTCTCCTATCTACGAAAATATTATTGAGCAATTTTTTTACTAGAATAATAGTTACTTCATGATGAATAAAGATTTTATAATGAATTTATTATCCTATTTCGATAAAAACGATAAATACAACCAAAATTACTTCAAAATGCGATGCGCCGGCCGTCCGAACTCAGTTTATCCTTGCGGAGTGGACATTTGTTATATTAAGCATGAATTTATTATCCTATTTCGATAAAAACGATAAATACAACTGGCACTTTACGCAAAAATCACAGTCGAAATGTAATAGGCATCTTAACAAATAAAAAAATTGCTAAATAATTGCATCCGATCTGAAGTGATGCGCGAACAAACGTTCGTGTAATTGATTTTTATTTATGTACATATGGATCTTATCTACTTAGCTTGATGAAATTTAAAAAAGTTAAAGAAGAAGAGCCTTTGCTGGGTGTCTTCTCGGTCATATCCTTATCTACTACTACTATTTCCGTAGTCAGTACAGAAGGCGTAGTCGAACCAGCTCTCGGCGGCGGTATTTCCGGACCGTTACGACTTAGTGATCTTCAAGAAACGAGCCTATTCCTTCCTTAAAGACCGGCAACGCGCCTGCGATTCCTCTGGTTTTGCGGGTGTCCATGGGCGGCGGTGATTACTTTCCATCAGGTGACCCGCTTGCTCGTTTGCCTCCTTCTGCTATAAAAAAAGGTCAAAAAACTATAAATAAATTGTTATTCTTGGCTTATTTTTCTTCAGACGTAAGTGGATCCTCTGAACTCAAAATATCTTAGGTAATGGATTTATAAAGAAGTAAAAAAATGATACAATTGACTACAAAATGCACTATACAAGTTGATGCACAACGCGCAGACACAGAATTCCCACGCTCAGCGTGGGTACAATGTGCTGTGATCTTTTTATTATCCAATTGTAAAGCATAATTGTTCAAGTAAAATAAAATGCTTTCAAAGGAAAGAATATCTTTGTGACCGATAATATTATGTCTTAAACTCATAGGTATCTACATAATGGTAAAAGCAGACCCATAAATAGAGGGCCTTTCCTTCCGAAATTTCGTTTATACAAAATAGATTTGGCATTTAGATGATAAATTTTTAGATTTTTATTGAATATTCAAAAATAGCGCTACAAATGGCAAATGATAATCGGCCGAAACTTCGATTCGGGAAAGAGAGTAAGCCCTCTTTTTGTGATCATCAACCTTTAAACTTTAACAATAATATTGTTGATCGAAGGATCTGATAGCTGAGTGTAAGTTTATAAATGTGCAAATTTTGCAATCGCGTTTGAGTTAAGTTTTGACAGATAAATCTTAATGCTAAGTAAATAAGATCGAGAATCAAACCTCTTAACACAAACGCGATAGTAACGTAATAGTAACAATACTGCACACATGACGATTCACTTTCCCGCCAAGAAGTCCATCTGATCAGTTTCAATTAATAGAATTTCCATTTTTTTTATTCTACATTTAATTTATGGACTTTTGTTTTGAAAAACGTGCCATTCCCATCGAACCTTATTTGCACAGAGCATTATAGCGGGCCTCGAAACTGGCTGCGCTAGGATGCTCTGTAATATGCCTACCTACATTTAAAGATGTTTTAACAATAATGTAAGTATAGGGACCTCTTTCGGTTTGTAACTTTATACATTCCAATAGTACATGCTGTATGTATATCATCCTTAGAGCATTCAACCAATGAATGCTCTAAGATATCATCTAACGTGCCACGCACATCACAATTGGGTGAGTCTACTCTTTTCATTAGGTAAGCAAATGTGTCACTCTCGTCCTTAATGTGAAACCAACACGTATCAATGTGCGATGACTTGATTTCAATGACCGAGGCTTTTGCCCAGCATGCATCGCACTGGAACAATATGTTGGCTGTTTACATTACGAACTTTCACTCACAAAACACATAAAGTACCCTTAGATGATAATAACAAACAGATTTAGAACGAAAAACTTTGCTTCGGTCGTAAACTTAGATTGCCAAAGTTGAGTTGATCTAAGCCTGTGGAACTTGAGCGTGCCTTGAGGTATTCCCACAGGTTTACGTTAATTCTTATTACGCAAGTTATTTTTATATGTGCACTTGACTCGCAAACTCGTGGGTACATTAAACCTGTCTTTCCTGACCACGCGAGAACATACCGGTAATCAGTATCAAGACTTGATAAGAAGTGGGTACGTATTAGGACATTTTTAAGTATTTCTTTCTTTAAAAGTCTACTTACAAAACAACACAGAAAGGATCTTATAATTTTATCATTGAAAATTTTACGTTATTGGTCCTTCGAGCCGGGTAGTGATACACATTAGTGGAAGCTGTAGTTTTGTCCTAATTGTTCTTATGTGATAGAGACGTAAAGTTTTCTGTTTTTTAGATTTCATATAAAAGTACTTAGTTATAGTAATGGGCTTTAATCCTTTTTTAAGGAGAGAAAACGCAGTCCTTGCAGCACCTATTGTGTGATAACTGATATGTGGTGTGACTGATGCGACCTAAACCAGAAAAATAATGTATCTCCTGGGATAGACCTGGGATAACGTTGCACAAAAGATTTCGATGGGTCGAAACGCTACTGTGAGAGAGTACCTCAGCAGGCCGCACTAAGATAAGATCCTAATCTGAAGCATAAATCAAGTACCAGATTTGGCAAAAAGACAATGTCCAGACAGCATGAGCATTGTCTTAAAGCATCCTTCATTTCCATATATTTAAATAAAGCAAGTCAATGTGCTGCTGTAATACAGAGCACATGTATATTTGATTTTTGAAAAAACTTACCAGAAATTTTGGCAAAGCACAAAGTCAAGGTCGCTATGGCACAGCCCGAGGCTAGGGCCGTGGCCAGCAGCACCGCGGAGGCGGAGGCGCCGACGCCCGCGCCGCCCGCCGCCCCGCACACTATGAACACGTACAGGAACGATGCGGCACACTCAGCCACCACAGCCTTCCACAGGGACAAGGTCCTCACTTCCATCCGCGCGGGCACTCTGCCCGGCAACATCGCATCACCGTTCGCGCTGCCATTGCTACGTAAACACTCCAACTTTTCGAACAAAGTTATTATGTGTTGCTCCAAATTGTCATCGTGAATAGCGAACGTTTGCTCACCCATGTTTGAAAATAATAATAAAAAAATCACAATGAAAAAAGGTCGGTCAACATTTTTTTCGTAAAACGCGCGCGAAAATTGAAAGCTGCGTTCGGGAACGGTAACCGGCAACCACCCACACCGCCCAACGAGCGAGTTCGCAGTGAGCCGGCGGGCGACAGGTCGCGTGAATGAACGGGACTGAATGGGCGAGCGGGGGCGCCGCCGCCGGCCCGCGCCCCCGACACACTTGTTACGCCGCGCCGCCCGTCGCCGCCCTGGCCGCGGGACCTGCACTCGCGAGGGTGTAATCAATTCACTAGCTCCAACATCACAATGGAACTTAATTAGATAAACATTATCGCATTTCATTTTAGCATCTCGTTAAAAAGGCAGTCGTTTGCTAACAAAAGCATGCTTGTTATTTGCATCTGTCTTTTCATGGTAAAAAATCAAGTTCCAAACGTTAACATTTTTACAAGAATTGACGCATCAATCTATTTTAAACAATAATTTTATGGCTTACTTGAGGACAATACCTGAACAGTCATGACTTTTTGCTGAAATGTCTTTTCATAAATTATGTACTAAGGTACCTACTGTTTTTGTTTGTTGCTTTTCCCTTTTACCCACATTTTACCTCACTTTCAGTGCTGTAAGCGGCGCGGGCGCGGCGGCCGGCGCGGCGCGGTTTATATATAAATTGTTGTGTCCAAAATTGTGACCTTATCTTTAACAATAAATAAATAAGTAATCTATCCTAGTCTATTCTGAACTTGACACGTCCAAATGACCCAGGTACCACGACCACCCAACCCCGTTTGGTAACCAAACCACCACGGAGCAAAGTCCGTGCTGTTAATCGTACCCTGCTTACCGTAAATGCTTACGAGCTTAGAGTATCATAATTAAGCTTACGAGATTCACTATTGACATTGTTTTATTTAAGCGTAAAAGTTAAAGTAGGTACTTACTTACTTACTTATTTCTAAATACAGAAATCATTAGTAACTAGGTACTAACCTTAGAGCATTCATTTAATGCTATAAGGTATTAGCACAGCCTTACTTACGTATCTTTGTGACTTTATCCATAATGAAGTATGTTTGCCTGGGTTTTTTTTCTAAATGCAGAAAGTGATTAAAAAACCACCAGAGCGTGTACAATATATTATTATTCGCAATAAAGTTAGCCAGACTTATCCATTACCTATAACTAAGTAAATAAAATTAATAGGTACTGTCTCGTTTCGATTTGTCGGTAATTTATTTTGGCTGTAGGAACCATAAGAACCTTGTTAGAACATTTTTAATCATAGCGTTCATAGCAAATGTTTTCTATGTTTATAGCATGTAGCGTGCGTGACATCGTGTACCTTTATCGACCTCAACAAGGCTATAAGAAGTACTGCGCATAATAATAGGATGCCCTCCGCATGAATGGCTCGTCATATTTGACGGCTAAAGATCAGTACCTTTCTGTGTAAACCATGAAGTCAGACAAGGCTGCGTGCTAGTGCCTTCTCTCTTTGGTATCTTCTTCTCGGCACTCCTTTACTGCGGTTGAGGATTGTGACGTTGGAGTACTTACATCTGCATACTAGAAAGGATGGAAGACAACATAAGGCTTCCCAAATCAAAAAATAAGCGTCTGGACTTAATTGCTAGAGATCTTTTGTATGCGGATGACGCTGCACTATTTGCATTCTCTGAGGGCGATCTTCAGGAGCTGGTGACGCGATTTTATCACGCTTGTAGGCGGTTCTCTATGAGCGTGAATACCAGGAAATGTCATCATGGTGCAAGGCATAAACCAGCCTTCAAGAATCACACTCGGCGATGCTCTTCTTGTTGTTTTGGAGCATTTTTATTATCTTGGCTCTACAACTGGGTAGTTGTAGAGCCAAGATAGCAAAAATGATCCAATAGATATTCACTATAGACAAAGAGATAGATACTCAGTTTGGTAGAGCATCAACTGCTTTCGGAAAGCTTTTTGTACACGTATGGAGAAATTGTAAGCTGAAATTGCAAATACACGAAAGTTCTTGTTTACCAGATCAGCGTCATAAGTATATTGCTGTACGCTTCCGAAACTTGAACTACATACCTACTTACTCGAAACGAGATAACGCAAACTTAACGTTTTCCACGTGCGCTGCCTGAGGACTATACTTGGAGTCACTTGGGAAAATAAAATGAGCAACGAGGTAGACTATCCTTACGCGCTGCTGCAGCGTAACCGCTATGTTAAAGCAGAGGAGACTCACGGCGTCAGATCAACCTACCCAAAACTGTCAAATTTCTACAACCAATTTTGAACTTTATTGTTTGGCTCTAAGGATCAATATTTATTGGAGAAATTTGACAGTTTAGGGTAGGTTGATCTGACGCCGTGTGTACATCGCATGGACCCTGAGAGGCTGAGAGGCTGAGAGGCTACCACGTTAAGTTATGTTGGATCAAGTGGCGGACGTAAAGAGTCCTGTTGGGTGTTAGGACACCTGTTGGGTTTAAGATAGTTACAAAGATTCCTGCAAGCGTGACAGGGTCAGTTTTGGTATTCAGCTTGATGGTTGGGAGAAACGCGCCGAAAAGAGACCTAAATGGCGCCAGGACATTAAAACCGGAACCAGAAAACATGACGAAAACTGGATGGAGAAACTGAAACTGAAAAGGCTTTGTCGTGCGTGCCATATAATCACCTCCTGCGGACTCACGTTTTGCGTACGACCGATGTGGCAAGAAATGCCGTGCAGCTATATGGCTTTTTATGGCAGCTATCAACGGCGACGCAGGAACCCGCAAAACCACAAGCGCTGCAACCTTAGAGCATTCAACCAACGCTCTAAGGCTGCTACCAATGTGTTCTGTGGCTGCAACATTCATAAACTGCATAGAGTACTATATATTATAATATAATGTAACATAACTGCAACAGCCAACAGATGCTGTGGCCGGCCAATGATGATGAGCATGTAGCGCCATCTATTAGGCAGTAGTGCAAACAAGGGCAGTTAGAAAAAAAACTAACCCTACAATTTGTTAAAATTTATAGGCATGAAATCTGTAATAAATAACAAACAATCTAAATACGCAATGAAATAAAAACAATACTTTTTCAATAAAAACGGTGCTTTGCTATTAGGTTTAATGCTCTAAGTTTGCTATGCATCATAAAATCTTTTATACCATGGGCAACTCCATATCCGGTTTGTTGTCTATTATTTTGACAGACGGTTGACATTGACACAAACGAAACGACTTGAACGACATCTGCCTTATAAATTTCCAAACTAATCGTAATGGTGGTGATGATTACTATTGAATATTGACTGACTACTCTATTTTTATTTGTATTTTATAATTAATTAGAGTTAATTGTACTATTAAATGCAGTGGCTGCGGCTATAACATGCTTTCTTATGTCGGGTTTAGCTAAAACTCCAGTGTCTGTTGAGGAGGGTGGTAGAAGACGTTCACTTCTGACCAACGATCAGTGCAATAATAAAAGATCGAAATCCGACGATATGAGTGCCAACGAAAAGAAATCAAATTTCTCAATGTTAACTCCTAACTCCAACGGGACCATTATGATGATGAGTAAACCTGGTGCTTCGGCGAAGAAGTTGGTGATAAAGAATTTCAAAAGTGTGTTTACGAATTATTTGTCATCATGCCATACTATAACCTCTAAGTCTCCAGAAAGTAATGAGTGTGTGATTGTTGCAGGTAAACCGAATCTTCCAGAAAACTACCAAGAGACGACATGGAGCAAGCTGCGAGAAGCCGTGATCGCCATTCAGACCTCAAAGGCCATTGCTTATTCGTTGGAAGAGCTTTACCAAGCTGTAGAAAATATGTGCAGTCATAAGGTAAACAAGCAACAACAAAAAAATTAAACCAATTGTTTCCTACACGTTTTCCTAGTTTTCTTGGTTTAACTCATAAAACTATTAACAAGTATTCTTGTATTTTTGTGAGTATCTTGATGAACTTATCATGCTATCTGTTGTCATAGATAATATTTTGGCGTTTTTGAAAGAAGTGTCCTTCTGTTAGAGAGATATTTTCCAGAAATCTGACATCTTCTCTAGAACTTTGCGCCCTTTGTACTCATTCTTCTGTGCTCTGCTCAGACTTTGGCATCCCCTTTAGTGAAATTGTTGTTACCGTAATCTGGGGTGAAAAGAAACTGCGGGGTGTATTACAACATTTTTGTGAAAAAAAATAAACATCGAAACAACCTTTTTATCATGCTCATTCATAAAACGCGCGCGCCTTTGCATTTTTAAATGAATCTTTGATTTATGTACAGGCTTATACCTATATAACCACCATGACTGCCCTTTCAATTGTTAACTATTTCTTCTATCCAGTCCAACATGGTTGCCTGGAAGAAATTGCTGTTTAGCGATAGGCTGCTAAGTGTATGTACTATGTGTTTGTTCTTTTGTTTGTTTCCTGTGGTGTACAATAAAGCATATTTTATCTTATCTTTATCTTTGCATTTTTAAAGGAACAAAATTTTTTGAAAGTTGGCAATGCTTTCATCTATATATATAAAAATGAAACCCGTTTTCCGTTGTCACGCCATCACGCGTCAACGGCTGGACCGATTTCGCTAATTCTTTTTTTGTTGTGTTTGTTATTGTCAGGAGAAGGTTCTTATAAAAGAAAAAAAAAATTGAAATATTTTTTTCAATATTCATAATTAAGACCGGACAACGTCTGTCGGGTCAGCTAGTTTAACAATAAAAATGTTGTAATACACCCTGCAATTGCTTTTCACCTCAGATTACAGTATTGATCTTAATTAAATTTAGTACTTGCACTGATAATATTACACCTAGTATTGTATGGTATATTGAATCACAAAAATGAAGTCTCACTACACTGTATTGTTACAAATAGAATTCGGGTAAAAGTTTTGTGACTTTGTAGCTAGCTTGGCTACTGTAAATAAATATAATATGACTAAGTAGTACCTATTATTGTATATTTTTATTTTAGTATATGATTACCAGTAATCAGACAGACCAAAGCAGCTCTGCACCGGATTTTTTTAGGTTATATATTATACTGAATCCTGAAATACCAGAAAGATTTCAGAAAATGGCTTATCCATGTAATCTTATCTATGAACAATCAAAAATCATTCTATATCTCTCTGATGATTGCAGTTACATTTAAAATTATACAAACAAATGGTTTTTTTACAACAATTTTACCTATGTAGACCGATAGCGCTAGGCTATTTTGGGGTCATAAGTTTAAAAAATTCTAAAGTTACTTTTTTTTTGCTTGTCGATACAGTCGTACCTAAGAAGCTTAATAGTGCGTTTTGTGTCACATCTGTCACTTGCATTTTCAGCAATTAGACGTTTTGTGGTTGATTATTTTTATTCAAAGCAGAAGTGGCAAAATTAATTTAAAGTTTATAATAATTATGGTATCATATTTAAGATAGCCTGCGGAGTGTGCAAACACAGTTTGTGTCATCTTCGTCCAGTGCAAACTGAATTAGGCTCAGTATGTAAAAACATTGCAAACAAAAAATTACAATTGATGAAATAACTATTTCCTATCTCAGATCACTTTCATATGCCCATTAAATAATTTTGTGCCAAATTAAGCCACGCAATTGTAAGATTTTTTATTATTTTGCTTTTTTAAGCTACAAACACATAAAAAAAATATTACAATGATTAGAGTTCACATATTCAATATCATAAATGCATGAAAAATCGACTTTGTAAATTTGTGTCATTTTCATGCACGATATTTAAATGAATAAAACACAAAAGCAAATTGTTGCGGTCTGGCGGACGCGGGCTGACCCGGGTGGACGCGGGCAGGCGACCGCGGGCGGGGGGGCATACGCACGCATACACGTTCGTTCGGTACGATTTCTTTCATTTAAATTACATACGTATCATATTAAGTATTAATTGGCTCTTATTTATCTACGCTACGTAATTAACAAATGTGTACCTACCTATAGAGATTACAATAATGACGTGCTAATTTTGAACGGAGCGCGTCTGCAATCCCATTACCTACGAATAGCAATGGTCAATGTGGTCAATACTTTGCTCTGATGCTACGGCCAAAATAGACAGCGAAAATACTGGTTCCGTTTTCGCGATAAAAACTTCGTGTTCCGTTGTCGCGATAAAGCTTAGCCACATCAAAAAAACTTAGCGACCGACGCCGACGTCGCGATAATCTTGAACTTTGTCGCGATAATGCAATTTAATTACCTAGTGGTGGGTAATATATTCAAAACCATATATCGATATTTGTTATCGGATTATTAAACTATGGTAGGTACATAATTATATTTTAATATCGGTATCGACCATATCAACGGACTATTAAAATATCATGCAATATCGTGTTTTTTACACTATATAGTTTCAGAACGCATCGAATCGATATTGAATTTGGATGCAATATAGGTACTTATAAGTTTCTTTTCAATATTTAGACGACTCAGTCAGTTTACCCACGTTCTAAGTGACTGAGTGCCTACTAATTAAGAGATAATGATTTTGTTAAGTAAGTTGAATTTTTCTAAAATAAAATGTAGGTAGGTAGGTAACTATAATAATTTTATTTCATTAAACATTTACAAGCACAGTTATTTGTTAAAAACTACCGATCAATGATAATTTCAATAAATATAAGCGATACGGTAATATAAATTACGGTAATACAATATTCTTTAATCGGATCACTTACCTTCAATATATTGTTCTCAACGCACACCGCATTCCTAACGCGATATAGTGTTTTCCAAAATATATAGATTCAGACCGCATCGATATCGGATTTGACGAAATTGGTGCAATAATTATACGTTTCAGTAACTATATACGATTTGTATCGCCCACTTCTAATTTCAACGGAAAAAATGGAAGAGGCGGTTGCGCTTTATTACATGTCGGCAAATAATTATTTTCTGCATCTTTATTATTTGAACAAAATAAATAGAAGGATGAAAATAAAAGACGGTGGTGGATGTTATCTATCTATACACAAAAATCGGACAAAGTTAGTACTTTTATATTGTTTAACATTGCATAAGTTTGTTAGTTTTTAATACTAGTTTAATTGTAATATTTGATTATTTGCTTACAAATAAAAACTTTCTAAAATGTGTTTTTAAATTGGGAATAGGAAGGTTATAATTTCTTCCTAATAAACTTGGAAAAGAGTTTGAATAACTATTCGCTAGTTATTTTATGTACTCTATGGATTGGTCTATGGTTTTATTTGTTTTGCCGTCACTTTGATACTTCAGGTGTTCGTGATAACTAACATTTGTTCATTTTAAAATTATTGTTACCACTTAATTCTTAGGAGAATTCATTTGCTTTAATTTTTATTTTATTAAAATTGATAACATATTAAAAAGTTAATATTTAAAAGGTGGTTTGATGGCCGGGTGGTCTAGCGGTCAGCGCCAAATGCTTGTGTGGTGAGCACGAGCATGTGTGTGACCGAGGCATGGATGGTTATTAGTATTTATGTATGTTTGTTTATTCGTTATTCAGTCACCATAGTTCGGGATATGCTTAGTTTGGGGCTGAATGATTGGTGTGACAGTTGTGATTTTTTTTGTGATTTGGGTCTTGGGGGTTCCATAAAACCGGTTCTAATTAGTAATATTGTATTATTTCTAATACTTTATCAAATCTAAATCAATCCATAAATTGTCGAAACCGAATAATTTTGATAGTCGTATTTGCAACACGTTCACACCTCTAGTTGTCTCGCAGTCACCTAAAGTGTGCGAAGGAAGTATAACCGCACGAAATTTATCGCGACAAAATCCTTTGATGTGCGGCAATTAACCGAGAGCGGCGCGTTAATGCTACGGCCACACTATTTTCAAGATTCGCTTTGTCGCAACACGTCTGGCCAAACACTTCGTCTTAGCGCGATGCATCATTGCGTTAACGCGCTGCTGTCGGTAAATTGCCGCTCATCAAAGAATTTTGTCGCGATAAAGTTCGTGCAGCTACAAGACAAAAATCACAAAAACAAAATCACAACTGTCACACCAATCATTCAGCCCCAAACTAAGCATAACCCGAACTATGGTGACTGAATAACGGATACACAAACATACATAAATACTAATAATCATCCATGGCTCGCTCACAAAATGCTCGTGCTCACCACACAAACATTTGTCGCTGACAACTAAACCACCCGGTCGTCAAACCGCCTATTTGTGCAACCCCGTCCTATCACTCTGCCTCCTCAGTGAAGATAATTGCCATAAGCTTAGCAATGTCCTTGAGGGCGAAGAGCCTAAAATCAACTGGTTTCGGGTAGGCCGATCCCAGAAGATTCATTATTTTCCTGGCAAAAGAGTCGCAGTCACACAGTAAGTGCTGCATGGACTCCGTTTCCCCTCCACATGCCCTGCACAGGTTGTCTGTTGCTAGTTGCATTTTGTGGAGCATTGGTTTTATGGCACAGTCCCCAGTCAGGGCACCGGTGATTAATCGGGCCTGCCTTCGCCTATGAAGTATTTTGAGTGTCTTATGCCAGGTAGCTCTTTCCATTCGGTTCTATGCCTGTTTTGGATGTAGTCCCTGAAGGCTTTGTTGATGGTACTCGATGCTAGTGCCACAAACGGCTCAGGACCAATATATGGGGTCCCTGAGCCCTCCCTAGCAAGTGCATCGGCCATTTCATTGCCTTGGATTCCCATGTGGTACGTTAAAATCAACGTATCCAGATCAACCTCACCCTGTTGTGCCTACCTAGCTTGTTTAAGGCTTTATGGTTTCAAGCACAAGGCTGGAGTAGATTCAAGGCGATATAAGTGACTTGGACGCGGCTTGGCTGTCGCTCAGGATGAATATGTTACGCATCTTGGGAGCAAGTGCTAGATTCTTTTTAACGCACAGGAGAATTGCGAAGGTTTCTGCCTGAAAAACAGAAGCGAACTTTCCCATACTCTGACTGTGCTTAAAGTCATTACTAAAGATACCTGCTCCAGTGCCTGACTCCATTTTGGATCCGTCGGTGTACCAGATCAGGCTGTCTTTCTCTGGAGACGGTGGTCGGTGTCCCGAGTTGGGACATGTATATTGAATTTAGCTTTTTATGACTCTGTCTCTTTCATATCGCAGTCATGCGCGCAGCGTCTATGTGTCGCTTAGAGAATCGCATAGCTAAAACTTTATATTTTGGAAAACACTAAGTATCGCGTCAGAAATGCGGTGTGCGTTGAGATCACTAATCTATATTGTACGTGATCCGATTCAAGAATATTGTACCGTATCGATAATGTTTATTGAATTATCATTGTTCGGTAGTTTTTAACAAACTAATGTGCTTGTAAAAGTTTAATGAATAAAATTATTAGAGGTACATAAATTTATTTTAGAAAAATTTAACTTACTTAACTAAATCCTGATCACTTAATTAATAGGCACACTCACTTAGAACAATGTAAACTGACTGAGTCATCTAAATTTATTGAAAAGAAACGTATAAGTATATAATATTGCATCAAAATCCGATATCGATTCGATGCGTTCTGAAACTGAGGTACTACAGGGTGACAAGGCCCACAAGCTACAACGATAATAAGTTAGGTTTATAAACATTTTTAAAAACCCTTATTTTGGGCTTTACTAAACATGGTATGCCCAATAAGGCCCGTGCCGTTTTTAAGTCTTTTGGAGCAAAAGTAAGCATTAAAGACCATAACAATATATACACATAAAAATTGTAACATTCATAAATTTCGATAAAACCAATCGGATACTAAAATGATTAATATTTTGGGACAAAAAAATACTTTTCCACTGTGTAATAAAACAGCAGAGATATTGAATTTTTAAGTGTTTATTGCATTATTATTAGATTTTACTTATAAATTTTGGTTATTTATGCTAAAATTAAGTAATTAAAATTCCTATTAAGGTCCAAGCAACTACTTCATTGGGCCTTCCTAACCGTTGTGGGCTTTACAACACAAATTGAATATTTACAAAATAAAAGGCTATAAATCGCACATGTTTATGTAAATATCAAAAGAGTAATGATCAAATAAACACACTAAATAAAAATCTACTGACAAATCGTAGTATAAACAAGTAAAAACTGACGTTTTTAGGAGCAAAAATTAGTAATATGAGCGGCCGCGACCGATGTCAGCGAACAATCGGATGTCAGTGACAAGATGGTGGCCGCTCGCTATCCGCTGCTGCGTTTCGGCGTTCATATTGATGTTTCATGCATGCTACGAAGTTGGTAAGGATCAAATGTAATAAACATAGTTTTCTGCGCTTGGGCCTTGGAAAACTGTGGGCCTTGTCACCCGGTAGTACCTTATATAGTGTAAAAAACGCGATATTTCATGAATTTTTAATAGTCCGTAGAAATGATCGATACTGATATCACTGATATTAAAATATATGTTAGCTATAGTTTAGGAATCCGATATCAAATATCGATATATAGTTTCGAATTACCCACCACTAGTTGAAATGCATTATGGCGACAAAGTTCACAATTATCGCGACGTCGGCGTAGTCGCGAAGTTTTTTATGATGTGGCCAAGCTTTATCGCGACAACGGAACATGAAGTTTTTACCGCGACAACGGAACTAGAATTTTACCGCGATAGTGTGGCCGTAGCATAACGCGATGATGCATCGCGTTATTATGACGAAGTGTTTGGCCAGACGTGTCGCGACAACGTGAATCTTCGCACTAGCGCGATAGTGTGGCCGATTATTTTAGATTGCGGGATGAATTATATTAGACCGGGCCGTGCACGGGGCGTGCCGTGCCGTATGCGTGGCTTCGACGGAGAACTGATTTGAGACGTTGCATACAGCATACATCGTACTAATATTATAAACGCGAAAGTTTGTAAGAATGTATGGATATTTGTTACTACTTTACGTAAAAACTACTGAATGGATTTGGATGGAATTCGGCATACAGATAGTTTACAACCTGGATTAACACATAGGATACATTTTATCCCGACATTCCCACGGGAACGTATGGCTGGATGCTTGTTACTCTTTCACGTAAAAACTACTGAATGGATTTGAATGAAATTCGGCATACAGATAGTTTATGACCTGGATTAACACGTAGGATACTTTTTATCTCGATATTCCTACGGGAACGGGCACCACGCGGGTGAAACCGCGAGCGGCCGGTTGTTTTGTATATAAATTAGGCCCTGACGCGAGCATGACGCTTCGATACGCTTCGAATTTTGCCCGCCGTGCGCCGGCGCCGCCGCCCGCGCCCGTGCTCTTCCCCGCCCTCGCCCTACACGTGCTTAGAAGTCTGTTTTTATTAAAATAACAAGAATTCGTGGATTAAAATGACACAAATAATGAATAGTGTTTTGTTACACCATAATAATCAAAAACACTTAAACTCTAATAACTTGCACTTTCTTTTGTGGCTTTTACAGGGTTTTGTAATAAAAAAATGAAATATCTATAAATGTCGTGGATGAATTCGACACAAAATGTTTTGAACAACAGATATTAGTACTCTAAAACGCGTAACACCTATTTAACCTATTGTAATATTCTTTCAGAGCTAGTTGGGAGACGTAATAAGTTCTGGTTAAATATCAGGATTTTCGTGGACAGAAATGACACAAATTGCTATGTACATCAGTTACTACTTCGTTATTATCATGACAATAAAATTTTCATCTCTAATTTTCTTTTCGTCCAATACTGATTGAAGCGACAAATACCTAAATTTCTACCTATGCAAGTACCTAGGATGACACAAACTAATATATTAGGTTGGGCAAAAGGTCCGGAAACTATATGTGAAACATAAACAACTTAAATATTTTTGAAACCTCAAAACCTAGCGCTATCGGTCTAATGATTCTAATAAATGCCAAAAAAAATTTGTTGTGTGTAATCAAAGCTATAATTTTACTTGTTTTAGATGGCTTCTCAACTATATGTGAATCTAACAAACTTGGTGGAAGCCCATGTGAAGGCCAACATCGAGCAGTTTCTGTCAGAGAGTATGGACCGGCAGGTGTTTCTGAAGCGCATGGACGACTGCTGGCGCGCGCACTGCCGCCAGATGATCATGATTCGGAGCATCTTCTTGTACCTTGATCGCACCTATGTGCTTCAGAACCCTAACATACACTCTATATGGTATGAATACTTGAGATCAAAGGTTTACGCGAGCACTACACATTCAAATGAAACAATTTTTCCAGATCTAACAAATCAGGGAGACCCTTTACAGGGTCCGTGTGACCATGGACCCTGTAAAGGATCCGAAACGTCAGGACTAAAATAAAACCCTAAAAAGTATTGATAATCGCGAGTTAGATCTGTAAAAAGCGTTTTATTTTAATACTTGAGATATTTAAGTACATACATACCTACACATATAGGCACTACTATTATACCCAAAGGGTTAGTGAGAGAGCAGGAATGAGGACTGCAAAAGTAGTCCACTAATACAGTCCACACTTCAACGAATGAAAGTCTCAAGAATTATTAAGTTATATGGCTATGACAGCAATTATAAATAGGACCTCACCTTTCCATTTGCTAAGAATTTGGCAACACACTCAGCTGTGATTGTAACTGCTATTGTATACATATAAAGTATTGTTTGATAATTGCCTCCATGGTAGAGTGGTCAGCACACCGGTTCTGGCGTCACCACCTTAGAGATCCTGGGCACAATGTAGTAATAAGTGTTTTTCTAAATAGTCTCAAGTCTGGGGGTTTTCCTTGTATTATATGAATTTAATTATATTTATCCATTTCATAATAATCCATTAAAAACAAGTGTCAATGAAGCTTAATTGGTGTGGTATGGAAAAGTTATTTATTTTATCATCGGCCTATAAACGTTTTGGGCACAGGACAGGACTTACAGACAGGACTTACCAAATGGACAACAGCACATTAACAGATTGGGCCGTGACCCACAATGCTGGCCTAATGCGGGTTGGTAGGACTTATTTACTAAGAGCCTAAAATATTCTGCTTTCGGGTAGGCCGATCCTAGGAGATTCATTATTTTCAGTCACAGTTCTACAGCCGATATTGCATGGACTCCTTTCCACATGCCCTACACAGGTTGTCTGTTGCCAGTTGCAACTTGTGGAGCATTTCTTATGGTATTATTCGGGCCTACCTTCTGCTACCTCCATATATGATCTTACTACGTCCTAGGGCGCCCTCGCCTATGAAAGATTTTGAGTGTCTTATGCCGCGTAGGTCTTTCCATTCGGTTTTATGCCTGTTTTGGATGTGGTCCTTAAAGGCTTTGTTGATGGTACTCAGTGCCACAAACAGCTCAGGACCAATATATGGGGTGTCTGAGCCCTCCCTAGACAGTGCATCGGCCATCTCATTGCCTTGGATTCCCATGTAGCCTGGTATCCAGATCAATCTCACCCTGTTAAACTGAACAATAACGTCATGTCTTTTAAACTTTTTTCATTACTAACATCCTCTTTGCTAACTTCTATGTGACTCACTCAATCACTTTATATGGAGATTTTTTTAATCTAAATTTTTCACTTTTCTTTTTTTTTAACATTTTCTTTCACACAAACCTTGTCCTAACAATTACGAACACTACAAAAAAAGAATTAGCCAAATAGGTCTGCACCTATCCGTTCTGAAATGATGCGCGTACTAACATTTTGGCAATTGATTTTTATTAAGACTAAGCGCCATGGGGGTGACAGACAAACAATAAAATTTCAATTGTGACTGGTTTTGTGGCAGTCAACGTGTTACGTGAACGTGATTGTGGTAACCAGGGACATGGGGCTGGACCTGTTCCGGCACCACATCGCCATGAACACGCTGGTGCAGACGCGCACGGTGGACGGCCTGCTGCTGCTCATCGAGAAGGAGCGCGGCGGCGACGCCGTGGACATCTCGTTGCTCAAGAGCCTGCTCAGGATGCTCTCCGACCTGCAGATCTACCAAGATGCTTTTGAACAGAAGTAAGGCAGTTGTTCTTATTACATTAGTTCATATCAATAGTAAAAGTTCGTCATACGCAAACCTTAAACTTAACAAAATTAAAGTTAGGCCAATGGAAGTAACTAAATGTTTTAATACAATAAACTTAATTTTATGCCATAATTAAACTAAGTGCAGCCTATAAACTGTCCCACTAAAGCACAAAGGCCAATAATATAAATCAAGTCATCGCTACAAATAATGGAAATCCTACTAATATTATAAACGCGAAAGTTTGTAAGTATGGATGGATGTTTGTTACTTTTTCTCGTAAAAACTACTGAATGGGTTTGGATGAAATTCAGCATACAGATAGTTTATTACCTGGATTAACACATAGGATACTTTTTATCCCGATATTCCCACGGGAACGGAAACCACGCGTGTAAAACTGCGAGCGGCCGCTAGTGAGTACTACAGTTGCTGTAGTAATTTTTGCAATGTTTCTTAGTCTTTATGCTTTTGCGATCGTCATTGCCTAGATCTGTCTAACGCTTCGGAGATAATAGTCGTGATTATAATGTACTAGCGGATCTTCGCGGTTTTACCCCCGTGGTACCCGTTCCCGTGGGAATATCGGGATAAAATATAGCCTATGTCACTTGTGAAGAATGTAGCTTTCTAATGGTCAAAGAATTTTCAATATTGGTCCAGTAGTTTCGGAGCCTATTCAATTCAAACAAACAAACAAAAATTTCCTCTTTATAATATTACTAGCAGACCGCCCGCCGCCTGCGACTTCGTTCGCGTGGACCCCGTACCCCGTGACGAATTTTCAAAATGACGTCCCTCTCCCAATAACATTTATTGTGACTGTGACGTAACTAAAATAGTTAGACATGCTATCGCGACACTTTTTGTAGATAATGGTGTGTTCTGCAAAACCATAGTACATTATCTTATTCTATCATCAATAGTTTTCTTAGCTCACGCGGTTTAAGGAATTTATTTGATTTTTAGTAAGGATCCCTATTTTTTTTAAATATAATATAGCCTATGTCACTCGCAGATACAGTAGCTTCCCAACGGTAAAATAATTTTTTGAATCGGTATAGTAGTTTCGGAGCATATTCAATACAAACAAACAATCAAATGTTTCCTCTTTATAATATTAGTATAGACAGGGGGGTGTCACTCCGCAGTTTAGGTACGTTCGGCCGGTGCACCTCCGGGGCAGGCCGCCTAGGCCTATTGCAGTAAAGGTTGCCGCTCGCGACGTATCGAACAAGTTGCGCGTCGTCGCTTAACTCGTTATCCCTGCGCGCGCGCGTAAACCCCTCCGCTCTGTTAAGTCATGACGTCAAATCGATATCGAGTCAGCGTTGCTTAACGGAATATGAACTCTCTGGTCACACGATAAGTTTCAATTACGCGTGAAAGTCGTTAGAGAGTGAACCTTCTGTATGTAGTACTATTAGTTTTTTTTTTATTATTATTGGCAACGGGTAAGCGCTTGGCCTTCATCTCACCTGATGGTAGCGAATGCAATCCGGATAATCCGAAATCCGTTATATCCGGATTTACATGTAATTATACTGGGCTGTTAAATCCGGATTTGAAAATTCGAATCCGGATTTTTTGAACTTGTAGTTAAAAAAAAAAAAATATATTTACTTAACTACACACAATACACAGAAAACTACAGAAAACATTTACATGGCTCTGTTAGACTTAACCCGTGGAGCGCTCGACGCCTAGGAAAAAAAAAGCGCCTCAAGCGCTCCGCTATATAACAATGTTTTTTTTTTTTGGTTTATCTTCAGAAATAACCTAATTACGTAATTCCTGTATAATGTATCCATAAGTGTTATGTATCAATGTAATCTGCATGAAATTTCCTATCGAAATATCATAAGCTTAGTAAAAAAATAAACTTACATGAGGGTCTGAGGTGATGATTAAATTATGATGAATGTTATCATCGCAGCGTACCTACACTTTCACACCTCAATACACATATTTCCCATACACTTTCACTCAAAACAACACTAACACCACAAAGTTCACTTATTCAAGTATTCACATTTAAAATTTCAGGCTTTGAAGTCACATATTAACTTAGTTATAATATCCATTATTTTACCACAATCTACACTCTTTTCCAAGTAATTAAATATATACTTTATATAAGATTACTCGCCGTTTTCGTCGAGAATTCATTTTTACCTACCTACTACAAAGTGAGTGACGCAACAAGTGACAAAAAAAACGTTTGACTTTTTTATATAATTTTTCTGACTTCCGTTCCAAATTGTAGTCAAATGGTTCCTAAATAAAAGTTACTCCATACAAACCAAATAATAATTCAAGCTAAACGGAAACACCGCTAGTACCAATCGAAAAGCTAAAATTTGAACGCCAGTGGCGCGCTGTAAATCTGTTCTACCTTAAGAACACTTTGCGCACGTGCAAGAAAAAAAACATGTATCAAACCTGAGTACGTTTGACGCTCGACGGGTTAACGGCAAGGTTAGATAGACCCTAGCAGGGCCCTTATTCTGTAACGATTCCTTGTTTCAAAACCACATTAATTCCTTAAATAGTTACGATATCTTCCCTAAAACGTATGCGTTTGACGTTTGTGCGCGGTAAGGTTTAGGTGTGGAATATATAGATTGCGATACAGAATCAGGGCCCAGAGCGGAGTGCCGCGCGGCGCGGGGCAAACACTACGAAAACTTGTAATGAATGTAAATACCTACATACACCAATTAAAGTTAAGAAATATAAAATTTGCACTGACCATCGATGAGTGGACGGCTACCAATCATCACTTTATAAATATCGACATACCTACACAGCAAATCTTTTAAAAATGGGATCTTGTCTCACAACCTAGGTTTGATTATTATCCAAGAGTCTATGCCAGCTGAAATTTCATTTCTTTGATCCAGGCTAGATTGGCTTTGTATAATCTCACTTTAAATGACTGCGAAAATGATGTGCTTGCCATGCATGACTAGGTACTGATGGAGCAAGCGTCATGTGCAGAGTAGGACGCCTTTTGCTTATAATATGTCATCAGATATGTATGTATGTCATGCTCATGGGATTGATTTAGCCATCTGTGATGTGTTATATCACAGAAACAATCACTTACCATCGGGGAATCAGCTATCGATCAGCGTTATTCAACAGACGAAGTGGACTTTCGATTCGAAGCATTATAAAAAAGTCAGAACAGTAGTAAAACTCTTCAAAAACTCACCTACTTAAAACGTCTCTATCTTGCAAAAACACGTCAAAGATGAATTTGGAAAAGAACTTGTGCTCTTACTGGATTGCAAAACATGCTCCAGCGTGTACGGTGGGGGTCACCGTCGCTTTACCACTTTGCAGCGATTTTCGTATAAAGCGCACCGGCCGTCCGGGCACTAGGTAACTCTGTGGTTCGGGTACGAGCCCTTACCAAATAGACGACGCGGTGTGCAAGGGATTTTGACCTTTAGACTGGTAAAGCGACGGAGTCCGCCATTGTAATACATACAACCATGCTTAAAAGATTCACAAAACTCCGAACTTGTATCCAAAAGTCTTTGTTAGCTTCACTAATGAGGAGTTTCAGTTAATCCACGATCTGCATTTCTTATTAATTTTATATCATTCTATAATGTGGTTGGCACTAGTTGGATACACTAAGTCTAAATTTTTTTATATTTTAGTTTCTTATATTTTATTTTTATTTTTGTTAGGAGAAGTTCCTATTCATTTTAGTTTTTGATTTAATGTAACTGTTTCTCTTGTACTATACTGTACAAGAGAAAGTACTGTACTGTAGATCTTGTTTGAGTAGTAATATATTTATTTGATTAAATTGCGTGCTTTTTATTTATTTCGATTATAACATATAAAATAAACATTTCATTTAAGTTGTAAAGGGAAATAATATATAGAAAACAAAATAAACAATTTTTGTTAATTATTACAATTTTTGTTATTCTAAATCCGGAAAATCCGGCTATCCGGATTTACCATGCAAATCCGTTTTTTCAAATCCGGATTTACCAAAGTAGACGGATTTGCATTCCCTACCTGATGGTAAGTGACGATAAGGCCGAAGGTGGAAGCGCGCTTCACCCGGAATCCTCAACCACTGAGGAACGGGCTATCTTATCTCAAACTGCCGGAACACAACAATGCTATAAACATCGTTGTTATGGCGACAGACTTAGATAAGATGGTGGTAGCTAGCCAGGCGGACTTAACAGCCCTACCACCAACCAAACCGAGCACACAAAGATGTACCCCCCGCTGGGAATCGAACCCGGGACCTCTGGGTCTGAAACAGGTAGCCTAGCCACTAGACCACAGAGGCGGTTAAAACCCTGAAAAAAAACCAGTTATTCTGTGGTATGGATTAGTATAGATGTATGTACTGAATTCCGTGTTTCCCCCGCCAGGTTCCTACTGGCGACGGAGCGGCTGTACGCGGCGGAGGGCCAGCGGCTGATGCGCGAGCTGCCCGTGCCGCAGTACCTCGCGCACGTGGAGAAGCGGCTCAAGGAGGAGAACGAGCGGCTGCTGCACTACCTCGACCACTCTACCAAGTGAGACGTTGTTTCTTTTATACTGGCGGCCCGTTTGCGACTTGGTTCGCGTGAACACGAGTACCATGTGAATTTTGCAATATTCTTTTTTTACATGCCTTACCTATACTACCGCCAAATTCAATAAAGAATAATGATGAAAACAAGGAATAAATATTTAACTAAATTAATTTTAATACTAAATACCGATTTCGTTTTCAACTATCTATTAATAGTCTAAGATCCGAGTATAGAACGACCTTCACAGGGAAGTTTAATGGATGAAAAGTATTTTATATCAAATTTAATATGTTAAATAATATATCGCGAGTGAGTTGGCTGAAAAATTCCAGTCCAGTACCATTAATGATTAATTTAATATTAAAAAAAATATTTCTTTTTTTACATTGCACTAGTTTGGTGTGTGTGTTGTAATGAGCTTATCTTTATATAAACATAAATTTTATTTATTTAACCTGACGGTTGCAAATTACTCATATTGACTTGCCTGTTTACACCTGCCTACCCAATGTTATGACAGGAAAAAAATAGTCAACCTAACGTTTGCATATTCTATAGGCTTCATACTTTCGATTGGTACCTATGTAATTTATCTATTATCGAAACAAGTGCAATATTTAAAAAAAAATATTTTTATATATTTAATTAATCATATACTGGACTGAAATTTTTCAGCCAACCCACTCGCAATATATTTTTTAACACATTAAATTTGATATAAAATATGTTTTATCCATTAACCGCTCGGTGAAGGTCGTTGTGTACTCGGATCCTCTACTATAAGTACCTACCTTACAAAATTAATTGGTTGAACTTAGTGAAAATTTTATTTCAATCAGAGCTCTAAAATAAAATTCATAAAATAGGACATTTAACCTATACGCTATATACAGGATATTTGAAATTGCGAAAATAATCAGTAAATACCAAACTGCGAATACTGTTCGACCTAAGTGAAGAATAGCCCAGTTGCTACGCGTAAATTATTACGCGTGATGTTATTTTCCAAGATTTGGGTCAATTTAGAAATAACTAATTTTACGTCTTGGTGATTTCTATGTACCTATAATAAGTATGTATTTCATTAATCAACTATGTTTATCCATTACCTAGCTACCATTAAAAACCAAGTTTCATCAGAAGCTTAACTTGGGCTAGATAATAATATCGAATATTTTCACCAAAAAAACCCAAAATAAAATAATTTGTTTTGAGATTGGAACGATATGACCGTAAACGGTTTTTATTGGCTTAATTTACTGTGATGTCACGCGTTTGTAAACATCCTAAAAGCAAGTAACGCTACGCTTACTCTTCAACGTTGATATACAAACGTGTGACGTAACTCGTCTGACTCAACGCCATATTACTGAAACAAGCGTTTTGACAGCTTAAAATAATATGTATATTTTGGAATGCTTTTCTCGAAATACTAATAATAAATTAAACCAAATATTATTTGTGCGGTCCAATAAATAATGTGAGACGGTTTTTAGAAACTAGTCAATCAGCCTCGGCGGCGGTATTTCCGGACCGTTACGACTAACCACTTAAGCGTCCGAGCCCGTATATACAACATTGCGCCCAGCGTCCAGCTGTTTCCAGAGCTGCTAGAAGAGTGTACAGAAGACTACGAACCCTGACTGAGCTGACAAAAAAGCTTAGAACTAAACAACTACTCAGGCTATATTATCAAAACTTAATATACGTACGGAATGCTTAAAAAACGCAGTATTTTAATAAATTAACAGTTAATTACTAAAAATTATAACAAAAATTACAAAAATAAACATTCCAAGACAAAAAAAAAATACGTAAAAATATATCGACATGTAGAAATTATTATTACTTGGAAGTCACTGTTTGAAACTCTAAGGGATCTTTAAGAAACGAGCCTATTCCTTCCTTAAAGACCGGCAACGCGTCTGCGACTCCTCTGATTTTCATGGACACCTGTCCATGGGCGGCGGTGATTACTCTCCATCAGGTGACCCGTCTGCTCGTTTGCCTCCTTCTTTTATAAAAAAAGCCTATTATTTGCCGTGACAGTGGGAAACACATTAACACAGCTCGCGTTTCCGTGTCAGATGGCAGCTCGTGCACACGGTGGAGCGGCAGCTGCTGAGCGAGCACCTCGGCGGCATCCTCAGCAAGGGGCTGGAGGCGCTCATGGACGGGCCGCGGCTGCCCGACCTCGGCACGCTCTACGGCCTCTTCAGCCGCGTCAAGGACGGGCTCAACGAGCTCTGCAACCACTTCAACGCCTACATCAAGGTGACTAACCACACAATGCATTCACACGCAGGGCTCGATGCTCTTATACATGGGGATACTCTTATACGCGGGACATGGGCTTGCTGAAAGGCCTCTTCAGCCGCGTCAAGGACGGGCTTAACGAGCTCTGCAACCACTTCAACGCCTACATCAAGGTGACTAACCACACAATGCATTCACACGCAGGGCTCGATGCCCTTATACATGGGGATACTCTTATACGCGGGACATGGGCTTGCTGAAAGGCCTCTTCAGCCGCGTCAAGGACGGGCTTAACGAGCTCTGCAACCACTTCAACGCCTACATCAAGGTGACTAACCACACAATGCATTCACACGCAGGGCTCGATGCCCTTATACATGGGGATACTCTTATACGCGGGACATGGGCTTGCTGAAAGGCCTCTTCAGCCGCGTCAAGGACGGGCTTAACGAGCTCTGCAACCACTTCAACGCCTACATCAAGGTGACTAACCACACAATGCATTCACACGCAGGGCTCGATGCTCTTATACATGGGGATACTCTTATACGCGGGACATGGGCTTGCTGAAAGGCCTCTTCAGCCGCGTCAAGGACGGGCTTAGCGAGCTCTGCAACCACTTCAACGCCTACATCAAGGTGACTAACCACACAATGCATTCACACGCAGGGCTCGATGCTTTTTGGGGGTCGAAGTTGCTTGCGTCCGTATGCTGTACCCTCGAGACCATACACGTGACCCCTAGGTGTTGCCAAACGAGCAACGATTTCCTGGTGGTAGGCTTTGGCCGTGGCTAGTTACCACCACCAAGGCAAAGACACGCCGCTAAACGTTACTCAACGTGTTCCGGCGTGATGCCCTGGGAGCCCTCACGAGAGGTTGGGTCTGGTCTGTTGCGCAGCACCGAGAAACCGGGTGCGACGAGGTGGTGCCGTTGTACCGGGAGCCTCATCTTAGAGAGCAGCGGGATCCGAAGCACGGTTTTTCCGCTGGCCGACCGCAGTTAGTAGGGGGCCCAAGTAGTAGGCCAGCCACCTATGAAAGGCTGCCCCGCCAACTCGCGAAAAATCCCAGAATGCTCCATCGTGCCGGTTGGCGACCGGATGACAGGACCCGACGGCCATTCTGGGGGGGTTCGGGCGTCCCCGCGGTCTCCAGATGAGTCTTCCATTGGTGCGGCGGTATCGCTGACGTTGCTGGGTTGTCGGTGCGCGCCATGTCCAACTGCCTTCCTCTCGCCTATTCACTCTTCCCAAATCAAACACAACGGCAAAGACACAAATGAGGAAAAAGTTTCAACAGTGGAACCACTTCCTGTCACTCCAAGTGCACCTCTGTAACATTCGAGGTTTGCACTCTAATCTCGTTGCAGTCCACCACCACCTTGAGACTGATAAGCCTCACCTGCTCTTTGTCACGGAGACGCAAATCAGGTGTCCGTCAGACGCGGCGTATTTGAACTACCCAGGGTATACCCTGGAGCACAATTTTAAACCACGCTCTGGCGTGTGCCTGTATGCTCACGATGACATCTGTTGAAAGCGTCTCTGTAACCTTGAAAAACCTGGTTTTCCTGTCAGGTGGGTACTGGTGGACACAGGCGTTGAGAAAATTCTCTATTCCTGTGTCTACCGATCGCACAGCGGGGACCAGGAGACGACCAAACTCTTTGAGTACCTTGGTGCTACGGCTGATATAGTCCAACATCGGTATCCATCTGCGCAGTTAGTGTTTCTGGGGGACTTTAACGCCCACCATCGTGACTGGTTGTTCCCATACCAGGACACTGACCATGCTGGTAGAGAGGCGCTGAGGTTTTCTCTGTCGCTGAATCTCACCCAACTCATCAAGGAAGCCACGCGCATACCTGATGTTTCTAGCCACACACCTAATTGCCTGGACCTTCTTCTGACTACAGATCCAGACCGCTACTCTGTGTCAGTTACTGTCCCTCTGGGCTGTTCTGACCATTGTCTGGTGAAGTCTGTGTCCAACTACTCCCCACCCGATCCCAGCCCTAGAGGCACAAGGCGGATTTGGCGATACAAGTCTGCAGACTGGGATGAGATGCGACATTTCTTTGCTTCTTATCCTTGGCAGCAAGCTTGCTTCTCTTCTGGCGACTCATCGAAATGCGCTGACGCTATCTCTGAGGTGATATGTACGGCTACGGAGTACTTTATCCCATTTTCCGACGTATCCCTCGATAGCCGAGCTCCCCGCTGGTTCAACTCTGATTGCGCTACTGCTGAGGCGGTAAAACAATCGGCGTACCAGAGCTGGGCTGAAGCTCACGCACGTAAAACTTCCGATGTCAGCGCAAAGAAGAGAGCCTATAACGCTGCTGCCAAGTCCTTCAAAAAGGTGCTCAGGAAGACTCGATAGGACCGTGTTAGCCGTATTGGAGCCAAACTCGCCTCTCACCCATCGGGTAGCAAGGCCTTCTGGTCCTTAGCTAAAACGGTAGAATCGAACTTTTGCCGCCCATCTCTGCCACCACTGGTGAAGCCTGACGGATCACTGGCCCACTCTGCGGTAGAGAAAGCAAATCTATTTGCTTCTCTATTTGCAAGCCATTCGCGTCTCGATTCTGGAAGTAAGACACCACCTGTGCTACCTCAAAGCGGTTCTGTAATGTCAGAAATCCGTATACGCCAAAAAGAGGTACTGAAAACGATTCGGACTCTTGACGTGAATAAAGCCAGTGGTCCCGATGGAATTCCTGCAGTGGTTTTGCGGAATTGTGCGCCCGAGTTGTCTCCTGTACTGACACGCCTGTACCGCCTCTCTCTCAAAACGGGACAAGTTCCTAAGTCCTGGAAGCTTGCCAACGTGCAACCTGTGCCCGAAAAAGGTAGTCGAGCCGACCCTGCCAATTATAGACCTATCGCAATCACCTCCATACTTTGCAAAAGTATGGAACGTGTATTAAACAGCAAGCTCCTGGCGTACCTCGAGGACAACAGTCTACTCAGTGATCGACAATACGGTTTTCGCCGTGAACGATCAACTGATGATCTTCTTGCGTATGCCACACACCTATGGGGCGAAGCCATCGAGAAACACGGCGAAGCACTCGCTGTCTCTCTAGACATCTCGAAGGCATTTGACAGGGTTTGGCACGACAGTCTTAAAAACAAGCTTCCTACATACGGAATTCCCACCGCACTGTGTGCCTGGATATCCAACTTCCTGAGCGAACGGTCAATAAGGGTAGTCATCGATGGCTGCTCTTCTGACTTATTGGCTATAAATGCCGGAGTACCTCAGGGGTCTGTTCTCTCTGCGACACTTTTCTTGCTGCACATTAACGATCTATTGTGCCCAGGTATCTTTGGATACGCAGACGACAGCACTGTTACAGAGCGATATATGTCCAGTGCCCGCGCCAGTGTCGCTGAGACTGAGTCACTTAGAGAGGCCATGGTTGAGCGAATGAATTCAACATTACAAGCAGTGTCCGACTGGGGCGAAGCTAACCTTGTTGAGTTCAACGCCAACAAAACACAGGCTTGTCTGTTCTCCGCCAAACGGAGTCCATTTAATCTCACTCCTACTTTTCTGAATGCACCGATACCGAAAACCGACCATCTCGAGCTCCTAGGTATGGAACTCTCATCTAACCTCAACTTTGGTAGCTCCATTGAGTCGAAAGCAAAAACCGCTGCCAAAAAACTTGGTATCCTCTTTAAGGTTCGGCGATACTTCACACCGGAACAGCTGCTCCACTTGTATCAAGCACAAGTTCGGTCGTGTATGGAGTACTGCTGCCACCTGTGGGATGATTCTGCCAAGTACCAGTTGGACGCAATAAACTCAGTGGACCGAAGGGCTAGGAGACTCATAGGCGACGATGCGCTCGTTGGAACCAAACTTCAGAGTTTGGAGCATCGGCGTAAAGTCGCCTGTCTATCGGTCTTCTATAAGGTGTATTTTGGCGAGTGTGCGCAGGAACTACATAACCTGATACCACCCTCTACTTTCTACCACCGGACCACTAGACGCCGAGAGGGCTTCCACCCCCATGTCGTTGACTTTCCAACAATCCGTACCCAGCGGTTTGCTGCATCTTTTCTAGTACGGACCGCTAAGGAGTGGAACGCTCTCCCTGCGTCTGTGTTTCCGGATACTTACAACCTTAGTATCTTCAAGGCCAGAGTGAATAGGCATTTTCTGGGTAAGCGTGTACCACCGTCGGCCTCGTCATCGCTTACCACCAGGCGAGACTGAGGCCAAACGCAAACCCATTTTATATAAAAAAAAAAGCTCTTATACATGGGAATACTCTTATACGCGGGACATGGGCTTGCTGAAAGGCCTCTTCAGCCGCGTCAAGGACGGGCTCAACGAGCTCTGCAACCACTTCAACGCCTACATCAAGGTGACTAACCACACAATGCATTCACACGCAGGGCTCGATGCTCTTATACATGGGGATACTCTTATACGCGGGACATGGGCTTGCTGAAAGGCCTCTTCAGCCGCGTCAAGGACGGGCTCAACGAGCTCTGCAACCACTTCAACGCCTACATCAAGGTGACTAACCACACACCATGCGCTCCAAGTGCAGTGCTGGAATGAACGAATGAAACATTTATTTGGTACACAGTTAAAATACAGTAGGAAACAAAATAATGATCCTACTATATAAATAATCCTAACAAGCACAAACAAATAAAATATCCTGCTCAACATTTGACATGTCTGAGTGGCATCATCATCAAACTGATGATGAATACGACTAACGCACAAAAGACTGCACATGGGCAAGCTAGCTCCATCGCGGGTCTCTTCTTAATCCTAGGAATAAAAATGTGGAAAAGAGCAAGCTCATTTATCCTATTAATATTATGAACGCGAAAGTTTGTAAGTATGGATGGTTGTTTGTTACTCTTTCACGTAAAAACTACTGAATGGATTTGGATGAAAATCGGTATACAGATAGTTTACCTGGCTTAACACATAGGATACTTTTTATCCCGATATTCCCACGGGAACGGAAACCACGCGGGAGAAACCGCGAGCGGCCGCTAGTTATTAAATAAAATACCTACATCCAATAGTAAAAAAAATAAAATAAAAAAAATAAAGCAATCCCTTTAACCCTTTAACGGGCACAGCATGTTGTAATTTTTCATTGGTTCCCGACCTTATCTCAAGTATTATTAATATTCCATGTAAGACAGATTGTAATAGTGACTTGGTAATATTTAGTGATGAATTTGGTAAAAACATGGGTCGGTTGTTATCTGACTTGGGACATTCAGTTATCAATTATTGTATACCGGGTGCTTCTTATCAACATATTTTGAAAAAAGCTGTAGAACATAAATATAAACCCAATAGCACCTTATTATTATTTGTTGGTAATAGAGGTAATCTGAACAAAACAAGCCTTCTAAAATGTTTAGAATGTTTGAATAAGTCAATTGTAAAGAAAATTATATTGTTTACATTACCTTATTGTAGTAGTTTGCCACAGGAGGAAAATTCTATTAGACATAAGCTTAACCTGACATTACATTTATTTTGCAAAAATGACATAATGCATTTAATTGACACTAACAATTATGTTAGTAATTTTTATTTGACAAGAGATAGTTATTATCTGCCAAATTATTTTAAGCGACAAATAGCTTTATCGCTATCCTATTGTATTCAAACGTCAGCCAAAAACTTGGCTAAACAAGTTGCTTCTATTGAGCAATGTATATTTGACATAGACGTCAGTAGTGTTTCTACTGACATTCCAATTAATTATTTAAATTAAATTATATGACAAAAGAGGAAAACTCTTGCGAAATGTTTGTTAATAAAATGAAATTAAATGAATGTAAAAATAGCTTTAGCAAAAGCCCATGTCAATCATTAAATTTAAAAAATGTACAATCTTTAAACATTGTCCACCAGAACATCCAAGGAATGATGGGCAAAGATTTGGAGATTGAATTGTTCGTGAACTGTAATAAAATTGATATTCTTTGCATAACAGAACACTGGCTTAAAGACCATCAGTTCATGTTCAATTTTAAGAATCATTTGGTAGGAAGTTCGTTCAGTCGAGGAAATGCAATACATGGTGGCTCCTTAATTATTGTTAGTAAAAAGTTTAAATTAAAGGAACGCAAAGACATAGTGAGCCTCTCGGTTGAGCGAACAATAGAAATAGCTTGTGTGGAGTTGGAGCAGTTTGTTGTATTAAGTGTGTACAGACCTCCTTCAGCATCATATGATTTTTTCGAAAAAGTTATGGATGAGGCATTACATAAAGTCCGTAATGTAGGTAAAACAATAATTGTTTGCGGGGATTTTAATATTAATTTGTTAGAAAATTCCACGATGTCAACTAAAATTAAAAACCTATTTCTATCATACAACTTGAATCATTTATTTTTGGAGCCGACAAGAATAACTGCCACTTCGGCCACCTGTATTGATAACATATATACAAATGTAAAACCACTGGCTAAGCAAATTATTAATAACCTGGACTCTGATCATTGTGGCCAAATGGTCAGCTTTCCACACCAGCGTAAACAAGTGACGAAAAAGAATATCACTGTTGTACCAAAAACTGCAGGTCGGCTGGAACGCTTTAAAAGCAATCTAGATACAAAATTAAATTATTTAGAATACAATGACAACCCTAATGTCTTTTATAATAATTTTTTTAACATTTATTGTTCAGAATTTAATAAAACTTTTATTCCAAAAAAGATCTCAGTTAGTGGTACTGTAACTTTTAATGAATGGGCTACAATTGGTATTCACAGAAGTAGGAAACGCCTTTATGAACTTTATGGTGAACGCAACTATAACACCAGCGATGACTTCAAATTATATGTTAAAAGTTATTCAAAGTTATTCAAAAGAGTATGTCGATTAGCCAAGGCAAACTATCTGAGTTCTAAGATTAAGAATAGTAATGACAAAATAAAAATGACATGGAATATTATAAATAGTGAAACAGGAAAGGTCAAAAGTCGTAATAATGAGTACAATTTAATTTGTGATAATAAAACCTTGACTTCTGATGCTGATGTTGCTGCAGCATTTGAGAGGTTTTTTACTGACATTCCAGTTTCAACTACAAACGCCTTGATTTCCTCCCCCACTGTAGCTGAATCTGTTTTGAAGGAGAATGTTAAAGATTGTGAAAATAATTTCAGTTTTCAAAAAATTTGTGTTATAGATATAATAAAAACATTTAACACTCTCAATAAAAAGAAAACTGCTGATCTGTGGGGTAATTCCGTGGACGTCGCTAAATCTGTAATTATGACAATAGCTCCAGTTTTAGCTTGCATATTTAATGAATGCATTGACTGTGGTGTTTTTCCTGACCTCATGAAATATAGTAAAATAATTCCATTATTTAAATCGGGTAGCACTTCTGACCCCTCTAACTTTAGACCTATTTCTGTGCTACCCACATTTAGTAAAATTTTTGAAAAGTTAATACTAGATCAAATGCAAATTCATTTTTATAAAAATAAACTTTTACATTGTAAACAATATGGTTTTACTAGGGGTCGCTCTACAACTGACGCCGGTGTTGAGCTTTTAATCCAAATATTTGATACCTGGGAGGAATCACAGGATGCCCTAGGGGTATTTTGTGATTTATCCAAGGCTTTTGATTGTGTTTTACATGAAACTTTGGTCAGGAAGCTTAACCACTATGGAATTAGGGATGCTTCTTTGAGCCTTCTAATCTCATACTTGAGTAACAGGATTCAAAAGGTCGACATTAACGGTAAAAGATCTCCGGGATCAGTGGTTAAAATGGGAGTTCCGCAGGGTTCAATACTTGGTCCTTTCTTGTTTTTGGTTTATATTAATGACTTACCTTATTTTGTAAAAGACAGTCATGAGATAGTATTGTTTGCTGATGATACTTCACTTTTATTCAAAGTGAAACGACGACACCCAAATTATGACGATGTGAATAATGCGGTCTCAAAGATTGTTCACTGGTTTAGTGTTAATAACTTGCTATTAAACGAGGGAAAAACCAAATGTGTAAGATTTGTATTGCCTAATGTTAAGCAGGTAATAACTAGTGTACAAATTAAAGATAAGAATGTGAATCCTGTGGACACCACTGTGTTTCTAGGCATCACGTTGGATGCCAAGCTTCAGTGGGGCCCACATATAGCTAAATTGTCGAATAGACTTAGCTCTGCGGCTTATGCAGTAATGAAGATCCGTCAGTTAACTGACGTTGATACAGCGAGATTAGTTTATTTCAGTTACTTTCATAGTGTAATGTCGTACGCCATTTTACTGTGGGGAAATGCTGCCGACATTCAAACTATCTTTGTGCTGCAGAAGAGGGCTATTCGAGCAATATATAACCTACAGGCTGGTGACTCTCTCAGAGAGAGATTTAAGGATATAAGTATAATGACAGTTGCATCACAATATATTTATGAAAATCTTGTGTATGTTCATAAAAATATTGAAATGTTTTCAAAAAACAGTGATATTCACAAATTAAATACTAGAAGTAAGAACAAATTAGCAGTGCCTTATACTAGGCTCCATAAAATAAATAATTCTTTTAAGGGTCTGTGTGTACGATTATACAACAAAGTACCAAATGATATTCAGAATTTAGATCTTGATAAATTTAAAATCAAAATCAAAGAAAAGCTTTATAAAAAAGCTTATTATAAAGTGTCGGATTATACAGAAGACAAAACAGCTTGGGTCTGACATGCTCCAAGTACCTACTCCAACAGCTATTTCTAATTGCCTATAATTAATTTATATAGAGCACCATATTTAATTAAACTATTTACATTCAAATTCATATTTTGTATTTTGTGATCTGGTAACGACATATTATATATATATTTTGTAAATGTCGTTGCTTCTGCGCGCTGTGGTTTCTTGCGCCCGTTCTTTGCCACAGTTAAAAAATGATGTCCTGAATGGGTGGTAGGTTAAAAAATATTTGGACGTTTCAAAGTACTTATTAATTGAGTTTATTGAATAAATATATTTTGACTATTGTATATAAAGTTCAAAATATGGGGGCAATATACATTACTTTGCCTTATAAAGGGTTAACTACTCAATATGGGACAACAATTTAAAAAAATACGTATAATTTTTAATTTACCAACAGAAAAAAGGGCGCACAATAGTAATAGAGCCGGAGCGCGACAAGACGATGGTGGCGGAACTTTTGGAGTTCAAGGAGCAGCTGGACCACGTGGTGGGCAGCTGCTTCCAGCGCAACGAGAAGTTCACGTACTCGGTGCGCGAGGCCTTCGAGCACTTCATCAACCAGCGCCAGAACAAGCCCGCGGAGCTCATAGGTCAGTGACAACTTGTATACTGAGCTGTGTCATTTATACAATGCTATCTACCCATCTCTTCTATTAGGTGTCGTAAAATGCGACTAATGCTCGACATTCACGGTCAGTTAAACTGATCAGTTTGACTGACGTACATCCAAAAACTGACCGTGAGTGTGAAATCTTAAGTTGAAATTTTTAACTGACGACAACCCACGGATATTTCCGGGCGGACCGTATTGCGCTTGCTTTAGTTCGTTTGCATCAGTCCAAACTGACCGTGAGTGCGCGTACTTACATCCGTTTGCCATCAGTCGGAGCCACGGAGCAAAAACAAAGAGGAGGTGTTGCAATCAATGTAGTCCAGCAACTATCAATGTAGTCCTGACGTCACACCGTAGTTGAACTACTTACGACCAGGTGTCGCTTTCAGTACAACTCTCGTTGGCTGGCGAATAGGTTGTTCGTGGCTTATTCAGTCTTTTAAAGAATTATAAAAAATTCTCGACCCGACCTTTTTGTTAGCATGAAGTGCTGTGTTGTATCGTGTAGTAGTTACACGGATAAAACGAGATTAAACGGAATAAACATATCTTTCCACTCTTAAGTAATATTTAAATTAAATTTATACTTCATCAAATAAAGTTAAGACATACACGACATCTAGTGAAATATAGCAGAACTTTTATGACAACTCTGCTAATCTCGTAAATTAGGTTGGTACTTGCTTTGGCTACTGGCCACTAGATGGTTTTCTCCTATTTGGACTCCCCCCGCAACCCGCGCAGCTGAGACACTATTATTATATGAAAAAAGTTGTTACAACACCTCCTCTTTGTTTTTGCTCCGTGGTCGGAGCCAGTGTTGCCAACTTAGCTACTTCATAGCTAGATCTAGCTATTTTTAAAGCCAAGCAGCTACAATTTTATGAAAACTGCAGCTAAATTTTTTAGCTACTTTTTCTAGCACCTTTCATAAGAAGTATAGAAGTACAGTCAGCATCAAAAATAACTGAACAAAAACAAGGTGGCAAAAGTAATAGTCACGTGTTAGTGTCTTTACATACTCATTTAACATTTCATAATTATATGACATTTTTTGAGTTCATAATAAATGGTTAAGGCAATGACGCAAAAGTATATTGTCATGTACTTTTGACTCAACAGCTATGTCAGACAACTCTGGTAATTTTAACCGTAACTATCATTTGAAAATTTCATATGCTAAGCTACTTTTAATTCTGACTGTACATGCGAGAAATCGTCTTTTTGAAGATTTAGGATCAATTGGTCCAATTCCCAAAATGTCCAACTGCCAATTCTCAATTATAAAATACTAATAAAAAAAATTACCTCGCAATTTAAGACAATCGCTACGCTGCGCTTCGCGATTGTCTTAAATTTCTAACCTATCACGTGACCTACAGGAGTAGGCCAGCCCTGGACATTTTGGGAATTGGACCAATTGAACCTAAACCTTTTTGAAGTTGCTCTAAAAACGCGGCAGATTTTGGAAGATTTTTTGCCAATGTCGGGCAGATTCGCCATTTTTGAGATGGTCACACTGCCCTTTGATCGAGAAATGAAGGCCGGTTTGAAGCCAGTGAGTGGGGATTGTTTTAACTGATCAGTTTAAATGACCGTGAATGTCGAGCTTAACAGACTGAAGACTGCACATACATCCAACAGCATAGAGCGGTGATGTGCTCACCACCTATCACGCTGAGCACATGTGCAATTGTTATTTGGTGTAATGTGGACACTGCTTTTGTGGTCTTCAATGCCTATTCTCTGAATAACCCTTTGGGAATAATCTTATCTTATCTAGTGGGGCCTGCAGAGGTCTCCCTCTCGCAGCAGCACGTCGCCCCATTGGGATCTTTTGTGCAACCCCGTCCTATCACTCTGCCTCCTCAGTAATGCTAAGCTAAAATGGCTTAAGGACAATCCAATGTCGTGGACTGTCTCTATTTACACGATGCCAATATTGGACTGGCTTAGTGGATTGTCTCAAGTATTGGCTCCGTGTAAATGCAGCAAAAGCAGCTTGGCGATGTCCTTGGGGGGAAGAGCCTAAAATCTTCTGGTTTCGGTGGGCCGATCCCAGAAAATTCATTATTTTCCTGGCAAAAGAGTCGCAGTCACACAGTAGGTGCTGCATGGACTCTGTTTCCCCTCTACATGCTCTGCACATTGGGAATAATGGTCGTAAGTGTTATGTATGTACTTTGAAATGTGCAAAATTAGTTTATGCTGTTATGTTAGTCGCGAAAAGCGTCGCAGAACGCGAGCTTTAGGTGTGAGCGGGGTCGCTAGTATATTTTACTTCAGAACGGCTAAAAGGATTTGGATGTAATTTTGCACATAGTCCGACCATAACCCGCACTGGGACTAGACTTTTTTATCCCGTTAACATAGGTTCCTGTAGGATACTGTACCGCTACACCAGTGTATAAAATTGCAGTCAACAGCTAGTATGTAATTTAATTAATCATTTATTCGTAGGCTCCGACAGTACCACCTTCGTATTAAATGAGCCTTCTCGACTCACAGCAAAGTTCGTGGACGTGAAACTGCGCGCGGGCAACAAGGAAGCTACGGAGGAGGAGCTCGAGAGGCTGTTGGACAAGATTATGGTGCTGTTCCGCTTCATACACGGCAAGGACGTGTTCGAGGCGTTCTACAAGAAGGACCTAGCCAAGCGGCTGCTGGTCGGCAAGTCGGCGTCAGTGGACGCGGAGAAGTCGATGCTCAGCAAGCTCAAGCAAGAGTGCGGCGGCGGGTTCACCTGCAAGCTGGAGGGCATGTTTAAAGATATGGAGCTGTCTAAGGATATCAATATCACGTACAAACAGGTAGGATTGTATTTTAATTAGGTACAGAAGCCAGCAGGTCATGTGTCAACCTACCACTAAATGTCAAATTTCTTTAATAAATTTTGTAATTTTTTTTCTTAATAATGGCTTGGGGGAGGCCTTTGCCACATGAGTAAAGAAACGGAACAGAGACAAAGCTTAATACAATCGCGCCGTCGCGAGTCAACTACTACAAGCATACGGCGCATGTGTGCGTGTCCACTAGCCGCTGCGTCGCGTACGCGCCGCCACTGGATAAAACCGGTTTTCGCTCGTTTGGCCAGTGGACAAATGGAGGGCCTGCACAAAGCACGTCATTTGTTTTGTGCTTCTGTATATTTCTAACGAAATTGTTTTAAGTGGAATAAACTGTAAATAATCAGTTCTGGGCTTGTAAATGGTTTTTAACTGTATACCGTTTGTATGAATAATGCAAGAAAAAAAAAGATATTTCATTTTTCAATTATCTCAAGGAGTCTACTAGGCAAGTAAATGAAAACCAGATTATACCTATTTTAAAAGCGATATGTTTAAGTAGTTCGCACAAACCTCTTATGTTATGTGAGTATGTATAAAAGCAACAATTATAAAAAAAATATTTAGAGTAAGCAATTTGTAAATACTTAATACCTTATCTTGTCTACATACCTTATAAAAAGCTCATAAAAGTTTGTTTATTTTTTTATTCTCTTTTGCCAACCCTACTAAAATAGGTAAGAATTTTTGTATGCTCCCTATTAGCTTTGTCTCTGTTCTGTTTCATTACTCATGTGCCTTTGCCCAGCAGTAGAACAGTTTTACATTTAGCCAGCGAACTGACGAACAAATGGTACAGCACCGTTAAATATTAATTGTACAAAAACTTCTATACCGCCTTTTATACCGTTGTGGTTCAGCGCCATCTTTTATAAAAACATGTGAACTATTGTTTGACACTTTGAATTTAGATTACATCGCTTGTCTTTTTTTATTTGCTGATAGTAAAACAAACAGCTATGTTTCAATGTAGAAATTTATAGATAAAGCCAGGAAGCCAATTACAGATCTTCATTGATAAAAATAGAGTAGCTAAAATTGTGATACAATCTTACATGAAACACAGTCAAATAGGTAGCTGTACGTTATTCGTTATCTGCTCATTAATGTAACCTCCAAAAACAACTGGCTCACGAGACGCTTTATCGATGCAACACTGGTGTTAAAAAGTCTTAACATATAAAAACAACCATAAACCTCAATGACGAAATAGAAATTGTAAGGACAAACTTGAAACACATTTTTTTTGCGATACGCTGCAATCCAGCGGTATTACGTCACTGTGAAGTCTAACCTCACATTCGAAAGAAATGCTATTGCAAGTATTTCACAATCGATATAGACACAATTATTTTTAAAAAATCAACGAGTCTTCTGGGGTCTCTGTAGCTTAGCGGTTAGAACAGCGGACCGGCAATCCAAAGGTCAAGGGTTCGAATCCCGTTCGAGCTTTCCTGAGACTTGTTGTTTTTTCTAGTGAACATTTTATCCATTGTGCATGCAAAATTTCAATAATAAAGACATTTTTTTTATTTTTAATTATGTGTTTAGAGTTTAGACTCGACAATTATAATTTCCCCTTAGGCCCCAAGCGGTCGCATGAGACCGCACCTACAAAAACACACTTGACTTTGTACCGTGTATTCATAGACTTACAGACTACTTTAGTATGAACAAGTTTAGTTATTTCGGTTCTGTGGTACATCTTATGCATTGTTATCGCAAAATATCGCATAGTCTATGCTCGATTCTGTCAAATTTGACGTTGACAGTTGCGCCAACACACGAGTGAGTGGTTAAATATTAACACACCTACGTTAATAAAGTAAAAATATTGTAGATCTATTAACGAATGTAACATCTAGATTGTACACAATATTTGAGCAAATAAATTATTTGATTTGATTTGAAAAACAAAATAAAAATGTATTTATCTTTTTCGAGGGTTTTTTATTTTAATTTGTAATTTGTTCTCAACAAAATTTGCGTTAAAATGATTTAAACAATGACATCGTAACATTACGGTGACCCAGCACCTGTCGCTGTCGAGCGGCTGCGCGGCGCTGGAGCTGTCGGTGCACGTGCTGACGTCGGGCTTCTGGCCCACCTACGCGGCGGCCGACGCGCGGCTGCCCGCGGCGCTGGCGGCGCACCAGGACCACTTCGCCAAGTTCTACCTCAACAAGCACTCCGGCCGCAAGCTGCAGTGGCAGCACACGCTGGGCCACTGCGTGCTGCGCGCGCACTTCGCACAGGTCGGTTGGCCTTTCATGTACGGCAGGAGGGTAGACAGACACATATATATCGGGTGTCCCAGATATCGACGTCTAGCCGAAACCGGGTGGTAAGCCAAGTTATAATAGTTATCAGAAAAATGAAAAAAAACTAAGTCACGTATTTTCAAAATTAGAGACATTAAAAAAAAAATCCTAAATACTACACTCCCGTGACTGTTTTTTACCTCCTGTGGCTACAAATCTTTACTTTTTTAAAGGTTTTCTATTGTTTTGTAATTCTGAATAATGCTTCTGTATACTCTGGCCTAAACTTTAAAGCCAGCTGCTCAAGCTTGGAAGGAAATGTCACTTCTTACCCAACCAAATATTTAAAATTAATATTTCTGTACTTACTGAAAAAAAAATTTACTATGGGAGTTTGGCAAGTAACTTTAAAAGTTGGCACATTTAATAAGGATTCCAAAATGGTATGATACATAACAATAATATTAATAATAAATGTTTTTTATTTTCTCATCACAAAGTAGGTACTTACTTACTTAATAGTTTAATATAACACAACACAACATCGGGTGGTATGCTATAAATATCAACATGCTAGTTTACAAAAGAAAATACGAATATTCGTGACTTAGACTTTTTTTTATTTTTCTGGTAGTTATTACTTGGCCTATCACCCGGTTTCGGCTTGACGTCGATATCTGGGACACACTGCATATTAATATTTCTAAATGGGCAATCATTTTGATGCTTTTGCTTTAAATCAGTTTAGTCACTACAACTGCACATTTGTAACAGTCTAATTAGAGAATGAGACGTGTTGTTGTAGAACAGAAACATCTTAGTCACATTAGAGTTTTGATAGACAATAATAGATTAGATGCAGTGAACGAGAATCTACGAAGAACGTGGATTTCTACTCTACTAAGAATTAAAATTTTAATGTGTCTAGGTGTTATTTATAAACTAAAGGCTCGCAGTGGCGCCTCCCCTGTCTGTCGCGTGCAATCAAAGACAACGGTCGTAGGACAGTTCGCACAAAGGTCGCACTCCCGTTTGATATAAATAGTATTTTAAGGTGTAATCCATCCAGGTGGTTTTGGTGGTCTAAGTAGGGCCCCCTGGTCTATTATTGTGGCATCGTATATTGTGCAAGTGTTTCCAAACGTGAAGAGTAACAGCTCAGGGTTGGGCTATCAGCGGCGCGGCGTGGTCCATATAGGAGAGCTCCTCCTTCGTCCGCTGTCCTGAGGCTGCTGATGGGACACTTGCAGTAAGTTCTAGATTTAAGATTAGGTTAGGCATTTCTATCGTGCCATCCTAGACGCCGTGAATCGCGGACATAAGTACGGCCCGGCGTGTTGACTGAGGACTGAGGTTAGGGCAACAGGCTTTTTGTCCTACACACGACCGGCTGTGTACTACACATCTAGTTTTACGGCAGCCTACAGGTTGAAGCACGCTCAACGCACAGAGCAGTACGCACACGCCCAAGGTACATATCAACAGGCACGTTACACCTGATCAGCCCCTTACTCTCGAAACTGATCGCTATTGGATCGGATTGGTATTGTGAATTTTCGTATTTTTAAGTTACGACACCAGCGCTAATTTGGATTCATATTGGGTGAACTAAATGGCATTGAGTTTTGTATTTTGTTCACTTAATATCCACGCAATATGAGTCCATATTAGTTCTGGGCCCTGATTCTGTATCGCAATCTATAGATTCCACACCTAAACCTTACCGCGCACAAACGTCAAACGCATACGTTTTTGGGAAGATATCGTAACTTTTTAAGGAATTAACGTGGTTTTGAAACAAGGAATCGTTACAGAATAAGGGCCCTGGTGTCGTAACTTATGAGTACGAAAATTCACAATACCAATCCGATCCAATAGCGATCGGTTTCATGAGTAAGGGGGCTGTCGCACACGCTGGGGCACTGCGGGCTCAGGGCGCACTTCGCACAAGTCAGTAAGCAAGCTAACTGACTAAATCAGTTTATTTACTTTTTATAAAGTAGTGAAATGGCCCTTATCATATATAATCGAATAGAAAAATACACTTATTTGAGGAACTGTATTTAACAATTCGTGTTAATTCCAGGGTAACAAAGAGCTACAGGTGTCGCTGTTTCAAGCGCTCGTCCTGTTGCTCTTCAACGACGGAGACAACCTCTCCTTCGAAGAGATTAAAGCTAATACCAATATAGAGGTAGGGTATACTTTTTACTACCCACATTGAATATATCTATATTTCGATATAGATTCTATCTATATTTAAAGATGTTTGAATAAAATTTTAAACACTGATAAAAGAGACGACAACCTCAGGCGGGAATCGAACCACGCACCTTCCGCATTCCGGGCGGCTGCCTTAACCACTTGGCTACCGAGGTCTGGCTTTCAACCGTCGAATTTTGTTAGTGCTTGATGCTTATGTTTTTAGTCAACATTGCTTCATCAAATCTTAGAAGTTTTCACCTCTGAGATCCGAAAGAAATATTTTTACAAATATTTGAACATGTTTGAATTATAATAATTCTGAGCTGTGGTGGCGGATCATTATTAAAAGAACACTGCCACCCCCTTTCTTCCCTTGGGTGTCGTAAAAGGCGACTAACGGACTAAAGACTGCACATACTTCCAACAGCATAGAGCGATGGGCTCACCACCTGTCACGCTGAGCACATGTGCTGTTGTAACTTGGTGAAACGTGGACCATGGCAGCGGGACTGCTTCTGTGGTCTCCATTGCATAGACTCAAAATTTCTTTATTCAATAAACTTATAATAAGCATTTTGAATCGTCTAAATTTATTTGGATGGATGGGCCCACCCAACCCACCCATTCAGGAAGTCTTTTAGCTGTGGAGAAGAACGGGCGCAAGAAACTCCACAGAGAATAATATAGAAGTAACGACATTTACAAAACAATATGTCGTTACCAAATTACACAATATACAAATTACTAATATGTTATGCTCGTACATGCACTATGTCCACACATATTTAATGACAAATTTTGTCATTTACATAATCTTCCACTTTATAATAAAGTTTACTGATGAGGGTTTTTTTAACATGGGCTTTAAATGTATGTAAAGGCATTTCAGTAATATTTAGTGAAAGTTTGTTATAAAGCGTTACACATTTACCCAAGAAAGAGCCACCTGTTTTATGAAGTCTAAAGCTAGGGACGGCAAGCTTATTTTTCCTACGAGTGTTTAAGTTATGAAGATCACAATTTTTAACAAATGTCTTTTCATACTTCTTGACATACATAAGGTTTTCAAAATTGTGATGAGATTAAGTATTGGTTAATATATCGAATTTTTTTAAACGCTTCTTTGAGTGAGTCTCTAGACTTCAGGTTGTATATGGCGCGGACTGCCCTTTTCTGTAGAATAAATACATCGTCAATATTAGCAGCGAAGCCCCACAACAGTAAGCCATAAGACATCACACTATGGAAATAACTAAAATAAAAATAAACTACTCTTGCCGTCTAGTCTTTGACTAACTCTTTGGGGATAATAGTATAGTGCCTGGTGTAGTAAAACTCCTTCTTTACTTGAAACTATTTATTTAAAACCACAGGTAGGTAAACGTCCGCACAGTTTGGATGTCGAAACAAGAATGCCTACCCCATGATGCAGCTCTTGCCGCCCGCCATTACAATCCGCACCTTTGACAGCTGTGTTGCCAGTGCTCAGAATAAAGTTGCCTTACACTGTTGATAACACGTCAAACTGATACTGTAACGAGAGTTAGTCAATTCACATCTTGACGACTTTTGCAGCAAAATATATATTTTATTTTCACTCATTGTTTTCACTAAAAATGTGAAACGTTGGTATTTCAGCGCCATTCTTATGCGCTCCATTCTTTGCGCGCGTATGTACAGTAGCGTGCGCGCAGATAGTGTGCATGCGAATATCGCCGGAAATAGGTCGGCACGGGGAACTTCCTTGGCTATTTGACAGTTGTAACAATAAATTATGAATTATGTCGGATATGGTAGTTCATAATTTAACAATAATTATCCAAACCTATTGGATTACCTAAGATAATTTGTAAATATTTCATTTTTACAAAATAAATTTGCGATTTTTTTTATCTGTGGATTACAAGACCCGAAACACGGGCGGCTACGATTGAGCTTCGTGTGACGTCACATTTCACAAAATAAACAAAAACTATCTGTCAGGCTTCAAGATAAAATTTTAAGTGTGACGTCATAGGGCAAAATGTCAAGTAACCAACCGTTATCGCGCGAAATTTGAAATTAACTAAGAAAAATAATGTTTTTTTTTATTCTATATAAAGCTTTTTTGTGAAAAAAAATATTGTAAGAGGTATAAAATAAGCGTTTGCAATTTTTAAAATACTTTTCGGAGAACTGTCAAGTAGCAAATAGATGATAATGAATGTGGTGCGTGCGCCAGGCGGGCGAGCTGCGGCGCACGCTGCAGTCGCTGGCGTGCGGCAAGGCGCGCGTGCTGAGCAAGGCGCCGCGCGGCCGGGAGGTGGCCGACACGGACGCGTTCGCCTTCAACGCGGACTTCACCAACAAGCTGTTCCGCATCAAGATCAACCAGATACAGATGAAGGAGACGGTACGATTGCTGTGTTTTAAATCTGTTACACAAGCGTTTTTTATTACATTCACACCTGAAGGCCATGAACGAACTTTAAGTTGGTAATTTCAAAACTACTCTGTAACGGGCACAGCATGTTTATATATATAAATGTACATTACAATAATATTTAAAAATTTCCAACACTTGTACTAGTATAATTGCTACTTATAGGTGTCCACATCATTCATGGTACAGAATTATTAAACAGATTAAATTAAATTACTTAAAAGCAAAAGAATTATGGTTTATGCAGCCTCGTTAGACATTTTTAAAGTAACATCAGCCTTTTGAAGACACTGTGTTTCCATATTAAAAAAATATTAATAATTAAATAACTCTTATCCGCGATTCGATAAAAATAAGACAAAACTTGGTTTAAGTAACAAATAATATTAGCTTTATTTTATGACCAAATTCTATTGTATATAAGTTTAGCATTTTTTCTGTAGAAAGTACCGGTTCTCCTTTTTCATTGGTTTTCGATTATAACTCAATAAATTGTATAAAGTTCAATTTACTTTATAAAAAATATATTTAAATACATTTGATTCAATACAATAATAAGTTATAATATTTCCTGCCGCGTCATCCGGTGGGTGTGACGATGTAGTAACGGTAAAGTAAATATATTTTTAAAATATAAAGTTTAATCCTCATTGAGTTGCTGTCCCCCTCAGAGCGAGGAGCAAAAGGCGACCGAGGAGCGCGTGTTCCAGGACCGGCAGTACCAGATCGACGCGGCCATCGTGCGCGTCATGAAGATGCGGAAGGCGCTCTCGCACAACCTGCTCATCTCGGAGCTCTACAACCAGCTCAAGTTCCCCGTCAAGGTAAACGAACAGCTTTTCAAAGTTTTTCTTATCATTCATTACTCATAGATATTCGTAAATCTATAAATAGAACACATTTTCCACACATCACACACAGAACACATCGCTTCCACCTTTGGCCTTATCGTCACTTACCATCAGGCGAGATGAAGACCAAGCGCTTAACCGTTGTAGAATAAAAAAGCATAGGCGGCAGAGTGGCACAACGCTCGGCCCAATAACCGAAGATCCAGTGTGCAATTCAAAGGTCGGACAAAGTGTGTTTTTTATTTTACGATAGGTTAGGTTTTTGATAACCAAGCCGCATATTGTTAACATTACATAATATAAAGAAAAGTACGCACTAAAAGATAGAGCGATAACTGAGGATGGTTTGGGCTGGCCGCTAGTTATTAATGAAAATAGTTTTTTATTCTTCATTATAATTAGCCCACGTCAAACCGGAAAAAGGTCTCTCTCTCTCTCACCTCTCTCTCTCTCTCTCTCTCTCTCTCCCTCTCTCCCCTTCTCTCTGTCTCGCCTTTTGTAGTATGAAGGGGTCCCCCACACTCCACACTACAGCGACTGCAGCACGCCTAAGTCGCGCAGCGGCTGTCATATCCATATCCGCAACTAATTAAACGCTGTCATTAGACTCCTATTATGTGAAAGAGCTCTTAAAGTAGTTTTTGAGATTTTTCCGTTATCTATTATTGTGATTCGTTTTCCGCAGCCCGCCGACCTGAAGAAGCGGATCGAGTCGCTGATGGACCGCGACTACATGGAGCGCGACCGCGACAACCCCAACCAGTACAACTACGTCGCGTAACCGGCGGGCCCACTGTGCACACACAAATATACCTTATCGAGCAAACCCTCTCTTATTTGTGTGCACACGCCAGCATTTCAACCTACCACAAAATGTCAAAGGAGCCCCGGCGTTTTATGCTTAATTTGTATAGTTTTTTAATTTTTTTAATCTGTATATCTGGCAATATCACAAATGACAGTTGAACAGCCGCTAGCTGTCAAATCAAACATGACGTGGCGGCATTGTTGACATTTCACTTTTTAATAGCAAAAGAATTGTGGTATATGCAGCCACGTTAGACGTTTTTTTAAGTAACCTTTATTCCCCGTGCACCCACTGGTGGGTGAACAGGTAGCGACTCCTTTTGGAAGATTCAGTTTTTACATATTAAAACATATTAATAATTAAAAAACAACTGCGATTCGACAAAAATAAGACAAAACTTGGTTTAAATTCAATTCTATACAAGTTTAGGATTTTTTCTATGGAAAGTGCCGGTTCTCCTTTCTTCAATACATTTTGAACTTTGTAACTAGTGTTTAAGGATCAATATCGGCTGGAGAGTTGACAGTTTTGTATAGGTTGATTGCAGGCGTGTGCACCGTCGGCTCAGCGGCGGCGGCTGCAGCGCGGCGTGCGGGTAAGCCACGGGTAAACCTAACTAGCGAGCTAGCTACTGTCCAATACGGATTCGTTATAGTATACTTGAGGTGCTTCAGATGGGGCAATATTTAGTTTACTGGAATTACAACCTTACTCTTATATGAATAGAATGTTTTTGACGCATTCAAGATTTTAATCAAGCAACTATAGACTTTAACTTAATATAATGCGACGTAGTTCAGTTAAGTTAAGAAATGGTAGACATTGATTGAATAGTGAATGAATTCGGGATGTTTTGGACCCGCCCTCCCTGCGCGCAGCTCGAATTAAAATGATGGATCCAAACATTAGGCTTTCTGTCGTAGAAAACTTTTACGTAACATACGCATCAGAAATAATTCCCATCTGAAACACCTATAATGACACTTTGTTTCGAAGCTGCATTTGAAGGCATGGCATAATAAGATATTAAAATTTAAAGAATCTGTAAAGATTAATCTTCTTATTTTTTAATCTATATTTATTGAAAAAGTCCTATTGTTTATTTACTAGGTAAGTGTATACGATAAGTTAGTAGAATTACGTCTTCATACATCTTAAGTCTATTTTGGTTTTTTACAATTTCTCAAATACTCTGGTTGCAATTACATTGCAATTTGAATATTGCTTGGCTTCTAGTTAGGTTTATTGTTAAAATTTACTAACAGTGGTAAAGAAATTCAAAAGATATATTTATCGTTTGCACATTGTCGAACCTCACTCCTTCAATATTTATCACATTAATGTGTTGACTTTTATGTTATATTGAACACGACGCCATATTACACAACTGTTCAGTTCTGGCCAACAACAACATATTGAAAAATGTAGCTAGTTCGCTGTATGGATAGAAAATATTTAAAAAATATTTTATTTCTAAATTGGTTATAAATGTCTTTATTTTTATAATAAAAAAATTAAAACGCCATTTGCCTTTTACCATGACAAGATAACAATTTGCCTCACTTATTAACAAAGTTAGTGGATTGTAAATAGCATTGCGGACTGCCAAAAAAGAGTTTCGTTTAGCGAATCCATTTTATACTAGACTGTTAGTCTGAAATAAAAAAATAGATATTTCAAGGAACACCAACTACTTAATATTAAAAATACAAATTAAGATAATAAACGCTTTGGGCAATGGTCCGATGTTTATGACGACAGAACATTCTAAATAAATGAATAGTATGATAAAAAAAACTAAAGCATGAGATCACAATGTTTAACCAAAGCCAGCTTGCAAGACACGATGCCTCAAGCTCGAACATTTAAAGCTGGTAGCGTTATGATCCATCTACATAAATACATAGCCATGTAAATATTATATAATTGAAAACGAAATGTCGGTAAAATTGTAACATAATTGGGGAATAACCGAAAGTACGAAATAACGCGGGTTAAGATCTAAAATAGTTTTTAATGTTAGTCATACCTTAGAATATAACGTGTGATATTAGAAAATCGATCATCCTCCGGCGACGGGCATGCTCCATAGAAACATTATGATTTTTTGTAATACACTCAATGCTTTATAATTATTGCCGTGGCATAATAAGCACATAATTATCTAGAAACATATGGTATTGGTTTATTATAAGTGTTATTATTATAACTTAAAACTAAAGTCTGTTTCAAGACGTTAATGTCCATAAATAAATATATGTTATTTTTAGTTCATTCGGTGTAAATATTTATAAAATCTTTCATTCTAAAATTGGGTGCGTTCATAGAGGTTTGTAGCCATAACAATAAATTGTCCTGTTAAGCTTTTGTTTTGTGACAGCCGTGTTGGAGGGATCACTAATTAAAACTCTATTTATAATTTTCTCTTGTTGTTTTATTTCTGATTAACATTAAATAATATCTATGAAATAAATAGCTAAAATGTCTATGTACAAATAAAGATCTGTTGATAATCAGTAACTAAACTACACTGCATATGAGCTAAAAGAAACAAACAACACTTTTATTACGTAGTATATAAATAACAATTTAGGCAAAACTTATAGCTTGAGTTGTTACTCCACAATTTTTAGCTATACCTGAATAATTATAAAGGTCTTTTTAAACAAGTCTAAAAATTTACATAATTTAATAACGTGCTCATTGTAATATTCGTGTAAACTGCAATACAATCATGTAAACAATGTAACAACAAAACAAGCTCTTAGGACGGCTAATCCTTATTCTGATATTTTCGCTAGAGTACATTCCGTCGTTTTGGGTGTAGTTGTTTGGTTAAAGTTTAACTCGTTTGAGTTGAAACCGAGCCACGGAACGATCGAGTTGTTTTTATAACCTCTTCTGAAGTATTCCTGTCCAAAACGAGAGAAAATTCTTCTTTTATCTACATTTTTTCCACTTTTATACAATATTTAAACAAAATTATTAAAAAGTAAAACAATACCAAACAAACAGGCCGAATTTTTCGAGACGTTTTGACTTAAATTGCAAAATTTGACACTTTAACAATGATATAAACGTCAAATAGCTGTCAGAGTAAAAACAACCATCCGATTTGATGGTTGTTTGGTTGCTGCGCTCTGAGCCACAGAACGGTTGAAACTACGCTCTGACAGCCATCAGAGTCAAATTTCACCAAGCCACGGAACGGGTAGAGCGCGCGCCGGAGTGCGCTCGAGTGCACCCGAGTGAAGCGACGGAACGCAGCCCTAGCCCTGTTTAAACAATATACTAACTACATCATTGTTTGAAGTTTTTAGACACGCACACACAACGACGTAAAATTTAGCTTAACGTAATGGAGAAAATTTAAGTTAACTATTGGGAGATCAAACATTGTTAATGTTATACTATAAAAACCTTTATCTCAAATCTTGCCCAAAAATGTGATAAACAGTAAGTAGGTGACTACTCACTTTTGTTGTGTTAAATCACATCGCAAACCCGCATGTAACAAAACTTCCGTGTACGCTAGAAATTAAATTCAAGACTCACATGGACCACAACCACGAAAAAGATAACTAAGTAGGTAAACTCAAACTCGTATGGAAATGCATAGTTTCATCCACACACAACCACAACAGCTTGCCACTGTGATGTGGTTGTGGACACGATAACAGGTCAACCTACCCTATACCCTACCAAAAATGTCAAATTTCTTTTATCAACATTGATCCTTATACCCAAAGCATAAAGTTCAATATGCATTGACGAAATGTGAAATTTTGTGGTAGGTTGCCTATACGTGTGGACGCACGTTAATTGTAGTTGTCTGCTATAGCGGTGGCACCGCTCACTTGTCGATCATGTTGAGCACGGTAGCCAAATGGTCGCGGTGGTAGTCGAGCTCGTCCGCCAGCGCCGACGCCAGCGACTGCGGCGACACCTCCTCGTCCAGGTAGTCACGCAGCAACTCCTGTCGCAAGGGACGAAGGACATTACATGAAAGGCGCACACGAAATAGGAAACAGATAGAAACAGCTTATCGTACAGACGCTAGGAAATCAACCTACCTACAAGATGTTAATTTCTACAATCAATTTTGAACTTTATGATTTTACAATAAGGATCAATATCGATTGGAGAAATTGCCAGTTTTGGATAGGTTGATATGCTGGCAGTTCTACTTTCCGAAACACAATTGGCTATTTGACAGTTGTATGAAATATATCGGTTACGGTAGTTTTGTAATTGAATAACAATTATCCAATAGTTTTTTAATTAAGATAATTCGTAAATGTTTTATTTTTACAAATAATATTGCGATTTTTTTTCTCAGTGGATGGAAGCTTCGTGTAACGTCACATTTCACAAAATAAACAAAAACTATCTGTCAGGTTTCAAGATAAACTTTGATTGTTTATTGAAGTGTGACGACACAGGGCAAAATGTCACGTGACCAACCGTTTTCGCGCGAAATTTGAAATTAATGAAAAATGATTTTTTTAAGCCTTCTAACAAATAAAGCCTTTTCGAGAAAAAAAATATTGTAAGAGATATAAAATAAGCATTCGTAATTTTTTAAATACTTTTCCGGAAACTGTCAAGTAGCTAATTAAAATAAATGAACAAACATGAAGCACATACCCTGGGCGGCGTGGCGCCGCCGTGGCGCAGCACGCCGTGGCGCAGCGCGTCGCCGGCGCCGCGGCTGAGCGGCTCGGCCTCGAAGCTGCGCCGCCACACGCTCCACGCCGTGGCGCGCGAGATCAGGTACGAGTAATACTTGGCGCCGTAGCCCACTAAGTGGCTGAAGCGGTGCTGCCACGCCTGACGAGTACACAATAGCTAACTTTTTTTTTCCTATGATTTTATCTTGCGATCAGCCCTTAGGCTATGAGCAGATGTGTTGAGTGGCTTTTGGCAAGTAGAGTCAATTCCCCAGTGGGAACCTCGCCATGGGTATAAAGTCACAGAATAGAGTCCAGGTCTATAATTTTGCGCCTTTTTAGGTCTTTATTGTGTCCGGGATAAGAATCTGCATTGCAAACTGATTTGGATGGTTCTGAAGTCGAGATTTGTAGGTTTTAGCATAGCTTCGTATTTCCTCTTTTACGGTACTAATTTTCAGGTGTTCGTAAACTTCAGAGTTTCTAATAAACCAGGGAGTACTCGATATGCTCTTTAGAATAGAGTCTTCAGCTCTTTGTATAATGTTCAAAGAGTCGCAATGTCGAACCCTAAAGTTGTAAACCATATACTGGTATGTGGACAGTCAGGCAAACGAACTGAAGTTGATAGCATGCACAAAAACGTTTTGAAACTTTTTACATGTTCACACACCTGCAGATCGACCTATCCAAAACTGTTAAATTTCTCCAATCGAAATTGATCCTTATATCCCAGTGATAAAGTTCAAAATTTTTTGAAGATTTTGACATTTTGTGGTAAGTTGAAGTGCTGCCTACTAGAACCCATCAAAACCAGAAAGAAAAGAAGGGTAGAAAAAAACATATTTTATGGACTTCACGAACAGACAAATGTCAAATTTCCTAAATTTAGAACTCTATGGTTAAAGTATAAGGATCAATATCGTTTAGCCCCTTGTCTGTCGCGAAGACGTTGTTAAGAATTGATTAACTATCATGTCATGGTATCAACCTTTTGGGCGCCACGCCATAAACACATTCCTGTGTCCTACACGCGAGAGCATAAAATAGATAAAAATACCTACGAAAAATATAGTGCTGCCAAGAGTCGATAAATTGGTAACACACGGCGACCTGTTTTTGTTGTTTTTATATGCAATAAATGACTACTTTTAATCTGGGATGTTAAATTTATTCTTGTGCCATCTTTACTCTTTGTATATAATTATGTACTTAGTACATAAATAAAAGCATAGCATTGAAAATAAAATGGTGGTAAACCACAGCACTATTCTCTATAGTGTTGTCTTCATTGTCACGACTGGACGACAACGGCGCAGCTAGCCATCCTATAATGCCTCTTCCATAGAGATGTACCCGAGTCGCACGTAATGTATCAATTTCGAAATCGATACCTAGAAGGACATCGATTAACCTTTTCACCGCCCAACTATCCGTATTAATACTCTGTTGTATTTACTTATGTTAATATGTCTTACTATGTGCTTTGCTCATATTAAGTAAGTGCAGACGGCAACAGATTTTGTGTAAGGTTAAATCCTTATCTTTAAATTTCGTGTTAGTGCATGCAGAACAGTAACGCTTTTGTTTCACCATCCTGTGACTATCCACTTGCGAAAATAAAGTTAACGTGAAACAAACTGCCGCGTCGGTCGCTTTCTGCGTACTGCGTGCGTGAGACTCGACTAAACTGTCTCCGCGCGCGGACCGAGAGTGTAGGTATATAAATCGACCGAATTACGTAGTGACACGGGCCTGCTGATACGCTTTTTTAGATCTTAAATCCTTATCAATATATCGTTTTTAGTCTACTCACAATACTTTTCGGTACGAGCGTAATGCCGAACGTTAGCAAGTCGATATACCTACTTACCCGCTATTTTAGACCTTAATGCTTACTCACGATTGCTTACCTATTTTTTTTGAAGGATTGATTATGTTGAACTATGGTTTTAGAGATTTATTTCTGTAAAGAATATTACGCTATTATATTATAAGCTATATGTACTTTAACTATCGTTGAATTATAAAAATATACCAAACACATTGAGAATTATCCGCTCGCGTGATCTCGAGATGATGATGCTACCTAAATATCTTTATAGTGATTTTGTCCTTTTTTTCCCAACCGTTACGTACTAAAATTGCGGCTCGCCTTAGAAAAACCTTTGTTATGATTTTTAAGTTGATATTGGTTATTTTAAACTCGAAAACAAAAACTTCTAAAATGTAGGTAATTAGCGGAGTATAATACGTAATTTAGAAACACACTATCTCGATGCACATTAGCGCGAAAAATCGCGACAAACCAAATCTCGATGCCATCTATCTAAACATGATGATATCTATCTATATAAACAAAACTGAGAAGGTACCTATTTGGTATTAACCATGGGATATAAAAAACATACATAGAAAGTGTCAATTTTAACCGGTGCAAAACAGTACAAAAATATTTTTATAGATAAAAACAAACATATTTTAGTAAACAATATAATATAATATTATTGTGATTCATTTTTTATTTATTATTAAATTACAAAGCTAACTTTCTAGTTAACTTTGTAATTAAACTACAATTAAATTATATCACCGTGCACACGTGTTGTATGCATATGATCCATAGTAGATGACGGTACCTACCGCTACCCTAAGTAAAAATAAAATTAATCTACCCGCAATAGTTGTTGCCGCAAAATAGCTAATGCCCTAAAGAGACTCGATGACGCAGTGGATGACGTTCTGTTTACAGTCACAAAAGTTAAGCAAATTTGCGCAGGTCGAGTAATTGATGGGTGACCAGTCAGCGACCTCGGCGAACAATGCTTAACTTTCGCGATCGAAAACCCGAGATTTTATGAACCTACGGTCACCCATCCTCTTGGCGACCTCGGCGAACATTACTTAACTTTCACGATTGAAAACTCGAGATTTCTATGTACCTACGAGTGATGTATAGTGTAAAAATAGATAAAAAATTGTATAAGCATCTTCCATTTATTCGCATAAAACGATTACAAACAAAATTCCTATGTTGTGTCGCGATTTCGTGCGTCGATATTACGTATTACACTCTAATTAGCGAAATAACCTAGGCTTACAAGAGTTGCAAGGAGTTATTTTGTTTCGAATATTAATTATAATTACTTACATTACATACAATTAAACAAAATGTAATAAAACGATTGTTAACATAAATAATAATATATTTAAAGTATAGTAATAATTAAATCAGATTCCGAAAATTCGTCGTCACCATCGACGCCTTCCAAAATGCGAAGAAGTTCAATTGAATCGCTCATGTTGCATTGCACTACTTTCCTCACTATGCGCTTATGACGTCATCAGGCTATCGTCTATCCGTGACCACGGCGCCCAGAGAACTGCTTATTGATGACGCGCTAGGGATGCGCCAGAGTTGCCATATTGGATTTATTAGGTGAAGTTGATTTGACGATTCTTTCTTCATGTAGCTGAGCTACGGTACGCTATGGTAGTGTCAGTTTTCTTACATTTCATTTTATTAAAATAGCAATAATAATAAAAAAAAATAACACGTTTTAGTTGAATTTTGAATAGGTAATTTACGATAAAACTATCTTCCGCAGTACAGCACTAGCGGTCAAGAGTAGACGACTTTGGCGTGTTGGACATAGTATTTGCTTAGATAAAAATCCATGTTTTATAATTCAATATTTCTCAGTTCTTATGGCTCTAAGAGACCTGTTTTTATACTCATATGTTGCAGGGATATTCTTTATTGCCAAATGTAGAAAAAAAATACCAGTAATAGTTTTTCAACACATTTATTTAATATTTTTGTAAGCCGGGTTTTTTGTCAACTATAGATGTCGTTGGCGCACAGGGCCCGCAAGTGCTGGTCAAGTATAGACGACTTTGGCGCTCAAAAGGTTAAGGCAGTTCACTCTATGAAAGTCCCGGTCGACCACTTTCCGACGATATTCTTATGCGCTCCATTCCGACCGCGCCTCTACGTACAGTAGCGTGCGCGTACATAGTGTGCAAGCGAATATCGCCGGAAAGTGTTCGACCGGGACCTTCCTCGACTGTACTATCAACAAAACCGATGCAGTAAGTAGGTACCATTTAAAAAAAATACTTCCCGCCCTTTGTTTAAGGGCTACGATTCGACCAATGACAATAAACCGTTTATTTAAAAGAAAGAAATTGTTAGCATGTGATGACCGTGCGCTTTGCCTTTTGTTTTCATTGATTAACGACAAACAAGACGTCCCTTTTTTAATATCGTGACTATCTTCATAATTTTATGATTTTTGAGTTTTTAAAGGGATGTTGTAGCAAATGTTTAAAAAGGATGTTAAAACAGGACAAATGCAAATAAAAATAGCCCTTAAGAGGGTTTACGTATTTCGGTTTTCCATACAAACTTCCAAGTCGACATTTTTAAAAACCAATAGGCCAATTTTGATGAACCTTTGCATGCTAAAGTAAAACACAGGGATCTAAATAGTTTTTTTTTTTTTTTTAAAACGTTTTTTTTAGCTAAGTTATTGCGATTTAAATTCTACTATAGAAAGTGAAAAATCGCAATAACTCGTTAAAAACATTTTTAAAAAACGTTTTTTTTAGCTGAGTTATTGCGATTTAAATTCCACTATAGAAAGTTAAAAATTGCAATAACTCAGTTAAATAACATTTTTTCAAAATGTTTTCAACAAACTATTTAGATCCCTGTGTTTTACTTCAGCATGTAAAGTTTCATCAAAATTGGCTAATTGGTTTTTAAAAATTTCGACTTGGAAGTTTGTATGGGAAACCGAAATGCGTAAACCTTCTTAAGGTGGTATACGGCAGATTTAGTTTGGTAGCGCACCGTGTCCGCGACGTGCGGCAGGCCGTAGTAGCGCTGCTGCGCGCCGCGCAGCGCGGCCGTGGTGCAGACGGGCGCCGCGCCGCCGTGGTACTGCTGGTCCAGCGCCGAGTAGAACACCTGAAGGAGACCCGGCGTTTTATGCTTAACTTGTATACTTTTTAAATTTTTTAATCTGTAATTAATTATCTGGCAATATCTGTCAACAAATGACAGTTGTACAGCCGCTAACTGTCAAATGTCAGTTGACTGACGAGACGGCATTGTTGACATTTCACTTTTTTAAAAGCAAAAGAAATATGGTTTATGCAGCCACGTTAGACATTTTTAAAGTAACATGTCTGCCATTGAAGACTCAGTGTTTCCATAATAAAAATTAATAATAATAAAATAACCTCTTATTCGCGATTCGATAAAAATAAGACAAAACTTGGTTTAGGTAGCAAATAATATTAGCTTTACTTTAGGACCAAATTCTGTTATATACAAGTTTAGCATTTTTTCTATGGAAAGTGCTGATTCTTCTTGTTCACATAGATTTATGCGGTCTATTTGCACGTCACTTGCGTCATTAATTACAAAAGAAACTTAATCGCCGTGGTACTTACTGCTAGTCCAGCGTCTAGTAGAACACCTGCGATTTGGTCACTTCGATTTAGGCTGTCAATTGGCATGTGCCATTAAAAGAAGAAGCAACGGTAAAAAGGTAAGAAACAAAAAAGTGATATTAAAACAAAGTGAGACCAAAAGTAGACGCAATCTAATAATGTAGGTATCTAGTAAATTGCTTATTACATAATTTCTTTAAATCAAAAAGTGCCTATGATAGGAAGGGCAATAAACCATTTTTATTTGACGCTATAAAAGAGGGAAGAAAGTGGATGAGTTATTTGGCGGCTCTTCTCAGTACAAGGACTATTGCCATATAGACTTACGAACAGAGGGCTTAACGACATTCATATGTGCTTAAATATGGTACCCTAAACTGAATAAATTATATTGAATCTTAAATTTTAGATCTTTGAATTATTGAATATTAAATCCTACAAAGAATACTACCGACCCATCTTTTCCCTTGGGTGTCGTAAAAGGCGACTAACGGACTAAACACTGCAGTTGCTATGACTGCAGCTATATGCAGGACTATGGTAGAGGGCTGCTTTTGCTGTCCTTTAGTAGTAGTAGTTCACGTTTCATCAAGTTACAACTGCACATAAGCCAGCGTGACAGGTGGTGAGCCCATCGCCGCTATATTGTTGGTTGTATGTGCAGTCTTTAGCCCGTTAGTCGCCTTTTACGACACACAAGGGAGGAGGGGGTGGTAGTAGTGGTAGTTCTTTCACCGCTACGCGGTTGCACACACAGCAGCTAAGCTCAAATATAATGGTTGATATACGGCCGACATTAATAACCGATCCCTAGATAGAGATATGCCTATTTTGGATTTGTTACTAGGCAACTGTTGTTATTTCCCGTCATATAACAGAAATATCTAGGCAACAAATCTCAAGTAGGCCTATCTCTATCTCGGGATCAGTTATTAATTTCGGCCGTTAGTCGGTGCCAAATAAATGTGCATAAAAGGTCATTTACCCCGCTTGTATCAAACATTTATTAGGCCAGTTAATTATCACTATAATAGGTACTTATTTATTATGTACGTACAAGTCAAAAGGTACCTAAGCACTTGTATAGATTTAAAAAAAATGTTTGTAATATATGCCAAGTCTCCGGATCAAGGACGTCTCGTACCAAGATACGTTTGTTTACACAGAATCCTATCGCTACGGCTTATATTTCGGTTCGACGCGATCCTGTTTCGGCGTGCAGTGGTACAGGGGTAGCAATGACTGTTATGCACGTTTATCTGGACTATAGTGTAATCGCGAGCGCATATGACCTGCAGCTGCATCTCGCTGGCGCCGAACAGGTACTTGGAGGCGCACAGCCGGTGCAGCATGTGCTCCGGCATGGGCGAGCGCGTCTGGAAGTGGCGCGCGAACCGCGACACCACCTGCCGGCAACATCGAATACTTACTGGCAAAGTCCCGCAATGTCTCCAAAATGGGACACGCTGTACATAAGCACAACTTTTTTTCCGGGTCTGATACTCTAGTTCGAAAAACGTTACCTCGATGTCTCTACGTCGACGGTACACTTCACCGATGGCTCGTTACCTCGAAAGGTCAATACCTCGAAGGATCTCTTTCTCGACGGGTCTTTTCTTCGATGGTAGGTACATTTGATCGATGGGTTGTTACTTCGAAAAAATCACCAAAGACCCCTTTTTTCCACCTCTACAATTATTGTATTTTACAAATATGTGATTTGTCGATGCATTCCAGTGGAACGTGGAGGCAGTTTTCCCAGCAGTGGAACAGTTCCACTGCTGCGAAAAAGCTTCAATAGATGGGTAATGGCTTAATTACCACGGTTGTCAAATGCGGGTTAGTTGGTGATCGGTCACAAACCCGGCTATGCATCTATCCGAAACACACTGCCCGACCTCGGAATTGAACCTTGGACTTGCACTGTCTCCAGAACCTGCTCTTCTCGCGTCATCAGGCCGAGCACTGAGCCAGTCGACCACCGATGTGTGTTGTAAAACGTAAAATAGAGTAGAACAAAAGCTATACAGCATCTCACCCACGGATAGCTGGCGGAGTACTCCATCAGCACCAAAAGCTAAACAGCATCTCACTTTCGGACAGCTGGCGAAGTACTCCATCAGCACCAAAAGCTAAACAGCATCTCACCTTCGGACAGCTGGCAAAGTACTCCATCAGCACCGACGGACCCGACGGTAGCTCAGCCAAACCGGTGGGGCATCGGGTGCCTGACACGTGCTGGTATCGGGCGCGGCCCGTCATGGAGTGCAGCGCGTGGCCCAGCTCATGGAACAGGTTGTCTACCACCAGCAGAATAGAATAGAATCTCACCCTGGGAAAGCTAGAGAAGTACTCCATAAGCACCGAGGGCAGCTCAGCCAGATCCGTAGGACATCTTGTGCCCGCCACACGCTGGTATCTCGCGCGGTTTTGCATGCAGCTCATGAAACAGGTTGTTCAGATAAAAAATAAACAGCCACTCACCCTCGGACAACTAGCGAAGTACTCCATAAGCACCGATGGTAGCTCAGCCAAACCGGTGGGGCATCGGGTGCCTGACACGTGCTGGTATCGGGCGCGGCCCGTCATGGAGTGCAGCGCGTGGCCCAGCTCATGGAACAGGTTGTCTACCACCAGCAGAATAGAATAGAATCTCACCCTGGGAAAGCTAGAGAAGTACTCCATAAGCACCGAGGGCAGCTCAGCCAGATCCGTAGGACATCTTGTGCCCGCCACACGCTGGTATCTCGCGCGGTTTTGCATGCAGCTCATGAAACAGGTTGTTCAGATAAAAAATAAACAGCCACTCACCCTCGGACAACTAGCGAAGTACTCCATAAGCACCGATGGTAGCTCAGCCAAATCCGTGTGGCATCGGGTGCTTGAAACATGCTGGAATTTCGCGCGGCCCATCATAGAATGCAGCGCGTGGCCCAGATAGTGGAACAGGTTGCCTACCACCAGCAGAATAAAATAAAGATAAACAGCATCTTACCCTCCGACAACTAGCGAAGTACTCCATCAGCACCGAGGGCAGCTCAGCCAAATCCGTGAGACATCTTATGCCCGAAACGTGCTGGTATCTTACGCGGCCTAGCATAGAGTCCAGCGCGTGGCCCAGCTCCAAAAAGTCAACCATTAAACCAGCAGAATAGAATACAAATAAGCATCCCACCCTGGGACAACTAACTAAAGTACTCCATCAGCACTGAGGGTAGTTCAGCCAGATCTTTTGGGCATTTTGTATCTCGCGCGGCCTAGCATGGAGTAAAGCTCGTGGAACAGGTAGTCCAGAACAAAATAAACAGCCACTCACCCGGGGACAACTAGCGAAGTACTCCATCAGCACCGAGGGCAGCTCAGCCAAGTCCGTGGGGCACCGGGTGCCTGACACGTGCTGGTATCGGGCGCGGCCCATCATGGAGTGCAGCGCGTGGCCCAGCTCGTGAAACAGGTTGTCGACGGCCGCCGCCGCCAGCAGCGCCGGCCCCGAGCGGTGCCCGCCGCTCAGCGACAACATCACCACCACCACGGGGTTCTGGGGACAATCAGAGACAACAATTGTGAGTTAGAAAAGAAAAATATAGTTTGTACGCTTTTTTGTTTCCTTGTGTGAGAGGGTAGTAAGTAGCACCATAAATGGCTATCGGTGTACCGTCCACACAAGCGATTCTCGGCGCGCCCCAGCATTCCTATGACAGTTGCAAATTCACCACTGAGCTGAACGCCTGCTCGTTCACCCTTCGCCGCCGCCGCCGCCTCCGCTCGTCGCCCGCCGCACGCTCCGCCCGCGAGAGTCCGTGTTAGTCACCGCCGCCTTAGCTAGCTGCCATAATCCAGGATGCTGAAGACGCCGACTACCAGGTTAGTGTTGCTGCTTATTTTACGCGGGGGAACACTTGAAGGCCGTAACCTCCGCCCATGGCTTCCTTCGTTTTAAACTGCCCTTTATATTTATTTATATATATGTGATAACCGCCCCGCTCATACAGTCCATTTCGCCCTAGCATTTATTTATCCGCCCTCCAGTAAAACGGAGACACCAAATATATTAGTGGAATTGGTAGTACTTTACTAAACCAGAGTCGTAGCTGCTCGTCCTTTACTAGTCGCTTCTAATTTTTTTATTATAGTGTAGTACTTTTGTGATATATTTTAGGCAATGAGGACCGCAAAACCGTGTCGAGTAGCGGTGAAAGAATACAACCCTTTCTCTTCTCTTGGGTGTCGTAAAAGGCGACTAAAGGACTAAAAACTGCACATAAATCTTACAGCATAGATCGGTGATGGGCTCACCATCTATCATGCTGAGCACATGTGCAATCGCTTTTTGGAGAAAAATGGGCTATGGCAGAGGACTGCTTTTGCGGTCCTCATTGCCAATCTCTGACTAACCCTTCGGGGATAATAGTCATGATTATACAATGTGATAGGGGTGGTACTTCTAACCCGTTAAGGCTAAGTACTACATCTAAATTCATCGACAAACAAAATAATATGGAGGGTCCTACCCCCTCCCCCTATAATTTATGACCATTTTTACTTTATCAAAGGTATTCATACGTCGGAGAAACATAAAAAAATGGCAAACGGTAGCTAATGACACTGGCTTACTAATAAATTACTTTGTTTCGTATGTTTGAGACTATTTTGGTGAGAAAAAAATCATTACTTAATTATTTTGTGATTTATAATCACTTTTTTATAAGTCCATATTATTTTTTTTGTCGATGAATTTAGATGTAGTACTTAACCTTGACAGGTTAGAAGTACCACCCTTATCACATTGTTTAAGTATGTATGTAGGACCGCAAAAGCAGTCCACTGCCACAGTAACGTTTCCATAAATAACTACTGCACATGTGCTCACTGTGATAGGTGGTGATGGTGAGCCCATCGCCGCTCTATGCTGTTGGATGTATGTGTAGTTTTTGGTCTGTATGTCGCCTTTTACGACACCCAAGGGAAGAAATAGGTCAGTAGTATTCCACTAATAGACCGCCACTAATATTATAAACGTGAAAGTTTGTAAGTATGGATGGATGTTTATTACTCTTTCACGTAAAAACTACTGAGTGGATTTGGATGAAATTCGGCATACAGATAGTTTATAACCTGGATTAACACATAGGATACTTTTTATTCCGATATTCCCACGGGAACGGGAACCACGCGGGTGAAACCGCGAGCGGCCGCTAGTACTTAATATTACAAGTACACTTATAACAATACAGCTACAAAACCATAAATCAATGAATCTTTAATCTTCCACTTTTAACTAAGACAATACAGGGTCAATTTTGGACTTCCCGCCAATTTTTTTCACGTGATCCAATAGATGCTGTACAACCAATGAATGAAAAAAAAACCTTTATTTTTTTACAATTTTCTCTCAACTCTTCCTTAAGAAAATTAAAATTATTGTCACCTAGCGCGTGGCTACCGCGCCGGCCGCCTCATTATCAAAGCGCATGCGCGTGACCGCTATTATTCACCCCTTGCACCAATGACGGCGCGCAGTTGCTTTGACCGTCAGGGTGAGCGCACGCACCTACAAATATAGTTTAAAAAGCAGGCAAATAATTGTATTTAAAGAAAGAAAACATTCATTATTTTTACGTCAAATATTTCATTATTACTTTTATTTTGGCGGGGGGCAAGGGCGTCGCCAGCCGACGGCCCAGGGGGCGGGCAAGCCAATATAAGTGAAGGATACGATTGTAATAAGAACGGTGCAAAATTCCATTGTGTAAACTCTACAACCTCTTCAGTGTACATAGAGGCGTGCTTTGGTTTCAGAGTAGTTTCCGAGTAATTTTCTTGTTATTTTTAACAGTTCATTACGTATTTTTTTAGTTTCTAGAGGGGGGCAGCTGCCCCTACCTGCCCCTCCTGACGACGCCCTTGGCGGGGGGTCCAAAATTAATCCTGTATAACAGATAAGCGGACGAAATTTCAGTTTAACATTGAACTAATTGAAAAATAGACGAAATATACGCGCGCGTGAGTACCTGATATGAGCCGTCGGGCAGCCGCTTGCCGCCCTGTATGGTGAAGTGGCAGTCCTGGTGCGGCTTGCCGGGCCGCTCGTACAGGTCGCAGTAGATGTGGCCGAGCAGACCCTCGGAGTCGTGGACCACGGCTAGCTTGTATACATCCGCCGCCCACGACTCGCCTACAAATCATTGGGGTTAAAGTTACTCGCGTCCATAGGTGCCCTTGAGACCTTACACGTGACCCCTGAGTGGTGCTAAATGAGTGACACTGACGCTGCGTTGCAGCACGCATTGGACCGGCTCGCCCGGCGTAATAACACCCTCTTACGAATATTCAGGGTGAAATAATGGCACTTGGTGCTGTTGTTTCGTCTGGCCTGTGAGGGTCCCGCATGTTTATTCAACAATAAAATATAACTGTCTAAATAAAAAGCGCTTTATTACTAGGTAACCCATAATGTAATATAATATAAACGCTAAAATTTTATGTCACCTTTTGGAGTTCGGAAGCTTATCCATACTTTTGATAACATTATGGCGCAAGTATCAAAAACTGCCTATTCCGATCGATCATTATCACAATAATGTAGAAAACTCCGTTGTTATATCAAACATAAACCACTAAAAAGGTTAAGCAATCCACACATAAATTACCTATAAATTTTTGCCGTTTGTGTCGCTAGGGGAGAGACACTTGCCCGCTATTTTTTCTCGTTCCAGGATACGTAATGTGCGTGTGGATTGAGTGTTCCTTTTAAAAAGTTAATCCAAACATTACGAAATTCAAGAATATTTTAGGAAATAATTGTGAAAAGTCAATGGCGAAGATAAAAAAATTGTGAAAAGTTTCGAGAGAAAGTTATGGTCAATTAACTAGAACACTCAATCCGCTGACCTGAGAAAAATACAAAATCTCGTTTCTCAGTTACTCAAAAGTACTAGATCTATATATGTCATTTTTTGTGAAATAATTGTACAGAATTTGTTAAAGATATTCACAATTATTCAATTGTTTTTAACGGTTTATTTTGATTTTATAAAGGTATCTTTAGAACACTCAATCCTCCTATGGTGCAGATGGAGTGTTCCTAAAATCTCAAACTATGGCTACATAAATTCTTGACATTGTTATTCTATTACATGAATACAATCCCGAATCAATTTGTGAAACGAAAATCTTAACGTATAATATAACAGTTCAAGAGTTAATTTAAAAAATACTTTCTTTGTAACGTCCCGTCTGAGTGCTCCATATTTTAGCGTATATTTAATTAACCCGAACTTGTATGCAAACCGAGACTACATCAGAAATTGTGGAAATATTTTTACTAAAATTGAACACATCTTTTATTTTTGTGAACGTTTAATTTACAACAATAATTAACTTTATCATATTTCTAAGCTAGGAAATTGATTAGGGTGACGATGCATATATAAAAATAAACACATTTTTTAATTGTGATAAGCACTTTATTACAAAAAAATATAGATTATTTATTTTATATATTATCTTTCTTTTCTACATCTAAAAGACCGTAAGATAAAGAGTGTAAAATCTTTAACCAGAGCAAATTTTTTTACGCTAAATTATCATAGCAGACCATTTGATTGTTAACAAAAGCATGTCCTTTGTAGTGGCCAAGATCATTAGGATTACAAGAAATTTCGAAAAAGGACAGCATATCTACATTGATGGGCAAAGAGTGCTTAAACACATAAGACACCTAAGAAAGTAGAGAGAAAGTCTGCATTCCTGCCCATCAATGTAGATATGCTGTCCTTTTCCGGAATTTACATGGTGTAAAAATCAAACTATCGTCACAAATGAACTTTCGGATTTCATATCCTTTGATTTAAATGGGGTTGAAATGATTTTCTTAAGGGAAATACCTAAATCAATTTTTATAAAAGAAAGACAGTATAAATTGGTGGGAGGCGTTGAATTTGTTCCAGGAATTAGTCCTAATGATCTTGGCCACTACAAAGGACACGCTTTTGTTAAAAATCAAATGGTCTGCTATGATGATTTAGCGTAAAAAAATTGCTCTGGTAAAGATGGTCTCATTATTTTACACTCTTTATCTTACTGTCTTTCAGATGTATATGTATATATTTATTTTTTTGTAATAAGTGCATAACACAATTAAAAATGTGTTTATTTTTATATATGCATGGTCACCCTAATCAATTTCCTAGCTTAGAAACATGATAAAGTTAATTATTGTTGTAAATTAAACGTTCACAAAAACAGAAGATGTGTTCAATTTTAGTAAAAACATTTTCACAATTACTGATGTAGTCTCTTAGTAGTAGTTAATTAAATATACGCTAAAATATGGAGCACTCAGACGGGACGTTACAAAGAAAGTATTTTTTAAATTAACTCTTGAACTGTTATATTATGTATTAAGATTTTCGTTTCACAAATTGATTCGGGATTGTATTCGTGTAATAGAATAACAATGTCAAGAATTTATGTAGCCATAGTTTGAGATTTTAGGAACACTCCATCTGCACCATAGGAGAATTGAGTGTTCTAAAGATACTTTTATAAAATCAAAATAAACCGTTAAAAACAATCGAATAATTGTGAATATCTTTAACAAATTCTGTACAATTATTTCACAAAAAATGATATATCTAAATCTAGTACTTTTTGAGAAACGAGATTTTGTATTTTTCTCAGGTCAGTGGATTGAGTGTTCTAGTTAATTGACCATAACTCTCTCTCGAAACTTTTCACAATTTTTTTGTCTTCGCCATCGACTTTTCACAATTATTTCCTAAAATATTCTTGGATTTCGTAATGTTTGGATTAACTTTTTAAAAGGAACACTCAATCCACACGCACATGGATACGTATGTTTACACAATTCTATGACAACGGCTTATATTTCGGTTCGACGCGATTCTGTTTCGGCGTGCAGTGGTACTGGGGGTAGCGATGCGCATTTGTCTGGCACAGACTATAATAGCTCGTTAGATTAGTTGTTAAGTCTTAACTATAAGTTAGTTAACTGTTTTTTTATTATTATTAGTGTTGACGTCAATAAGTGCCTGTAAAGGTTTACATTGAATAAATAATTTGACTTTGACTTTGACATACCTGGCAACATCTCCTCCGAATTCAGGCTGATGCCGTACAACTCTTGGCAGAGCATGTTCAAGCCCTCCATGCAGCCGCCTAACGAGAAATACGGGCTGAAGTCCGAGTTAGCGACGTTGAGGAGTTGGGTCTTGGCCTTGTGCGTGAAGTAGGGCGTGTCCCAGCACATGAGCTGGTCCTGGTAGGGGGTCTCGCGCCGCTTCATCTGCAGCATCGCGTCGAAGTCCAGCTGCGCGCGGTCGTGCAGGTTGTCAGATAAGATGTCCAGGAACTGGCGGACGTTCGCCGTGGTCTCCATAGTGCTGGCTTTTATTGCCCTGTACATACATACGTAGATTCAGAACTATTATCCCGAAAAGGGGAGGAGCTCGATGGCGCAGCGGCTAGCGCGTTCGGCTTGCGATTTTGCCCGCCAAGCAACTTTCGTAATGCCGGGTTGCTGGATGGGTGACCAAATTAAAAACATCTCGAGCTACTCCGTGCTTCCTCCGTGCTTTGGAAGGCACGTTAAGCCGTTGGTCTCGGTTGTTGTCGTAAGATGACAGTCGTTAAAAACCCACCAACCCGCATTGGGCCAGCGTGGTGGGTTATGGCCCAATATCCCCACGTGCTATTGTCCACGTGGGAGGCCTGTGCCCAGCAGTGGGACGTTTATAGGCTGATGATGATCCCCAAAAGGTTAGTCAGAGACTAGGCATTAAGGACTGCAGAAACAGTGTACTGCCATAGTCCATGTTTCACAAATTTACAACTGCACATGTGCTCAGCGTGATAGGTGGTGAGCATCGCGGCTCTACGCTGTTGGATGTATGTGAAATCTTTAGTCCGTTAGTCGCCTTTTTCGACACTCAAGGGAATAAAAAGGATGGTAGTATTCTTTTAGTTAGTTGCTACACACAATGCTCTATAATACCCTGTAAATAAACAATAATGTGAATACAGCCGAAATGTTGCATTTGAACAGAAGATATGGTGATGACATATCGAGCGCATAACAACTGATGGGTCATATTCCTGCTCCGAAAGTTTTATTTGCCATTTTATTGCTAACTAATTTTAGCATATACATAACTTTTGAATAAAAAATCTATGAGTAGAATTCGAATAACCATGTTAGTGTAATGGTGCCGAGTTTGGATTGCCAGTAGGTGCGTGTTTGTTTATCACATCACTATTAAATGTGGTCTCTACTGCCTGCAAAGTAAAGTGACTGTATTCATCCATAGAATGTATCAAAATGTCAAAATCCTACTAATATTATAAAGGCGAAAGTTTATAAGTATGGATGGATGTATGTTACTCTTTCATGTAAAAACTACTGAATGGATTTGGATGAAATTCGGCATACATATAGTTTATAACCTGGATTAACACATAGGATACTTTTTATTCCGATATTCCCACGGGAACGGGAACCACGCGGGTGAAACCGCGAGCGGCCTCTAGTTGTGTATAATCTGTTTCCAAACCTGTCCGCATAGCAGTCGAACCCACATATGCCGGCCATCTCGTGGCGCGCCGCCAGCGTGGTGACGAGCAGCGTCTCCTGCTGCGCGTCGGGCGCCAAGTACAGCCGGTACGCCGCCTCGCGCGCCGCCGCCTCGCTGCACTCTGCGTACACACCGCTCACCACAATATTGTCGCCTTCGCCGCTAAAGCTGCAATAGGTTACGCTTCATAAGAATTTGAGGCCGTAAAGCTTTGTTTGCACTAGCCAAGTAGTTTAGTTAAGTACATTGATTCGGTACTTTGCTTAACAAATATGAATTTAAAGAAAAACAAACTAGGCAAACAATGTCAAGGGACGGAAACGTTATTTAAAATAACGTTTTTTAAACGTTTCTAACAGTTATTCGTCTTGTGTTCTTTGCATTGCGTTCGGAACGAAAACGAAATGGAAACTTTTCTAAAACCGGTTTAATCCGGTTTATGAAAAGAAATTAAAAAGTTGATTGTTCTTAGCAGATTTCCCCAATAAGAAAATTTATCAGATCTAATACTGTAAAAAGTCCTGTTACTACTACACACATTAATTACTGCTTATCAATGGAAACAAATCATAAAAGCACTCACAATTGCCTAATGTTAGCAGGAACAGCTTTCCTGGGCACCTTCCTTGGCTTGGCTGCTCCAGCCATGAACCGCTGGCCGGTTTGCAAGATGAGGTCATTTAGGCCCACCACCTTTTTTCTTGGACCTTCCTCTAGTTGGATGCCACTCTGTTCAAAGTCAAAGAGGAAAAGCTCTGCCAAATGCTGATCTCCTGATGTGCCTCGCTTTACAGAATCACGCAAGGCTTCATACAGACCCTTGTGCGTATTTAACCTGTAAACAACATATTTTAAGGAGAGCTTTATGATATATTTATCGTGAGTAATAAATAATCTAAAAATTCTAATACCCGTTTTGTCTATAGATTTTTTTTTATGTTTTAAGCACTTATAATTTTACTATCTTATAAAAAAGAGGTTATGTATGATAGAGTGAACTCACTTTTCCACCACACCACTGACACTGATACAAGCATCTTCAGCGGCAGCAGCAAAATGCGGCTGAGGATGAGCTATCCTGACAAACTCTGCTAAGTCTGCCACTTTGCACAGGGTGTCGGACAACTCATCAAAGATCTCTACCATTGGCCTCTTGGGGTCATTTGTAGCCTCCTCAATAAGACGATCTGTTGCTGCTATAGCTTGTTCTTTCATTGTGTAGAAACCCTCGAAACTTGTGAGCTCAGGTTTATTAAAGAGACCCTAAAATGGTATTAACAGATTAGTACTTACTAAAAGTTGAAGAACATTAATTTACTTTGATATTTATTATTTAGCAGCATGAATGTCAAACCTGTTGATGTAAGTCAGTCTTAATATTGGGCAATCAATAGTTATACCTTACTAGGTAGGTAATCATAATCAATTGTTTATTTGCTAGAATACATACATAGAATAAAGTTCTTAAAAATAAGTTCAAGACAATGTATTCAGCCTGCATGCAGGCGTGCAAATATTACATAGTTAATTTGAAATTACATTAATGTTTATTATATATATTTCTACGATAATAATTAGAAATATATTTAAATTTACCTTTAGTAGATCCATATTATTATTATTACATAGTATTAATTAATTATTTATTAAAATTTAAGTATTCATTAAGGCTATAAAAACAATTCTGCATTAACCAATTACTTAGCTTTTTGTTAAACACATTTGCTTTGAGCACTTTCAGTTCTTCAGGTAATTTGTTATAAACTACTATAGACATATTATAAATATTTCTCTTATACTATATATCCTTATGGCATGGAGGTTGATATAGTATTTTTTTCTTTTCTGTCGGGTGTTGACCTCACTGCGGGTTTTAAAATAATTTGGATGGGTCTTTACAAAAATGCACACTTCTCTATACATACAGGTAGTACATTACACTGAAGAGTTTTGATTAATAAAGTGAAACGCAATTTTTTTAAATGTAGGTAATCTCACATTATGTGTAACCGAGTTGTGTAGCGGTGAAAGAATACTACCACCCCCACTCTTCACTTGGGTGTCGTAAAAGGCGACTAACGGACTAAAGACTGCACGTACATCAAACAGCATAGAGCGGCGGTGGGCTCATCATGCTGAGAACATGTGCAGTTGCTATTTGGTGAAACTATGGTAGAGGACTGCTTTTGCGGTTCTCATTGCCTAGTCTCTGACTAACCCTTGGGGGATAATAATAGTCGTGATTATAATGTAATCTTACCGTTCTCTCTCTCAGAGACTCAAATATTGGCCTTGATGTGGGTCGTGTATTGAATGCAGTGGCCAGTGGTGACCAGGTAGTTACACTACGTTGAAGTCGTCTACGCCTGGTATGCTGTAGCACCCAAAGTGGCTTTAACATCTTCATGTCTATGAATAATCTGAAAATAAAACTTGCCTTATTAGGATGGACCAAAATTACATGCCATCACTGACATTCCATGATTTACAACTTATATTAATTAAATAACAGTCACATGCAAAAACAAATAGAATCAATTTAACTGTTTTAACTTAAACGTAAACTCTGATGTTACACTGTTAATACTAACCAACAAATATTAAGAAGAAGGGCGTGCTTAGTAAAGTAGAGAAAATGTTTGCTTGTATCTGTAATTAAAACGTGTTTGTTTTCAACTTTAAGTTATTTCATAACTATTTTAAGGAATCTTGTAAAAATATTTTTTGTAAGGAGATTATAGAACATCTGTCTGTCTTACCTTACTTACGTCACGGTGACATTACTGACATTGACATTGATTTTTTTTTATATATATTTGTTCCATGAAGGAACAGGCTAAGGTCTGAGCCATACTGCCTAGTCATTAGTTTTTTATTTGTTTTTTTCCCTTGATGATAATGAGTGGTGATTAAGATGAATGATAAATGATGTTCCCCAAACCCCTTGAGTTCTCAGTAAAGATGTGGGACTTTACTGAGGTCTCACGCGGACTACTTGAGAGAATTTGAAAAGTGATGTTGCACTGTTTTGTTTCATTTGCCAACACTCATGCACGTTCACAAACACTTAACGGTTAATAATCCACTATTATTTCACATTAATGTTCGAAAAAACACAAATTTTGGAAAATAAAACAAAACTGAAGACATGACGCTTCACTTTCCCGCCAAGAAGTTCCATTGACATTGATTCTTCTTATTATTTATTCTTCTTAACTCATATCGGTACATTCAGCAAAGGAATTAAAGCTATTAGCCAGCCTTAGTCAATGTCATGTACTCTAACTTAACAAATCATGAATGTCCGTGGAATGTCCACAAAAAACTTTTCTATTTTTGCAGAATATTACACTATCATACAGAAATAATGTAATTGTTTGTTATTTAATAAAAATAGTGATTTTCATGTCAGCGCTTTGAGCGTGTCTTGGACCACATACCGCACACATCACAAGTGAGTAAAGTAAGTCAAATTAAATCCTACGATGCCTATCAGGCATATGGTGGGGTGCACTGCACATCCTCCATCTCATAAATTAGTTTACAACGCTCTCATTCGAAGTATACTCTGACTATAATACATTCCTTCTGGAGCCAGACAACGTAGCCGCATTTAAACAATAGGCGATTTTCTGACAGCCCAAATTAAAAAGTAAAAATTAGTCCAAAAACACTCGATAGCTGTCGTTTTATGAAAGCTGGGCTACTTATGGGCTGTAATATATCCTACACTTTTACTTGTCTACCAAAAGAATAAAAAAAATAGTATTTACTTACCTTTTTATATTCAGGACATTCAGAACCTATTTCTATTTTGGAATAGAATAAATATTACGCACCCATACACGTGCTCTTCATGAACCCGCCTTTTACTAAGCGCCATACTAATCTATGCCAAGCGCCATCTATGAAGTCATTTACGAACCAATTTCTTTTTTTTTTTTGATCTCGGAAAATCGCCCATTGGACAGAGTACAATCAAAGGCACTTAGAATAATAACAGGTGCTATGTAATCAAACCCGATAAACGCTTTACAACAGTTTTTTTTTTTTACTAGGTATGGGTTTGCTCTTGATCCCAATCAAGCCCAGGGGTTAAGACAGGATCTATGATGGTGCGAGCTAACCCAGAAGGAATGTAGTAGCAGTTCCTTTCGGACAGATTTTTGTTTTGTTCACTTTAATTAAACCATCACCCGTGATCACTTACTATTTCACAGAACAATATAGTCTAGTGAGCACTATTTCAATGACTACATTCTCTTTCTAATTTGACTTCTTGGCGGGAAAGTGAAGCGTGAAATAATAGTGGATTATTAACCGTTATGGGTTTGTGAACGTGCATGAGTGTTGGCAAATGAAACAAAACAGTGCAACATCACTTTTCAAATCCTCTTAAGAAGTCCGCGTGAGATTTTAGTAAAGTTCCACATCTTTACTGAGGATCAAGGGATTTGGGGGAATATCATTTATCATTCATCATCTTAATCACAACTCATTATCATCTAGGGAAAAAAGAAATAAAAAAATTAATGACTAGGCAGTATGGTCTCTGACCTTAGCCTGTTTTTCACGGAAAAAAAAGTCGAATTGTCAAACAAAAAGTCAAAATAAATGTTAGTAGCATAACTTATAGCCTCGCAGGTGCAAATTCTTCTATAGTTTCGTGAAAAACTTATTTTTGTATGGATTCGATATATTAATCAAATTAAATATTACCAACTGCTAAGCTTGATCATGTAGTTTAGCTAAAGCTCTTTAATTATCAAATTCTTGTGTACTTTTTTGTGACTTCCTGTAATCAGAACAATGGTGAGTTGTGATTGCTGTAAGGGCATGTGGTTTCCGCGCTTTACCGAGTGTCGTAACGTAATGGTTTGATTGTTTTGTATAGTCTACCCCACCGCCACCGCAAGCTCGCCGCTCCGCTGGTGAGCCCAAGAAGACAACCCCGCCGACTTCCAGCATATTGACCCGAAATGGAGCTCGCAAGGCCAAAATTCAAACCCGCGCTATGTCAGCTGGCGCTAAAGTAAATATACAAGTACCACTTTTACATAAATGTCTAAATGATATTATTTTAATACAATAAACATTACTTTTTATATGAAACAACTTTTTTGTTATGATGACAAAAGATAATGATTATGTGTAAGGTGTTTAGTTAAGGCAATCCTAATTTGGTGTTTTTGCGTGTAGGTGTTCTATGTTGTCATTATTTAAACTTCACTTGGTATCATAACTTTGCAATGCAATACTTCCAAATGTATTTTAAATGGAACAGAGTTGATGAGTATGTAAACAGTTAAGCCACTACAATGATGTTTGAATTAATATATTATAGCATTTAAGATAAAGCAGTACCTAATTAATCATTGCTTAATAACACTTATCTCTGTTCAATTCACAACTAAGTGTGTCTGTCTTATCTTGTAATGATTGTGCTGTTATCAAAGTAATGTATCTCCACTGTAAACATCATAATAATGTTTATTGGTTGGTGTTTAGCCTTCAGCGTCTCTGCTCGCTGCCAAGAAGAAGGCTCTTCTGAAAAAAAAACAGACAGTAGACACAGTTCTCCGAGATCCATATCAAACTGTAAGTGCATATTGTTTAATATTCGAAATATCAACAATTTTTTTATGAATGTTATAACTCAGTTTAGTTTTAGTAGAATTATAATAAACTTTGCTTTTTATGAATGATTTGTTTAACAATTGTGTTAATAAAAGTTGTAACAAATTCTAATGTAATCAGTATAATTACATTTGTACTAATTCTTATTATCAATACTGCTAGTATTGTGATGTTAAGATTTAATGTTTTAAGCTCTAATGCTCATATAAATTATATAATAAATATTAATAAATAAATAAATTATTTCACAGGCTATGGAGTCCAAAAGCTTAGTAAAGGGTCCAACAGGATTTGTAACAGAACCTCGTATGGCAGAACACCATTGTCTTTGGGACAGTACATATCCAGAATGTCCAGAAAGACTGATAGGTGTCATTGACAGGTTAGTAACATTTAAATTATTTCAATAATCAAACAATACAGTTGTATATCATTTTATAAAACTTTGTTAGTGTTATTAAATAATTTTTTTCATAATCATAAATCATAAATATTTATTGCACTTTTGTGTGACATAGCTGTTATAAAATGCAATTTCGATCCTTACACGAACCCGGTTAGGGCATGGCAACATTCATTTTTAAATAATAAAGATTAAAACATATTAATTAAAAAGATTACAATAAATTAAAAATGCAAATGAACAAAATTCAATCATTAAAAATTCCTGCAAGCAAGGTGTAATAACATTTAGAAATAAGCATTGTCTTCAATTTGTTTTTTAATTTAGCTATATATTTTTAGCTATGTTAGTTCTCATGTTTTATTTGTATATGTTGTACCTAGCATAAAAAAAACTTAGATGTTTTCGAAAATCCTAGGAAGATTGCAAAAAACCAGAACTTAATTGAAAAAATTATGAAGAAAGGAATGATTTTGTAAGGTTTCGATTTAATTTAAAATAAATGAAATCTTTTTATTTTCAGACAAGGACCATAGTGTTAGTAACAATATTGCTTACATGCTAGAGTTAGTAACAAATGTAACTATAAATCTAAGTTCAGATAAGAACTTTCAGGATCTTTGCAAAGTTCCAAGTTTGTGCATGAGGATTAGAAATTTCAACCATAATTGGCTAATCTTTTAGTGGATTTATATTTTATAATATTCTTATTCTAATTGGTGAGTCACATTGCTTGTTATAAAAGACTATAGACATTGAAAAGTGAACAAGTGACATAGCAATATTTCTTTATATGAAAACTTTCATGTCAAAATATCATTATCGAAATCATGTAAATACCTACTACAGGATAGTATTAAATAAAGTCAGTATTACTGGCGCTTCGCCGGCCTCTGCCGCGACACGCTCGCTCGCTCTGCTCGCTTGGCTACTCAATTAACCAAACATATTTATTACTTTAATAACCAACCTTAACTGAATTTGGTATTAACTGTAATTGTAACAAGATTAATTCACTCCTTTGCCCTATTTGATTCTATGTATTTATGTTAATGACAACTGTATAACTTTCTTAACCCGCAAACACTCGCGCCATGAGCATTTCCCTCACGGTAAATTTAAAACTCGCACTATTTCATTAATAATACAAATAATATGTTATAATTAATCAGAATACATTAACATAGTTAGGTACACTTTAGATGTAGTAACTAATAACATACCTTTTGAAACTACTTACATAATATCATCGTCAGAATCTGAATACACTGATCTATCAACAGATGCATTATGTTGCTCAAGTAGGTTTGTTCTTCACCTGTATAGGGCTTCTGCATCTTAGACTGATGTTTTCGTTTTGAGAACTCCCGTTTTAATTCGACAGCATCCTCAGGAGAGTCCGACAGTGCTCTCATCATATCCGCAGCTACTCGACTACCACTTGCCCGTGTGGCTACACGGGCTACACAAATGGCTATTTGTGCGGCTTATGAGAGTTCAGCAGGAGAATGTGACTGCAGCAAATTTTGAACTCTTCTACACTTAGTGGACTCGGAGCATTCTTCAAATAAATGCTGTGGCCTCCCAGGTGTAATTGTAAGCTCCACTGAGCTATCTTTCATCACTTGACATTGAAAAACTTCTTCAGTATTTTCAAACCAAGTACTATAATTATATGAAAATCTGAAAAAAATTAGGTTAAAATGCATTGTAGCAAGGTATAGGTTAAGGTTTATCGGTACAATTAGAAGCACTGATATAACTACGCACCTTTCTCGGCGACAACAAGCTATGCGACTCACTAGGCGACACATAGACGCTGCGCGCATGGCTGTGATCTGCTGTCTCTTTCCAATTCTATGAATATGAAAGAGCCATATCAATTCTCAGCGCTGCGGCATCCGCTGCTACCAGAGCTTTAACTAAGAAAGTTGCACTGCAGAAGACTTCCATCTTTGCTCGAATTTGTGAGATAAAAGTCGAATCTTATTCTTCAACTGCTGTAGTTCTTCACTAGGCAGATTTAAAAAACTTGACTTAGTGTTTAGGTGCTGTAGTAAGACCTCATTTCGTGTTATTTTTGGTGCAGAACACCAAACTACAAAAAGTTCCAAACAAGTTGGATTATACCTCTTTACTAAAAAAAGAAATAAAAATAAGCTGCAAATTCGTGCAAAGCCAACCGACTTAAGTTTTTAAAAGCTTACAAATGTAGCTATGAAATGAGGTATAAATCGTAACCTGATAATGGGATACTCATATTTAGATTCTATAATAAAACTGCTATACTTGTGATTGTAAATTTTACTCGCAAAAATTAGGGTATCTTTATAATTTTTTTGCGGTTCATGTATTATAAAGGTATTCTCGATCATTTAATTGTAAATTGTACATACCTTGATTAGTAAGGTCCATTTTTTTCAAAACACACCACTTTCTATATCAGTCAAATAATTATTTTTCTTATACATGTGATACGGAAATGTTATATTTAAATTTAACACTCCGCTTATTTACTGTCTTCGACGGGTCATTAGTCATTGTGTCTTGATGATAGGTGAATAATATTTTCATTTTGAAATACCCTAGTTATCGATAATTTAAAAAATGCTAGCCCAATATAGGATTCGTGAAAGTGAGTTTTGAGGTATTTCGCGCGTCTAAAACAGTCCTTTGGTCCACCGTGCGACGCACGCTCCACGTCGCGCGTCGTCTCTTAACTCGTAATCCCTGCTCGCGCGCGTAAACCCTACGCTCTGACGTCAAATCAATATCGAGTCAGCGTTGCTTAACAGAATCTCAGACAGAAACAGAACTCGGGTCACACAATAAGTTTCAATTTCGCGTGAAAGTCGTTAGAGAGTGAACCTTCTGTACGGTAGTACTATTAGTTATTCTGTGACTATAGCTGAGTTTTACACTTCCCCCGTCCCCCGCGTAACGGTTCCGTCGGCTTACTGCGTCCTGGTCCCGATTGCTGGAAAGTTTGATCGGCTGTGTCTCGTCACGCGAGATTTTGCTCATTGCGCGAGTATGAACGTAAGTAAAGTGCCAATTCAGTTCCTACGAGGGGCGTTCAAAATATTCTCGGTATTGATACGTTACAACCTCTTTTATATATATATTTGTTACTGGCCGCTAAGATTCATCCATTGACATTAAAAAAAAGTAAAATTGGAACCGAGATGTTCTTTTGTTTTTCTGCAATTGCCGAACAAACATGAACACCATGAGCGAATTAACAATTTTAACGAAATTAGAGCACCGATCCGTCATAAAATTCTTGACAAAACAGGGTAAAAATCAAAAAACCATAAAAGAGGAAATGGATTGTGTTTACCGTGAGTCTGCTCCTTCTTTATCTACTATTCAAAAATGGTCAAGCGAATTTAAGCGTGGAAGGGAGAGTATTGAAGATGACCCTAGACCTGGCCGGCCTGTAGTGGCTACCTCACAAGAAAATATTGATAAAGTGGAAAAACTTATATTGGAAGACAGCCGAGTGAAGGTAAAATCTATAGCTCAAGTAACCAATCTCTCTATTGGTACCGTACATGACATTATACATGACCATCTTAATATGTCAAAAGTAAGTGCAAGATGGGTTCCGCGAATGCTGACGCTTCTTCAAAAGGATATGCGTGTGGCTTGCTGTTCAGATTTTATCGACCTGTGTGGTGAAAATCCCGATGAGGTGCTGCAAAAAATAGTTACTGGAGATGAAACCTGGGTTCATCATTATGACCCAGAGAGCAAACAGGAGTCCATGCAGTGGCACATTAAGGGTTTAGCTCATCCCAAGAAGTTCAAGGTAATCCCGTCAGCTGGCAAGGTCATGGCCACAATATTTTGGGATTGTGAAGGAGTTTTGCTTATCGATTATAAAGAAAAAGGTGTAAATATCACAGGGCAGTACTACGCTAACGTTATACGTCAATTAAGAGATGCGATCAAAGAAAAGAGGCGAGGAAAGTTAACCAAAGGTGTTCTGCTTCTGCATGACAACGCCCCTGTCCATACTGCTCATATTGCCAAGGCAGCTATTGTTGAATGTGGGTTTGAAACTGTTACTCATCCACCCTATAGTCCGGACTTAGCCCCAAGCGACTTCTTTTTGTTCCCCAATCTTAAAAAGGATCTGCGTGGAAATAAATTTTCTGACGATGAAGCGTTGAAGACGGCCGTGGAGGAGCATTTTTACACCAAAGATAAAAAATATTTTTATGAGGGATTAAAAAAAATAATTGATCGATCTTATAAGTGTATGAACATAGGGGGGGAGTATATTGAAAAATAAAAATATCAAACTTTTCGTACTTGTTTGTTTTTATCCACATACCGAGAATATTTTGAACGCCCCTCGTATGTTTGTTATTTAAAATTTAAAGTATAATAACTAATGTTGTAAAGTTAAAATAAATATTTAATTTGATTAAATATCATTATTTTATTATAAAATTGTCATGTAATTAATAAAATTCTATGTACATTTTGACTGCCTACAAAACGTGAGCGAAATACTCTATGCGCGAGTTCTGTGCAACTTTCAAGCACGCGAGTAGTGCCGGGTTAATTCAATGGTAAAAGATGAATGTATGATGAATGTACGTATTAGCCAATCAGTGCACCCGTCAGTGCGTAAAGTTTATATTAGCTAATCAGTACTCATGACTTGCAAAACGTGAGCCGTTTTACACTATTATCCTAAACAAACTCGAATTTTTGCAAATATCCTGAGTATAGCTCGAAAGATTACAAAACTCATTGTTATTTTACAACTATCCGTTTTTTTGCAAACAACCTAATATTTCTATTATCCTACAACATAATTATATGTATTAACTTAAAGTACTCGTATATTGAAGAATTAGATTGTGTAATAAAACTATTTTTGTTTTAGGTGTAAAGAATTAAATTTAATTGATCAATGCAAAAATATTCCTCCTCGGGCTGCCACAAAGGAAGAATTGAATGTTCTTCATTCAGATTCAGTTTATGAATTGCTAGAAAGTACCCACCTGAATAATAATCCTGAATACCTAGAGGAAGTGTCCTCGAGATACGATGCTGTTTATATTCATCCAGTAAGTTTGATTTTCAATTCTTCATTGTCAATAATTTACAATAATAATAATGAAAAAAAATAATTACAAAATTACAAATATCTATTTAAAAGGTTGTAGTGTAAGAACCGTGTCGCGTAGCGGTGAAAGAATACTACCACCCCCTCTCTTCCCTTGGGTGTCGTATAAGGCGACTAACGGACTAAAGACTGCACCAACATCTAACAGCGTGAAGCGGCGATTAGCTCACCATCTGTCACGCTGAGCACATGTGCAGTCGCTATTTGATGAACAGTAGACTATGGTGGAGCTAGTCTCTAACTAACCCTTCGGGGATAATAGTCGTGATTATATGTATGTATAGTGTAAGAATATTGTCACAAGTTCAAACATCGCATAGAGCCTTTGAGAAAATACCTCTTCTGGAGCTCGTTCAACAATCTGTGACCTCACTATCACTTTCTGCTGTTTTTCGACATCATTGTAATAGTACATTATGATATTAGTGCGGTAAGTTGAAAATTACAGCAGAGGCGATATTGCTAGCCCGAGCAGTAGGCGAGGGCTACAAGAAAGCAGAGGCTGTAATTATCAAAGCGCACGTATGTCATACGACGTTTTATAACATATTTGCGAGGAAAACACCTTTTCTGAAAAAGACTGCGTGTTTTTGTTTCTTTTCTAGTGTATAATTTTTGGTAAGCCAACATGTATTTCTCTTTGGACTTAGATGATAACCAGGCTGTCAATAACATTTTGTGCTTCACTTATTATTTCCGGTGGTGTAGACTGTAAGCTTAGTTCTTCATTACTAAAACTAGACATATTTATTTTTAAACTTTCAAAGTAATTATTGAACAAGAAGCCGCTGTTTGAATCGACAAAATATAGGTATGTGAAAGGTAGGGAAGGGAGTCTTTCCATCCAATTCCTTGGGTGTCGTAAATGGCGACTAACGGACTAAAGACTGCACATACATCCTACAGCATAGAGCGGCGATGGGCTCATCAAAATAATACTACCAACCCCTTTCTTCCCTTGTGTGTCGTAAAAGGCGACTAACGGACTAAAGACTGCACATACATCCAACAGCATAGAGCGGCGATGGGCTCATCAAAATAATACTACCAACCCCTCTTTTTCCTTCAGTGTCGTAAAAGGCGACTAACGGACTAAATACTGCACATTCATTCAACAGTATAGAACGGCGATGGGCTCATCAAAATAATACTACCAACCCCTTTCTTCCCTTCGGTGTCGTAAAAGGCGACTAACGGACTAAAGATTGAACATACATTTAACAGCATAGAACGGCGATGGGCTAATCAAAATAATACTACCAAACCCCTCTTTTTTCTTCGGTGTCGTAAAAGGCGACTAACGGACTAAAAGCTCACCATCTAAGCACTTGTGCAGACTGTGCAGTTGTTTCTTGCTGAAGCGTGGACTGTGTGGGCGTGTTCTGTGTTGTCCATAGATGCAAATTAATACTAATTTTACATTACCGCACTAGTGTGTTATTACTAATTTTACATTACCGAACTAGTGTGTAATAAGCTACTTTACGATGCTGAAATCGGTGTAATAAGAGCCACTTTACGAGCAAATGTGTTATAAACAAATTATTGACATTCCTTTGTGCAACTATCTAGAGTCACTCGGATTTTAACTTTTACTTGAGTTCTTTTCTTTCAATAACCAGTAAAAGTCATTCGTTTTTGTAGTATAGTAAGCGCCCATTTTGGTTATAAAGTGTGCGCATGTCAATAGCACCCCGAACGATTTGTCTGTTAATTTCCGTAGAGCACCCACTCACTCGCCCTGCTCGCGGCGGGCTCCACCATCGACTTAGTAGACCGTGTGGCATCGGGCGAGCTGCAGAACGGCGCCGCGTTCGTGCGCCCGCCCGGCCACCACGCCATGCGCGCGGAGCCCTGCGGCTACTGCTTCTATAACAACGTGGCGCTGGCCGCTAAACATGCCATACACAAGCGCGGATTGAACAGGTAAATAAATAAAGCATAGCCTATATACTGCCCACCACTAGGTAAAAAATTGTAATCAAGTCATCGCTTCCATTGATGGGTGTTAGCTCAATGGACTTGGAAAAAAAGAAAAAAAAAGTTCATTTTTACTTTATACCATTATAGAAGTCGTTATTCTAAAACCAATAGTTTTTATTTCACTTTGATACGAGAAGTATTTACAAAGTTATTGTACATAAATAATTCGTTAAAACACTACTACCTTGCTTTGTTTTCTGGCACTCGACTGACGTGACGTGACGTCATCGTATCCGATAGTCCCCGCAGCCGCTCTCGCCGCCCGCACCCGGCGGTCGTCTGATTACATATCCGATGACGTCACGCCACGGGTTTCGCGCGTATTTTGTCACAAAAACAAATAGCGCGTGGTCATTTTTATGAATCTTTAAAAAATGATTGTGAAGTATTTTAAAGGGCTACAGAAAAAAAAAGTTGTGTCATATTTTAAGTTAAAATGTAAATATTTCAAAAATAAATAAATAGAAATACTGTTCCCAAGCTCATTATCACGCTTGCCATATGCAAGACCTTTTACCCAGGACCTTTAGACCAGTAAGCCACGCGCTTAACTACTCAGCCAAGGAGATGTTAAATAAATAAATAAATAAATCTTTCCTACAATCACACCAATTATCTAGCCCAAGAGAAGCTTCGAAGAAACTCGTTAAATGGTTACTAGACAACGGATAAACATACTTTAAATACTTAAATACATACTTATTATACATAGAAAACACCCAGACCTGAGACAATTTAGAAAAACAATGATTTCTAAATTGACCCGACCGGGAATCGAACCCGGGACCTCAGAGATGGCGACACCATGAAATCCGGCGTACAAACCACTCGACCAAGGAGGTCGTCATGTTGAACAGGTAAAGTTTTTAATTTTAAAAGTCAGTGGTTAAAGTATTCACTTTATATTATGAACTTCATATGATTGAGATACAATTGAAAATCAAAGATAACGAAACGTCGAAAAAATGTCTACCTCAGGCGGGAATCGAACCCGCTTCGTCCGCGATCCGCCACCGAGGTATTGGTTAAACCTGACAAAATTTTTCAACTTTTTTGACTTTATGTTTTTATAGCAACAGTGTCTTATGAAATCTCTTAGAATTTACATTCTTAGAGATGCGAATGAAAATATTTTACAATATTTTAAACATTCAGTTAAGATAAGACTGCTTTATAGATTCGTAATACTTGATTATTTACGTTAAAAAACGCTCAATTTAACTCAAAGATAACGAAACGTTAAAAAAAAACAGTTTGCGGAGGACGCGGGTGTGCCAGACAAATGCGCATCGCTACCCCCAGTACCACTGCACGCCGAAAAAGGACCGCGTCAAACCGCAATGCAAGCCGTGTCGATAGAATTCTGTGTAAACAAACGTATCTTGGTACGAGACAAAATGGCGGGCAAGTGTCTCTTCCCTAGCGACACAAACGGCTAAAACTTATAATTTATCGTTTTGTGAGATGAAAGTTGAAGAATGATAAATCATAAAGAATTGTTACTTTAAGGAATAAATGTGATTTCTAATTATCGTGTTGATATTGTGGTAATAGAAATAGAAAATAACTGGGTTTTTGAAGTAATATTAAGTAACGGCTGAAATGAGTTTTGGAAAACATTGGTATTTTGGTTGACATTTTTAATCATTAAAAAATATCTTTTTTTATAAACATAAGTATAAAAACGTCAAATATTAATACATTAATTTGTGTGTTTTAAAGTAAAACATTTACAATATTGTTTTTAATGTAATGTAATGTAATGAATACAATTGTTACAGAATTTTGATTGTAGACTGGGATGTGCATCACGGACAAGCGACGCAACAGATGTTCTACGACAGTGAAAAGTACGTCTTATAATAGTATAGTATAATACTCAAGTATAGTTTGTCAAGAAATTCTTTTATCAGTCGGTTATTTTTGTAATTTTAAAATGCCAGTGACGTTTGAACTAAATAATGTCAGTTTATTATTTGCAAGTGAAAATAGATTATAAAGCTTTATAATATTCAACATCGCGACGCGAGGCGTACTTTGAAACGTTATCAAAATTTTCCGTTCAGGGTTGTATATTTCTCCATCCACCGCTACGAGCACGGCGCGTTTTGGCCCAACCTGCGCCAATCGGACTTCCATTACGTCGGGACGGGGCGCGGGCGCGGACGGAACTTCAACGTGCCGCTCAACGCCACCGGCATGGCCGACCACGACTATCTGGCTATATGGCATCAGCTGCTGCTGCCTATGGCGTTAGAGGTAATCATCGTGACCGGAGTAGGTAGATCGAATTAGGATCAATGATCTGAAACAGGGTTAGTTTTGGACCCCCCGCCGAAAGCAAATATAGGGTAAAAAAGTAATAATAAAATATTTGACGTAAAAATAATGAATGTTTTCTTTTTTAAATACAATTTTTTGTTTGCTTTTTATATCCTCTACTTTTAGGTGCGTGCGCTCACCCTCGCGGTCAAAGCGTCGGCGCGCTGTCATTGGTGCACGGGGTGAATAATAGCGGTCACTCGCATGCGCTTTAATATCCGCGATAGGTCGCGCGCTAGGTGACAATAATTTTAATTTTGATAAGGAAAAGTTGAGACAAAAATGTAAAAAAAATATGTTTTATTATTTCATTATTTGGTTGTCGTGCTGCTATAGGATCACGTAAAAAAAATTGGCGGCGGGTCCAAAATTAACCCTGTATTTATGGACAGGACATTTCTTCCTATTGAAAAACCTATCTACCTACACCGATCATTGCTAATAATACAGTCATATACTCACAACTATTATCCCCAAACGGTAAGCCAGAGACAAGCCAATGAGGACCGCAAAAGCAGTACGCTCCCACACTCCACATCATCATCTAAATAAATACACTCACTACTATAATCTTTGTCTTTAAATGTTTTGTCTTTGTCGTGTAGTGCATAAATTGGAAGATTATGTAAATGACAAACATGTATGGACATAGTGCACTTATTAGTTATAGTATTCGTGTATGTCTTTTCAAAATCATGTTTTGTATGATACAAAGAGCTTATACTTACGTGTGACTTGAAGGGAGAAAAAAGAAAGGCCTCCTGAGTTTCTAGCTAGGGCTTCTCAGTCGAAGGCTCTCCCAAAATCCGAACTGGTGGTAGATAAATTAGGCAGGTAGGTGGATTAGTTAGTAAGTTTAGCTTTTAAGATTTAACTACACGTTAGTTAACTGTTATTTTTGTTTTTGACGTCAGTGCCTGTAAAGGTTTATATTGAATAAATGGTTTTGATTGCTGTGGGCAATGGGCATGCCCAATGTTTCAGACAATATCACTTGTCGACACGGAGTTAAAGTTATGTAAGCACACGTAATAATGATATAACAAAACTACATATATGTCTTAAAATGCCACATTGTTGAAATAACACTAACATTCGTAATACTTCTTAGATCACGCCTTATGCTATTATCATTCAGACATTAAACCTTGAACAAAAATGGATAATGGTCGTAGCGCTTGGAAAAATATGCTGTGCTTGTAACGGCTCAATATAAGGTGACTGCTAGAAACCGCAAGAAACTTCAAGGGCACGGCCGCCCGTTGACCCGTCAACGTAGGTACTTATCGCCCAGCTGACCGCGGAAAAAACACGAATTCCTTTTTTGTCATTTTTGTCATGTTTAAAACACTTGACCTGACCAGCCCTTGAAGTTTCTTGCGGTTTCTAGCAGTCACGTTATATACTACCGCCCCGCCCCATCTCTTTCCTTTGCTGTCGTAAGGGCGCTTTCAATTTAGCAAGACGTTGGGGCACCGGGATGGATCATGTTATATTTGCTGTGCCTATAGAGTCTACACTATTGAGACACACGCACGGCTGCGGTCCGTTTGTCGTACGTAGGCCAGAATACCATAGTCGTTACTAATAAATAGTCTTGTTTCAAGTGTAACTTGAACCATGTTTTGTCCTGCTCTAATAATAAAAAAATATCGTAAATAGGAGAAAAGGCGACTAGGGGACCAAAGACTGCACATACATCCAACAGCATAGAGCGGCGATGGGCTCTCCTCCTGTCACGCTGAGCACATGTGCAGTTATCATTTGGTGAAACGAAGACTGTGGCAGTGGACTGCTTCTGCGGTCCTCATTACCTGGTCTCTGACTAACCCTTCGGAGATAATAGTTGTGATTATATGTATTTACTTAGAAAAATCCTCCACCAAATATAATGAAATATAGCTGTCGCCCTGATTGCGTGGATTCGATCCCCATCTAAGCGATATGTCCTTTTATTTTTAGTTTATATGTATATAAATATAGCATTGCGAATAAGATATTTTTTTTCATAAATCAATCTGACTTTTTTATATAAGTATTCTTTTTTTTGCACCCCAGTATCAACCGGAGCTGATAATAATATCGGCAGGCTACGACGCTGCAATTGGCTGCCCTGAGGTACTCCATCCCTTTCTGTTTCTATGCATATTTATGATGTTGTCTCTTTCAGTTCTCACCTGAAATGGTTATCGTGTCGGCTGGGTATGACGCCGCCTTGGGGGACGAAAAGGTGAAATAGAATAAAATTATATATTAATTGTTTTGCTTATGATTCCTTCCTTGCGTGTTGAAAGGTTGTCATTTTTTCTTGGCTTATTTCTTCATGAAAGAGGCTCACTTTTGGTAAGCTGTCAAAATTCTGTATTTTTAAAACATATTGAAGCATGGTTATATTTTTTTCTTATTATTATATTAGCCCGTATTGTTCCATTTTTCAAATAAAACCGTTGAGCATTTAGGTTTTCTTGTCCAATATCATAGCTATGTCTGTTTCGCTAGCAATATTCCTGTCAAATGGTTAGTTCTAAGGTTCCTTTAAAAGAAAAAAGGAATTGTTATTGTATGTACATTGTACGCATACTATGACCGTCTGCAATTCTTTTTGAATCATTCAACTTGTTGTTGTTGGCGGTACTATAAAATGTGTCCTAATTGTTTCAATATCATTTGCATTGGGCAAAGGTCTCTCCATAGTATCTCAACGAATGTTGCCCTCCTACAGTTCCGGTTTTCACTAATAGAAAAAGAAAAGAGGATAGCTTTTTATATAATTTGTGGATATTATGTAAAGAAACTGCTTTATCGAATAAATGACCTAGACTTTGCCTCTTACGTGGCGCAGGGTGAGATGGAAGTATCTCCGGCTTGCTACGCGACGCTCACTCAGCTGCTGATGGGCGTGTGCCCGGCAGTGGTGGCGGTGCTTGAGGGCGGCTACTGCGTGCCCTCACTGGCCGAGGGCGCTGCGCTTACCTTACGAGCTCTGCTGGGATATGCGCCGCCGCCGCCTATAGCCCGCGGCATCGAACCTTCCGACCAGTGAGTACTATATCCACATATATTTTTCTTTAATAATAGATGGGCCTGCTCTTGGCCAAATTCTTATCCGTAGGATTAAAAAGAAGCCGACGATGAAGCGAGCTTGCTCAGAAGCAGCTTATTCACTCGGGCTTTAAAGATGTTGGGGTTGTATGCACTCGGGAACACCGACGCCTGCAGGGAATTCCATTCCTTGGCTGTACGCATTATGAATGAAGACAAATAACGCTTGGTGCGTATGAGTGGAATATCAACCAAGTAAGGCTTGGTAAGCCACCGTACGTCTGGACTCCCGATAGTAGAAAGGGGACGGTGGAACGAGCTCGTGTAGCTCAACAGCACACTCCGAAGTACAACCTGTAAAATCATCATCAGCTTATAAACGCTTGTGCCCTCGGCTGGTAGCAGTGCTAGAGCTGCAAGCTCTGCTGGAGTATGCACCCCCGCCTCTATAGCCCGCGGTCGAGAGCCCCCTGACCAGTGAGTATTCTATCGTCATCATCAGCTTATTAAGGGGGGTTAGGGGGTCAGCGAAAGTTTCGGGCCCTCGCGGGTGTTGCGCGGTACAGGGACCGCGGTAATTCATAAGCGCCATTCACATTTTTATCAAAAAGTTAATAAAAATATTTGGTTTTTTGAAAATCCAAATCAGTCAAGAAATCGAAAAGGTTATGATTTTATAGGAATTATTATTGTAAAACACGGTCGTAATGTACATTTATATGAAATTTTAGAGGTAATTTCAGGATGTTTTTCTTTTGAGCAAAATGTTTCCAATCGTGTTTTGGAAATAGTCATCCCCTCACACATACGTTCTGTAATAAATATTGAAAATTTCAGTGCGACATATCTAAAATATTTTGAATAAATAATAGAAAACAGACAATTTTTCCGTTTTCACCGCCTAACCCCCCCTTTACGCGTGTGCCCCGCGGTGGTGGCAGTGCTCGAAGGCGGCTACTGCGTGCCCTCGCTGGCTCTGCGGGGTATGCGCCCCCGCCGCCTATAGCGCGAGGCCGAGAGCCCTCCGACTAGTAACTACACTATTTTTTTATGTTTATGTTTGTTTATATACCGCGTTGCTCAGTTGTAGGTTTCTGTCCACGTCATTTTGAAATAAAATAAAAATCTAGAAATTTCAAGGTCTTCGTCATAGTCTCAGACACTCTCAGTAGTCTGAATCTGTTAATATAATAATAAATTCATTTATTTCGACCACATAGATCATATAGTGAGGGACAAATTATTAGACAATATTAACAACATGAACAAATAATATTTAAAATCAAATTTTAACAAATTAATTCATAAAATATCCACAAATTCAATACATAATAAAACATTCCAAATTAAATTATCAATAAATTAATTAATAGGTATCAATATCACCAGTTAAATGAAATTAAACAGAAAGATGAAACACATAAATAAAATTATTTTGCAGTCACTACGTGAACAAATTCAATACATAATAAAACATTCCAAATTAAATTATCAATTAATTAATTAATAGGTATCAATATCACCAGTTAAATGAAATTAAACAGAAAGATGAAACACATAAATAAAATTATTTTGCAGTCACTACGTGAACCATGGCTGCATGGTTCACGTAGTGACAGTCAAATCTGTTCGCGAAAACTCTTAGAATGCTGTTAGGGCTTGCGCGAACCCTGCGCACCAGAGATGTGCACCGCTTACGCATGGTTGTGTAAAAACAATCCACTCTGTATTCGGCAAACATCCCCGACGCGCTGTAATATCGAGGCAGCCCCAACAGCACCCTAAAGGCATTATTAAATTGAACGCGCAAGGCACTGTACTGTTTCTTTGTATAGTCCGCCCACAAACTGCTCGTGTAGAAAGAGGTACAAAATGCCCTAAAAAGGGTGATTTTCACCTCCTCCGAACAACGAGCAAAGCGGCGTGCGATCATATTGGCCCTTACAGACAGTGCCCTGCGCTCCCTTTCTATATCAGTATCGTCTTTGAGGTCAGCGGTAACCACGTGCCCAAGATATTTGAAGCGCTCAACCATCTTAAGTGGCGCGCCGTTAAGTTTGATAGCTGGTATGCTGTCCAGGCACTTACCGCTGGCCCGAAAGACCATACATTCACTCTTTTTAGAGTTATATAGCAGTCCGTGACTAGCTGCATATCGCTCACAGATAGACAACAACTTATGCAACCCACATACTGAGGCACTCAGCAGCACCATGTCGTCAGCGTAACTAATATTATTGAGACAAACGTCATCAGTATGACAACCTACATGAGCGCTGCTGAGCTCCTCCAGGACAGCATTAACATATATGTTAAAGAGGCTAGGTGAGGTCAGCCCTCCCTGTCTCACCCTGCACTCCATCCTGTATGAGTCCGAATATGCGTTAGACCAGCGAACAACGTTGACCTGGTTTTTATACCAATATTTAAACAGGCTTATGAGCTCACTTGGCATAGAGGTACTGCTTAACTTTGGCCATAAGATATCATAGCAAACCAGGTCAAAAGCTTTCGACAAATCTAGAAAGCAGGCAAATACAGGTGTTTTACGAGTGGTGTAGTACTTGACGGTTTGCTTTAAACATAAAATGGCTGTCTCTGTAGAAAGTCCGGCCTTGAAGCCAAATTGATTATCATGGATAATCAGGTGTTTATCGAGCTCAGCATTAAGCAAACAATCAAGAACCTTAGCCACAACAGTAGCCAGAGAGATCGGTCTGTAGTTAGACCTGTCACTAATATCGCCGGTTTTGGACTTCACAATTGGCACCACCACAGTTTTCATCATTTTATCAGGCATATAAGAGACTCACACATAATGTATAAAATATCGCTAAAACTCTTGGCAGATGGGGGCCAGCGTGTTTTAGGTGCTCGATGCTCAGATTATCATGACCAGGTGATTTTCCTCCCGACATTGAACTTAGGACACCCCTGACCATTGTGGCTGTTAATCTGACACCCAGCTCCCGGCCACTCTGTCTCCCTCCGCACTGCGACTGTGCTGATCCCAATAGTGACTTCACCGCAAAATGCTCCCTAAATGCATCAGCTATTTGCTTTGGATCGCTGACGTCATTGACGCTCACAGGCACACCCGGTCCGCTATTAAACTTACTGGTACGCTTCCAAAAACCACTGAAATCGCGCTTATTATGATGTTTAGCTAGCATGTCCATTTTGATTTGCTCCCTGTTATTCTGACACCACTTAGTCGTGATTAAAAGACTTTACTACTTTCTTGTCTCATCTCTTTCCAAATATGACCGGTTTTTGGCCTACCACAAAGCGTCCACGTCCTGTATTTACACCGTGCGTCCCTGTGAGCCTCAGCGACATGTCTATTCCAGCCGACAACTGGCTTTTTCTTTCTAACATTTTCATTATAACTTTTACTAGCTGCGCCAGATAACGAACTTACAATTTCATCATACATTTTATCCAAAATATATCTGTTTCCACATTAGTACACATGTAATCACCGCAAAAGCTTAATTCACGTGGATAATCAATTTGTCGTAGCTTTTGATGACACAATGAATTATACAAATAATTTCTTTCCCCCCCACCTTACTCTAGTATCTACCCCTTTGCAATCACACACAGTCTTCGGTTTAATAGTCTCTAAATTACATTGTATACCTAGTGGAAAGTGATCGGACCACAGAACGTCATACATAACAAATACATCTACAATAGACTGCAAGGCAGAGTCAGTCACAACGCAGTGGTCTAGCCATCGTCTAGATCCATTCGCTTCACTTATAAAAGTATACGTGTCAGACGTTAATCCTAGTAGTTCAACATCCACGCAACTCAGTTCATATTCAGAGCAAAAACTATCTAATTCTGTATAGAAATGCGCAGAAGGATGCGCATTGAAATCACCGAGTAAGTAAACAGATTCAATATTGTCATTACTAATGATAGCGCTCACCAAGCTGAGGCAATCCGTGAAGTCCGGGAGATTCACCGCACTATCCGTAGGCATATAAATGGAACATACTTTGATTGCACTTTGTTGTATACTTATTTTCACTGCACATACTCGCGGATTATCACATGGAATTATCGACACATAAGGGAAAACACTCTTTTTCCACATCAGTGCCACTCCTCCGTAGGGTCGACCCTTCAGCATACCGGCTTCTATATCAACCGCCGACGTACCGGTGTATCCGAAATCCTTCTCAATGCAACTCAGAAAATCAATAGCTTTTGGAAGAAGCCATGTTTCCTGCAAGGCTATTATATCGAATGTTAGACATAATTGCTTTATAAACTCCACAGAGCGCTTAACGTTCTTGCAGTTAAAACTCACAAAATTATGTGCACTATATAGTCATTGTAATGGGATGTAGTGCCGTACGCAGTGCTATTATTCTTATCACCGCTCAATCTTTTCTGCTTAAAGTTAACAAAACGCCTAAATATGATACCATTGGGCCATAGTTTGTCATCTAAGAACAAAGATAAATTTTGTTCCTCCACAAAAAATTTATAAGCATGATAATCTCTTTCTTGCTTAAAAACTATTCTCTCGAGACTAATTGATTCCTGTGTATTCTTGTAAATGTAATCAGTTATATCTTTTTCCATCGTTTCCTTATGTATATTCGTAATAAAAATCGGTAATTTTTTATCCGCTAATAGAATAATAATAATATAACACAGATAAATCAATTTTGAAATTTATGGTTCTTTCTTTTCCGGTGATATAGTCATCGTGATATTGGAGTTCGTTTTTTTTCGATCTCCTTTCATCCCACCTTAGCATAGAGCCACTCAGTTTTTTCTAGCCATTTTAAAAACAAGAATGAGCTTATAGGTACTTACTAGTTTTTTTCTTTTTTTACTATTTTGTTCACACACTAATATCTATTTCTTCTGCAATGCTGTGTTACACTTTGAGGGGTCCAAGATCCTGTGAATTTACAGGGCATTGTATTAGTAACCTTTAGTCGGCAACCCTTTGTTTAAAATGGTGCAAGCTGAAGATGATGATTCTAATTCCTAGGTTGAGAGAAACTCGCCCGTGAAAGAAGTCTTCCAAAGGCATTTAAGAATCTTCATTAGAAATAGTTCTGACAGTTTCCTAAATAAATCCTTCTACATCCATACAGAATCCGCGACACGATCCTCAACTGCATCTACGCGCACAAGCCGTACTGGAGCTGCTATAACTACCAGCTCGCGTACAGCACGGACGAAAGCGTTCCCAACGTGTGCGACGGCCAGAAAGAGAAGCACATTGTGGCGGTGAGGTGGGAGGGAGACGAAACGAGGCCGGAGAGCTACGCCACCCGCGACTGCTACCCCGTGCAGGACGATGCCACGAAGAGGGGCATTATGGAGCGGCTCGATCGGCTGAGGATAGGTCAGTCTTTATTGTATAATCTATAATTTAGTTATAAGAGAACTCCTGAGTGCCTAACTGAAGTACGACCAACAGGGAATGAGGCCTAAACCGCTGGATGACGTGACGTAAACGGAGACAAGATGGTTTTTTTCCTAATCCCTTTAGGATTAAAGAATTAAGAGAGGTACGGATGTCTGCGCGTGCAAAGTCAGGGGCGCCCGCTAATTTAAGATAAGACTAATTTGTGAGGAAATGTTGTTAAAAGGTGTTATTTTTCAGAGACGGACTTATCATTACCACAGCATGCTGTGGGCTACATTTACGACCCGGCTATGTTGAAGCATAGAAATATTTGTGAACCGTGAGTAAATTAATTATTTGTATTTTATATGACTTTTAGTTTAAATTGTCTTTATTTAGAAAGAAATAAAATATTTATGATAATTGGGGGCCCATTAAACCACCTATAGCATTTTATTTTGGTTTAATCGTGTGAGTACCTATAATATCCATATCGCGTCGCAGCGCTGTCGCTTCGGATCGACTTTGCTATTAAACAATAAATGCAGTGACAAATGAGCCACTCTAAACGTAGAACGTAGAAGAACTCTCCGCTCATTTCCTTTTATAGTTAACTTTTTACGCGGAGGAGGTTTAGAACCACTTATAACATAAACTGAGTACGCACTCCGCGGCGGTCTGCTTTTTAACTAGCCCAACTATGCGGCCATTGTAGTCGCTCATATTCGCCTAACAAGGCACTTGAGAAAATGCCAAACCTCACAATCTCATCTTTTAATTGGATGTATGTTATAGTATAGAGTTATTAAATTATTTTTAGACTTAGATTATTTTATGGGGCTTATAATGTTGATTGTAGCGGGCACGTGGAGTGCCCTGAGCGTATAATGCGCATCCACGAGCGGCACCGCGACTTCGGGCTGCTCGCGCGCGTGCACGACCTGCGCGCGCGCGCCGCCACCGACGCAGAGATACTGCACGTCACCGCCGAGACACACCTCACCAGGTAAGCCTGTTGCATAGTAGTACTAGTAGAAATATTACATATTGGGTGATTGTAGTGTTGCCGAACTATCGATAGTTGACCTCGAAAATCATCTATAATATCGATAGGCTTGTCGATAGTAGCGATACTATCGATAGTATCGATAGCTTAGTTTGGTACAATATTATCGGTAGACTGCAATACTATCGATAGTATTGAAGCTTAATATCGTAATAACAAACGATAGTATCGGCTATGACTATTATAACAACAATTGATACTATAAATAGTATCGATACTATCGATTAGGTAGGAATAGGTAATCGAGAGCTATGCTCGGGGTTTCTCTACGTGATCGAATCAGAAATGAGGAGATTCGTAGACGAACTAGAGTAACCGACATAGCCCAAAGAGTCGCCAAGCTCAAGTGGCAATGGGCAGGGCACATCGTCCTAGGAACCGATGGTCGTTGGGGCAGAACGGTTCTCGAGTGGCGACCGCGCACCGGAAGGTGCAGTGCGGGTAGGCCTCTAACAAGGTGGTCCGACGATCTGGTGAAGGTCGCGGGTAGCCGCTGGATGCAAGCAGCACAGGACCGGTCGTGGTGGAGATCCTTGGGGGAGGCCTTTGTCCAGCAGTGGACGTCTTCTGGCTGATGATGATGATATCGAATAGTATCGATTGTTATTGCAATAGTATCGATGCTATAGTATTTCTGTGTGTCGATAGTATTTTGACAGTTACGGGGCTATCGATACTAAAGACAAAGATAAAGATGTCTTTATTTGCCAGAATACAGTTGAGGGTTCTTAAATATAAAATGTGTGAACATGTATTCAACCTGCAAGCAGGTGTGCAAATTAATATTAGTACAAAACTATTTTTTTTTCTCAACTATTGATAGTCTATTGATAGTATACTATCGAGCGGCAACACTAGGTGATTGGTAATGTTGTTATAAGCCTATAAACGTCCCACTGCTGGGTACAAACTTTCTCACATGGACAATAGCAGAACAGATTGTGGACATATTGTGTCTTAAAACCCACGGAAAAACCACCCACATTGCGCTACGAAGCACGGAAGAGTTCAAGATTAGTGTTTTTTTACAAGCGATTGTTACAATACAATACACACACACACACACACATCAGTGTTTTTGCAACGATTACGGGGCAATCAAGCATCCAATGATAGATAGGGAGGCCCCAGGACGCAGGACTTAAAATCTTGATGTCAAAGGACAATGCTCACGGCCCATACATTTGAAAACCTGACAATGAGTTAGTTTGTATAAAATGATCTTGGTAGTAAAATGTAATCTATTGTTACGGCGAAAGGCGTTCGCAGTAACAGCGACGAAATAAGGGTTGTGGGCTGGGTAGGTATGGATAGTGAAGTACTTACAGGGATGATGAGTCACAGGAACCGGCGGACGAGCTGACCACGGGCGGCGATGTAGGTTGGTTTCCTGGCGCACAGTCACTACACTACACAAGGCATTTAGGCGGTCTCTTCACATTAGGTTCAGGAGTCACTATAAATAAGGGCAGATACCAGCGCGCGTATTTTGTGGGCGTCTCGCGGTAGTTAACAGACAGACTGGTCGGCGCGGTATATCTCACGAAGCCAGCGGCTGCGGGTCGCGCAGCGGTGGCGCCGCGGCAGATAGGCGGACGCGGTCGTCAACAACCGCCTTACCGATGGCGGTATAGTTTGAATGGCCGTCCCGGCTTTGGCGGGAACATCTATTATAATACTGTTTACAGGTCTTAAGTCAGATTTTTTTATCAAAAGCCAGAGTTATGTGAAAAAAAGTTTAAAAATAACAATTTATACTTCGTTTTTTTTTCAAGTTTTTGGCAACATACTCTCATAGCTAAACATGTTTTATACCACTTTTGTTTCAATTAATCATCCACAACACATATTTATTATAGAACAAGCCAATAATCAAGAGTATACATTAGTTTCATTAAACTAAAAATAATGAATCATCAAAAATTACAAGTCAAAAATACGTTTCGTTTTACCCTTGTTAAGTATAGCCGTTCAATCAATTCATAATGATGAACAGTAACTATTGTGTTAATAATTATTCATAAATCTTCAAGCATATTTAATGCTATGATAACAATTCTTCAAAAGGAGAACTAGATTAAGTATAGTTTTATAAACATCAAATTAATCAATATGTTTTAAGTTAACAGCTAAAAGCTGGAACAAAACGCTTTGAATGGAAGAGTTCGTTCAAAAACCTCAAATTGGTTACTGCCGTACTAAAAGACAACTTAGTAGGTATTGTATTTTTTTCCTGACTTTAAAGGAAAACTATGATAGCATGGTTAGATGGCATAGATGCATTCTCAAAAACAAACAGGTACAAAATGGGCAATGTCCTTTACAAATTAGAATAATTTAACGTTGTTGGTGATGCATGATTGTCTTTTTTTTTTAGATTAAAGGAGCTATCGTCTACGAAACTAAGGGATCTGAACAGTCAAAAGAATGATTTCGACTCTGTATACTTCCATCCCGATTCGCTGGAGAGCGCATCGGTGGCGGTCGGTTGCGTGTTAGAGGTAAAAAATAGTTAATTATTTGTATTTTTATTAGAATTCCAACAGCTAAAGCACAAAGTAGAAAAATGAGAAATTTGTGACAGATTCATGTACGTTTATTATTATTTATGTATGTCCGTTATTCAGTCGCCGTAGTGTAAGTTATGCAATGGAGGCTTGGTGGGAAAGCTGTGTTAATTAATTTTATTTATTTGCAAGCTGATGTTGGGACCTAATTGGCCACATACCACAGTATCATTCTTTTTATTTTATATTTTGTTTTTGTTTTCGCCTTTTTGCCCTGTGTATTGTTTTCTTGTCACTAAATGTTTCTAAAATTTGATTTATTTAAAGTTCACTAAGGGCCGAAACTACGTTAATCGGGCACTGGCGCAGCCCCATACAAAAGTGCTCTGCGCGTGGCCCCGCGCGGCGACACGCGCGACGCGGCGTCCGCTTCCGTGCAACGGGTACCCGCTTAACGTAATTTTGACCCTAAATGAAGTATCGTTGTCCTTTACAATCCTATACATCCACCATAAAACTTTACAAGCGTTTATGTCCAGTCCCTCTGATCATCTGTTTCGCACAGTTGACAGACTCAATGCTATCGGGCGTATACGGGTCGGGCGTGTGCGTAGTCCGTCCGCGGTGGGAGGCGCGGGCCTCTCCTTTCATCTCATGTTTAAAATCCAATAATTATCATTGAAGGCGACTAATGGACTAAAGACTACACATACATCCAACAGCATAGAGCGGCGATGTACTCACCACCAGTCACGCTGAGCACACGTGCAGTCGCTATTTGGTGAAAAGTGGACTCTGGCAGCCTTCTGGGATAATAGTTGTGATTTTATGTATGTATGTGTTATTATGGTCTCTATTATGGTTGATTCACACATATCAGTGAAGTCACAGTTCCGTCAATGTGTTCGCTCAGTTCAGTATCAATGCTTACAGTGTTGCGTAAGTGATTCAATTCACACAATATGTCAGTACCCAGTACACGGATCTTCAGTGAAAACGTGTCCGTCGTCAAGTACTGTGATTGTTGCTATGGCTCTGTTAAATACTACGGAGCTATAGCCTGACCGCAACCGCTGTACCGCGCCTTAGGTATGCGCGGGGAGGTGGGGAGTGGGAAATAAAGAGCATAAACTCACATGAGATTCGTAGTGTCAGACAGATCTTACGATATCGAAGCACAGTTTATTGAAGCTTTATATTTACGAGTATAATTACATCCAATCCGTTTTTGTCCAATATGATTTTTAGATAAATACAATTAAAGAACCAATATAAATGAAATAAATCTTTAATTCTTGGAAATATACATAATGTAAACTTTCTTTGTTTGCTTTTCTTTTCTTAAAATATTCGGCCACTTTGAAAATGACAGTCTTGATATCTTGAGATAATGCACGACCCATTTTTAGATATTTTATGTCATGTGCATCTGACACACTTGTTGCCGCCGTGAGCGATGACGGCAGAATGACAAAATGGAGCAACTGTTTCGACCCCCCCACCCCTCCTCGCCGCTCGCATACCTAAGGCGCGGTACAGTGGTAGCGGTCAGACTATAGCAATGATAGCTTTTGCTTTAGACGAAGAAGAAGAGCGGCATCAACACTGAGAGCACTGTGTCGTCACTGACACTGAAGTGGATGCGTTCATAGAGAACGTATGAAATAATATTTCGCACTGTGCCGGTACTCTGACGGAACTGTGACTTCACTGATATGTGTGAATTGACCTTTACCATCCGCCGCCACAGATGACCGACGCCGTGCTGTCGGGCGTGGTGGGGGCGGGCGTGTGCGTGGTGCGGCCGCCGGGGCACCACGCGGATGGGCGGCGGCCGCGCGGCTTCTGCCTGCTCAACAACGCGGCGGCGGCGGCGGCGCGCGCCAAAGCGAAGGGGGTGGAGCGAGTGCTGGTGCTGGACTGGGATGTGCACCATGGCGATGGCACGCAAGCGCTCACTTATGAGGATCCGGGGGTATGTGTGAAGGATTTTTTTTTATTAATTTTTTTAAATAACAAACAGTCGTCTACAAACATTAATAAGGGCCAAAGGGTTGAAGGGAGTGCTGGTGCTAGACTGGGATGTGCACCATGGCTTTGTAAAACAATTTTATGCACATTATACCACGAAATCGTCAAAATGTCACCACTTTTTTCTTTGCTACCAAACTCAATCTACAGCTGATAATAACAAGAGGGATAAATAACATCCTACATGAACTAATCACGTTAAACAATATATCGTTTATTTACTCTTTACAATATTAAGACTAACGTCAATATTTTGCTTCGATTATACATTGCATTGATAATACATGAATGCGTCCCCCCAGATCCTGTACATGTCGGTGCACCGCTACGAGCACGGCGCGTTCTTCCCGCACGCCGCCGCCGCCGACTACACGGCAATCGGCGGCGGCGCGGCGAAGGGGTACAACGTCAACATACCGTGGAACAAGGCGAGTGCACTCTCTACACAGGTAGCACGAGGTCCATCTCTCCCCCTCCCCCTCCCTCACTATTCCTACTCCTTCCTCAAGGTCGCCATCGCATCTGCGATTCCTCTGGTTTTGCGGGTGTCCATGGCGGTGATTGCTTTCCATCAGGTGACGCACCTGCCCGTATGCCTTATGCCCTTTCACATAAATTAATAATAATAATAATAATAATAATAGACACTTTATTTGCACAAACAGAAAAAACAACAATTACAAAAACAGTAAACAGTAGTACAGTACAATTAGGCGGCCTTATTGCTTAAAAGCAATCTCTTCCAGGCAACCTTGGGTGAAGAGAGAGATAATATTATAAAATAGTAGGGGGAGTGGGTGCATCTAAAGCAAGAAAGGATTGAAAAATATATAGTTATCTATATACTAAATACGGAATACGGAAAAATAGAAGATAAGGAAAGAAAATATATACAGTTAGTTAGAAGCAGAAGAAAGAAAATAACTTCTAACTTGATCTCCGAAAGACCTAGGAGTTTGAGCTTTTCTGATACTTTCAGGAAGTGAATTCCACAAGCGGACAGCATGGACAGTGAATGAATAGGAGAAGAAGTCGGTAGAGCGTTGAGGAATATTTAAGGAAAGGTTGGAAGAGGAACGCAAAGTACAATGCAAAGCTGAGGAACGGAAGGAAAAGCAATCTTTAAGGTAAAGTAGGGCTGTTGGAAGAAAGTGTGGAATAAAGGAGCGTAAGAGCGTGTAAGTCCCTGCGCCGTCGAATTGGGAGCCAGTTAAGTTTGGAACGATAGTGAGACACGTGGTCAAATTTACGAAGGTTGAAGATGAATCTTATACAAACATTCTGCAGACGCTCCATTTTGTTTAGCAATTCCTCTGACAAATCAGTGTAGCAGACATCACCGTAGTCGATAATAGACAGCATAAGAGATTGCGCTAGAGTAATTTTGGAGCTGGTTGGCAGAAAGTTACGCAGGCGGTTTAGCGAGCTATATGCCCTGAAAATCTTCTTTCTAACAGCATCCACCTGAGGTCTCCACGAAAGGTTCTGGTCAAAAATAACACCGAGGTTTCTGACGGATTTGGAGTATGGGATTATTGTATCATCAAAAGTTACTGCAGGAAGTTGTTCAAAATCGATCCTCGAAACAAAATAAGGACTTCCAATAATAATAGTTTGCGTCTTGGATGGATTTACGGTCAAACCATAAGATTTACTCCAGTTGTCAATTTGCGCTAGATCTGAATTTGTGACGGCCACAGTGCATGGGAGTTCAGATAAGGTAGCTTGTGTATAAATCTGTAGGTCATCCGCGTATAGGTGATAGGAACTTGAAATTGAGTCAGTGATAGTGTTTATAAATATAGAAAAAAGAAGTGGAGATAAGACGCCACCCTGAGGAACTCCGGCACTAATGTCGCACCAGCCAGAGAATGAATCTCCAAGCCGGATACGCTGCCGACGCCCTAGCAGGTAACTTTGAAACCAATCAATTGCAGCTAGAGATATGTTAAGAGAACGTAAAACGCCAAGGAGGATGTCATAATCTACAGAGTTAAAGGCATTGCTAAAGTCAAGTAATGTCAAAAGTGTGAGCTGCCGGTTTTCCATACCCTGGCGTATGTCATCCGTTATCTTGACTAAAGCAGTAGCTGTACTGTGGCCCCTGCGGAATCCAGACTGGAAAGGATTAAAGAGGTTATTAGTATTAAGGTATGAATTAAGCTGGTGATGAACAAGCTTTTCAAGGACTTTGGAGAGGAAGGGAAGAATAGAAATAGGTCGAAACTCGGAGAAAAAGGTAGGGTTAGGTTTTTTTGGAAGTGGGGTAACATTTGCATCTTTCCAGGCTGCAGGAAAAGTACCGGTTAAAACAGATGTATTGAGGATATGGGTAATTATGGGAAGTAAGACGTCAAGAATGGGAAGGATCATTTTCCGACTAATGGAATCCACTCCTACAGCAGTAGAGTTAACAGAAAGTATTTTTCTTTTAACATCACAGTCTGTAAATTGATGTAGAATAAAAAAAGAATCGGGGGTTGGCAAATTTGAAAGATTTTGCAAAGTTTGAGCTTTGCAGTCGCTATCAATAGGCGTAGACGAGCAGAAGTGACAATTAAGTTGGTTAATATCTACTTTGAAATTGGGGCTGTTGTTGTGAGATTTGCCAATCCCAAGTGATTTTAAAAATTTCCATTGCTTACTTGGATCTTCGTTTTCTAGGGATTTATGTATGTGGCGTCTTTGAGCGTCCCTTATCACCGTATTGCATCGGTTTCTAGTACGGTTGTATTTCGTTTCATTTCGATTCGAAGGATCGAGTTTGAATTTAGTCTTACATCTGTCCCTTTTGGCCATCAATTTCCGTATCTCGTCAGTTAACCAAGGTGCAGGCAGATGCTTAATCTTAACTGGTCGGAGCGGAGCGTGTTTGTCGTAGAGCTCTATAAGGAGTCTGTTAAAAAGCTCAACCTGCTCATCAACTGAATTAGAGGAAGAAATAGCCGACCAGTCCATGTTTGTAGCATCATCGATTAGCCGGTCTTGATCTATACTATTAAAACTACGGTGAAGTTGCACAGTTGGTTTTGGTTTAGGTGGACGAATGCGGTACGACAAATAGACCAGATCATGGTAAGAAAATGCGTCTGCAGAATATTGCCCATGCTTTGCAGCTAGGGTGGGAGAGGAGACGATCATGAGATCAAGAAGAGAGGGAGTACAATTAGGAAAGTGATGCGTCGCCTTTAATGGTAAAATGTGTAAATTAGAGGAATTGACCACAGACATTAGTTTTTGGCACGGGTATCATCTTTAATGAGGCATGTGTTGAAATCACCCAAAATGATGGTGTGGGAAAAGGAGGGAGCGAAATTTTCAAGGAGCTGTTCGAGTGACTCAAAATAGTCAACACGAAGAGATGGGCTATAAAAGACACCAAGAAGAACTTTAGTATGGGCAAGACATACTTTAATCAGGAGATGTTCGGCGCTATTGGAAGGCGGTGGCTGTGGAGAACGGCTTAAGATAGAAAAAGGAATATGAGAACGTAGATATATAGCCACCCCTCCATGTGAGGAACTAACACGATCATTACGTATTAATTGGAAACCAGGTAAGGAGTAAGATACAGAAGAAAGACAAGGATTAAGGAATGTTTCTGAAATAAGGATAGCATGTAAGTTTTTAATGTCAAATGACGCAAGCATGGAAGGAAAATGAGCAGGAATACTTTGCGCATTAATATGAACAACATTAAAGTTCTTGCGAACATCCGAGAAAGTATCATCAAGTAACTCACTAAGGGGGCGATCTATGCTTTGGAAGCTCAAGTCAGAATCAGAAGATGTAGAAGAACAAGATAGAAAAGGGTCACTACAGTCCAAAGATATATCCATAACAATGAAATTTAGTATAAATAAATGTAAGTAAGTACAAATATAATAAAAATACAATAAAAATAAACTGACACAGTATATCAGTATATCAGTACCCACAGGTTGTCTGAAAGTTACAACAAATGCACACAGGAATAACGTATTAAAAAAAACACAACAACAAACGAAAAATAAAAAATAAATGAACAAACAAAAATTAAATAAACACAAGTTACTTAAAAGCACTAGTATCCGGTCACAGTGTCAGTATCACATGACAGGCGTTAAAATAGTGTTTTATTTTTATGCTTGGTCGTCATGTCACTGTCACTGTCACCACACCAGACAAATAAACAAAAACAATACGAACGACAGAAAAGTGAAGGTAATTCAAAGAAAGAAAAGTGAAACAAACAAGAAGCATTAAGTATATAAACAATTAAAACAGATACATGGAGCTGACAAGACACAAAGTAAGGATTCTAAACAATGAATTTACAACTAAATGAACGGGACACAGTATTAACTAGTCACAAACTTACGCCTATTTCCTCTTGATTACAGAGGCAGCCCTGCGGCTTTTTGTTATTGGAGCTGAAGGTTGTGGAGCCGTCTGCGCAGCAGCTGGTATCATGGCCGTAACTGTCGGTGTTGTCTCGCCTGCAGCGGCCAGCCTCTCGACGTCAGATAGTGACGATATGCGGTGCCGCTTGCCATCGCCGTCCACGGCGACTATGCGTCCCGCACTCGTCCAGCAGCGCGGAACACCCAGCCGCTCCCGTGCAGCAACGAAGATCTTGTGTCGAAACTTCGTCAAGAATTCCGACATAGTAATGCCGGAACCTTTCAAGCCAGACTTCGCCACCCACAGTCTGTCCCGAGCTATTTCCGAATGGAACTTAACCAGCAGGGGACGCGGCTTATCTGGTCGAGGCTTGCCCAAGCGGATAGCTCGTTTAACATCAGCTCTGCCAATGTTGGCAGCGCCCAGATGCTGAGATGTTACCTGCAGAAAAACTTCAGCTGCCTGCTCGTTTTTCATTTCCGGAACTCCATGCAGCAGCAGCATCCCTCGACGGCTCCTCATCTCCATGTTGTCACACTCCAAATGTAATGCTGCCACTTGCCCTTCGAGATTCCTTAACGTGGCCATCACAAAACCTCGGAACGCTTCAAACTCTTGCGACAGCGATGAGACAGAAGGTTGATGTGACATGCTCGGAGATCTCCTAAGCTCATCCTCGAAGGCAGTCATCCTGTGTGAAAACGATAGTGACAGAGACTCGATTGTTTGCTTTAAATCCTCCATCATATGTGCAGTGATATTGAAGTGCAGTGTTTATACGGTTTGTGATTGACAAGAAAGGAAATAACTGCAGGTACTAATCGGTGTCAGTACATAATATTATTATTAAATCTTTTATTGAATTATCACTTATTCTATTTATTTATTTAAATAAATACAGAGCGACTTTTAAACTGTGTTAACTGTTTTCAAGCCTACCCCAAAAAAAAAAAAAAAAAATTAGTATTCTTTCAACAGTCGCCAAGGTCTTTGAATCTTTGGTTTATGATCCGCTGTATCCGATAATACATAGCTCCAGTAATATCTTCTAATCAGCATGGTTTTGTCAGGAATCGGTCGACTATTAGTAACTTATTCATTTACAAGAACTATTTGTGTGCCGCATTCGCTAAACGTCAACAGGTGGACACAATTTACACTGACTTCCGAAAAGCTTTTAATAAGGTCAATCATTTACTTCTTATTACAAAGCTTGCAAAGTATGGAGTCGTTGGTAATCTTTTGCGCTGATTTAGTTCATATCTCTGTTGTCGTAATCAGTTAGTGGCTCTTGAAGGATTTCAATCATCTCCTGGTACCTTCGGGAGTTCCTCAAGGTTCCCATTTGGGGCCATTGCTATTTGTTATTTTTATTAATGACCTCGCAAACAAACTGGGTTGCTCTTGCCTGCTATATGCCGATGATTTGAAAATTTTTGTAAAGATTGAAACCCGCCCTAATTCTCTAAAAAGACCTACAAACTTTATCGAATTGGTGCAACAATAACAGAATGTCGTTAAACGCTCAGAAATGTTTTGTGGTTCGTTCACCCGTAAACGTAATAAATTGGAGACATCTTATTACACAGAAAATCATGTTCTTAAACGTAAAACTTCTATTAAAGATCTTGGCATAATGTTCGATGACCCGTTATCATGTTGTGCACTATTGTGCGCAAACAGATTAATGAGATTCATATTTAGAGCGACAAAGTCTTTTAAAAATCCCAGAAGTTAGTTAATATTGTACTTTTCTTTAATTAGATCTGTACTAGAATATGGGGCGTTGGTTTGGTCTCCATTCTACAGCGTCCATATAAATCGATAGGAGAGCATCCAGAGTAAATGTCTTCCTAACCCGAGCCCGCAAAATACACTAACCTTAGTTGGCTTGTGTCGCAGCGCGGCATGGGCGACGCGGAGTACCTGTCGGCGCTGACGCAGGTGGTGCTGCCGATCGCCGCGGAGTTCGCGCCGCAGCTCGTCGTGGTGTCCGCCGGGTTCGATGCCTGCGTTGGCGACCCGCTCGGCGGTGAGATGCATGCATTAATTATTAGACTTCTAATGGTGTTTTTATGAGCTCTAGAGTTTGAACGAAGGGAAAATTGTGTTTGAGGTGTCATGTTTGAACACGACGGGCTCACCCCGTGTCACGCTGAGCACATGATTTGGATTGATTGATTTTGCGGTCCTCATTGCCTGGTCTCTGACTATCCCTTAGGGCGCATTTTTATTGGTCGTTAAGTTGGTCATTAGTCCGAATGCGGGGCCTGGATTTTTAAGGGGATTCAGAAATAAAGATAAGACCTTTTCAAATGTAAGTATAAAACTTTGGGCCCTGTGGCATGCATTTCAAAAATCTTCCCGCACCCCGCATGCGGGCGCTAACGACCAATGAAAATGCGCCCCTAGGGGATAATATTCGCGTGTATGTAATGTACTATTCCTCGCAGGCTGCAAGGTGACCCCAGAATGCTTCGGGCGCATGACGCACTTTCTGCGCACGCTGGCCGGCGGCAAGCTCGTGCTCTGCCTTGAGGGCGGATACAACGTCACCAGCATCGCCTGCGCCATGGCCATGTGCACCAAAGCACTTCTAGGAGACCCCTTACCACCCCCTGCCCAAGAACTGCGGCCCTGTCACTGGTCTGCCGTCGAATCCATCAACAACGTCATCCGAACACACAAGAAGTACTGGAAGAGTCTCAAGTTCCAACTAGCTTTACCGGTCGAAAACGTTCTGGGTGAACCGCTGCCTTCAAGAGGATTGGTCGCCGAAGACCGGAACGTTACCGCCGAATTGGAAAAGTTGGCAGAGCTCTCCCTGTCATCTTTAGATGGGTCCGCGTGCTCCAAGAACACCTGTCAAATGGACGTTCTCGAGAGCCATATGATGAACCTTACTTTAGACAAAGCAAAGTGCGAAGACGGTGCACACTGTGGAACTGATGACGAAGAGAAGCCGGAGTGTTCCAAGAAAAGAGAAGTGAAACCTTGTGAAAGTTTAGTGAATGACCAAGCGGGGTCTAGTAAGGCTGGTCGCGAACAGAAGTGTTGTGCGGAGTCCTCTAGTGACAATAAAGCAGCCACTCTAGTCGACTACTTGGCAGAGAATATGCAGGCCATAGTGGACGGTGAGATGTTCGCGGTGATTCCGCTGCAGTGGTGCCCCCATTTGGAGACGTTGGCGGCTATACCGACCGATGTGAAGTTCGAGCAAGGCGTGAAGTGCGTAGATTGCGAAGAGAAGGTGGAGAACTGGGTGTGCCTGCATTGTTTTGTTGTGAGTATCTTGTAGTTGTATTTATTGGGATATTTTTAAAGTGCCTAGGTAAAAAAAAAGGTATTGTGTAGAGCAGGTACAACATAGCAGTTTCGTTCGACATGTGCCCGCGTTCGAACCGCGTTGCTTATGACCGGTTGTAGTGTGAGAAAACATTTTTAACTTGGGTGTTGCAACTGGTTGCAAGCGTCTTTTTGCTGCGGTGCGCAGTGGCTGCTTTTCATTGTCGAATTAAGAACAATTTAAAAATAAACTAAAATGGCAGGCATATTTTTAATTTTGTCGCCTTAGGTAATAATGCCCCCTCTCTTCACTTGGGTGTCGTAAAAGGCGACTAACGGGCTAAAGACTGCACATACATCCAACAGCATAGAGCGGCGATGGGCTCACCACCTATCACGCTGAGCACATGTGGAGTCGCTATTTGGTGAAAAGTGGACTATTCCTCATTGCCTAGTCTCTGACTAACCCTTCGGGGATAATAGCCGTGGTTTTATGTATGTATGTTGGTAATAGTACCGTTGCAACAGTCATCCTGCCGACATCCTGGGTCGACATCCGACATGCAAAGGTACTTTAAAAAAGTTTAGGAAGTGTAGACAGTGCCACAAGCGGCACTGTATCTCCTTCGGTTCGGGAACCGTAAGTTTTGCAGTAGGTATAATAGTGATGCCGCCTAATCTGCCGTAAAGTTTTTTATTAGACAACAGAAATACTAGCTGCCTTACTCCTGTAGGTCACGTGATAGGTCAGAAATTTAAGACAATCGCGAAGCGCGGCGTACCGATTGTCTTGAATTTCGAGGTTATTTTTTTTTATTAGCCAACAGAAAACTAACTCCATACAAAAATATCTTTTGAATATTGTCTTCTAAACATTATGGCAAATAAAAAATATCTTAGGGTTCCCGAACCGATTGAGATACAATTCCGCTTGTGGCACTATACATTTTGTACTAGGATGCCGTAATTACGGCATCGTAACCGATCGTACTATGTTGCCGCTTGTGGCACTCTATACACTGCCTACACTTTGTACTAGAATGCCGTAATTACGGCATCGTAACCGATCGTACTAGAATGCTGCTTGTGGCACTCTATCCACAGCCGAAAGTTGATTAGAATAAAGGATTTTTGTGTTGACTTGTCGTTTCGGCTGCAGACGGCGTGCGGGCGCAGCATCAACGGGCACATGCAGCGCCACTACCGCAGCAGCCAGCACCCTCTAGCGCTGTCTGTGGCCGACCTATCGGCGTGGTGCAGCGCCTGCGACGTGTATGTTGACAACCCCGCCCTCTACAACGCTAAAAATAACGCGCATAGATGTAAGTTCAACGAAGACATGCCATGGTGCTATAGGAGTGACACGCTGGACTTGCAGACTCCTTGATAGTTTGAAACTCATCATCCCCTCAGTTGTGTGTAGACGAATTTAAAAGAGTAATATCTCGGAATCTCTAGGCCCAAGTCGTTTTAGCATAACTAAGAGTTTCAGAATAAATATGTATGCGAAAATTGTAAGTGTAGTGTGCGTATTTGTACCTATTAACCATAAAATACTATTGTAAAAGATAAATTAATAAAAAAGCAAAACATAAAAAAAAATATCATTATTTTCAAAGATATTCATAATTAATTTTAAAAAAATGTTTCCTACGTTATTCAGACACAGAAAAACAAACAGGACTACTTAAGAGCAGAGAACATCAACATAATTAGAAGTTTCTGATTCTTACCTAAAGACTCGCATTAAAAGTATTTAAATCTAATTTTTCAAGGTGCATCAATACTTTTCATGACATACATAGGAAAATATTTATAATGAAAATCCTAACTTTGCTAAAATTACGTAGATCTGGAGGGTTAGGGATCTTAGACTATAATTAAGAGTTATTCCACGAATCTCCATTAACACTAGTGTGGAAGAACCCGAATATAGGTGATAAGCGATTGAGACAATAACTATGTTTGCTCTTTAAAAAGTAGGAAAATATACACCCTTTATTTGCATAGAATGCTCTACGACTGACAAGTGATAAACGGTACATATTGAACTTTGTTTCTTGTGCATACAGATGTGATTTCAATTGGCTTTATGTTGTATGTTCGCGTGCGCATTTTACGAAGCTCACTAGTGTTGTTTAATAATCTCTTGTTGCAAAAAATTAATCGATTTTCGTTTTAAAAGCCTTTCGTCAATTATATATATACATTTTAATAACAATGCATATTATGTTTATTTATTTGTCAATTTGCAAGCATACACAGAAAAGCTACTTTGTTCAAAAATAAGTAGTAAATGCTGTGATACTAATTACATTTCTTAATAATTTTGAACAACAATTTACGGGCACTGCAATAGCTTTGTTACTTCGTGCTTAATTGTCTTAAAGTTTTTTAATTATATTTTTATTTTAAATTTACCATCCATTATATAATGGATGTTAAATTTTAAAAAAATCTCCTATTTTTTTATAGATTCGATATTAGTCGAAATGCATATCACATTATATCTTTTTATTCAGCTAGACCTACTGCGGCAATTTTTTAACATAATAATTACGCGCACTTGTTACTAACATTGTAAAGCACTTCATACTCTTAGCTAATATCTGACTTTGACAAGGTGATAATTTTGAAATCGGAATGAAATAAAATCTAATAATAATTTTTAATAACTTTTGTCAGTGAGGTGACTGCTAACTACATTCCATGTTGTAATTAAAATTGTAACTTGTAACAAAATACAATTTTGCTCACGTTTTGTATTCCCTTTTATTAAGCTTAAAAGGTGCTTTATAAGTAATTTGTCTAAGCTTAGTACACGTTTCATGCTGAAGAATACATATAATTATAATATATGATCGTAGCTATTTTCTGAAATTGTGGGTATTTATTATTTAAACGTACAATACAAGTGTAAAGTGCAATTTTCGTATCACAACAAAAGCGCGCTTGGGTTCCGCTTCTGTTGTTGTTGGCACCTAAGGAATTTCAGGATAATCTGAATATGAGTATTTTTATTATAACATAGTAAAAACTTTATAGAACATAATGACTTTTAGTATAATGACTATTAGGACTTTTAGTGGTCCTTATTTTTTTAAACACCACCAACTAAGATAGACCTAGAACGATTTATTTTTACTCTCGTTTGAAACCGTCTCGCCTACTTTAATATCAATCAGTGATGTTGCCATCTTGCACTTATTTTACTTGCACGTAATATCCGAAAGGACGTCTGTACATACTATTTTATGTAAATACTTTAATACAATTGTATTTATTTTTTATTTATACTTATTAATGTTATTTTTAAAATCGTGTCATTAAATGTGACTAGCAAAATTTTGTATTCCATTATGGGAAATATCGTGAACTGGGCAATGTTTGAATGCCAAATGATAATTATCACCTCTAATAATTATTAATAAAAATCATAAATTATAAACTATTTGGTGTTTTCGTTGCTTGTAACCCTACTTCGCTAGCTCGCTAGCTGTATATATGTTATTTATTTGTTTGAAGTTTTGCAACACTATATCATTTTGATGCATAAAGACCATTTGCATTATATTACATGGCGGACCTAAGGGATTAGCCATTCTACTAGTCAACCATAGGGTGGTGCAGAGATGACATGGTAGGTGCAATTATCTGCATTGAGAAATCGGAAGAGGGCAGTATAAAGATATTTAAACTTTAACACATACACAAATAATAACTTTCCCACTCTTACATCAATTATCTAGCCCATGTTAATTTAATCATGTCCGTGACCCCAGCGGGATAACCCCTTCAGATCGGCTTCAAATTACGCACCGATTTAGTTGATAATATGTTTATATTTGTTAGCAAATACCAGAATTTGTTGATCAATAGTTATCGAGATATCCCATGTTAAAGGGTATCCCGCTGGAGTCACGCTCGTCAAAGTTATTTGACCTAAAACGAGCAACAACAAGACACGCTACTGATATAGTTATTGTGCTAAGTTTTTGTTGATTCAATTACGAATCCGTCCGTGAAATATCTATGATTCTACCTTCTGTAGTTACCGAGTAATCAAATACCTACTTTTCGTCAAAATTTCTCCGAAAAGTAAGTTCTAGTTGAGGTATAAGAAAAAAGGCTACAATCATGAAATTTAGGGAAGATTTTGTTGACTCTGGTAGAAAATTTGTTAGACATAAACAAGAACTCTATCTACAATACATCCTGAGATATAACGCTAATTATGGTTATCCCGCTGAAGTCACGGTGTTGATACCTAAACATGGTTTTTCCACAGGAATGGAGCAAGTAGCGAGTTTATGACTATAGCCAAGATTTTGTTGATGTAAAAATCTAACCAGTTTCCTAGGTACAGTATTTAAGGAGAAATTAAAGTTTATAACATTTTCATACTAAAAGTACGCGTATAAGCCGACCAAAATAAGTTGATTCCTTATAAAGACCAAGATAGCGGCCAATTATTTTGTTTATGGGCCGATTCCGTTAAAATGTGGTTGGACATTATATTCAAATATTGGTAAGTACACCATAATTCAATACATACACCTATAATAGCGATAATAAAACTAATAACAAAAATAAATAAGTAATTACATATGTACAAGTTCTAATACATTATTTAAATTAATTTCGTGAGATTAAATTACATATGTTTTTTTTATTGAAGTAGATTTAAGAGGCCTATTATTACATCTCGACTTTGATTTTTGCGTAAAATGGCCAATTTTGGAGTTCTTGATCTCAGAAACAAAAATATATTAACAATTTTGACTTATTGAATAGTGTAGAATAGCTATTCGAAAAGTGCGTAGCGGCCTCGCTTTTTGTAAATTTTGCTTAACTTTTTAATTAAACCCAAAATTGCAGAGAAAGATTTTCATAAAATGCGCAAAGGCAATTTTTTGAGCTCATCGATTTAACTAGTGTTTTAAACAAATTAAATAAAAAATAGAATGTTATCTCTTGTATAGTCGTATAGTGCGTAGCGGCTTCGGAATTTTTAGATATCATTGATTTTATATAGAAAAATTACAACAACATAGAAAAATTAAACTTGTTTTAAACCAAAAAACTTCGAAAATCGTTTTAAGTTAACTGTGAAAGTATTCTCATAGCCTTGACAGAAAACTATGCATGCGGTCTGAAAAGATATCAATTTGTTGCCTATCATATGAAAAGTCACATGCTTTCGTGGCCAACCCCCGCAAAGACCATTTCTATCAGGTTTCAATGCACACCAGACTGACTGGCATGAGGTGGTTCCGGATAGAGATGGATGGAGGGACTTCTGGGAGGCCTTTGCCCAGCGGGACAATAAGGCTAGCTAAAAAAAAAAGACGTCAGCGCGGCCGAGAGCGATACCCGGATCGCAAGCATAAAAAGTTATTTAAAATGATATTATATTAAAATATTTACAAATAAAAACAGCTTCTTTTTATACCAAACTTAATTTATTAACTTTTTCAAGCTCATTATTTAAAAAAAAAATGTGATGTAAGTAGATAAATAAAAGTACATAAAATTGCAAAATTTATAATTTTAAAAACATAAACGATAACTATTTTGATATATACATATTGATCAATACAAAGAGTCCTAAATTAAAGCTAAAATTGGTTAGTGTAAATGAGTATAATAAATAATTACTTTATGTAAGTAAATCAAAATTATTAAGAATGTGTATAACCTTAAAAATAATAATTGTGATGTCTTTTAAATATTACATTCATCGATCTATACCCTAAATTCAGCTTTCGAAAATGTCTACACAAAAAGCACCTGTTTTCAGTGGTACCTTTATAAAACAAGGAATCTTAAGCTCTAGTAGTAGTAACATAAAGTTTAATATTAATTAATGGACTGATTGAAAATTTATTTTGCATTATTTGAAAATTAAAGCGTTAGTAAATGCATGGATGTTGTATTATATCATATTTAGTTTTTATGTAAGTATATACAATGGACTTGGGAAAAATGAAAAAAAAGTTAATTTTTACTTTATACCATTATAGAAGTCGTTATTCTAAAACTAATAGTTTTTATTTCACTTTGATACGAGAAGTATTTACAAAGTTATTGTACATAAATAATTCGTTAAAACACTACTACCTCGCTTAGTTCGCTGGCACTCGACTGACATGACGTGACGTCATCGTACCCGCCGCTGCTCTCGCCGCCCGCACCCGGCGGGCGTCCGATTACATATCCGATGACGTCACGCCGCGGGTTTTGCGCGTATTTGATTGTCACAAAAACAATAGCGCGTGGTCATTTTTATGAATCTTTAAAAAATTATTGTGAAGTATTTTGAAGGGCTACTGAAAAATTTTTAATGTCATATTTTAAGTTAAAATGTAAATATTTCAAAAATAAATAAATAAAAATACTGTTCCCAAGCTCATTGTCACTTAAACGCAGGTCACTTTTTGGTATTCATTTTGTTTGTAAGGTGTAGTTTACTAGGGTATAGTTTCGAAGATTTCGTACAATAATCCTAAAATTATTCCAATAATTACGTAAATTTTATTTAAGTAAATACATTATAAACGTAGTATAACTGTTTTGCAGGTACATTTTGATTGTTTTTGTGTTGAGCAAAATAAAGTCTTTTTTTACATTAAGTAAGTATACAAAAATAATAAAAATATTTTCTAAAGTGATATGATAATGCAAACACTACCTATACATAGAAACAAATGATCTCGCGTTAATTGTATGTACATTATTTTGCGTAGAACCCTTGACAGAGTTTGTGGTCACATCGAGACTGACCAGTAGATCCGTTTGAAATAAAAGTGTAAAATGTAAATTAAATTAGATATTTAAAACATTAAGGCAAAAACCGTAACGAGACGAGATATTATCCTATTTTTAAATAGTAGTAGTAAATGATAATTATAACGACAGCCATAAGATAGAAAGTACCTTACAATATTATGTTTACGAGTCCCATACTGTGTTGGCTGTCGACGGTTGTATTAATTATCGTAATAAAAAAATAAGTTTTTAGTTCAAAGTACTTATCGCCCATGGATGGAATAAAATATAATTTAAATAATAAATAAGTACGCCCTACCTCCGGTCAAAGGCCCCAATGAAATCAAGTCATCGCTGCAATTGATGGGTGGCTTAACCACCACGCATTTGCCTAATGCGGGCTGGTGATCAGGATCCTACTAATATTATAAACGCGAAAGTTTGTAAGTATGGATGGATATTTGCTACTCTTTCACGTAAAAACCTGAATAAATTTGAATGAAATTCGGCATACAGATAGTTTATAACCTGGATTAACACATAGGATACCTTTTTATCCCGATATTCTAACGGGAACGGGAACCACGCGGGTGAAACCATACCAGCCGCTTGTAATTAATAAACGGACGCTAAAAATAACAAAATCAGCATAGTCGGCAAAAAGTGCTAAAAAGTAGGATTACATTAACCCATCAACGGGTCAAAGCATCATGAATTTTTTGTTGATTTGCTACGTATTTTTAGGGAATTATAAGTAGTTAAAATTTTGGCATACAATATATTCACAGAGTGTTATAGTAACGGCCAAAATTTTAAGTAATACCTGAAATACTTATATGTACAACCAAACAATTTGTATAGCGCCCATTCCTAGGCGTAGAACTAATAAAAATAAATAAATAATTTTTTCCTACAATCACACCAATTATCTAGCCCAAGAGAAGCTTCGAAGAAACTCGTTAAATGGTTACTAGACAACGGATAAACATACTTAAAATACTTAAATACATACTTATTATACATAGAAAACACCCAGACTCGAGCCTATTTAGAAAAACAATAATTTCTAAATTGACCCGACCGGGGATCTAACCCGGGACCTCAGAGATGGCGACACCATGAAAACCGGTATACAAACCACTCGACCAAGGAGGTCGTCGAATAAACTTAACAATGGACGTAAGATCTCTACCATTTATACATATTATAACATTGTAAACTTATACGATTTTACTCCTAGTAAATGAAACTTTTAAAATGTAAAGAGATTTTTCACATAACAATTCAAATAAATAATTTTAAGTAAATTTCAAATGTCATGATTTTTTTATAATAAAATGTTCAACTGCTCATTTCTAAGTGTAAAATAAATCTAATTTAATTACGCAGTTGCATTATCACATGTAATGTAAGTATTGCTTATTCTATACAATCAAAGTTGACACAATGCGTTTACGTGTATCTTAAACATTATAATTTTTCACTGGTCTAACTCTATAAACCCTAAGACAAAACTTTTTTAAGTAACAAGAGATTCTTTGGTACATATTCAGATATATGACACGAGATTCATTTTTCTTTATGAGATTGTTTTCTATACAAAACTGATCACGGCTGCTCGGGAACGAGGGCAACGCTTCGGTGCAAAAGTGCGGGTAGTACAAAAAGTCTTCTGCCAGCTCAATATAGTAGAAATCTTTAGCGGTGTCAAGAATCTTCCGCTCCAGCGAGCAAGGGGACGCTACGTAGAATCTGTACTGCTTCTTATATTTGTGAAGCATCATTTCCGCGTCGGTGAGCACCTCATCTATCTTCATGAACAATTCATCCATCGGCATCGAGCCGTATTTGTAGAGAAATGTGCTAGGAGCTAATCGGTACTTGTGGCCGGTCTTCCTGTCCCTCCACACTTTGGTCGTGCTTTCCAACTGCAGCAGGAAGGTGGGTATGCTGTAACTGTGTGTCGTGATGACGTGCGTGTGGACGCCGTACGTTGCCTTTATTTCACGGTGAAGAGTGTTCGCGAACGGATAAATGCCGCCTTGGTGTGCGAACCCGAAAAATATGGTGAGTATAATGTTTAAAGTGTACCAACTGTAGCGGAAAATGTTCTTGAGCTTCCTCCGGTGCGGCGCGTCGCTTTCGTTGGGGTAGAGGTGGCTCCCGAAGAGGTACACCAGCGGCGTCAGCACCGGGATGATGAAGCGCGCCTCTTGGTGGGGGAACAGCGAGAGCACCGCCACTGGGGTTATTAGGGAGAATGTCATCAGTCCAGTTATACTTTGGATCCTCGGCAGCTTGCTGTATTGTCCGCGGATGAATCTTGAAAAAAAGGGGAAATTATTGAACTTTCGTCTTAATTTTTAAAATATTTAGAAAATATGGAAATAGAAAATGAAAGTTGTTAATGCAAATGTCGTAAATGAGGTATATACAACACGAGTGTGAGTTTATGGCCGAAGAAAAGTATGTATCTAAGTACCTATTGGTGCGTAGGACGACAAAAGATCCTTAATTGCGGCAAAGAAATAAGATTGTGTTTTACATTCCTGAAATAAACTCGGCTAAGTAGTGTTTTACGATAAGAGAGAAGGTGGTAATAATGATACTTTGATATCAGATAAAAATTGTAATTTGACATTTTATTAAGTCGCACCAACTTGAATACATTGACAAAGAACAAAGGGTTATTGCTGCTATTGTTAGGTGGCTGTATACAAGTACCAATTATTTTCTTATGAAGCAATTATCATTCGACAATACTATGAGTAAGAACGTTTTTCTTGTGCAATTGTTAAATTGGATCAGGGCTCAGCTAAAGGTTTAAACATAATGTTATGTTATGTACATTGGAAATTATATGGCTTCCCCTGCTAAGCCGAGGTAAAAAAACTATCTAGACTCAGTGATTCATGTTCATGTCAATTCGCTTTATCGAAATCCTTTTTTGCCGAAACGGGTCTTTTTAAATCTATTTCACACAAGGAAAGCACTTTATCTTTATTTCACTTGATAGTAAGTGACGATAAGGTCGAAGATGAAATCGTAATCCAACCAGAATCTTCCACCACTAAGGCATCCCAAGCAACTAAATGTACTATAAAAGTCCTGAGAACGTTTAGAACGTGCTTATTAGTGTACATGATTAGCACTATAATGATGTTAATAACGTTTATAGAACCCTAAATAGTTTCCTAGTTTTATCACTGATTTAATCTATATACATTACATAAAGGCTCTCACGGTAATAAATCAGCTCTGTAGTTGAAACCTAAAAGTGTCGAGAAACGCTTTTTGGTAATGAAATAGTGCTATCTGCAGCATTTATGTCACAAATTTGCACTATAAATGCTCGGCCAGACTGCCCGCGCGGGTGCGGCGCGGCGTACTCAAACATATGTATTCTTATTTGAGTGTCCATAGTGGGCACGCGGCGCGGGCCATACATTTGTACGCCGCGCCGCGCCCGCGCGTCCAGTCTGGCCAAGGCCTTAAAGTAACCAAAACATGTTTAAATTGCTTTTTTGCGCCGTAAACAATTCCAGTGATCATTTTTAACACACTTATTCAATCGGCTATCGTAACTTTTAATATCGGAATTTAACAATGCTATATACACACATAAATAAATTCACGACTATTATCCCCAAAGGGTTAGTCAGAGACTAGGCAATGAGGACAGCAAAAGCAAAAGCAGCCAACTGCCACAGTCCACGTTTCACCAAATGGCTACTGCACATGTGCTCAGCGTGACAGTACTATATGTATAGTAATATAGCCAGCAAAAAGTGTTGTCGCCACAACAAATAGGTACCTATATACCTGGGGTCCAAGTTGTGGTCATATAATTAGGAATGGGTAATTTTAGTTTTAGTAACTTTGCACTGATTGATTTTATTTACTTTTAACCACGTAAAAATGTACTATCATGACTAAAGTTCCAACTCAGAATATTTTATACCTACAAATCAAATAAACTTTTATCATGTTTCGATTTCGAGACAATTAACAAACAAGACATGTTTTTGCAATGTACTACTTACCATTTTTTCAAGTCTAGAATAGGTAATAATTGCAAGTTGTTAAATATTTAATATTATTTATTACAAAACATGGGAAAGCAAAAATATTGCGATTCTTGACAAAAAAATATAATTGCACTTTATGAATGTGATTGGTCTTACAAAAAGATTGCTGATCATATAAAATATTCAAAAACTAAAGTATTTAACGCGGTCAATCACTTTAATAACGTATCTCGAAAACCTAAATCACGGAAAACGACATCTCGAGAGGATTCTATGATTGTTCGGGCAGCAAAGGCTAATCCTTTTAGGTGCTCAGAAACGATAAGAAGGGAAGGAGGCAAGGAGTATCCGCATGTATAATAAAATTTGTAGAAGATTAAATGATGCAAAATTATTTGGAAGAATCGCACGGAAAGTACCTACCGCTCGTCAACAGGCAGCACCGACGAGCGATACTGGATTTCGCTCGAAAGTAAGGCAGCTGGACGGAACATCAATGGAAAAATGTATTATTTTCTGATGAGTCAAAGATAAATAGACTGACTTCTGATGGTAAACTATTGTATTGTAAGTATATATATTATGCTTGTATGTGCGAGTTTCTGCAAAGCAAGGAGGAAGGAAACATTAAAGTTTTGGGATGTTTCTCGTCTGGATACGGTATGGGCCCCATGAAAAAAATTCAAGGTAACCTAGATCAATTTTAAAACAAGTACATTTTGGAAGAAACAATGCTTCCTTGACCTGGATATTTCAACATGATAATGACCCCAAGCCCCAAACACACTGCCCATACTGTTAAAAATGTTCTTAGAGAGCAATTTTGTGGCGTGAAGTGAAGAGGAGCGTATCTGCTAAAAGAACAAGCAATCTAAACGAGCTTTACGATGCATTTGTGGAATCGTGGAACGCCATTTCTATTGAAACTTGTCAAAGTCTAATAACCTCGATGCCTCGTCGATGCAGTGCGGTACCTAATTGCAAACAATGGTTAACCTAACAATATTAATTATACCTCCCACATTTACGTTATTCAATTAATTAAATTTAATTATTATTTAATTTTAAAAAAATAGTTTCAGTTTGTGTTCTTAATTATTTGTCCAGTGATTAAACATATATTACAACATGAGTTATCGAACTATTTATTATATAAAAATAATTTAAAATGTCATATGGTTTATAGTAAGTCGGGTAGGTGAGTATTAGGGATGGGCTGAATATTCGGTATTCGGCATATTCGGCAGGTTTACCGAATATTCGTATTCGGCCGAATATTCGGCTAAATTACCGAATGTTCGGAAAAGTGGTACTTAAACTTTTTACTGTAATGAGCCATGTAAGAGTTAACTGTTAAATGTGATAATTTAATGAGGTACAGTGACGCTTTATGTTTTTGTTGACACTGTAGCTGTATTTCCAAAAACAGCAAATATAAAAGATGTTTATTAATTTAGAATAAAATAATAAGTATGTGACTGTTTTGAGATTATGCTACAATGAATTCTTGGAATTAGCGGGAGGGAGGGTACGGCTTTTATCCGCGCGCTTTGCGTAAACAAGTTCAGACTTGTATTGTTTACGTAAAGGAATGAATTATGCCGAATATTCGGTTCGGTAAGTTTTACCGAACATTCGGCCGAATATTCGTATTCGGTGAAACCCATGTTCGGCACATCCCTAGTGAGTATGTTCGTGACGTAAGTAGTTCATGGCATTAATAAATAATAAAAAACTAGATTATTAGATTATTTGTACTTGTATTTCATACATTGTTTTCAGTACAAGCCATTCTTAATTCTATGATCACTGTATTATATTTATATATTTATATATTGTGGCGACAAACTTACATGAGACAGTGATCCACAAAGGGAATCTAACCCAGGACCTTTGGGTGTTAGAGTAGCCATACCAGTAGGTAGCCCATACAGGAGGTAGAAGTAATACCTCTGACGCCAAAAGACGCATAAGTCATTGATTTAGAAAAAAAACACATTCAAAGAATTACCTTTTCAGTTTTCTATGTAGGTAATTTGTCTTGGCTATAAGCCTATCTACGTACCTATAAGCTTGTCCAGAGATCGTGCAGACAGCGAGCAACCCCAGCCCGTTGAACAGCAGCGGGACGTTGACGGCCAGGTGCAGCCAGCGAGGGTGCAGCCCGTGCGACGTCAGGTTGCGCATGTCCGCATTGTACCGCAGGAAGTTCAGCGGAGTCACCACCCAGTTGTCCCACGACATTTTGAAAGACTCTATGTCAGCCGTTGTGAGATACCCATAGTATGCAGAGTCAATGAATATTAAAACAATAACTGGTGGAATGCCACATAAAATAAGTGTTATAATCCTATAATGAAAATCTTTAAAACCTACTATTTTCGACCCCAGGCCTCGGTGGAGCCAGAAAAAAACTGGTGAAAATGCAAATCCCACAAACGTTGGACGGTTGAATATACCCGCAACTACTAATGTTGATAATGTCATCACCCGATTTAAGGAATGTTCCGGTAAATGGGAAGATAGCTTGTACAATTTCACTTTTTCTACAGCTGACATAGCTTGTTTGTACTTCTCCTTTAAAAATTCATCATGATATATCACTTTGTCAGATTTGTACATACATTCGGCAACTAGAAGTAAAAGTACCGAGAAGAATATCATCTCAAAGGAGTTTGAGAAACTTCTGCAGCAATACACAAAGACAATGTAAGAGCTGGCGAATATTTTTAATCTGTTTTTAAAGTTTTGTCCGTATATGACACATATTCTGTACAAACAGTAGTCATTGATGAGTGAAAGTAAACATATAAAAAGTCGTGGTATGACTAGCAGATAATAAGGAGTTTTTAAGTCAATATTCAGATACTCTTTAAAATATGGATTAGCCAGTTGGATGAAGTATAATGGTGGGCCTAACACTAATTTGGGGATAAATATATTTCTGATTGGGAATTTGGGATTGAACTCCCAGGTTTTTGCAACATCCACAGTGAGAATGTCTCCTGGAACAAGACAAGTAATAAATAAGATTATTTTTTCAAATGCACCAAAAAAGCTGATCCTGCCAGCATTTGGTAGCTGGAAATAAATATCAGCCAAATGCAGGATTCGAACCGGCAACTGTGAGTTTTGCAATAAGCACAGCTAGAATTTAGCTGCAAAATCAACCCAGCCGCGAGAATATATTATGTATACTGCATTATAGACGAAGATTTATATTTCGGTTGAAATGTGGTACGTAACCAGATTTAAAGTTTTCTAATTAATAACTTACCAGCGATAACTTCAACATTTTGGAAAAACTCGTCAGGGTGTATATAACCTTGTTGAGGCACAAAAGTTAGCGCAAATCTTAATCCAACTAGCAACCAATACGACAAAGGTAATTTTATTGGATTTCTAAATGTTAGAGCATTAAAAATCTTTGTTTTCAAAAACATGTTATCTCGGCGCCTTTCTCTATCGTAAGATATAAACTGTTTGTCAATAATATAAGCTATAGGTTCGTCATTTCATCTTTATCACATCGCATCGTTATCAACTTCCAATCACTTCCAATCATCTTCCAATTCAACCACTTTTTCTTGTTTCCTTTTTTTTTATATTAGTTCCATGAAGGAACAGGCTAAGGTCTGAGCCATACTGCCTAGTCATTAGTTTTTTATTTGTTTTTTTCCCTTGATGATAATGAGTGGTGATTAAGATGAATGATAAATGATGTTCCCCAAACCCCTTGAGTCCTCAGTAAAGATGTGGGACTTTACCACAGACCTAAAAATATCTTTGGACTTTACTGACGTCTCACGCGGACTACTTGAGAGAATTTGAAAAGTGATGTTGCACTGTTTTGTTTCATTTGCCAACACTCATGCACGTTCACAAACACTTAACGGTTAATAATCCACTATTATTTCACATTAATATTCGAAAAAACACAAATGTTGGAAATAAAACAAAACTGCAGACATGACGCTTCACTTTCCCGCCAAGAAGTCCGCACAGAGGGCCTAGTCAATTGGCAAACAAATTAAACGCTACGAAATCTTCGCTACGATAAACCGAATGTATGGGATTGACTTAAGCAAAAGTTACCTACGACGTAAAATTTACGCTAAAATAGACCTAATTGACAGTTTGACAAGCCAAGAATCGCTAATCTAGCGATCACTCAAACATTGAAGATAAAAATTCACACAAAATGGCGATTGTTTGATCAGCTGATGAAGGAATTTGTGTTGTGTTGAAAGTTTTGTTTAAAATGCTCTTTTTAGGGCTATTGTGGACTGCGATAATCAAGTGCTCAGGCGCTAAGGAAGAAATGTTTCCCTACGTTACTTGGAGCAAAGTAACGAAATCGAGTTTGTTGTACTTGTGAATAGTTCTCAGAGTTCTCGTTTACGAACTTTCAAATATTTAGCTAAGGTCTGCCGGGAATTGCGTGCTGATATAGTTGTTGCGATGTGAGTGACCAAATAAATGTGTGTCATGCAACATTTTCCGCAACGAAGAGCAAGTCGCTGCATAACAATTTGTAGGGGCTCTCAAACCATACAAACATTTGGGCCAAATAAATCCACCTAAGTACCTTTAATCATGACAAGAAAGGTCAAGATTAAGACAACAGTAAGGGACTTTTTGTATAAATATTAAATGTAACCTATCCATAATGTCCATTTATCAATTTATAACTTAGATTGCCTATTTTTTTTACAGGTTCCAATGAAGATTTAATTTGCCAGGTAGCTTAGAGTATTAAACCAAGGCTCTAAGTGTAGTAAGGTGTACCTATTGACTATACCCTATAAATCTTATACAGACAAGCATCTTTCTTAATAGGAAAAGATATCAGTCCTTACGTTCAAACCGTAAGTTTTAATAAATAAATTATTACTTACATAATAAAGGTAAGTATTATGCCTATTATTATATTGGGATTTACCAGGAAATGTCAGTTTTGTTAAAATTGCTAGAATAAAGAGTATTGACATAAAGATAAAACTATTTTATGTGGTTTTGCAGATTTGAGACGACGATTCAAAAATCTTAAATGTTACCTCATAATTTGGAGGATGGACTTCCTCAGAATGGTAAACAAACATGGTTATTTGGTAAAAAACAATATCAAGCAATTTTGTATAATACATAGGTACTTACCTACTAACTTTTTATCTATGACAATTTTCTATAAGTAAGTATATTGTTCTAATTTCTTAGGAGATTCTGGATACCTTCAAAAAGCATGGTTAATGATAATAACAACAATATTTAATGCCGCATCAGACTCACAAGAAAGGAGGGGTGTGTACCACATGTCATATCCAACAATGAAACTGCATTGAACATGGCTTTGGCATCGTTGAATTTAGTTATTTATATGATTTTTTTTGTGGAGCTCTAATGTTGTCAACGTTTTTATTCTACAAAAAGGAGCAGTCTGTGCCATAAATATAGTTAATTTAGTTCTAAGTTTATTGTGCTTTATTTAAAAAGATTTACTTATGTACAAAAAAACAATACCTTCGTTGACAACATTTTTATTTTAAGAAAAGGAACAGTGTGCCATAAATATATTTAACCCATAAAATAGTGATTTGGTTTATATGATGGGGAAAAATTAAGTATAAAGTTAATTTAGTTCTAAGTTTATTGTACTTTATTAAAAAGATTTACTTAGGTAGGTACTACTAAAAAACAGTACCTTCATAAACACACAATTGGCATTTATTTTTATACACATATAGTTTTAATGTCAATAAGAGAAAGTGAAGCCTCATATTTAATAAACTTTGACTTTGAGAGAGTTAGGTAAGGAAATAAGAATATATTAAGAAATACAACATTAATGTTATTTTTTACTTGATATTTAATTTTACTTGCAGTAGGTACCTATAGAAAATGTTTAAGTACCTACTTATATCAATTTCTACTAGTCATAACATTAAGCTATTGAAGTTGTACTTGATTCATTATCAACATACAAAGGTAATTATATGTATAAACTTGCATTATTATTATCCGATTATTAAATCGGGTGGGTTCTATTGTGTTTGTTATAATATTGTTTTTTCTTTAAATAGGTGGCTTAACATAAGGTGGCTTGTTATACATATAATACAAATTAAGTTCCATATCTAGCATACTCTGTAATAGTTTAGTTATTATTAATTTGGCGATTGTGAAGTAATCGATTGTAATTGTTGCTTGAGTTTGTAATGTTACTATCACATTTTTATTTGTGTGAATCTGTAAATGGTTTGCTGTTTCACATTTTCAGTGTTATACTTTTTATAGAACTGTCGATTCACTTGTGAATATAAAATAAATAAATAAAATTAATTGTTTTTAAATTATTTTTGGTAAATATATACTACCTACCTACTAACTTTTTATGTAAGTATGACAATTTTCTATATGTAAGTATATTGTTCCAATTTCTTAGGAGATTCTGGATACCTTCAAAAAGCATGGTTAATCATAATAACACCAATATTTAATGCTGCATCAGGCTCACAATAAAGAAGGGATGTGTACCACATGTCGTATCCAACAATGAAACTGCATTAAACATGGCTTAAAGTTGTACTTGATTCATTATCAACATACTAGGGTAATTATATAAAATTAATTGTTTTAAAATTATTTTTGGTAAACATATAAATAATCCTATGTTTTATTTCGAAACATTATCAACCAACTCATAATGAATGGCAGTGAAATAAATAATGTAAAATAAATAAATATTTTAACTTGTCGCGTAGAGACCACGATCATGTCATTGTGTCTGTGAAGGCGTATATTTAATAAATGATTTGACTTTTAATTTCAATTATTTTCGGTACCTACCGCTATAAATAAGTAACAATGAAACAATCCTATATTAAGGCGATGTTGTCTTCATCGTCATCCTATGAACGTCCTGAACGTTCCCACATGAACGACAGCACTAAGGCAGACTGGGCTATAACAGGCTTAAGCCCTGAGCCAATACAACCGCAGTGTGCTTTACGTGCCTTCCGAAGCACGGAGGAGCTCGAGACGCTTTTTATTTGGTTACCCATCCTTTAGCTCGGTAATGTGAAAGTTGCGTAACTAACTGGCAAGATCACAAACCGGTGCGGCGCGGGCGGGGACTTTTTGCATTAGTTAAACCTCTAGCATTACCTTTCAAGTAACAGTAAGTACTATTACTTCGCTTGTTTGCATATTTTAAAATTAGTTTTAATTTAACTAGCAAAACCATGTACTTGGAATGTTTTTTATTTTATTTTATTTAGGACAATAATCAATTAGAAAAGTAATGTGATAGGTGTTGTAGTTAGACAACTAAACCCGAAAGCCTTAGCCGCTACGCCATAGAGTTACTTTAGGCGATGTACTCATACAAGATGCAAACGTTTTAATCACTACCTAGTGGGTACTCGCATCTAAGATCAAACTGTTTAAATGTTCGCGCGGTTTGTAACATTTAGTGTTATCACTTATTTCATTACAGACTGACGTCAAGTTGTTAATATTTGAGAAATTCTTGGCAGCAAGCGTTTGCTTGTGGTCTTCAGTCTTAATTTATTTATATTATAAGCTGAAAAATGGGTTTGGTCTCATATCAATATCATATTATGGTGGGTAAGTCACTCGTCATCATTATAAGTACTTATTTACAAACGTGCTTGCCTGGCGAACTTCCGGCGAAAAAAGCGATTGATTCATTTTTCAAATTGTCTCAAGGAGTCTACCCGAATTTCTTAGTAAAGTGACATTCAATTCACTAAAACTCAAAAGGATCGGTGTGGTTACTACCTATTTATTAATCTTACATAAGCGTTACATTATCATCAAACAAAAAAATACTAAGACAAGCCTGTATGTTCTATATCCCTTAGCTTATCGATATCGATGTAGCCTAGCGAATTTGATGAGCGATTTTGAAGCTGTCACCGGTCGAGCGTTTGCCAGTTGACTAGGCCCTCACGCACAGAGCTCAATCCTTCTGTTTCCTTCCTCTCATTTTATTTTTAATTTGCTACATTCCATTTCATGAGAGACAAAGGGATCTAACACTTGTGGCACTCTATACACTTCTTAGAAGTTATTGTCAATGGGCGATTTTCTGACAGCCCAAATTAAAAAGTAAAAATTAGTTCAAAAACACTCGATAGATGTCGTTTTATGAAAGCTGGGCTACTTATGGGCTGTAATAAATTCTACACTTTTACTTGTCAACCAAAAGAATAAAAAAAATAGTATTTACTTACCTATTTATATTCAGGACATCCAGAACCTATTTCTATTTTGGAATAGAATAAATATTACGCAGCCATACACGTGCTCTTCATGAACCCGCCTTTTACTAAGCGCCATACTAATCTATGCTAAGCGCCATCTATGAAATCATTTACGAACCAATTTCTTTTTTTTTTTGATCTCGGAAAATCGCCCATTGTCATGTGCGATGGTAAATTGGTGATAGTTGATAATAAAGGGGGGCGATCACGCTAAATAATCTCAACCAACCCACAACTGAACCGTAGCCTTTCTGCCGACCTCGTTTAGCGTCATCATCACGTGTATCAAACGCGATAGCACTATTAAAGTAGGTTTAACGCACAGACGTTTATGAAGGTCTCGGTCCAAGCTTGACGTACATACCGTTAGAGTCTGAATAACGAAAGCTGAACTAGGAAAAACGCGGCAATTTCAAAAAATCATGACAGGGTAACACAGGGTCACTGCAATCTTCTCAGAAAAAATCTCAGAACCTTAGAACATTAAATGTTCTGAGGAAAAATTTCAATTTGACATACGACATGACACCTCAGATAGACACACATAAAGACAAAGTGTTGCCAATCAAATAACTACGAGGTTCAGCTTTCGTTAGCCAGACTCTAGTAAAGATATGGAATTTTAGTGAAACAGTAGAGTAATCTTACAGGATATTGGGGAATGGTGTTCGCCATTAGACATACAACTTAAAATAAACAAAGAATTGTTTTATGCTTTTATGCTCCTGTGACTTTGGTTTGACACTCAGAATAATAACTAAACACAGACGTATAAAAGAAGCAGACCTAACATGACAGATGTCCAGCGAGTCCAGATTTACCACATACATAAATGTCATTCAGGCGGGGCCGAACTAAGGGTAACAACTATGCATAATATGCACTGACCTCTAGTATACCAGTACGCTGGACTTCATACTATGTATAGCGAAATAAGGTCATTTGATTTTCGTCATTTTGACGCTGTAAGCTGCGTGAGGTTCTGTGGAACTAATTTCCGCAACCATTTTGATAGCGTGTTTTACGAAATACACGACGGCCATTTCCAACAAATGTTTAGTACCCGAGAACCTTGACGCAGCGCTTTGATTCGGCACAAGAAAGAGCAGTCATTTCGTAGTAATATTTAGTCCCGCGTAGATACTTGTCTAATAGAGGTCAGTATTAATATGCAATCAATTAACATTATTATGTTCATAAAATTGATTGAGAAAGATCAGTAGGTACCTTTTAGGAAATATATTTTTGAACGATAACTTACGTCACGCTAAATAGATGTAGGTGACAAATGCTAAATCTTGATCATCGCTCATTCATCATAGGTAATCCATTTTTGGCTGTTAATGTAATTTCTTTTACAAAATGTTTGGCAGGTCACTGAGATTAGAATAGAAATGAGTAAAATATATAAAATAAAATCCGACAAGTTAATCTTTTATCAAAATTAGTCTTTTTTTTAAATACTTAATTACATATTCTTGTAGTGACTGCTTAACATGCTGTAGATACGATGACATGATTAGAAATGGGAAAATATGGAAATAAAATCATTGTTTTGTTATTTAATTATTTATTTTTAAACAATATGATTTTTTTCAAGTAGTTTCTGTCAGACAAATTAGACTGCTTAGCGTTATATTTGCATCTTAAATCTACATAAAATTTAACTATGCTTACTCTTATATGTCTGTGTAACTAAAGCAGTTATTATTCTATGGTTTGACATTCTGCCTGTCATCTACTCAACATACTGCCTAGTCCTCGGACCAAATATTGGTCCGAGGACTAGGCAGTATGGTCTCTGGAACTGGAGTCAAGGAACAAATAATAAAAAATGGACTTCTTGGCGGGAAAGTGAAGCGTCATATCTGCAGTTTTGTTTTATTTTCTTAAATTTGAGTTTTTTCGATAGTGGATTCTTAACCGTTCTGTGTGTGTGAACGTGCATGAGTGTTAGCAAATGAAACAAAATAGTGCAACATTGGCAACGACCTTCTATGTATCTTGATTGTATCCGAACACGAAAAAAAAATTGTCAGTTTTTTAATGTGTTATTTGGTCCGAGATTTAACTTGTATGTGGTTTGTCATTTCTGTCACAGAACCTACCAAACCGCCATTTCTGACAGTGAGTACGGTTTGTGAATTCAAAAAAGCCTCTTTTCGCTATTTTCCCGCTCATCTTATATTTTAGTGCAAACTAAAAGTATAATGGATCCCAAGAAGTTTTACGGAAAAACATGTAAGTAATAGCAAATTCTTCTTGACGAAAACCAGTCTAGAACTTTGTATCTGAAATGATACTTGTTTAATCTTCATAAACATTACTTGAATCGTTTGCTTGTATATCTGTGAAGGTCTTCTAGCAGGAAATAAACTCAGGTTTTTAAATAATGTTTAATTTTAGAAAGTAAAACACAAAACAATGTTATGTCGTTGATGCGTCTAAGGTGAATGTAACCGATCACATTTATATCTCAAGTACCCTCACAACAAATGTTAACGCCTGCGAGTATAACGGAGCAATGTTCGCGGGCCGCTGTGTGTAGGTGAAGCCGCAACATCTTCCCCTCCGTTGAAAGTCCCAGACTTTTAACCCTGCAGATCCTCGGTGGTGAGAAGAGGACACAATCGTACGAAGGGCCGTCGAACGCAGCCTCTAGTAGTTTGGATATCAGCCACTCTTGCAATTCCGTCGTTGCCCGTGAAAAGACGAACCACTCTTCCAAGACGCCAACAAAGTGGAGGAACAAAATCTTCCTTAAGCAGGACCAAATCGCCGATGCTAAGTGTTCTGGTATTTATCTTCCATTTTAATCGCTGCTGGAGCTCGCTTATGTACTCGCGCTGCCAACGTTGCCAGAAGTGCTGGTGTATTTGCTCAATGCGGGCGTATCGTTGAAGATTGGCTTCCTTCTTGTCATTCAAGTCCGGTGCTGGCAATGCCGTTAGTGGTCTTCCTACAAGAAAATGCCCGGGGGACAAAGGTAGGTAATCATCAGGGGAAGAGGACATAGGACACAAAGGCCGACTGTTTAGAACTGCTTCCACCTGTGCAAACAAGGTGGAAATCTCTTCGAAGGTAAGATGAGTGTTTCCTATAACGCGTTTTATGTGATACTTTGCCGATTTTATACCGGCCTCCCATATGCCGCCGAAGTGAGGAGCGTAAGTAGGAGTGAAATTAAATGTAATGCCTTCGCGACTTGCAAATTCAGTAAAAGCGTTATTATTAATTTTCAAAAAGTTTTCGATTTCTTTGGCTGCAGCTACAAAATTTCGACCATTGTCACTGAAAATTTCGAAAGGTTTACCTCGTCGGGAAATAAATCTGCGCAGAGTCATTACAAAGGCATCCTTGGAGAGGTCAGTAACCGCTTCCAAATGCACACATTTATAGCGTAGGCACACAAATAGACATAGATAGCACTTTTGTAACTTGGCCCCGCGGCCCCTTCTATTTAAGATATAGAACGGTCCAGCAAAGTCCACGCCAACCGATTGGAATGGTAGGCCTGCTGTTATGCGTTGGGCGGGTAGATCACCTATTTTTGGGGTGAGCTTACTGCTTCTGAAGCGCTTGCAACACACACAATCATGAACTGTACGTCGCGCCAATCGTCTTCTATTTAAAGGCCATACTGTTTGCCTGATCACAGACAACAATAACTGTGGCCCAGCGTGCAAATGACGGAGATGTTCTCGATGAAATAACAATTTAGTCAAACGATGAGAAGAATCAAGCAATATTGGATGATTTTTGCCATAACTAAAATCAGAAGCATTTATACGTCCTCCCACTCTAATTAAATTATGTTCGTCAATAAAAGGCGACAAGGATATAATTTTAGATTTTGGAGGTAAACCTTGTCCCTTGAGAAGCGTCTTATATTCATTACGAAAGCACTCTTGCTGAGATAGAAGGCACAAGTAATGAAAAGAATCATTGATTTCGTTCATGGTTAATATTCCTACCTTTTTAGATTTGGGATTTCGCAAGTTATAGATGAATCTCCTTATGAATGCTATTACATTTTGTATAAAGGTAAGTTTTGAATATTTATCAATATTTATAAACGACTGACCTTCAATCGTAACATAACTATTTATATTTCTGTTTACACCTTCAGAGTCTATTTTATTTTCTAATATTTGTTTTGTTTGTGTATTTTCTTTTACAGGTTTCAAAGTTGCCAGAGGAGGCTGCGAGCTACGAGCATCAGGTGAGTATTTTGATTGATTGGTATTTTTAAAACCTTTTAATATTTTAATTTCTGGTAACTCTTGTGCTTTAGATGCGGACAGCACTGGCCATCCCTGTTCATTTTCAGTTAAGAACTCAGGACCAAACCACCATAATGGCATATCCTTCAGAAGACCGGCATCGACGCCCCGAGAGATCAGATCGGCTGGATTACAATTAGTGGGCACGTAACGCCATGATGATACATGTGACAACTCAGATATTTCCACTATTCGATTTGCTACAAAAGTTTTAAGTTTTGCGGGGTCTGTTTTCATCCAGCTCAAGACGACGCTAGAATCACACCAGTGGACTATTCGTGAAGGTGTGTATCTTAGGGATTCGACAACACTATTGCAAAGCCTTGCAGCCAACAATGCAGCGCACAACTCTAACCGAGGAATTGTCATTGGATTGATACGCGCTACTTTTGACTTGCCACATAATAGTCGCACATAAACTTCACCAGTATCCCTCACACTTCTCATATAAAGCCCCATAGGCTATCTGAGAAGCATCACTAAAGGAGTGGATTTCTATATGCGTCACACAAAACTCTTCTTGGGATGGCTAATGTCGACAAAAATGGAATATTTTCTGAAAACCTTAACCATCTTTCTTTGATTTCTGGAGGCACCGGCTGATCCCAATCGATCTTCTGAGCCCAGAGTATTTGAAGCATAACCTTAGCTTGAATGATAAAAGGACTTAGAAGTCCTAGTGGGTCAAAAATTTTAAATGAATTTGACAAAATGAATCTTTTTGTTATTATTGCATCGTTTTTAGTATAATTTTGTACAGTGAAGTTTAAATTATCAACTTTAGGGTTCCACCCTAGGCCTAGAGTGCTAGAAGCTTCACTTAAAGTTAGATTTTCTTGTGTATTCAAAGAAGAATTTTCAAATAAATCATTCGTATTTGTTTTGTACTTTCTTAGGTGAAAGCATGCTGTGCTTAAAGCAGAAGAAATTGACTTTTGCAGGTAACGGACCTGCACCTTGTCGTCTGCCCCCGTTATGAGGTCGTCGACATAGAAGTCATGTTTTATGATTGTTTTTACAAGCTCATCCTCACATTCCTCACCAACAAGCCTAAGGCATCGAGTGCTTAGATAGCTTGCACTAGTGGTACCATAGGTGACGGTATTTAATTGCATGGTTTTGATGGGTAAGGAATTATCCTCTCTCCATAGAATAAGTTGTAGATTTTTTGACGTTTCGTCAACAGCCACTTGTCTATACATTTTTTCGATGTCCCCTGTCAACAAGAACTTATATTGTCTAGCTCTAATGAGAATAGAAAAGAGTGAATCTTGTATATTTGGTCCTACCATCTGAATGTCGTTGACGGAGAGGCCGGTTGATGTGGGGACTGAGCCATCAAACACCACACGGAGCTTGGTTGACTCGCTATTTTCTTTAAAGACTGCATGGTGGCATAAAAAGTATGAAGGATATGGTTTAGCAACAGGGGATTCGGACATGTGACCCAAGTCTTCATATTCCTTCATAAATTGCACGTATTGATGCCTTAATGCAGGATTTTTAATGAATTTCCTTTCTAAATTAAGGAAGCGTTTTTTTGCAATATTATAAGATTCGCCTAGGTTTTCTGATGCACGAGTTAGAGGCAGCTTGACGCAAAATCTGCCATTGCCTAACCGTACTGTGTTGTGCAAAAAATGTTGCTCAATGGCTCTTTCCCTTTCGCTAAGAATGATCCTTGGAGGGAGCTCTTCAATCTCCCAAAATTTGGTGAGCAAATTGTCAATTCGATTCTCCTCTTGAGTGGAGTTATTGTTTTTTAGGACGGCGTGATTGCATCGTATTATGTTGCTATTTGTAGTGGTTGCACCAGTTACTAACCAGCCAAAGTGAGTTTTTATTAGTTTTAGATTAGATGGACCTAGCGAAATTTGCTCGTTTTTAAGTACATCCCAGAACAAATCTGCACCGATCAAGACATCAATTTTAGATGGTTGATTGAACTTTGGATCGGCCAGTACAATGCCCCTCGGAAGATGCAAGTTACGTATATCAATTGGATTTTTTGGTAATTGACCAGTTAAGTCATTTAATACGAGTAAATTAAGATTCACCTTGAATTTACCATCGAGAGACTGCAGTTGAGCTGTGCAACTCTCGATTATTTTTTGCGAAGTTTGATTGCCTATGCCAATGATCTCAAGACCTGAAACTGGATTTGAATTAAGTGAAATCTTATTTTTCAGAGACTTGGTGACAAACGAGGATTGACTTCCACTGTCAAGTAAGGCTCGAACCCGTTCATATTGATTTGTAAACGGATTGCGAATTTCTATCATAGCAGTGGATAAAAGAACCTCACAGTTATTTTGGTTGGCTAAGTTGACGCATGCATCAACATCCTTGCATGCTACATTGCTACTTAGTGAAGTCGCAGCCTTATTGTGTAATAAAGTGTTATGCAATTGTCTACATTCCCGACATGGACCAAGGCGGCACTCACTAGAAGGGTGTCCTTGTTTTAAACAATTAGTACATAATTTGTATTTTTCTACATCTGCCAATTTGTCATTTAATGATTTTGATTTAAAAATAGAACAGTTGAAAATTTTATGATTTGCGTTACAAATGACGCACATAAATGAATTGTTGTATTTATCACCCTTTGACGTTGTAAATGATTTTAAAACGTTACCCCGTTCATGTTTACCATTATGATTATAACTATAAGAAGGAATGTTCGGATTTGTTCTAGAAAAGTTTGGCTGACTCCGGTGCGTTGTTTGATGAGGTTGATGGGTTTGGTTATCAATTTTGTTTCTATTTAACGCCTCCAAAACATCCGCACGATCAACCAAAAATTTTTTTAAATTTGCTAACGTAGGTACACTATCACAATCATTGCGAAATTCTTCCCATTTTACCAATGTACGGTTGTCTAATCTAGATGACAAATGAAAAATTATAAGGGTATCCCAATGTTCAGTGGGCTGCCCGAGGCTAGACAGTGCTCTTAAGTTTTTTGTAACGTGATCAACCAAGAACCGAAGCGATTTTTCAGACTCTTTCTGAAAAGGTTGTATGTTAAATAACGACTTTAAATGATGATTCTCGAGTAATCTTTTATTATCATACCGTTCGCATAACAAATTCCATGCCTCTTTATAATTTTCAGACGAAACCTCAAGATTTGAAATGACTCGCGCAGCATCTCCCTCAAGATAAGATATTAAATAATGATACTTATGAATGGACGAAATTTGCTTATTTTTATCAATTAAGCTTAGAAATGTATCTCTAAACTCAATCCAACGAAAGTACGCCCCGTCAAATTTGGCGATTTGAATCTGAGGCAGCTTGACACCAGTGTCTTGAGGATCAGGTGTTGGGAGGTCAATGACAGACTGTCTACGTTGGCTAAATTGATTTAAAACGTTTTTTGCTGAAGCCAGTGACGTCACCAACTCTAATTCTATTTTCTCCCTTTCCTCCAGTTCTGAGTCCAAACTGTCAGAATTTAACACTTCGATCTGACATTGCAAGTCGTCGAATCTAGTGGACAATTGTTCAATTTTACCAACTCTAATTGTTAATTCTGCTATTTCAATATTTGTTATATTTTGATTTAATTTTAACTTATCCAAATAGTTTTTAAACTTGGTAAATTGACCCTTGATTGAGCTACGCCGCACAATAAATTCCTTTAACCTTTTAACGTCAGAGTCTTGTACTTGAGCCATCATTGTGTGAAATTAGTAGTTAAAAACAATTAAAAGGAACTTTAACACTAGATGTAAAAACTATTTAGTAGTAGGTAGGTACTCAGAAGTTACTTTAATGTACGGTATAAGCTCGCATTAAAAATAATAAACAAAAATATCTCACGCTCCTCAATGCGACAGCATACGCAGGATATTTAGTCCAACTCGGGACAGACGGGATCACAGCTCTCGATAAGTATTGTTGATGTTTCGTTGACCTACTTTTATATAGGCACTACCCAGGCACCTGGAATGCACGTTAATTGGTGTAAATATATGCAAGAAACTATTTTACGACAATTCGTTCGATTAACCTACATTAAATGTATGCAACAAAACAAAAAAACTTAGATATTCAATAATGTTATAGTTACAACTAATAAATATGATTCATATATTTTTTCAATTTTAATTTTGAAGGTATAATGACCTAGTTAACTTTAGATATATTATTTGCTGTAGTAAAACAATAAAACTGATGCTATTTAGACAATGATTATTGTTAAACACTTAAAAACAAAATGTTACAAATACCTTTGTACTGCTAGTTAACCCGTTTGCACTGTGGAAGTAATTTTAACTCTTTTCTTTTCTAGTTTAAACTTAGCTTATTTTATGTGATGAACTAACGAAAGGTTGGGATTCTAGGTAAGGTATTTAGGGTAATAAGATGGTGAAAGAAGGGAATAGCACTTAACTTATAGTGAGCACGGCCGACAGCTGGCGCCTTTTGTTATAAATTTGAGCACTTTGGTTATTAATTCGTCACAGATGGGTCGATGCTTTAGCTGCACTGATGCCCTTTGTGGTATATGATCGTCCTTCTTCAACGTTTCAATAAATTTTGTACTCTTGAAGCAAGTTTGCAGAAAATTGACCTCTTCAGGCGGACTTGTCCTGTCACGGTCGCCAATTTTTATGTTTAATCTTCATAAACATTACTTGAATCGTTTGCTTGTATATCTGTGAAGGTCTTCTAGCAGGAAATAAACTCAGGTTTTTAAATAATGTTTAATTTTAGAAAGTAAAATACAAAACAATGTTATGTCGTTGATGCGTCTAAGGTGAATGTAACCGATCACATTTATATCTCAAGTACCCTCACAACAAATGTTAACGCCTGCGAGTATAACGGAGCAATGTTCGCGGGCCGCTGTGTGTAGGTGAAGCCGCAACAATACTCTATGCAGTTAAGGTCAATTTTCGTTTTCAAATATGATACTTCGTGCATTAGAGTTTGTATCATTGCTCGGTCAGATATGAGACTACATGCATTCATGGGTACCTACATCCCATGTAATAAAAATATATATTTTTTGGTGATTTGGTATTCTTATTTACCGCTAATATAAAACTTTAGGGTTTATGTAGTTACAACATCTACGTAGTTATTATTGTATAAATAGTCTTGTAAGGTTTATATAATAAGTTAGTCACAATGTAGTCACTGTAAATATACAATATCACTTTAGGAGACGCAGTCGTTATTTACCATCGCAATGGAACCCATCCATCACATAAAGTTACTATACCTAGCGGAATAGAGAAACAAAGGGCTGAGGGAGCGGGATGTCATTAGCAACAACACTGTGGGATAAAAAGAGATGCGTGATGCGACGTAACAGAACCGTTTTTGGCTACTGTTTGACAGTTGGCCGCACTTATCAGCACACTGAGAATTTGGATTTTGTGATTTTTTCTGATTTTACGTGAAATCGTGAATATTTTTGAGAAATAGTGCTTTAGAAACATGGTGACTTTTTCAGTAATTGATTGTTGTACAACACAGCGAAATAATCTCATAAAATGTTCATTTCACAGGTAAATTATTACAAACCGACACCTTCTTACCTAGGATTTATTTATGCCAATGCGCTTCAAATTTTAAGCACGAAATGTGATAATTCTCTTCTATAAACATTTATATAAGTAAGAAGCAAAGAGAGAATATACATAATGCAGAATTTACCATATTCGCAAAAAATCATAATCTCAAATCACCACATTCTTACAATATCATATTCTTGAAACATCATATTAGCAAAATAACATATTAGCAGGATACTACATTTTTAGTACAATTAATGTCATAATGTTTAAGTAAATACTTTTCAAGAAATAAAACAATCCGATAGCATGTAATAACCGTTTATTGATATCAAATTCAAAATAATTCTTCGCTTTTTTATTACTTTTTTTAAATTTATCGAGCCTATTCCTTTCTTAAAGGCCGGCAACGCGTCTGCGATTCCTCTGGTTTTGCGGGTGTCCATGAGCGGCGGTAATTACTTTCCGGAGTTATTAACCGGTTCAATGTCCCGCAGACAACATAATATGTTCCATAACAATTGATTAGCCTATTGTTTTATTTTTTGGACAGTAAACCTGTTAATAATATATTTTACCTCTATTTAATATTTTATATGATCCACGTTCCCCCGGATGCCTGAAATCTAGGTTTCAGTTTTTTAAAGCCCATCATCAGGGTGACCTTTGCTTCAGTGACCTTACTCTCCAAATTCCTGCTCATCATACTGGCTTCCTCTCCAGCTCTTTCACTTTAACCGCTATCCGTCTCTGGAATGCTCTGCCATTGCATAGCCATCGTGCACAGAGCAAAGTAGTGTTTAAAAGACTAGTGCATGAGCAGTTTTATATGTAAAGAAGATTAAACAAATAATAAAATGTAAAAGAAAAACACTATTTTTATCATAATTGTATTTTTTGTTAAGAAAATGTTGTTCACCCCTTGAGGATCGTAAAACCAGACACACCGCCGGCGGTCTTATGATCCTTGACCTATTTCACGAATAGGATAATAATCGAATATGTTAGTTTGCTAATATTTATGATGTTTCATGAATATGATATTGTAATAATGTGGTGAATAGAGATTATGATTTTTTGCGAATATGGTGTTTTGCTAATATGATATTTTGCGAACATCATGTTTTGCTTTTATGCTATGCAGCGACGGAGGGATCCCATCCTATTTTAGTTCTATTAATAATATTACTGTTAGTAATTAATATTATCGATGTCGATATTAATGTGAAAAGCGACATGACGTACATCACTGAACGCATTTATAAACAATTTGACATACACAAATGCCATCCTATTTCGGTTTCGTTTGACAGCTCATGTTTGTTGCTCTACTCCGCTAGGTATAGTAACTTTATGATCCATCATCACAACCTCTCATACAACGCCCGACGGAACAAAATTCACGATGCCAACCGTGACATCGGAAATCGAGCGATTCCGGCATCGGCACAGAGAACGTATGTCTTACCACCCAAACCCTCTCGTTGTTGAGCTGTTAGATCAATCAGCAATAGTGAAGCGCTTAAAAACAAGCCACATTTTCTAATAAAGCAGGGCCGCGCTGGCGGCCTTGCTAAAAATAATCATTCAATCACCACAAATAATTCGCTTATGGTCTGGCGACCGATCGCAAATAGTTAAATAATAAAAAAAAACCTTTCAAATTCTTTCAAGAAGTCCGCGTGAGAGTCGCAGTAAAGTCCCACATCTTTACTGAGGACTCAAGGGGTTTTGGGGAACATCATTTATCATTCATCATCTTAATCACCACTCATTATCATCTAGGGAAAAAAAGAAATAAAAAAACTAATGACTAGGCAGTATGTCCTGACCTTAACCTGTTCCTTCACGGAACAAAAGACGCACCCTCAGAACCTTTGAGATCTCTGTTTGGGATTTTCTTCCTTTTCCCCAAAAGGGACGAAATCTCGAATGTAACAAACTATAGAGAGAGCATAAGTTTGCTATCTCTTTCTGATTTAATCCATTACTACTTTTGTTCCGTTTCGGCACATCATGTTTACCCTAAGTAAAACAAAGACAAAACATAGGATGGAGCCAGCGACACTTGGCCCCAAACAAATCGCTGTCATTACTTTACCTACCAAATATATATTTGTTTTTTGACGTGACAACGTCTTAAATTAGGTTGCGGCTGGGAGTCACTTATGAAAAAGTGTAACGCTCGGTAACGTTACGATGAGTCACCGAACGAGAGAGAGGCCCGCCGAATGCCTTGCGTCTCTCTCCCACTCAACTATGTTTTAAATATAATTCTTTGTTTAAATAAATGTTTTAAATTGTTACTATTATTTCATCCTTCTTCCTACTATACGAATGAATATTCACATTAAAATTATTTTACCACTCAAAGTCGTTGTCACGTAAAACTTTCGCCCGTATACCGACTTTACAGGCAACCAATTTTTTTAGTCGATTATGTGTATATTTTAAGGCGGGTCTCCTGCGACACTGTTTTGTGTTTTCTAACACCTAACATAACATCAAACATCTAACAAAATATGTCAAAATATGTACGTAGGCCACGTCCATATTTGTTAGATGTTTGATGTTAGGCTTAGATTAAAACAAAACGGGAAGATACGGCATTAGCGTCTCGTGAGTGAGCCGCCAAAATTAGGCCTAAAGGCACAATTTCACTTCAGTCACAATTTGCCGAGCGAACAGGCTACATCGCACTATTGCGGATATTCTACTGTGGGAAAAAGAGAAAGACGCTACTCCGCAGTGGCCGTCGGAATCGGTCGTACGTACTCGTCTGTTGCGAAGCGACCGAGACGTCAACGCGCTACTCGCTGACTCCCTAGCGCTGACGTTGAAACTTACCGCTTTGTCTCGCTCGCTCGATTTACACTTTAAAGGTGTGCGTGTGTGAGTGTTTGCTTATGTAGTTGAGTAGGACTATATTTTGAATGACTACAAGTAGGAGCATGCTGTATCTTCCCTTTTTGTTTTAATCTAAGATGTTAGGTGTTAGAAAACACAAAATAGTGTCGCAGGAGACCCACCTTTAGGTGTACATATTATTCCGGCGGGCTTAATTGAACAATGAGTTGTTCAGTCAAACATTGCAGTAATAGAAGTGAGTGGCAAGTGCCTGGAATATCGTTTCTTACGTAAGGTTTGTTAGTCTGGTTTCGTGATGATTATTAGCAATTTACCATGCAATATTTGATTTGTTTCTATTCAAAATGCTAATAAATGTTTGCAATTCTCTAATTCTAGTGTTAAATATGTGTGCTTTTGGTTTAATACGGAAATTTCATAAAAATATTTCAACATAACCTGTAATCAGTATTGTCAGGTACTTCGCAAAGTTTACCTCAAAAATACTTAGGTTTAATATGGAACGAATAGCTTAAAATAAATTATCTAATTGAATTATATCCACCAGTACTTTTTACCTTTCCTATCTATTCGAGCGTTAGACTGAGCGTGGTAGAAAATACTAAATTTAGTTTAAAGGTTTTAGGGGCCTCACGAGAATCAAGCCAGCCTAGTGTAAATTAACGTTTATTTTCTATTTATTTTAGATTTCCAAAGGATGAAACTGTCATAAAATGATGATGGAGACATAAAAATAAAGAAAAATGAAATCTTAGCGAAATCGCGGCCACTTATCAAAACTTGATAACACGAACACTATTGAGGACTTGAATACTGCCAAAAAAATAATCAAGAAGTAAATACTTTATCACAAATCATAAAGTGTGTCGCTTCTGAGATTTTGGTGTCAAAACTTGCATTTTTTTTATTATTTTATATACTTTTCCTTTGAGGAGCTCGATGGCGCAGCGGCTAGCGCGTTCGGCTTGCGATCTTGCCCGCTAAGCAACTTTCGCAATGCCGGGTCGCTTGATGGGTTACCAATTAAAACATCTCGAGCTCTTCCATGCTTCGGAAGGCACGTTAAGCCATTGGTCCCGGTTGTTGTCGTAAAGATGGCAGTCGTTAAAAACCCACCAACCCGTATTAGGCCAGCGTGGTGGGTTATGGCCCAATATCCCTACGTGCTATTGATCACGTGAGAGGCCTGTGCCCAGCAGTTTTTCCCTTAACATCAAAATTTTTGTTTGTTTTTAACTTCTCTATTGGTTTTATCAGTGACCGCGATTTCGGAAAATTCTCCTTTATTTTATGAATTTTCAGTATTCCGCAAAGTGTAGATGACATATTTTTGTTACAGGTTGTTTAATCTTGCAGTAGTTGCAGTACTGCAGAAACATTAGAACCAAAGCAGCAATGCATCTTTTTCACTTAAATATCTTGATTTTGTTATTTAGATAGATACGTATCTAAAACAGCGATTAAAAGTTAAACTTCCGTTGAAATTAATGTTAGAAAGAAACAATTTAGGCCACGGATTGTTTCATAAATAACAGTCATTATAATTTGGCTTCACGTGTTATTTTATTTCATATTGTACAAAATTTCTCAAAGATTTATTGATATTTGATCCACAATACATTGTTGTTGATTTTATATTTTCGTTTCTTTTATCCTAACCGTTCTACAATCCGACACAAAAATGAGAGGTTTTATTGTCGAGAGGTCGAGACGTGGTATTTGTTCTTGACATTGTGTAACATTTACCCATATTTAGGGAGTGACAACTGTGAGCTGGCAACATTTTAGTAACGTACACATAGGCGCCTTTTTTTGTGCATGTGTGAAAATGTTGCACAACGAAGTTACCTAGATCTCAATGCTCAGAACAATAACTAAAGCATATTGTTCTGAGGACGCACCAGTTCGTAAAATCCCTATGTCAAGTTTTTGCGTTTTGAGCTATACAGTCGCATAAAGGTTAAAAATAAATTCTGAAACTTTCCCTATGAGTTTTAGAAATAAAAAACCACTGTCATAAATTGAAAAAAATACAAGTATTTATTGGACCAAATCACAGAACTATAAACTTTGCTTAAAAATAATAAAAAATCAACAATGTTTTTGGACTTAACTCAAACTCTTTAAGGTTTTTTGGCAGTTTTATAAGGACTTAGTTAGTTTTTAGGAATAGTTTGTACTGTGGCTATGACAAAACTAACATTGTTATTGAATAATAAAACATGTTTTTACAGTACTTATTTCGTTTGTCAATGATCATTGTTGTTGAAATTTGAAATGTGCCTACGCTGAGTAGGTACTTAAATCAAAAAAATAATAACTTTAATATGCTACTAAATAATATAAAAAGACTCTTAAAAATCAACTTTTCTATAGGTCATATCTCTCAAAAATTAATTTATTGTTATGCTTCTAACCTAAGTGAGATCATACAATCACAAAGAGAAAATAATATTTTTGACAACATAAATGAAATATTTCAACGAATAGAGTAAATTATTGAAGAAAGTATTATAAAACGTAATTTAATGTGACTGCTGTGCTTCTTGAATGTTTCTTTATTCAATATCATCGCAGGAATCATCCGGGTTATTAACATTATCCAGCAGATCCATTTCTCTTCGTAAAAAGCCCTTTCGCTCTCTGGAATGTACTGCATCAACTTTTTGATGTCGTTTTCGTCGATGTTGTCGTTCAAACGATTCATTGAATATTCCGCTCTCCTCGATAAGTCTAAAAATTGTAAATATAATTCGTTTGTAAACCTTCACTTCTAAATAGTTTGTAATACATATTTAGTGCGAAAAATACCTACTTACCTCCTTAATTAATCTTCCATGTCCATTTTGATAGAATTTGAAAATGAACTGCATTCTTACACTCGAAAGGTACCTTCCTTTGAAACTTAAATTCATAACTTTAATATAAACAAAACAAAAACGAGCAAAAAATACAAAAATGTAAGCGTTAAATTTGACGTACACAAAACAAACATTGCCGGACTAAGTTATTTTTTCAGTATTTTTCGTGGACTTAGAGATTTTAGGGACTTAGCGATTTTACGAACTGAAATTGAACCAAAATATTTTTTAAACTTAAAAAAAATTGGTTTAGAGATTTTTAAAAACAAAACTTCCAAAGCCAAAATCATAGACAAAAATGAGCTCTTTCCGATAGTATTGATTTTAGTTATTGTTCTGAGATATTGATAGTTGAAAAAATCCCTAAGTGTGGCTTAGGGATTTTACGAACTGTGCGTCCCTCGTACCAAATTGTGATATTTGGTCCGAGGTGCGTGGCGTGACGCAGTTTTGATTTATTTTCTAAAATTTGTGTTTTTTCGAATATTAATGTGAAATAATAGTGGATTATTAACCGTTAAGTGTTTGTGAACGTGCATGAGTGTTGGCAAATTAAACAAAACAGTGCAACATTACTTTTTAAATTCTTTCAAGAAGTCCGCGTGAGACCTCAGTAAAGTCCCACATCTTTACTGAGGAGTCCTCAGTGAGGACTCAAGGGGTTTGGGGAACATCATTCATCATCTTAATCACCACTCATTATCATCAAAAAAAAAGAAATAAAAAACTAATGATTAGGCAGTATGGTCACAGACCTTAGCCTGTTCCTTCACGGAACAAATAAATTTAAAAAATAAATAAAAAAAAGCAGTGCGTCCTTTAAATTTAAAAAAAAGTCAATATGTCATGTCAATTGTCATGTCTTAAAGTCAGTTGTGCTGTGCTGTCCTCGGACCAAATTGGTCCGAGGTGCTGTCGCTGTCTGTAAAATAAAAACAAAACAAATCCACCGCCCCGTACCTACCCCGTACCGCCAAAACAGTAGAAACTTGGGGAATTATTAAAAAAAATATAGATTATATCTTTCTTTCTCCTAGTCGTTTCATTTAATCAATTCAAACTTTATTCCGACTACGTCAAGTCAAAATAAAAAACATAGGTCTAAAAACATGTATTCTGAAGAGGACACACTTAAAAAATATGTGAAAATGTGTTTAGATGTGATACGCGCCTACGACTGGTTGATAGATTTATATGTATTGGTATGTACCTACTACCTTCACTGCCGAAATTAATCAACACTATTTAAGTACTTTTTACTCCGACAGCCAAAAGCGCCCATTCAAATCAACATCTGGTTATCAATATTTTTCAATTTGTAGTACCAACATTTATTTGTTTTACAGGATTTTTTTGTGGACAACCATTGGGATAAACTACCACTGACATGGCGCGAATGTTTCTATTCAATGGATCCTCAAACATTGGGTAATATTCTATCCAACACACGGGTCAACATTGTTCTACCATTATCATTTATAGCACTAAAAAGAACAGTGGAATGTTTGAGTATTCCGAGACAAGTGAATGAGAAAAGCCACGAAGAGTTTAACTCTAATGGAAATCCTAATTTAAAGAACTTGTTTTTGAAACATGTTAAGTTGAAGAAGAGACATGAAATAAGTTTAATGGCCGGAGTTGTGAAAGGTGTGGCTGACCAGACAAGGTGTGATGCTGTATTGGATTTTGGCTCGGGCCTGGGCCATCTGGTGAGAGTGCTGGCATACAAATATGATCTGCATGCTGTTGGGATAGAGTGTCAGTCTCAACTGACGGAAGAGGCTAGGTCTGTACATTTGGTAGGTAAGATAATCATTTAAGACAACAGTGAGTGTGTCTTGACTAGACATTAAAAATGTTAAATAGGTAGTCTTATTAGTATAATAAAAAAATTGTGTGTGGTCATTTATTGTTAGACACGTAAAATTCATATTAATAATCTTTATTTATTTACCATTAGTGCCCACTAACATCTTGTAAGTTTTGTACTTGCAGGAGTTTGGTCTTATATAACCAGGAAAGACTACTACTTACATGACCCCAAAAAATAGCTCCTTAAAGTTTAAATAATATTTTTTATAAATGTTGAATACAATAGTATGATGGAGTCTTAAATTTTATAATAGTAATACCTATGTCCTTTCCAGGAAACTTGATCTCGAGTTGGAATACACTGCAAGAAAACACTTATCAGACAAAAGTATGAACCAACTGCGTAGGCCTACACATGTGAATTTGACACTGTCAAGCCACAAACAGCTGTCTCATATTGAGTTACCCGATGAGTTGCAGCAATACGGTTTGGTAGGGCTCCACCCATGCGGGGACTTAGGGCCGTTGCTGCTCAAGCATTTTGTTGGCTGTGACAAAGTGAAGTTCATCTGTTTAGTTGGATGTTGTTTCATGAAACTGACCAGCTATGGATACCCCTTGAGCAAGTACACAAAGAGTTTAAACAGTGACTTATCATATGTAAGCAGGGAAATAGCATGTCACGCTATTGAGGTGTATTGTGAACGATTGAAGAAAGGAGACTACGAAGATTTGAAAGTATGGCTTTTTAATTTTTTTTTTTAATAATAATAATATCTTTATTTAAATACAACAGAAAGAGCTCTTAGCTAATAATCTAAAGTAGATTAAATTCTGTTGCCTGAGCTAGGTAAACCCTGTTTTTCAGGCGAATGTGGGCTTAGACTAAGTTTAATATAAATCGAAACATAATTGAATATAACAGGTTCCCTAAACGCTAAATTACAATCTAATATAAAGACGTAAATAAAATAATAATGTTTTTTTTAAAAATATTATTATTATTATCTTAATTAATGGCTATCGCGTGGATCAATAAGCCAATTTCAAGTGATTCAATTATTTATATTACATTTAGTATTGTATGGTAGATAGAAATAAAGTGGAGTCTCAACACGTGTTGCTGCTAAAAGAATTCGGGATAAACTCTTTTAAATATTATAGATGCCAGCACTTTAACCTGGCAAATGTCAAATTTTTTGTATCTCTAGGGGCTTAAGGATCAATATTGATTGGAGAAATTTGACAGTTATGAATAGATTGATCTGCAGGAGTGTGGGTGTGGCTAAATGAAAATTACTATTAATAGTAATAAAGAAGATATTTATGGTATTATCTATCAATTCTAGATTCATGCTTATAGAGCAGCATTTGAAAGGATGCTAGTGGATTTTGATCCTAATTTAAAGCATGCTCCAGTAAGAAACATCAAACATTCTGCCAATATGACATTTGAAAGGTAATTGATCACTTAGTCTTAAGCTTATGACTAAATATTTTTTTTTAATTTAGGGTGTACGCTAAACGCACTTGCTATACTTACATTTCATTATAAATAACTGTAGTAGAAGTGGCTTTGCCAAATTGACAAGTATCCAGCCACTTTGTTGCACTTCTACATGTGTCCTGATTTTTGTTATTGAAATAAAACACTGCTTACGTTTTTTTTTTGTGTACGTGTGTTAATTTATCGTCATATCATCTGCGACCGTTCCAGCTATTGCTCGCTAGCGCTGCAGCGGCTGCAGTCGCGCGTGCCCTTACGAGTGTGTAGCGGCGCGGCGTGGGCGGCGTCGCGGTTGCGCGCGGACGCCGACGTGCGGCGCTGGCGGCGCGTCGTCACGGTGTACACGCTGCGGCTGATGCTGGCGCCGCTGGTGGAGACAGTTGTGCTGCTGGATAGGCTGCTCTATGTACTGGAGTTAGGTGAGCGCGCTTTTAAATATTTAAACCGATTTGACAGTTGTAACAATAAAATATGAAATATGTCGGATGTTGTAGTTTATAATTGAATAATAATTATCCAATGGTTTTTTTTATTAAGATAATTTGTAAATACTATATTTTTACAAAATAAATTTGCTATTTTTTATCTGTGGATTACAAGACCCGAACACGGGCGGCTATGATTGAGCTTCGGATGACGTCACATTTCACAAAACAAACAAAAACTATTTGTTTACTGAAGTGTGACAACACTCACAGGACAAAATGTCACGAGACCAACCGTTTTAGCGCGAAACATGAAATTAATGAAGAAAAATATGTTTTTCCTATTAAATAAAGCTTTTAAAAAATATATTGTAAGAGGTAAGTATAGAATAAGCATCTGTAATTTTTAAAATACTTTTCCGAGAACTGTCAAGTAGCCAATTGTTTCGCGCGAACTCATACGCGCGTTGTCGACGTACTGTTCTGCAACTGTTTCTACCAGCTGCGGCTGATGCTGGCGCCGCTGGTGGAGACCGTCGTACTGCTGGACAGGCTGCTCTTTTTGAGTTAGGCGAGCTCGCTTTCAACCTTTAGACCTTGTCCAGAAGGGGTGAATTCGCCGAGAATGGTTTTGCGCGAACTCATACGCGCGTTGTCGAGGTCATCATCATCATCGTATCAGCCCACAACCACTCGCTGCTGGGTATTAGGTCTCCTTTATTATTATGTGGTCCCCTTCTGTTCTGTGCCGATCTCATCCAGGCCAGCTGCCAGCGACCCTGACGATGTCATCGACCCAGCTTGCCTTCGAGGTACTGGCTGCCAATATATTTCGTCCACAAGCATCGCGCGAGTAGCGAATTCGCCCCTTATGAACAAGTCCTTTGAGCGCCACGGTCTTCTATAGAGAACAGGCGTTTCCGTACCCCCGGCGCCATGTCATTACTAGAAGACAAAATCTAATCATATTGTTCATTAACTGCGTCCGCGACACACACTAAGGCGCCTTTGAGCACGCACTCGCGCCGCTGTTGAAGACGAAGTAATATTGCAGCATAGGCTGCTCTATGTGCTGGAGTTAAGCATTCTATTTGTTTATAAGGCCAAAGACCAACTTAAAATAAACATTTTAAATAAAACATTTGTTACTTCTTCCAATACTTTATTTAATAAAGGGAGAAAAATAAACACATTTAACATCCAATTACTTTACATTTTTACAGGCGATAGGACAGACATTGACTTGACCCTAAACTAAAATAATGTTGATAGATCTTATAAATATGCTTAAGTTAGACTAGATTTGCTTTGGCACTCATATAATTTACGACCAGAGTGATATGAATTTGTGGACATATAAAATAGAAGGTAATAGGAAAGATAGAGACAAACAGTTAACTTTACATACGTTTATTACATCCAGTGTAATTTTTGAGCGATAAGGCTGGCTATGCGGTGCGATTCTCTAAGTAAAAGCCTTGGTAGCAGCGGCTGCCGCAGCGCTGAGAATTGTCTCTGTCTCTTTCATATTCATAGAATTGGAAAGAGACAGCAGATCACAGCCATGCGCGCAACGTCTATGTGTCGCTTAGAGAATCGCATAGCTGGTGGCGAACTGTCTAAACTATACAGGGCGTTTAATAATAGCAAAGAACAACTAGGTATTTGTATGTAGGCACATGGAAATTGCAAAAAAAAAGATCTGCTGCTCTATACAAAACTGCAAATAGGAACAACTTTAGAAGACTGTCTGGTTAGCTTCCACCATTTTATCCTAGACTTTCTGTCGCTGTAACACCATACCTTAAGATGTAAAAAGCCCACCTCCCTAGCTCGTACTGTACCTGCTAACCATTCGATAAGGAGGCTAAGCATTGCCACAATGAGGTATCAAAGAAATTCGGTACAGACATTATGCACTGCTAGTTTTACGATTACCTAATAGCTGCCGCATGCAGAGGGAGTCAATTACAATTAATGATTTAGCCTATGATTTTTTATTGGTAAAAAAAATTAATAATGAGGTTTAGTACATAAGCACATTTTTGAAATGATATTTATTTTTGTTTTTTTATTAAGAGGCCTATGTAATAGGATAGGCCTCGACTGATTTTTGCGTAAAATGGCCAATTTTTGCGTTCTTGATCTCAGAAACAAAAATACATTAACAATTTTGAATTATTGAATAGTGTAGAAAAGCTATTGGCATAGTTCGTAGCGGCCTCGCTTATTGTGAATTTTGCTTAATAAATTTTAATTAAACCTAAAATTACAGAGAATGATTTTCATAAAATGCGCGAAGTCACTTTTTTGAGCTCCTACATTTAACTACTGTTCTAAACAAATGAAATAAAAAAACTGAATGTTATCTCTTATTAGTCGTACAGTTCGTAGCGGCCTCAGAATTTTTAAATATCGTTGATTTTATATAGAAAAAAAAATCTTATTCTAAACCAAACAATTTCGAAAATCGCTGTAACTGTTAATTTCTCCTATCTACGATAATATTATTTAGCAAAATGTATACCAGAATAATCGTTACTTCATGAGGAATAAAGATTTTATAATGAATTTATTATCCTATTTTGATAAAAACGATAAATACAACTGCAAAATTACTACAAAATGCGATGCGCCGGCCGTCCGAACTCAGCTTATTCTCGTTGTAATATTAAGCATTTATTATCCTATTTCGATAAAAACGATAAATACAAATGCAAAACTACTACAAAATGCGAAAATGGGCATTTTACGCAAAAATTACAGTCGAGCGATGTAATAGGCCTCTTAATATTAATATATAAGAATTTAAGTTTTTCTATTTTGTAATATTTTGTTGCAGGTCTATCGTGCGAGATTCGACCGGTGTTTGATCCCAAAATATCACCCAGAAATCATATAATGATTGCCAGACGATAATGAATATTGTTATACAATACCGCTGTTTCTTGAATAATAAATCTTATATTAGTCATTCTTAAAACCGCAGTGTTTTCTTATTTTATAACCACAAATCTACCTTACGCTATGTCACACATATTATAGTAAAGTAACAGTGTTTGTATATTATTATATTAACACTTATTACGTCTAATGTCTGATATTTAGAATACCTAATAACAAATTATGTAAATCTCACTAAGGTTCTGTTGCAAGTAATTTTATTTGATTGATTGCTAAATTAATGAAATTATTCTATTTATGTACACACTTGGAATTCAGTTCAAGGATATTATCACAATATGATACCTAACATAGGTATAATGATTTGGAAAACCAACTATTAAAATATATCATCTCAAATGCTATAAAAAAAACTTAATTTGTGATAATTAAACTTACAATTATGTGTTTGGATTCTATTTACAGTGGAATGTTTAGGATCAATATTATAATAGAAAAGTGTCAATGACATGATTTATGTTTGGAATAGGCCATGTCTCGTAATAGTTATTCGAAGCGTCCCGCATAAAGCACATTAACTAGACGAAGGCTTAAGCAACACACAATACATTTCTGTGTGGCTTTGCCACTTACTTTCGTATTCATTTATATCATGTGTTTGGTTGTGACACGTCCCAAATTCATACGACAGTTATGTAATAAGAGACTAATCGATAGGTACTAAATGTACACACGCCAGCGGATCAACATCCAAAACTACGACTATTATACTAGAAGGGTTAGTCAGAGACTAGGCAATGAGCCAATGAGGAGGGTTAGTATCAGTTGGTCTAAAACGCAACTGGTCTTAATCAGCAACTGGTCTAAAACGCAATTGGTCTAAGTAGCAACTGGTCTGAATAGCAACTGACCTATAACGCAACTGGGGCCCAAGTCTGCTAATTTACGAATGGCATAATTGAATCGCAATTGTATCGCATTGTAATTGTTTGACATATTTGGTATTCTTAAATGAGTAAGAGAATACCAAATGTGTCAAACAATTACAATGCGATCCAATTGCGATTCAATTATGCCATTCGTAAATAAGCAGACTTGGGCCCCTGGTCTAAGGTCCGGTTGCTCGTACATTACAGTGAAGTAAAAGTTAAAATTTAACTATTGTCAATTTTAACCTCGGTAAAAAATGTTACGTCGGTTAACTTCGCATTCAGTTGCCCAAAAATATTTTACGCCGCGGTTAAATTAGACAAAGGTTAAAAGTGTTGTCAGTACAATTTCATTTACCTTCCCTTAATTTTAGATGGGTAATAGTTTTTTCGACTGCCAACACTGTATGATCTGTCAAGTTGTCATTGTTGTATTGTTGTTAGACTTGTCAGTGGAATTTAATAGTTGTGGTGATTTATTATTTATTTTAAATCTCTTGCGTTTTCATTTTAATTGACTTAGATTTTCGTTAAAACGGAAGCAGAATACCATTTTAAACCTACTTACTACTTGTAAATTCGCCAGAATGGATCTTAAATCAAAGTAAGTGAATGTTATTTTTTAGCAACCGTGGTGTTTGTATATCATGGCATTTGGTGTCTACAATAATTGTAATTAACGCATGTTTTGTTCCAGGGAAAGAGGATCTAACTTTTCGAACAATGAACTTGAACTGATAAAACGATTAATCGATGAAAACAAACATATATTACTGTGTAAGAAAACAGATGTCGTTTCTCAATCACAGAAAGAAAAAACATGGGTTAACATTCATATGGAATTTAACGCAAATAGCTCGAGACACAGAACAATAAAACAATTAAAATATAAATTTGATAATATGAAAAAGTGTGCCCGAAAAGTAAGTAAAGTCATAGTAATTTTTAAGTGTTGATGTTAGGTATTTAAAAATACCTGCTCTACATGCCTATTTGATTTTCATAGATGGGCTATACCGGTAACCATCATAAGCCGGTTAGAGGGGAGTAGGTATTAAACATACACATTAAATTATTTGTAGGAAGCTAGTAAGGAACGTCAAGAAAGACGAAGAACTGGAGGAGGTCAAGTACCAAGCACGTCAAGCAGTGAGCACCCCGACAAAGACTGGATGAGATCTTTGATGGTTTTATCTGCAGATGGTCTAGAATCAACGTATGATGATGACGCTCTGCCTGTGGTATGCACTTCGATCTGTACTTATTGTGTGAAATATAATTTAGTTTCTCAATCTGTCCTTTATATCAAAAGCAAGCAACAGAATTACAATTGTTTTCCCATGAAGTATTTGGAAGGCTGAAATACTATCAGAACTGGACCTTCCTGGTGGTAGATGGAGACTTTGTAAACTCTAAACAGGCTCAATATTGATGAATTAGATACTTTATCATAACTATATAAATTAACCTGATCATTTACTTTTTAGAATGTTGAACTTACTGGTGGTGAAGGAACCCTGGCACCTGTAGCTCATGTGGTAAAGTTGACCTTTTATTTATATTACCTAGTACCTTTGGTACTAGGTATAAAAAGAGGTTCTAATCTTTGTGAATTGCAATGCTCATTTTGTTTTATTTTGTAGAATATTGATGAAATAATAGAATCACATCGTGTAATGACACCATCAGTAAAAACAAATTTGGAGTACATAGAAAACTCTCAGGTAATCCTTATTACTAATAAAGTATAAAATTTGGTTAGAGATATTCATGTAATAGTTTATTTGTGTATGTAATGTAGAAGTATTACACAAAATAATTTGAGTTTTTGTATGACAAGCCACTTTTTTTACAGTACATACATACAAAAGTACAGTACTTAATGTACAGAAAAATAAAACAATCATTATTATTTAAATCTGTGCTTTCCTTTTTTGTGCAATAAAGGAATATTAAAGTTTTTATTGATTTGTTTTAGGATGTGTTGCTGTTGTCTAATGATTTGATTGTCACAAAACCATCACGTACACCTAGCCCATCAAGCCAATTCGAAAAGTGTCATGCAGATGTGCTAACAATAACCCCATCTGGTAAATTAGAAAATGTTGCGAGTGTCAAGGTAATTAATTTATTATGTACGTATAATGGAATATCTCTGTACTTTATATGACTTTACAAAATTATTAATTCTGTTTCAGAAACACATAATAAAAGATACCGGTGCACCTGGGAGTTTATTAAGACGGCCAGTGTCATCACCTTTAAAATGTAAGTAGAGAGATATAGAGAATATTGTCCATTGAAAGTTGTGGTGGGATGATGAACATTAAATTGTTTTTTAGGTCCAAAAAGGAAATTGGGTGCTACTCCAGTCGCAGTGAGAAGATCGATAAAGATGCTGAGTGAAGAGAAACTTCATTGCACAAAAGAAAAAGAAAGAATCCTTGGAGACTCTAATAAACGTGCAGAAGTCGAGCACAATGAAAAAATAAGACATGCGCAAGAACTGCATGACCAATTAATGAGACATAATGAGGAACGCCACCAAAAAGAAATGCTACTATTAGATTTAAAGATTAAAATTCAAGAGGCACAATTTGAAAGATTGGTTTAAAATAATATTTACTTTTGTTTTGCATTCACATTGAAATTATTGAAAATGAAGTATTAGAAAATATAATATATATTATTACTATTTGACTTTGACTTTGAAAGATCGTGGGTTCGAGTCACATCGAAGCTAGTTATGAGATGGCTTGAACTTTTCTAGTACTTCATTTTTATTATTTTCAATAGTAAAGATTGGTTTACGTTTTTTATTTATAATGTAGCGACACATTCACGTCTATACATGCAAGGTTTTAATTTTAATTTTAATTTACCCTAAATATAATTTTGTAATGTTTATTGTTTAGTTTAGTATTTGGTAATTAAAATATTGTTGTACTTTTCAAGCTGAATTTATAATACAAAATAAAAGAGACTGATAAAATAATAAATCTTTTTATATCATATTTTGTTTATATTTGTAATCAAAACACTTTTGTCATATACGATTATCAGCTAATCTGTCAAAATATGTTGATATTAATTCCCCTCTAGTACTATCTTGATAGTTTGTAGCAGTTTCATGAAACATATCCATCTCCTCGTAAACATCTACTAAATCTGGAGGTTGTTCCTCATTCATCTTACGACAGATGTTGTGCAAAACAGCTGTTGCAATTATTATTGCTTGCATATTTTTCAAATTGACTCTCAATTTGGATCCAATTGCAGGAAATCTTCGTTTCCAACAACCAAATGTCCTCTCGACCACATTTCTAGTCCTTATGTGGCTTTCATTATACATACATTCTCCTGCTGTTGTAGGGTTTGCTAATGGCGTCAACAGAAATGACCTCAAGGCATATCCTCTATCTCCTAATAGCCATGTATCACCAAATTCTCCATCTTCCATTCTGCCTTTAATGTTGCTTGAATCAAATATGTGACTATCGTGACTTCCTCCTGGCCATCTTGCAACAATATTTTTGATGTAGCAATTAGCATCAGCAACAACTTGGACATTTAATGAAAATGAGTCCTTTCTATTGCGGTAATACTCTGCATTATTGCCACCAGGTGATTGTATATAGACATGAGTGCAATCTATAGCACCTACAACTTTTGGAAAGCGGCTAATGTTGTAAAAGCTGGTAACAGTGGCTTTCCTCTCATCTTCATTTCTTGGCATATAAATAAAATGTGATCTAAGTTTAGCTAACTCTTTGCTTACAGTGTGAATAGCTTTACATACTGTCGATTTGTGTACTCCTTTTGAATCCCCAACACATCTGAGAAATGATCCAGATGCGTAAAACTGTAGAGTTAACAAGACTTGATCTGCAGATGTAATTGCATTGTTTCTGAAAAAAAGTGAATATCAATCATTAGGTAGTTGTTATTTTATAGGTAAATTTACTATGAAATTAAAATATTATTTCTTATGAAACCATATCAAATTATTATGACGAATTATGAAGATTGGACTTACCTCTTGGTCAAACGTTTGAGACGTGAATCTAATAAATTTACAAGCACTTTAGCCAAATTTCTCGACACTCTGAAGCGTGCTCTGAAATCTATTTCCTCCCATAAAAAATAATCAGTTCGTGGCCGAAAACGTCTCTGTCTTTGTTGGACTACTTGTTCAAATAAGAAATCATCATCGGAAGAACTATCTTCATTAATTAAATCCAAAACAAAACGCTCTGATCCCATTTTAAAGTCTATTTGCAAAGAAATATGTTCTAAATAACCTAAAAACAGTAAGCGATAACTACAATTCTACTAATGTCAAAATTTAAACCACCCCTACCCTGTCGGTTATTATGACCGCCGTTAAATCTGTAATTTGACTGCTCGTTAAAGTAACCGCTTCTTCAACAACGCTTTTTAAATTTGTCCGCCGGTTAATTTTACTTTAACCATAATTTGACCCTAAAGTTAACGTAACCGAGCTTCGAGCAACCGGCCCTAAGTAACAAGTGACCTAAAACGCAATTGGTCTAAGTAGCAACTGGTATAAAGAGCATACTATCCTCGGAGTTAAAGTAGCAAGGGCAACTCTAACTCTGATGATCAGTAAAAGCAGTCCTCTACCAATTACCATCCAAACTTTAAACTATCGCGTTGCATTGCTTTAAAACTATTTTAACGGGACCTAACACGATAATCTACACGACCTACACGAATATCGTGTTAGGTCCCGTTAAAATAGTTTTAATACCATAGTCCACTTGCCTCTGCAGCGGAAGGAGAGATAAACATCCCGGAATAGCAAAAACACAGATTAGCAGAAGGACAGATTTACATAAAGGCAGATAATGTACTGTCGTCGTCAAAAGAGATACAAAGCCTATTAACCTTTTCACCAAATAGCGACTGCACATGTGCTCAGCATGACAGGTGGTGAGCCCATCGCCGCTCTATGCTGTTGGATGTATGTGCAGTCTTTAGTCCGTTAGTCGTATTTTACGACACCCAAGGGAAGAGGGGGTGGTAGTATTATTTCACCGTTACATTTCTCCAATCGATAGCAAATTTATTGTAGAAATTTGACATTCTGCGGTAGGTTGATCGAGCTGGCGTCTGTACACTCTACAGCACTTCAGGTAGGCTATACAAAACTATCAAAATGAGTAATTCAATCGATTTTCAACTTTAACCATTAGTTGATAGAGTTCAAAATTGAATGTAGTCTGACAACGGTATCCATTAATGTGTTTTAATTTCGTAGATTGCAGTTTTGTAGTTTCTAAAAGTTATGTTATAAATAACATATAACGTCTTAAAAGAGACTTGTGATTCTTATTGCGAATGAAGTTACTGTCATTTTTCTGTAACAGTAAATAAATGCTATAACTTATTTCAGATTTTGTGTCTTATGCATAAAAATACAGAAGACGAAGTGATTTACTATTTATTTTGCTTACTCTTCGTTCTATCGATTTAGCCTTTTAAACGTAAGTTTTTTTTCGTATGTAGGTAATGATAGGGAAGGGCCATTTTAATTAGGTAAGTACGTGTTTTTTATCCTCATTATATTTATAATTACCCTGAAATACAATCTGACAAGAGAGAGTAGAAATTAAATTATGGCAATGATTTAAGGAGTATTTGGCAAAAATGACACGAACACCACACAGTATTATTGCCGCCGCAAAAATTTTACTCTTTCATGCCAGACTATAACTTGTCCCTTACTGTAACAATTAAGTCTCGTTTCGTGCATTGTCGATAGCATTTATTGGTATTCAAATACCAATACTAAATTTGTTAAGTAATTATGGTTTGTAACATCAATTACTAAATCTGATTTTTATTTTGCGTTTAAATAATGCAACATCGCCAGTCTCCGTAGCCAGCTGTGTGCTTGGTTAGTTTAGTTGACTATAGCGTTGTAAGATCAACTACAATTTGTATCTAGTAACAAGTTGGTCACTAGATGGCACTGTTCCTTTGCATAAAAATTGTAGACTCTAATTCGATCGAATACACTCGCACTTATAACTCTAAGGCTGAATCCTGAGTGACGACGCATCGCGCAGGCGGAATCCGCCGCGCACGAAACAAATACTCGACATGTGAACCTGTCCGAACTGCGAGCGGGCGCGCTTACATACTTTATTTCTAGGCTCCGCAATCCGCTTCCGCGATGCGCCGTGACTCAGGACTCGGGCTTAGTCATCAGAGTGCACACACACACACTCCTCAGAACATCTCTTCTGGCTATCTGGGGCAGCCTCGATGTTGAGCGAGTAAAATGTGTAAGCAAACAGTGATGTCAAAATCGTAGCCTCAACTCACTACCGGTTGCTATCGTTTGTTTGTTTTGTTAGGCTATAACTAAATGTACAGTCAGGAGCACCAATATGTGTACACTTTGACTCTTATTCCATTGTATTAAGAATTACAATTGTTTACATATTTTTGCTTGTGACTGTACCGACAACATAACTATTCCGTGCATACTGAACATCTAACAGAGGCAACTGACAGAGGTGACAACTGTTCGGGCTTTAAGATTAGGGTCTCGGCCACCACCACTGGCGGTTCGCGACGCGACGCGCGATTTCCGTTACTTACCTTTTTTTATTACCTTGACTAAGGCAAGGCACCTTAAAATTAGCAACAGTAAGCCGCGTGTCTCTTCGTATAAGTTCTTAGTACAAAACGGTTGGCTAAAGGGCAGCTGTCGCAAGGCTGTATTACTGCAGCCGCTCGTGTTTTAACTGTATGGATTTATAGCGTTTTTACATTATAGGCGTATTAGTTCCACAACTACAGCGAGACTTAAAGCTACTGTTGCACGGCTGGGCATCCCGTACAGCAGTCAGTAGCGTACAGTAAAACGCCTGTAAATGAAAGTGCCCTAATACCAACCAAACCAAGTCGCGCAGTCGTAGCTTCCAGATTTAGCCGCGCTACAGAGGCTGTAATATGAATGGTTTAGGCAGCGCTGCTGTAGTGAGACTTAACACCAATGTGTGACAGCGCTCTTATATAAGGCGACTGCTAGAAACCGCAAGAAACTTCAAGGGCTGGTCAGGTCAAGTGTTTTAAACATGATAAAAATGACAAAAAAAAATCGTGCTTTTTTCATTTTTAATTAAATAATTCATTTTGTGAATTTTAATTAGATAGTCTTTAAGTATCTAATTTATTTTAAAGCAAAGATAAAATGGAAAACAATTAAAAATAACGATTATTTACAACGCGCGGGCAGCGGCCGGCCGTTGACCCACCCGTCTGTTGACCCGTCCGCGCTGTGCGATAAAGTACCTACGTTAGTCTGCAATGATCCTTGTAATTTTTGTCATGTTTAAAACACTTGACCTGAGCAGCCCATGAAGTTTCTTGCGGTTTCTAGCAGTCGCCTTATATACAAAGCAGACATGACACGGACACGGCAGCTAATTTGAATAGACCTTAAAAGTATTGCCTCCCTAGACAAGTGGCAAACGCTCCACCCCCCTTGTCTATTCGTAATTCGCCGTACAATGCGCGTGCGCTGCTCTATTTTCCACTAGCAATGGGCGATTTTCCGAAATCAATAAAAAAAAAAAAAAAATCTTCCTAATGACTTTATAGATGGCGCTTAGTAAAAGGCGAGTCCATAGAGAGCACGTGTATGGCTGCGTAATAGTATCAGCTAAAATATTAATATTGTGCAACTGTCAAACTGTGAACGAAATTAAGGAAAATAGAAATAGGTCCTGAAATGAAAATACTAATATTTTATTTTTTTGGTTGACAAGCAAAACTGCACAATTTATTACCGCCTTTGTGTATACCGCTAGAAGACCCAGCATGTTTCAACAGCTCGGCTTTCATAAAACGCCATCTATCGAGTGTTTTTGAACTAATTTTTATTTTTATTTTGGGCTGTCAGAAAATCGCCTATCGGCACGGAGCACAGCAGTGTACGATGAGTTTATCCGCAATTCGTCGTACACTGCTGTATTGAGGGACAGGGGTGAGAGTTTGCCACTTGTAGGCCCTCTGTAGTATAAAGCGCAACGAACTAGAAATCCGCATAACGCCAGTGGTGGTGGCCTCAGCCTTATGCCTAGTTCGCACCTGTGCTAGTATTTTAGTCGAGTAGAAGTACATTGCTTCGCTAGTTTGATTATTTGAAAATTCATTTTAAATTAGCAGTGATGAAGCAATTCATCTCTACTCTACTAAATTACTAGCGGGTGCGAACTAGGCTTTAGCGCGAGTGACGAGCGCGGTCTAGATGTGTTGGCATCACGCGGTGGCGGGCGGGTGCGGCAGCATGGGCGCCGGCTCGTCGTCCGAGTCGTCGGAGTGCACGCGCGTGAACCGCCGCCGCTCCAGCAGCCGCCGCAGCTTGAACTCGCCGTGCCCGTACTCCCAGCGGCGGCGCGTGAGGCTCTTGCGACCTAAGGACATTTTAGCGCTCTAATATACAAAGGCGACTAACGGACTAAAGACTGCACATACTTCTAAAAGAATAGAGTGGCGATGGGCTTACCACCTGTCACGCTAAGCACATGTGCAGTCGCTATTTGGTAAAAATTGACTATGGTAGGAGGACTGCTTTTGCTATCTTCATTGCCTAGTCTCTGACTAACCCTTCGGGGATAATAGTCGTGATTATATGTATGTATGTAATATACAAACGGCAGCCTTCTGACGATAGGTAAGAGTCAGCTCGCACCAAAACGGGTCTGTTTTTTTTAACGTAACACGGCAGATGACTCTATTCCACCTGATGTTAAATGGAAATGGAATCCAGGCGCGAAGACAACTGGAGCAGCGTTAGCAAGACAAAGCATCAGTCGCCTTCACCATGCGGGCCCAGAATTGCCTCTTCACGCCTCCTTCGAAGGACCAAAATTTTAATTATCTCAACGAAATATGAACCTTATCGTGTGACAGATAAGTTTTATACTGTATTGTAACCTCAAAACGTGTGCGCAGCGTCGCTTTCTCGGTGTGAACTGACTCTAAGTAACTGAGGCGCTTTCATGAGGCGGCGCAGCGGTTGGCTGTCGACGCGCCGTTACCAACTGCAGTTACATCTGCCGTCGTCAACGTGCCGCTCGTGTGTCAGAGCCCTTAGTTAGGTTGCAGATCTTGTGTTTTTGTCCATGTGGAAAGGCCTGTGCCCTAGGACGATTATAGGCTGATGATAACGATAAAGAACTAGATGAAGCAGCGGTTTGCGCTATCACTATTGCTTATGACTTCCAATGCTCTAAATTTTAAGGTAAGTACGTAAAGGAAACATTTTTTTAACCTCTTGTCTGTGAGAAAACCTTAAATCGATTACTAATAATTTAATTTCTGTTGGGTCTGGTTTTATGGTAGCTGACAGGTTAATAACTCTTATAAACCACATCTGAGTATTTAACTTATTAATCATTTAAAACTCTTTGAATGCGTATAGCGAAATCTAATTTTCAATCGTATTGCAATTAAGGTTTAATTATAATGGTATTTATTGTTATTGACAGCTGAAGAGACTGTTTTGTCAACACCTTCAGACAGCTTATTCGTCATAACGAGAAATTGTATGGTATTAAAGCAGCGCCACCTGGGGGCTTATTGATATGCTTATATCTATTGCAATACCTTTTATGTCGAAGTACATTGTTTCACTAGTTTATTTTAAATAAGCAAACTAGCAAAGCAATGTATTATTTTACTTGAAAGGTAATCTTTAAGGTATTGCGATAGGTGTTGAAGTTAGACAATTGCCCCCTGGTGACAAATAACGCGAGTTACGATAGCTATCAAACGGTGAACAAAATGAGCACTAGGCTCTTAGTAGGGCCACATAATAACTAATAGTACTACCGTACAGAAGGTTTACTCTCTAACCACTTTCACGCGAAATTGAAGCTAATCGTGTGACCTGAGCGTTCATATTCCGTTAAGCAACGCTGACTCGATATCGATTTGACGTCATGACGTCACAGAGCGTAGGGTTTACGCGCGCGCGCAGGGATTACTCGTGTTGCGACTCGGAGCTCTGTGGTTGGTGCTCTTGCGCTCGCGGCAACCTTTACTGCCATACGCCTAGGCGGCCAAACTGCGAGGCGCGCCAATTGAACCTACCTAAACTGCGGAGTGACACCCCCCTGGTAGGGCAAAGTTTCTATGAGGGATTTCTCATTTTGTTTGCATTCAACCCAAGCATCTACCCCGTGTGTTTTACGACTTCAAGGTGCAGATACGCCAGAACATTTACTAGTTACAAAACATTTAGCAATCAAATTATGTAGTAACGAACAAAAAGCTAAATTTTAATTTGAGTGAGCAATTAATTGTGGTTTTAATGTAACATTCACTAACATGCTCAATACCAGTTACATTCTCAGACTTATCTGCACTTTTAGAAGGCCATTTGTACCATACTAGCAAACAAAATAGGTAAATAGTGCAAAATATTTTTTACTTACCTTAAATAGAAAAATAGCCACGATCACGAATTAACAAAACTAGGTAATACAATAAATGAAATGTGTGTACAAAAAAAGGATTCATGCAAAGGTGCATCAAAAATAAAAATACTTAAAGCTGCTTCCAATAAATATATTTTATAAATATTTTTTCAGTTCACAATTACAACAATAAAAAAATAATTACACTTGGGTAACTGATGAGAGTAGTTAATATTCGCAAGCCAGGATTTAAAACGGATTTAAAAGCTCGCCATTTTAATACTTCTTGACAACAGTAGATCTCCAAAGACTTTGTACGGTTCATATTATTTTCCTATTGTGATTAAAAATATAGTTGTGGGGCAATACAATTTAAGTTATTTTATCCAACCAATATAATACGATTCACAATAATGAATATCGAAAAGAAAATATTATGAAATGTTTTAGTAACGTCTAAGGAATTCAGCAAGGAATACAAAAGAGAACTACCCTATATAATTTTGGTAGAATTGCTTAATGTTCTGCATATGAATAATTGTAATACATAATTTAACAACCAAATTGCATTGTAAAACGATATTCATCTATCGGAGTTTCCCATTGTCAAACAACAGATTAATAACAGTATAACTTAAAATATATAGGCAAACCATTAATTAAACTTATAAATAATAATACATAATGCGAGCAATACTGAGTGCAGAGTGTGAGTTTTATAGTGACAAGTTGGTTTTACAAGCACGTTACTTCGAACATACAAGTTAGGGATGATTTATATTAGAGCGGGACGTGCACGGGGCGTGTCCCGTCCGGGCCGTTGGGGCCCGGACGGGACACGGATCATGCACGGTGTAATATGAACTGCTTCATACAAAATGTATGCAATGTCTCAAATCAGTGGCGCCGTCCGGGCCCCGTGCACGTCCCGCTCTAATATAAATCATCCCTTATAGATTAAAAACTATAATTTGATCGAAAGTTAAAAAAAAACTCGTACTCCTCACATTGAACAAATAATCTCAAACAATAAGTGCAATATATGCTAAAAGAAAAAAAAAAAAACAGAAAATATTGCCAAAATGTGATCCAACTACGTGTCCAAGACAAGTTTACAACATTTACAAAGACCACAACAAAATGAAGACTTTTAAAATGTGGTTTTGTGTAAAATAACATTTAAAGCAAGCAAGCGTGTCTGTTTGATTCTCTTAGTTTCTTGTGTTGCTGCTGTTATAAAACAAAGGAATGTTGTAAAATGCCTACTTTTCCACTGTTTCTTTTCCTGAGAATATAATTTGGATTATTACGAATATTATAAAATAGAAATGTATCCAAAACAGTTGAACCGTTCTCAAGTGATGCGCTTACCAATAGACAGCATTTCATTTTTATTTATATACACCAAGATTTTTCATTGGTTATGGAGCCGAAACCCTGTTCATTTTTATCATCAGTAGAAGCTATTTAGATTGTAAAACTAAAAATATGAGCATAAAAAATATCAATAAAAAGTGTACGAACCCATTTAGCTTGTAAAACTAAAAATATGAGCATAAAAAATCATAAAAAATATCAATAAAAGGTGTACAAACCCGTTGTAGTACCGGACGATCTTATGAAAGTCAATGACCGAAGCGCTTCAAACACTCCGCCTACGCCCCCGCCCCGCCGCCGGCGCAGGCGGCCGGCCGGGAAAGTTCATAGGGGTCACGGTGTACGAGTTGATAAGAAGAACATTACTACGTGTTTTCGACAAAAAGTCACTTTTACAACTTTTTTTCGTTGCTCGTAAAGCAATTATTATTTCATAAATAGGTACAACACTTTTTGTATTATAACGTTTTCGGCTCCTAAACCAATGAAAAATCTCGGTGTAGATAGATGCGTTACTTTTTTGCATAGATAAGTAAAGGTACGACACTAAACATACAAAAAATTTTAAGAAAAATAAGTAAGTAGGTACTTAAGTAAGGTGTAGATAGATAGATAGATAAACACTTTATTGCACATACACAAGAAACAGTTACACATGACATCAGCTTAAAACTAGTATGTACAAAGGCGGTCTTATCGCTGAAAGCGATCTCTTCCAGACAACCTTTGGTTAGTGGAACCTTAGGAGGAGACAGAGGAAGTGCGCAAGTGTACCCTCAGATCTAACAAATTAGAGATCATTTTATTTTTATATTACATAAAACATACAACTATAATATAAAATAAATCAAATAATAATTAAATAAGTAATTAATATTAAATATAGTATCTTAAAACGGTCTCATAGACCTTAATGTATATAGAAATAAATCAGTCTGGTTACAAAATAATAATGTGCCTTACCTGTTTACTAAACAAAATAAAATTAATTTGTAAGTACTAACCTAATTTGTTTTAAATTCATACACAAAAACCTAGCATTTTTTTGTATTTAAATTGTGATATTACGTATTTGTATAATTTATATAGTTCGGGCATAAAGTTACGATTTATTAGTAGACCTCACTATGTTGAATGATGGTGTTTAACAGATGACAAGCGATAGATAGGCTCCATAAAATAAATAATTCTTTTAAGGGTCTGTGTGTACGATTATACAACAAAGTACCAAATGATATTCAGAAATTAGATCTGGATAAATTTAAAATGAAAATCAAAGAAAAGCTTTATAAAAAAGCTTATTATAAAGTGTGAGATTATACAGAAGACAAAACAGCTTGGGTCTGAAATGCTCCAAGTACTCCAACAGCTATTTCTAATTGTCTATAATTAATTTATATAGAGCACCATATTTAATTAAACTTTTTACATTTAAATTCATATTTTGTATTTTGTGACCTGGTAACGACATACAATATACATATATATATATTTTGTAAATGTCGTTGCTTTTGTGCAAATATTGTTGTGTAAATATATTTATTATTGAATAAATATATTTTGATTATTGACTATGATATTATGTCAACGAGTTTGCCAAAAAGAATTTATAGCTGGGCATATTTTTTATATGGAAAAGGCTTCGATCACATAATTAAAAACTAGTAAGATGTTTATGCACTCATTTCGTTTACAAGTGTGCGAGCTAAGTTCAAAAATTTTGTTTGTTTTAAAAAATTGCTATTCTTCCAAAACACGTCAAATGTAGGTAGGTATATGTCAAAACTATGCCACTATTACGTTACGATTTAGTATAGATTGTGTATCTACTTTTACATGTGATCGAACCTTAGATTAAAACAAAAAGGGAAGATACGGCATTAGCGTCTCGTGAGTAAGCCGCAAAAATTAGGCCTAAAGGCGAAAGACGCTACTCCGCAGTGGCGTCGGAATCGGTCGTACGTACTCGTCTGTTGCGAAGCGACCGAGACGACAACGCGCTACTCGCCGACTCCCTCGCGCTGACGTTGAAACTTACCGCTCTGTCTCGCTCGCTCGATTTACACTTTATAGGTGTGCGTGTGTGTCTTTGCATATGTAGTTGAGTATGGGTATATTTTGATTGACTACAAGTAGGAGCATGCCGTATTTACCCTTTTTGTTTTAATCTAAGGATCGAACGAAATAATACTTCATTGAATAGAGATCGTCTAATCTAAAACTGAACGCCCCTCCAATATGTTTAAGCTTACATGCAAAGTAGGTATACAGAAAGACGCACGATTAGTTGACCTATTATTGCGCGCGCATATTATGTAAAGTATTGCGAAAAAAAATCATCTCGCATTTTGAAACGATTACCGTTTAGTGGAGGGGCTGAAAACTGAACAGTTTTAGATCTGTACGTGTATTGTGTGTACTACTCTTAGTACAGTCAGCATCAAAGTAGCATATGAAATATTCAAATGATTGTAACGGTTGAAATGACCAGAATTGTCTGACATAGCTGTTAAGTCAAAAGTGCATGACCGTCACTATAGGCAATTACAGAGAAGTTATAATTATGAACACAAAAAATGTCATATAATTCTGAAATGTTAAATAATGAGTATGTAATAGTACATAATGATATAAGTGCGGTAAGATGAAAATTACAGCCGAGGCGATATTGCCAGCCCGAGCCATAGGCGAGGGCTACAAGAAAGCAGAGGCTGTAATTATCAAAGCGCACGTATGCCATACGACGTTTTATAACATATTTGTAAGGAAAAAAAAAATTTCCGAAAATGACTGCGTTTTTTTGTTGTTTTTCTAGTGCATGAATCTTTGGTAAGCCAACATATATTTTTCTTTGTCCAACAGCATAGAGCGTAGATGGGCTCATCAAAATAATACCACCAACCCCTCTCTTCCCTTGGGTGTCGTAAAAGGCGACTAACGGACTAAAGACTGCACATACATCCAACAGCATAGAGCGTCGATGGGCTCATCAAAATAATACTACCAACCCCTGTCTTTCCTTGGGTGTCGTAAAAGGCGAGCGGCGATGGGCTCATCAAAATAATACTTACAACCCCTCTCTTCCCTTGGGTGTCGTAAAAGGCGACTAACGGACTAAAGATTGCAAATACATCCAACAGCATAGAGCGGCGATGGACTCATCAAAATAATACTACCAACCCCTTTCTTCCCTTGGTTGTCGTAAAAGGCGACTAACGGACTAAAGACTGCATATACATCCAACAGCATAGAGCGGCGATGGGCTCATCAAAATAATACTACAAACCCCTCTCTTCCCTTCGGTGTCGTAAAAGGCGACTAACGGACTAAAGACTGCACATACATCCAACAGCATAGAGCGGCGATGGGCTCATCAAAATAATACTACCAACCCCTTTCTTCCCGTGGGTGTCGTAAAAGCTACTAACGGGCTAAAGGCCTATGTTGTCCATAGATTCAAATGATTACTAATTTTTAAATTACATTACCGCACTAGTGCGAAACTTATTACATTACGATACTGAAATCGGTGTAATAAGAGCTTCTTTACGAGCAAATGTGTTATAAAGACACTTACACGTGACTATTACTTTTGCCACCTTGTTTTTGTTCAGTTACTTTTGATGCTGACTGTAAGTACTTGTGTCTAATCATCGTCACTCGTGAGCAGCGGCCTGCCGTCTGCCCGCGCTTACCGTGGTGGACGTTCAGTTTAAGATTAGACGATCTCTAAGAGCAGACATGCTACTTTTAGCAGCGGCTATCGGGGATATAGACGCTTTTTAGAAGCTGAATGCAGCGACTGAATCGCTAAAGCGCGCGATTCCGATACTGCAAACGAACGCAGAGAGTCGCCAAAACGCGATGTCAGTCACAAAATCACCGATCGCCGATGCTAAAAGTATCATGTGTGCGGTGGCTCTAAGTGGGGGGCTTCGTCTAGTACTTGTGTGGTTAGTCGTGTACTATAATCGGTGCCAGATAAACGTGCATAAAAGGTCATCGCTACCCCTGTACTACTGCACGCCTTAACAGCATCGCATCGAACCGAAATATAAGCCGAAGCGATAGAATTCTGTGTAAACAAACGTATCTTGGTACAAGACGTCCTTGATCCGGAGACTTGGCATATATCACAAACATTTTTTTAAATCTATACAAGTGCTTAGGTACCTTTTGACTTTTAATACGTACATAATAAATAAGTACCTACCTATTATAGTAATAATTAACTAGCCTAATAAATGTAATTAATAGAATTTATTGTATACAATTATAATATTGCAGTAGCAATTGATATTATAGAAAACAACTTGACCTAACTTTGGCAAATTATACATTGTTTTATTACAATTTATTCAGGGATTCACACCTAGACTCGAGGCGTAAATGACCTTAATGCGCATTTATTTGGCACCGACTATACTCGTGTATCTAATCGTAGTCTTGCGTGAGCAGCGCCGTGCCGCGGGCGCGGTGCTTACCGTGGTTGCGCGCGTGGCGCAGCGCGGCGGCGGCCAGCGCCACCAGCGCGGCGCCCGCGCAGCCCGCCGCGCCGCCCAGCCCCCACCACCACCACGCGCCCGCCGCCGGCATGCGGCCCGAGCGGGTTATCTCTGCAACCACAACCATACTCAGCTTTAGGCACCTGTGTTACTGTCCACGATGCGACTACCTAACCAATATCTGATAAAGGTAATGAACGCTACAACTTGGACGTCTTTAAGGGCAGAGTAAACATGCATTTACTGACTGCGCGTGCTCCATCTTCGTCCTCATTATCACTTTCCAACAGGTGAAATAGAGGACCAACGCGAAATCAGTCTACAATAAAAAAATATTACTTTATATTTTATTATTATTTATTTGGATCTTGTCGCGTAACGGTGAAAGAATACTACCACCCCCTCTCTTCCCTTGAGTCTGCGGGCACGAGACTAGCGACGGCCGAGCGACGGGCGACGCGACGGCAATGCATCAACAACATGGACACCTATGGTGACGCGCACGAAACGAGCGATGGCGGGGCGATGCGATCGAGCGATGCACGGCCGACACGGGAGCGACGGCGGCGGCGCGGAAGCGACGAGAACAAATGAACAAACTAGTTTGATTAGGTCGCTCGCGATTACAGTAGTGTTGTGTTGAAAAATATTATAGTACCTACTTACCTACCTAATGGATATTAAAAATAATAATGAAGAAGAAGAAGATATTAAAAATATAATAAACTAAACAATAATGTTACGAATTAGGATTAATTTTTTTTTTGTTCTGGCTTATTTATACGATTTCCAAAAATAACACGTTTTAGATTGCTTCTTATTTTCTCTAAAATGTAGTCAAATGTGTGTAAACTCATTCTTGTATAGTTGGAAAATTTTGTTGGATGGCACCTTAGCTCGTAATAAAGGGTAGAAAATTCGCCCAAATTACTTCTGCCTTTATTTATTGGATGAACACCATCTCTAGGTAATAATAACTCCGTTCTCATTAGTAGACTTGTCTCCAATAATTATTCTCTTCGACGTAAACTTGTGTTACGATGACGTGACATTTTGCTCACAACACTACCTCTAGAGCGACATGGAGCGATAAGTTTCGTGCCCACGCGAGATGTCGCGCCTCGTCGCCCCGCTCCGCCGTCGCGTCGCGTCGCCATCGCTCGACCGTCGCCAATCTCGTGCCCGCAGACTTGTGTCATAAAAGGCGACTAACGGACTAAATACTGCACATACATCCAACAGCATAGAACGGCGATGGGTTCACCACTTGTCACTCTGAGCACATGTGAAGTCGCTGTTTGGTAAAATGTGGACTATGGTCTTCTTCTGCTTCAGCGTATCATCGTCCACTGCTGGACGTACGCCTCTCCAGTCCTCCTCCAACCAGCCCGGTCGCCATTGAATTCAAAAATTCAAAAAATTTTAAATTTAACATTATTTATTCAATTTAGGCTACATTAATTGAGCACTTATGAATGTCGCTATGCCATCGGTTCCTAAATCCTAACTATGGGGCGGAAGCCTTGTACTGAGAAGAACCGGCAAGAAACTTAGCAAAAGCATTTCTTTTCTGCCTTTTTTACAGCGTCAATACAAATTGGAAAATACCCTCCCTGGATCTGGTCCAGATCGGCCCTGCGACCTTGATGTCGTCGCACCAACGAGCAGGAGATCTGCCGATGCTCCGCTTCCCCGTTCTTGGTCTCCAGAATAGAACGCAGTTGCTCTATCTTTCGTCATCACGCCGACCTTTTTATGTCATTCCTCACTGTGTCGCGTTTGTTAATCCCAGCATACTGCGTTCCATCTTTCTCTGGGCGACTTTGAGTCTCCGAACTTGCGTGGCAGTGAGAGTCCACGTTTCACATGCGTATGTCATGGTCAGGAGTCCACATTGGTCGAATACCTTGGTCTCTAGCGACTGTAGAATCTCAGACCGGAACAGTCTTTAGCTTTCCTAAGGCTGCCCATCCAAGCTGAATTCTTTGGCTTATTTCTTTGGCTAATGAGTCCTTTCCTAGCCTTATGAGTTGCTCATGGGAAACATACTCGAATACTTGTTCTATCCCTTGACCGCCTGTGATCGGGGCATTTGTCAGATCAGCTGTAGCCATAACCTTAGTCTTTCCCATGTTCGTCTTCAGTCCGACTCGTAAGGAAGCGATATAAAGGTCTTCCAAAATGCCTTGCAGGTGGTGTTCGGATTCTGCGATTATTACAATATCGTCGGCAAAACGGAGATGGTTAAGATACATGCCGTTTAAATACCTTATACCTTTCCCATACTAATCTAAGGTCTTAAATAAATCTTCAAGTGCGTTTGTAAAAAGTTTAGCCTTGCCGGACTCCTCTATAGATGGAGATAGAGTCAGTATTTTCGTCGTAGCTGTATATTCATGGTTACAGACTTATACAGGTTTTGTAAGATCTGAATGTATAGATAGTCAAGCTGACATCTCTTGAGGTAGTGAGGACTGCTTTTGCGGTCCTCATTGCCTAGTCTATGACTAGGGTGTGTGTGTGTCCATGGGCGGCGGTGATTACTCTCCATCAGGTGACCTGCCTGCTCGGTTGCATCTTTTATATATAAAAAACCCTTCAGAGATAATAAACGTGATTATATGTACGTATGTACCTATTTGGAAGACCAACAGCTAATGTACGGGCGATTCCCTGTTAACTCGTAACCAGCACGCGCCCGCCGCCAGCATGGTCACTAAACGGGTTATCTTTGCAACGATAATCTGATTAAGCACTTATCTCATAGAAGATGAAGCCACTACCTACGCGAATATCGGCAGAAATTAGTAATCCATCTATCTGTTGTTCTGCCTTGCCTTGTTTTGCTTGATTTTGTATACCACGTCACAAGTTAACAGTTCAACAGAAAATTACTGTTAAGAGGATCCTGCATCAAATTGAGAAAATTTACGTATTTTTAAGTTACTTGTACCACGCGCTGAATTAGTTAAATACATTAAAAAAAACTTACGTAAGTTAACTTGATCATTGCACAAGGTCATGGCCTTGTTGAAATTTGAAACAAATTCTTTAAACAATAACAAACAATACATATTTCTAATGACTCCTAAAAACATTTTTCTTCGACAACTTTCTTAATTTTACGCATGAAACAATAATTGTTACATGACAATATTTGTATTGATATTTCGCAGGTCGCCCCCATCTTACAAAAGTAAATTTTAATTTCTAACACAAGCGCGTGATGGTTTTGTACATTTCGCAGAATAAAAACATTGCTCTTATCAAATTACTAGGTCTAAAACTTCAAAGCAGAATAGTTCTAATTTTAAATATCAATATGATTGATTTTGCTTTGAAGTTCATTAAGAGATTTATGTCAGTTTTTGCGATCGCGCTGCACCCTCTTAAACTGAAATCTGCTTGGTGACCTGTGGGTACAGTTGTACATGGTTTATTTTTGAAAAACCATTACAGGCTTCATAGTTCTTAAAAATTTTGGACTTTTTAATAATGTTGGTTTATAAAGACCTGTATCCCAATTGTGAAGGGGGAAACAAATGTTTTACATATACATCCATGATCACGACTATAATCCCCGAAGGGTTAGTCAGAGACTAGGCAATGAGGACAGCAAAAGCAGTCCTCTACCATAGTCCACTTTTCACTAAATAGATACTGCTGATTTGCTCAGCGTGACAAGTGGTAAGCCCATCGCCGCTCTATGCTGTTGGATGTACGTGCAGTCTTTAGTCCGTTACTCGCTGTTACGACACCCAAGGGAAGAGAGGGGGTGGTATTATTCTTTCACCGCTATGCGACACGGTTATTCTTATGCAAACAAGCTAGTCATACTTTTATGACCGATTAAATTAATAATTTGAAATTTGTTACTGTCACATACCTTATTATAACAGCTAAATAAAATAAACGGGGATCTCATTAAAGCTTGCAAAACTGTCAAATTAAATTAATCAATATGGTATTTGTTTATAATGTTTTTTTTATTTATAATGTTAAAATGAAATACTAGTATTGTTTTCTGAGGTTTAAGCGAGCACTACACATTGAAATGAAACACTTTTTTACGGATTAACTCGCGTTTAATTTACTATTTACATAGTTTTTTATATTATCCTGACGTTTCGAACCCTCGACCACGGACGGAAGTCTCCCTGTGACTACGGACCCTGTAAAGGGTTTGAAACGTCAGGATAATATGAAAAACTATGTAAATAGTAAATTAAACGCGAGTTAATCCGTAAAAAAGTGTTTCATTTCAATGAAATAGTAGTACAGAACCAATTGCGTATAATTGTGTACTTACATAATTTTATTTAAGTGTAACATTTCAAACCCTTGCAAGAAAGATCTGAGTGTACATGGGCAATAGTGTCTCATAAAGGTACGTATTATGGTAGTGTGCGTAAATATTAGAATTTTAGTAAACAGTATATTTTCTACCTACAAATGAATGCTGATAACGTCTTGCACACTTTGAATGCAACATGATTACTTAAACTGTGAAATTACCATAAAATACTGATTTGCCGCGTTCTATTGATAAATTGTATAAAATTTTCCAGTGTTGTAGTTGAAATTTGTATATGAATTAACTCAGTTCTATTGACAAAAACTAAACTTTATCATAAATACATACATACTAGGGATGAGCCGAAATTCGTTTCACATTCGGTTCAACCGAATTTCGGCAGCTTAAGCCGAACTTCGGCATTCGGCCGACATTCGGTCCAATGCCTAACTTTCGGCATAAGAAAATATTGAAATAACACTTGAACTTTTCTTACACTCATTGTATTAGCAACAAGAAAATATATCTATTACTTTACCTCATTAATTCACTTAAAATGACGTAGATCATAATGTAAACAATAACGCAATTGTCGCGTAGATAACGTACTTAAATGCAAATGACCGGCCGGCCGGGACGGGAGACGAGGAGATTTGTCGAGGGTTGCGGAGGGTTGCGGCTGGTTTGCGGGCGGGATGCAATACCAAGAATTGAAGGTAGCGCGTAAACTAGTTAGAACGTTTTGTAGTTGTAATAGAGTTTCTCTATTACAACTAAAACGACGTTAAAAGAACCGAACTTCGGCCGAATTTTGAATCTTTTACCGAATGTTCGGCCGAACTTCGTATTCGGTTTAAACCACATTCGGCCCATCTCTAATACATACATTTACGGCTTTTTAATAATATTGGTTAATAAAGACCTGCAGCTATAATAGCCAGCTATCACACAGTGTTCACAGATTTACTCTTACGGCCTGTCCATGACCTTGCCGCTGTGAGCGGATTCTTAGACCATTGCGCGTTATACTACGGAAGTTTCAATCAATAGTCATAGAAAGGATACAAAGGACATAAATTAAATTTGTGACTAGAATAACACCTTTAAAACACAAACATAATTCTGTATGTTATAGTACTTTTTGTTATAAATTTAAGTGGAATAAATGAATATGGAACATAGTATCCGCTCGCAGCGGAAAGGTCGTAGTCGAGCCGTTATAAAGCTTTGGCGTTGCTTGTTACAACATTTACTTTTTTGCTGTGAAATGAATGGGCGCACGAAACTCCACATCTTAGGATAAAATGTTTACTAGAAAAAAACAACCAGTCTCAGGAAAGCTCCAATGGGATTCGAACCATGGAACCTTTGGATTGCCGGTCCACAGTGACGTAATACCGCTGATTTGCAGCGTAAATCAACTACTAGAAAAAAATCAACGAGTCTTCTGGGGTCTCGGTAGCGTAGCGGTTAGAGCAGTGAACCGGCAATTTAAAGGTCATAGCTTCGAATTTCATTCGAGCTTCCCTGATGGTTGTTTTTTTCTAGTAAACATTTTATCCTATATCTATATAGCACTATGAATGCAAAATTTCAATAATAAAGATATCCACATCTTTACTCTTAATAAAGCTGTGGAGTTTCTTGTCACATTCACAAAACCACTTACCGACAGTCGCCGTAGGCTTCGCGGGCACGGTGACGTTCGCCTTCACCGCCACCGGATCCGCCGTGGCGTTCACAAACTTGCGCACTTTGTAGGGGTCTATCTCGGCCACGTACACCGTGCGGCCGTCCGGCGTCACGGCCAGGTCGTGCGGGTTGCGCAGCCCGCCGGCCGGCGCGAACGTGCCGACCAGCCGGCCCGAGTCGAAGTCGATGACGTAACCGCGCACCGGAACCGGAACCGAGCTGTACGGGCCGTTCACCACGTATAGGCGGCCGCCTGTTGGGTAGTACCGGCGGTTGAGATGTAGAAACATTCTATTGGATACTTGACAGTTGTCGGGAAAGTATTTTAAAAATTACGAAGGCTGTTATGCACCACTTACAATACTTTTTTTTCTCGAAAAAGCTTTAAAAAAAACATATTTTTCTTATATTGTTCATTCTTCATTCATTTCAAATTTTGCGCTAAAACGGTTGGTGACGTGACATTTTGCCCTGTGACGTCACACTTCAATAAACAAACAAATTTTATTTGGAAACCTGACGGATAGTTTTTGTTTATTTTGCGAAATGTGACGTCACACGAAGCTCAATCATGGCCGCCCGTGTTTAGGGGCTTGTGATCCACAGATAAAAAATCGCACATTTATATAGTGAGTATAAAATATTTACTATCTTAATGAAAAAAAAACTATTGGATAATTATTGTTAAATTACAAACTACTATATCCGACATATTTCATATTTTTTTGTAAGAACTGTCAAATAGCCAATTAGTAGCCTTATTATACAATGTGATAGGGGTGTTACTTCTAACCTGTTAAGGCTAAATACTACATCTAAATTTATCGACAAAAAAATATGATGGGGGGGGGGGGGGGTCCAACCCCCTCCCCCTATAATTTATGACCATTTTTACTTTATGCGATATCAAAGGTTTCATACGTCGGAGAAACATGAAAAAAATGGCAAACGGTAGCTAATGACACTGGCTAACTAATAAATTACTTTGTTTTGTATGTTTGAGATTATTTTGGTGAGACAAAAATCATTACTTAATTATTTTGTGATTTAAAATCACTTTTTTTTAAGTCCAAATTATTTTTTTTGTCGATGAATTTAGATGTAGTACTTAGCCTTAACAGGTTAGAATTACCACCCCTATCACATTGTAGAACGTATTAATAGGCTGGAGAAATTCGTACATGAATTTCCTATGGTCTGCAGGCGACGCGGGAAGGGTGGTAGAGGTGATATCTGCACACAACTGGCGTTTCTACTACGCGTCCCCGCCGCCCGCGCTCTTCTCTCCCGCCCCCGCAACCTTCCGTACTCCGCCCCGCAGACCATAGGAACTGTTACGTATGAATTTGCCAGCCTATAGTAACATACGGAACATAATTATTTATTCAAGCCATTCTTGGTAGGTAATTCAAAGACTTGGCGGCGGCGGCGGACCGTAGACATGTTGTCGGCGGATGGCGACACTTTTTTTTTTATTTAGCAGAAGGAGGCAAACGAGCAAGCGGGTCACCTGATGGAAAGTAATCACCGCCGCCCATGGCCACCCGCAAAACCAGAGGAATCGCAGGCGCGCTGCCGGCCTTTAAGGAAGGAATAGGCTCGTTTCTTGAAGATCCCTTAGTCATAACGGTCCGGAAATACCGCCGCCGAGAGCTGGTTCCACAACACTGTAGTTCGAGGCAAGAAATTTCTTGAAAAACGCACAGTAGTAGACCGCCATCCATCAAGGTGATGTGGATGGAATGACAGTCGATTGCGTGTAGTGCGGTGAAGGAAATCAGCGGCAGGGATCAAGCCGAACAATTCCTCAGAACACTCCCCACATACGGTACAATATACAGAGAGACGCAACGTCTCTCCGAAGAGCCAGTGGATCGAGCCGTCCTTAAATAACCACGTCGTCGACAATTCGAGCAGCTCTGCGTTGAATGCGGTCAAATGGAAGGAGTTGGCTTGTATTATTTGTGGCCAGTGGCGTGCCTAGGGCTTCAGATTGGGGCAAGCCACGAAACCTGAAGTTCCTAATCTTGCTACCTAGGTACAATGTTGGTACCCATTTGTATCATAGGCCGTGGCATTCCAAACGTTCTTGTCGTTTGTAAAAAACAGCCTATTTATTACCTTCTATTACATCTTGAATGTGATTTTTGTGAGAAATTTAAAAAAAAAAAAATTATTGCGGCCAATTTTGGCGTTCTTTATCTCAGAAACAAAAATACATTAACAGTATTTACTTATTGAATAGTGTAGAATAGCTATTGGCATAGTACGTAGCGGCCTCGCTTTTTGTAAATTTTGCTTAACTTTTTATTGAAACCCAAAATTGCAGAGAAAGATTTTCATAAATTGCGCGAGGGCACTTTTTTGAGCTCCTGGATTGAATACTGTTCTAAACAAATGAAATAAAAAAATGAGAATGTTATCTCGTCGTATTATACGTAGCGGCCACGGATTTTTTAAATATTATTGATTTTATATAGAAAAAAATAGTTATTCAAAACCAAAAAACTTCGAAAATCGCGTTAAGTTAACTGTGAATTTCTCTTATCTACGATAATATTGTTGAGTAAAATTTATACCAGAATAATTTTTACTTCATAAGGAATAAAAATGTTATAATGACCGTCCGTCCGAACTCAGCTTATTCTCGCAGAGTGGAGATTCGTAATATTAAGCATGCATTTATTATCCTATTTTGATAAAAAAATACAACTGGAAAATTACTACAAAATGCGAAAATGGGCATTTTGCGCGGGAATCACAGTCGATACCTATGTAGGCAGGCCTCTACACTTAATTTAATTATTACTTAATTATTTTGAATGGAAGCAACCAACAATCCAAAGAGTTTTTTACATAGACCTATTATAATTAATGCCCTGGATGACTTTTAATAGTCTGCGAAATACATAAATCATGTGTGATGTTCAAAGAATTTATTTACTTAGGTACCTACCTCTGCCTTTCGTATGCCAATCATCAACACGTTTAAGTACACATTTGTTTGCTACACATCACATGCCCAACACATCTAAGTTCGTCACAGAGACCAATAAAGCGACGAAATGAACTCAGAACACATTTTTTTATCACAAATTACGAAAACACTTGTTACAAAACAATCGCTCAAACAAAGTGAAGTGTGACAATAACAAAGAATAAAAAATGGCTGGCTGCAGCCTGTGGCTGCTGCACAGCACAATCGATCGCGTATTAACGCTCGCCTCTGATTGGTTCGCCCGAGCTCGAGCTGTCGTCGGTCGCCTCTGATTGGTTCGCCCGCGTTAAAGTTGCACGTGATTCGGTAGAAAAAAAGCCTGATTTGGAGAAGGCCTTACTTGCGAACTTCATAACGCAAGCTGGCTTTGACGAAGAGTATGAATTTCTCATAGAATCTATACATACTTACGCAGTATTATGTTTATAGAGTAGCAATTTTGTTAAAGTTAGAAGATAGCGGATATACTTTAAATCCGAAGCCCGGTTGCAAGCCAACTTGTGCGAGAGAGATGTAAAGCATCGCACGATTTATAAGCAGCTTTATGCGATTTGTTTGGTGATTCTTAATATGAGAAACTTATAAAATTGATAATTTGAATGCTGATGAAAGAAAATTAACAATGGTAAAAAATATTAAGTGATTTTAATAATTGCGTTTTACTAGTAGTGATATTGAGTTTTTCTTAGGGCAAGCCGGGCTTTTCGGCTTGTATGAAGGTACCGCCACTGTTTGTGGCGTGCCTCAACAGCGGCTTGTCGCCGGTTGCTATCGACGTGTCGAGACGGTTGCCGTCGACGTGTCGACTGCTGTAGCGGACAGGTGACGACAACTGTAGTTACTTTTGCTGTCGTTAACCATGCCCATGGACGTCGCCAGGGGGGAGGGGGGCAGTAGGGGCAGCTGCCCCCCTCTAGAGATCTGTTAAAAATTGCAAGAAAATAATGTTGACCTACTCTGGAACCTTAGGCTGATTTCACAGTCACGCGTTTGACCTGCGCCGGCCACGCGCGCGCGGTTACAATTACACTAGATAGTAGTTGCGTTTCATAGTCACGCACGCAGTTCAAACGCGCAACTACTATGTAGTGTAATAATTGTAAAATGAGCCTTAAGCACGCCTCTATGTACAGTGAAGAGGTCGTGGAGTTTACACATTGGGACTTTGTACCGTTCTTATTACAATCGCCTCCTTCATTTATATCGGCTGGCGTAGCTCTTGTGATGCCGCTTATGTATCAGAAACATACCAATCAGCTATAACGATACTCACCGTGCGCCGGCGAGTAGGCGACGCTGAACAGCCTGGAGCCGAGCAGCTCGTGCGCGTAGGAGTGCGCGTAGCTGCCGTTGGCCGCGAGGAAGCAGGCGACGCGGCCGCGCTCGCGGTCGGCCGCGCACACCTGCCCGCGCGACTCCGCCAGCGCCAGCGCGTGCGGCACCTGCAGCACGAACGGCGAGCGCCCGTGCGCTGGCGGAGCGACACCACAATAGTGTTTTTACAAATACTATTAAATACTTAGAATAATTACGCTATAGAAAGATAGTCTTCATACAAGCGCTCTGTCAAAAATGAAGCAATATGACGCTGCGCGTATGGCTGTGATCTGCTGTCTCTTTCTAATCTATGAATATGAAAGAGACAGTCAATCCTCGCGCTGCGGCAGGCGCTGCTACCGAGACTATAGCAGAGAATCACACTGCGTACGTTTATATTTTGACTTAGTTAACTACAAGATACTATGAAATACTACTGAACGCTTGCCTGTGAAAAGTGATGTTATTACACTTCTTTTGTTTTTCAGATGTGTTGTGACACAATTTAACTGCACAAACCGTCATATTTTTTTTGTTTTCGCGAGACACGTTCGGCGCGCGTTGACATTGAACACTACGGAGCGGTCCGGCGTTTGGAGCCATTTCTGGCTCCGATTAAGGTGCTTCAAAATAGGCGCGCGGACTTGGTTTCTATAGCGTTATTATTCTAAGATTAAATATTAACCCACCAACCCGCATTGGGCCAGCGTGGTGGGTTAGGAGGGTTTACGCATTTCGGTTTTCCATACAAACTTCCAAGTCGAAATTTTTAAAAACCAATAAGCCAATTTTGATGAAACTTTGCATGCTAAATTGAAATACAGGGATCTAAATACACACATCAAAAGTGTCAAGGGATCAACATATATTTTTGCAATAACTTTTCTCCTGATTGATATTAATTAAAATTTTCTTTAAGGATTCATCAAATAAAGTGTTTTCGTTTGTCTACAGTAACGATAAACCAAGTCACCTTTGCATTAATAAAGAAATTTGCCATTTTCCTAATAAAGGGATTTTTGACATTTGAACCACTAACATTAAAGTTCGAAAAAAAGACTGAAATAACAGTTTTCTTTAAAATTTTATTGGGTAACTTAAACAATTAATAATCCGTGTTTCTACCGCGAACACTAACAACACAAGAACATCGGTTTGGCATACTCAAAATGAGTTCATCCAAATCACGCTGTGGAATGGCCGCCCATGTTCGTTGCAACAACAGAAAAAGGTCTTCTTGCGACTGGATACCCTCCATATTCGGCAGAGCTCTTCTCTGTAGCATATCCCATGCATGCTCAATCGGGTTCAAGTCTGGCGACTGAGCAGGCCAGGGCATGACATTGATGTTAGCTGCGGCGAGAGTCTGTCTTACAACTCTTGCGGTGTGCGGTCGTGCATTATCATGCATTAACTGAAATAAGGGACCGATTTGCACTTGTAGAGGAACGATGACGTCTGATACAATCGTCTCAGCATAAATTTGAGCGTTGAGGTTGCCTCTGATCCAAATCAACTCAGTTCTTCCGCCGATCCAAATACCCGCCCATACCATGATGGTTCCACCACTATAAGGATGGACTTCCTGGCAGGATTTTAATCGCTGTTGGCGTCCAGGGGTTCTCCAGTGTCGTATACGTCTTGTATCCGGTCTCATACCAAAACGAGACTCATCAGAAAAGCACACGAAACACCATTGTTCTTCTGCCCAATTTCTGTGTTCAAGAGCCCATTGATATCGAATCCTACGATTGTGCATTGCTATAGGTGGTACCCTTAGCGGTCTTCGGGAATGAAGGTTCACTTCATGCAAGCGGTTTCTGACTGTTTGGTCGCTAATTAAGTTCCCTGAAGAGTGATGAAGCCTCACGGCTAACGTCATGGCGGTTATTGTTGGAGCTCTTCGAGTTGTGATTTGAATGTATCGGTCTTGTCTCCGTGTGGTGCAGCGATACCGTCCTCCATGGCGCTCAGCCACGGTACCAGTGCTTCGGTAACGTGTCCAAAGTCGACTGATAACACTCTGACTTGTATTCAGAGCTAAAGCCACAGTACGTTGCCGGGAACCAGCTTCTATCATTCCCACGGCTCTGAGCATTTCTTCCCTGCTTAAATGCAGGGACCGGAAAACCCCTTTTTTTGATTAAGCCGATTTTTAGGGAAACCCAATCAAAAGGTTACCAAACGATAGGGTTTCCCTATTGATAGGGTCGTCTTTCTTAGCGGAAACTTTTTTGAATAGGGTTTACTGCTTCCAATGCACTTACCAAATCAAATAGGGTATCAGTAACTGTAATTTTAAGCGCTTACGAACTAATAAGGTTACCCTATTGTCTCCTATCTCGTTTTCGCGCACGGGGCGGCGGCGTCTGTAGCCGCGGCAGCGGGCTGCGGCGCGGCGGACTGCAGTGTTTTTACAAGCTTTTATTTGACTCCTCCTGTGTTAGTGTAGGACAAATCTTGCAACTGAATTTAAGACCAGTTCTCCTCACCTGATTGAGCTGAAATTTGGTATACTTATGTAAGTACGATGACAATGCAATGTTATGGTATCATTGAGCTGGTCTGATGATGGAGTCTGGAGGTGGTCATAGGAACTCCTAAACGAAACGGCAAAATCGCATCGAGTTTGGATTTGTTGGATTTGTCTTTTTGAGCACTTTAGTGCTAGATGATGTCTAGGGTCCTGATGATGGAGTCGGGAGGTGGCTATAGGAACTCCTAAACGAAACGGCGGAAACTCATCGAGCTTGGGTTAGTTGGATTTGTCTTTTCGAGCACTTTAGTGCTAGATGATGTCCAGGGTCCTGATAATGGAGTCGAGAGGTGGCCAAAGGAACTCCTAAACGAAACGGCGGAAACTAATCGAGTTTGGGTTCGTTGGGTTTGTCTTTTCGAGCACTTTATTGCTAGATGACTCCTAAATCCAATACTAAAAAGAAAAAATATATTAAAATTAAAAAACCTTTTTAAAAAACAAGCTTTTAAATGCGCTAACAAGAAAATAATGAACTTTTACTATCAACTTATAACGTCTCGTTACACAATTTATATGATATAAAAGGTTGTCGCTAGATTTACTTGTTTAAATAAAAAAGTAAATTAAATAACTTGATGTGTAATTGATTAAAATTTTCAATCTAAGTATAGTTAAATACGAGTACTTACATAATCTCGCGACAACCTTTAATCATATAAATTGTGTAACGATGTTATAAGTTGATAGTAAAGTTTATTTTTTTCTTATAAGCGCATTTAAAAGCTTGTTTTTTTATTATTATTATTACAAGCTTTTATTTAGTTTTACCTGTCCGTTTGTCATCAAATCTTGCAAATTAAATTTGATCTACTTCCCGGCTACCGATTGAGCTGAAATTTTGCATACATGTGTAAATCGCGTGACAATGCAATATTATGTAAACATAGTGCTGATCTGATGATAGACCTGGAAGGTGGCCATAGGAACTTTGCATGAAACGACACAACCTCATTGAGTTTGGGCTCGTTTGAATCGTCTTGACGAGTAATTTGTCTTTCAATGGTAACCAGGCTCTGATGATGGAGCTGGAAGGTGGTCATTGGAACTCAGTAAAGAAACGACGCAACCTCATCGAGTCTCGACTCGTTTGATTTGTCTTGACGAGTACTTGATGATGATGGTGCTAGATGATCAGGGCTTAGAACCGATACCGAAAATACAGGTATTATATCGGTAAGTACCGGTATTTTCCATTTCGGTTCCTGGATACCGATTCTTTCCTGTATCTATCTGCGACGTTGCCATATTGTGCACAAACGCAGCGCCCGCAGTCGCAACGCAACTAAGAGTTCATTAGAATCTCGCGAACGAGAACAGGTGTGACGTATTATTTGGAAAATTTATCCTACTAATATTATAAACACGAAAGTTTGTAAGTATGGATGAATGTTTGTTACTCTTTCTCGTAAAAACTACTGAACGGATTTGGACGAAATTCGGCAAACAAATAGTTTATTACCTGGATTAACACATAGGATATTTTTTATCCCGATATTCCCACGGGAACGGAAACCACGCGAGTGAAACCGCGAGCGGCCGCTTGTATTATATAAAAACGATGGGGCAATAAAAAACAAGTTTAGTAACGTGTTTAACTATCCTACTAATATTATAAACGCAAAAGTTTGTAAGTATGGATGGATGTTTGTTACTCTTTCACGTAAAAACTACTGAACGGATTTGGACGAAATTCGGCAAACAAATAGTTTATTACCTGGATTAACACATAGGATACTTTTTATCCTGATATTCCCACGGGAACGGGAACTACGCGAGTGAAACTGCGAGCGGCCGCTTGTATTATATTAAAACTATGGGGCGACAAAAAACAAGTTTAGTAACGTGTTTAACTATCCTACTAATATTATAAACGCAAAAGTTTGTAAGTATGGGATGGATGTTTGTTACTCTTTCACGTAAAAACTACTGAATAGATTTGGATGAAATTCGGCAAACAGATAGTTTGTAACCTGGATTAACACATAGAATATTTTTTATCCCGATATTCCCACGGGAACGGGAACCACGCGAGTGAAACCGCGAGCGACCGCTTGTATTATACAGGGCGTCCCAAGGATATGCCACATGGAAGGAAAGTACCTTGAATATTGTAGATGGAACATTTTACTGAAAGAAGACATTATTTGAATTTAAAAATAATTTAAACTGCATTGCAGTTATTTAAATAATTACATGGTTGAACCGGAAATCGAACCCTTTACATGAGAAAAATAATCATTCTGTAGCTTTATCATACCGGTCGAAAGGCTTCATGAAAAGGATTATTTTTTGCCTTAGATTAAAACAAATCTAAGATTTTTGCTAAATAACATTGTGTCACAAATAAAAGGAAGACCATGAATTTTAACATTTGATGTGAAATTTTGTTTAAAAAATGAAAAGCTGACATTGCCGTAAGGACATACAACTGACATTATCATAAGTACCTATTACTAATAAATGTACCCACTTGAGAAGTAACCAGTACGAACGTGTCCACGAGCTAGAGGTAGAAGTAGAACTTAGAAGTATTATTATAAATATCCACCCAAACAAGATCAAAAAATCTACAGAAAGCGAAATAATTAAAAGAGTGCGACTTTGTACAGGAACACTGCGACTTTCAACAGGAAGGGACATATTTTGAGCATTTGATAAATTGATTAATTTTGTATTAAAAATGTTAAAATTCATGGTCTTCCTTTTATTTGTTACACTATGTTATTTAGCAAAAAATAATCCTTTTGATGAAGCCTTTCGATCGGTATGATAAAGCTACAAGGTGATTATTTTTCTCATGTAACGGGTTCGATTCCCGGTTCAACCATGTAATTATTTAAATATCTATGAATAAAATTTTTTTTTTTTTAAATTCAAATAATGTCTTCTTTCAGTTAAATGTTCGATCTACAATTTTCAAGGTACTTTCCCTCCATGTGGCATATCCGTGGGACGCCCTGTATAAAAACGATGAGGCGAAAAAAACCATTTAGTAACGTGTTTAACTACTTACAATTAAGTGAAGTTAGCGAAAAAAGTCAAAATGCGGTCCCGGTTTCATAAACGGAATGCATAAAAAATACAATCAAATTTTTTTTTCACAAACTGTTGAAAAACATTGCATTGACAAAAAGAGATAGATAAATTTCCAAAAAAATTATGAAAAAATTGTTTTTTTTAATATGGAGAAATAGTTGATTTTAATATGGAGCCAACACTTAAACTTTTTTAAAAAAGCGAATATCTCGAAACCGGTGCGTCGTAGCTAAAATCGTAACGAAATTTTGGCCACCCAGTAACGTCCCGCAAAAACCTGAGCGGTATCCGATGGATACTTATAAAAAAACAATTTAAACTTAAGGAAAAAAAAATCTAATTTTTGTATGAAGCTAGATTTCTATTGTCTTATAAAAAAATAAACTCAAAATTCAAGACAATCGCTACGCTGCGTTTCTTTCTAACCAATCACAAAATGATTAAAAGGCAACTTTTTATAAAATCGCAAATATCTCGAAAACGGTGCGTCGTAACTGAAATGTAACGAAATTTTGTTCCCCCTGTAGAAGCTCGCAGGAACCTGAGCGGTATCTGATGTACTAATCAAATTTTTTTTGAAGTTTTTAAAGGAAAAAAAAATCAAAAAAAATATTCTAATTTTTGGGTCCGGGTGTAGCAAACGGGGTGCCTAAAAATACACAATTTTTTTTATTCACAGACTGACGAAAAACATTTCTTTCAAAAAGAGATAGAAAAATTCCAAGAAAAAGTTTAAAATAAATGTAAAAAAACACAAAAATTTCAGTTGATTTTTATTTATGGAGCCGACACTTATAAAAAAATAAGGTAACTTTTATAAAACGCGAATATCTCGAAAACCGTGTGTCGTAGTAGCTAAAATCTAACGAAATTTTGGCCCGCCTGTAACACCCCGCAGGGACCTGAGCGGTAACCGATGTATATACAAAAAAAATTAAACTTCTTTTTGGGGAAAGAATAATAATAATATTCTAATTTGTATATGGATCTAGACTTCGGTTGTCTAATTAAAAAAAATAACTTTAAAATTCATCGCGATTGTCTTTAATTTCTAACCACTAACACGTCCAAAGCGCGACAATCGCTAACCTAACACAAACAAATTTAAGGTTTTTATAAAATGGCGAATATCTCGAAAGCGGTGCATTTTTCTAACCTATCACAACCATATAAAAGATTCAACTGATAACCAGGGTTTGATGATGGAGCTGGAAGGTGGCCATAGGAACTCAGTAAATAAGCGACACAACCGCCGTTTTTGATGGGTGGTGAAGGTGAGACTGGTGAGTGGTGGTAGTTATATATAATATTTTTTTTTAAAAGCAAGCTTTTACTATGTTTTTGTTATTAAAAATAACTAAAAATTTGAAAATAATAATTTAAACCTGAACAGAAAAATATCATTATATTAGGTATCAACATTGCAACCTTTAACGATAATTAACCATATTTGTCTACGTCACAATAATCCCATATCGTGAGTCGGTACATAGTAGTACATACCTAATAGACATTTATATTAAACTCTAGCCGTCTCATTAATAAAAATGGCCTACACCTGTCTCAACCCGAACTTACGCTTAAACTAGTTAAATCCAGATAAGGCTAGTACTTATTCCGTCTTATAATAAACGTTGAGTAAGGTTACTCCAAGTCCACCAAACCACCAGTTCACCACTCATCAAAAACGGTCTACCCATTACCTAAGACGAATTGAACTCGACGCGGTTATGTCGCTTAATTACTGAGTTCCTATGCACATGGCCACCTTCCAGCTCCATCATCAGACCCTGGTTGCCATCTAGCACCAAAGTACTCGTCAAGACGAATCAAACGAGCTCATACTCGATGGGGTTGCGTCGTTTCTTTACCGAGTTCCTAGGACCACCTTTCAGTTCCATCATCAGATCATGCCCTGGTAACCATCTAAAAACAAAGTACCTACTCGTCAAGACGAATGAAACAAGCCGAAACTCGATGGGGTTGCGTCGTTTCATTACAGAGTTCCTATGACCACCTTCCAGTTCCATCATTAGACCCTGGTTACCATTGAAAGACTAAACTACTACAACTACTCCTCAATACGATTCAAACGAGCCCATACTCGATGAGGTTGTGTTGTTTCATTGCTAAGTTCCTATATCCTGGCCACCTTCCAACTCCATCATCAGATCAGCACCCTGTCATCATAATATTGCATTGTCACGCGATTTACACATGTATGCAAAAATTCAGCTCAATCAGTAACCGGGAAGTGGATCAAAATTGAGTTGCAAAATTCCACCCGAACAAAAGACATGGATACCTACATACATTGCAAGTTAAATAAAAGCTTGTAAAAAACTAACAAGCTGCATGCACCGCGCGCGATTGCACGCAGCGATATTTTGCAGCACGCTCGCCGCGGGGAGCCTCTGTTGAAAGCAACACACGTAAACGATATACAACAATACGTCTAATGCGTTGCGCTTAGAAGCTTGAATTGCTTGTGCACGTTAAAACCCTTTTTATAGGGTTAGCCTCAATAGGGTTTTTGGATACGGTTAGTGCTTACCCTAATTAACTGTATCAATTTGGTAACCCTTTCTATGCAGTAAGTCGACGAAATGCTTACCGTATTGATAGGGTTAGTGAAAACAAGTCTATGAATTACCCTATCAAAAACCCCATAAATGGTAAGCGGTTCCGGTCCTTGCTTAAATGACGTCGCCGCTCCATAATAACGTTGGTTTTAATCAGTAGTAGGGAAACAGTAGCACTAATAATGTCTTCAATGCGTTGTATGTTTTTATAGGGAAAATATTGACAGCTGATTTTCATCTTTTACTAGAAATTGATTGAAAGTTCCTGTTTCAAATTATGAAATGCACCAAAAAGGATCCATATAAATTTATAAAATCATAAATTTATTACAAAGCCACATCTCAATCTCAAGAAATCCGCATAAAAATGCTTGATCCCTAGACACTTTTGATGTGTGTAGTTTGTTGAAAACATTTTTAAGAAACGCTTTTTTTAGCTGAGTTATTGCGATTTAAAGTCCTCTTAGTTAAGAAAGTTAAAAATCGCAATAACTCAGTTAAATAAACATCCCTATGTTTTTCTTCGGCATGCAAAGTTTCATCAAAATAGGCTTATTGGTTTTTAAAAATTTCGACTTGGAAGTTTGTGTGGGAAACCGAAATGCGTAAACCCTCTTAAGGCCTAATATCCCCCATGCTATTGTCCACGTGGGAGGCCTGTGCCCAGCAGTGGGACGTTTATAGGCTGATGATGATACAAATACTGGCGGTCCGCCCGCACCTTCGTTCACGCTAGCTAAGAAAAACCGTCATACTTCAGCCGTCTTCAGTTTTTTATCGCTCTTTCTTTTAGTGAAACCGCATAAAAACTCCATTGCGTGGTTTAAAAGAATAAAAAGGAGCCACAGACACATGAAATCGGCGACTTACTTTATAATATGTAATGACGATAATGATAATAAAGTTGCACTTAATTCGGGGAAGACAGACGAGTTATATACAACCAGGTAGGCTACTCTTGAAACAGAATTGCATTAATCAATTTCCAATCACAAATCTAAAAAACGTCAAATGGCACTTTTCTAAGCGACAATAGCGCCACATTGGAATTAAATTGCATGAAAATTGATTGAACAAATTATTATCGAGATGGCGTTCCGGAATTATCTTTACTTAGCCCAATATCGATACATATTAATCGCATTGGAATTGTATTAAGATTGAGTTTGCGTTCGAGAGTAACCCCCCAGTAATTGTTAACATTTAGTAAAGTATGCTGTGATCTGTTGTGATTGTGCCAATACTTAGCTCTAGATATAAAATATCTACTACCTAATCCAGGGGTCAGAATAGGTAGAGTTTTAAGTACCAAATGACGTCATTTAAACGGTGAAATCATATTATGGACATGCCTACAAACAATTTCAATTACAAATAATTTAATGTTTTGTCCACATATATACCAATGTAGGTATGTAATGTACTTAAAAATCTAGCGCAATACCAGGAAAATGTTAACACGCAATTTAAAAACCAACAAACCGGTATTTTTAAAAGGCATTTAAGTACATGTTATTATTATACTACCTATTCCAACCCCTGCTAATAACTCTATAATTATGTCATGTTACTGATTCTTTTATCTTTTATTTCCCTTAGATTGAAGAATGCTCACCTGTTCCCCACTGCAGTATTGGCTTCCCCGTCGGGGAAAACTTCATGATCCTGTGATTGCAATAGCCGTCCGCAACGAAGAAATCCCCGCTCGACAACACGGCCACCGCGGTCGGCTTGCAGAAATGCTCGTCGTCATAGTTGGGGATGAACCTTGAATAGTTATGTAAATTACACTATTGTTACCCATTGTGTAATGTTAAGTGACTGCATGATAATGGGCAAACATAAAATAGATAGTAGGTATTTTTTTAATTAATGAATATACTATTGAAATGAGATTGCTTTGCTTTTGACATTATAATAACAAACTAAAACAGCAACAGGAAAATTGTTATGTTTAATGCAAATCCGGAGACTTACAGTATAATGTCAACAGCAACACCTATCACAATACATTTAAAGTAGAAGTACATTGCTTTGCTAGTTAGCTTATAAAAAACTAATTTTAAAATAATCAAACTAGCAAAGCAATGTACAAGTATTAGAAAGGTTTTGCGATAGGAGTTGAAGTTAGTCAATTAGCCCAGTGACTTTAATACTTGAGGCGTATCTAACTAAAGCTTGGTTACCTGAAGGTGGCTTATCTACAAATCATGTTTTATTTATAATGTGGCCCAAATAAATTTTCCATGGAGTTAAACAAACATGGAATAGGACAGCTTAGCAAAAACTATATAAACTAATTAGTGAAGTGAAAGGACAATGCCCATTTTGGACCTGCTTTGTTTTGAGAAGGTATAAATATAAAGCGTATTGGCAAAAATATCTCAAAATTCACTGATTTTGACCATGTTATTATAGTTTCCCTTTAAAGTCAGGAAAAAATACAATATTTTCATAAGGTAGTAACCAATTCTAGGTTTTTGAACGCACTCTGCCACTCAAAAAGTTATGTTCCACCCCTTAACTGTTAACGTTAATTTAATATATAAATTAATTTGATGTTTAAAACTATGTTCTAGTTCTCCTTTTTAATAATTTCTATAATGAAATCAAATACGCTTAACATTTTATGAATAATTATTAACACAATAATTCATCATTATAATTGATTGAATGGCTATACTTATCAAGGATAAAATAAAACGTATTTCTGACTTGTCAGTTGTCACTGTTGTCTGAGGATTAGTTATTTTTAGTTTAATGGAACTCTTAAATAGTCTTGAATAAATGCTTCTTCAATAATAAATTTGTGTTGTGGATGATTATTTAAAACAAAAATGGTACAAAACATGTTTAGCTATGATGTATGTTGCCAAAAAAGCAATGTCCAACCACAAACTTAAAATTGTTATTTTTAAACTTTCTCTCACATAACTGTGGTTTTTTATAAAAAATCTGAATTTAGAACAATAAACAGTAATGTAATAGATTACATTTTGCTACCAAGATAAATTTTTACAAGCTAACTCATTGTCAAGTTTCAAATGTATGAGCCGTGGGCAATGTCTTTTAGAGAATTCATTGCGCTCTGAACTGACCGACTCTTTTGAGGCGGAACTGACCAGGAGGAATTTTGATTTGCTAAAAAATAAATAATAGCATAAACATAAAATTTATGAAGTAATTATTATTCTTCCTTATTCTTTTTAATCTTTCTTTCTCAATTCTTTAACAACATGCAACTGCTGTGTTTCAGCACCCTAACAATATAACATTAAGAATTACGCATTAATAGTTGATTTCACTAATTTGGTACTTCGCGCAATGCACTATGTACCCATGATTCTTAAAACCGTATTATTGAATGAACAAATTTAATATGCTGCAGCTTATTGAATTATTGAGCTGTATGATTAAAATAATTACTGTACAGTAGATTTCTACTTGATCCCGCACTAATTGCATAGACTAGAAGATAAATTAATGTTGACAGCAGATTTTAGAATAGAAATGTAATAATTTATTAAAATTTGATAAATTAATAATTGTGATTTAATAACAAAATAAGTGGTAAATATGCTTACAAAAGTGAAGTAAAGTTTGAGCGGCAGTGTGTGGATGTCTAACTATTATTCAGTTTTGACAGATTGCTGTAAACTGACCAAATATTGATGATTCTTTGCGATTATCGGTTTGTTTATCTCAAGGGAAAATTCATTTGGGACTGACTATAGAAAAATAGCTAGTACATACTTTTCACCCAACAGCAGTGCTGGTTTCTCCTTTTGGTCTGGGGTAAATTTGAACACTTGATGCAGAGCAACGTCTGTCACCCACACATTCCCATTTCCATCAACAGTGATACCATGCGGCATGTAGAAACTACAAACAAGCAATTTAATTATTATGACTCAATGGAAAAATCACTTTTATAATATTAAAACTACATCAAAACATTGAAACACAATCACACTCAAATTTGTGTAAACCACTGTTTTTTGTAGAGAATAGGCCTCTACCTTCTTCCCTCTTTCCATTTCTCTTTATCTTGCCTTGATCTATTTTGAGCTAAGCTGGGAGTCACGCACATTGATTTATCTCCTCTCTCTTTCTATTTTCTCATACATAATGCGGTGACTTGAAACCCACTTCATTTCTCTAGCTTTTAAAAGCTACAAATTTAATAAGTAAAAAAACTACAAATTAATAATTTAGATACTTAAATTTACTTACAGATTTCTTCCCCACATGTCCACAACTTCTCCCGTTTCATTAAAGACAAGAATAGTAGGCTGTGATATTGGAGGATCACCTATAGCTTGGTATATGTTCCTTTCAGTGAAGGTTGAGGCATCCCATACATTGGTGGCACGGTGGAACACCAGGACATGTCCAGCTCCATCCAAGGCTACACCGGAGACTTGACCTAGTTGGACAGGTTCCGGCCAATCTTTTACCCATTGTAGTGCTTAAAAGATAATTTTATTGTAGAGCCATTTAACATGTAATTTAGACTATTTATTGCATTCATCTAGTGTCTAATAAACTCACAATGATCAAGCTTCCCCAGGGCTGTGTTGATTTTGGACTCCAATGCAACATCATTGTAAAAATTATTTTCATAATACCCTCCTTCAGGTAACTGAGCCTAAATGGAGATGATAATAAAAAAATATTAACATTACATTGTCACTTACTTTATCTAAATCTAAAAGTAAATAAATAAAATAAAAATTACTTACTCTGCGAGCGTAAGTAGGAATAATATTGTAAAATACTGTCCATATTTTTATTGCGTTTATCAAGTAGCGCGGGTATTTCATTGTGGAAGGCAATTAGTTCACCGCTCAATCCGCTTATGTACACCGGTGTACAGGAAGCGATAACATTCAAACATTTAATAAATCAACAAGTATTATTTTCCCCGCTTATCAATTTTTTATCACAAGCACATCACAAGTCACAAGCATGACGTAGACTTGAAGACGTTTATTTCATTTTTTTTAAATATTTGTTCCGTGAAGGAATAGGCTAAGATCAGAGACCATACTGCCTAGTCATTAGTATTTTTATTTCTTTTTTTCCCCCTTGATGATAATGAGTGGTGACTAAGATGATGAATGATAAATGATGTTCCCGATACCCCTTGAGCCCTCAGTAAAGATGTGGGACTTTACTGAGGTCTCACACGGACTTCTTGAGTGAATTTGAAAAGTGATGTTGCACTATTTTGTTACATTTTGCCAACACTCATGCACGTTCTCAAACACTCAACGGATAATAATCCACTATTATTTCACATTAATGTTTGAAAAAACATGAATTTTAGAAAATAACACAAAACTGCAGACATGACGCTTTACTTTCCCGCCAAGAAGTCCGTTTATTTCAGTGTTGCCACCTCAGATTTTTTCTTTACCCCAACGCTCGGCGAAATTACCCCAAATTAGGCACTTTTATTTTTTTTACCCTAAAAATTTTAAAAATAAAAACAAATAAATTTTCGTTTTAATGCAATGTAATAATAACACCAAAAATAGGTACGTTCGGAAACACTTTTTAATCAATCACCAATTATCTTGCAAGGTGTTTTAAACATTCTCTAAATTATTTTACCCTGAAAAATACCCTATATAATTTTCTACCCTAAAAAATACCCCGAAGACGTAAAAATGCCCTAAATTTGGGGTAAAATACCCTAAGGTGGGGACACTGGCTTATTTCTCAAGTGAAATGAGATTTTTTTTTGATAATTTGTTTCTTGACCATGGATACTAGTCCTTCAGTCAAAATAATAGAGTTCATTTAAAAGCTTTTATGATGATAATTAGTGATGAATGATATTCCCCCAAATTCCTTGAGTTCCAGTAAAGATGTGGGACTTTACTGAAATCTCACACGGACTTCTTGAGAGAATTTGAAAAGTGATGTTGCACTGTTTTGTTTTATTTGCCAACACTCATGCACGTTCATGAACACTTAACGGTTAATAATCCACCATTATTTCACATTAATATTCGACAAAACACAAATTTTAGAAATTACTAAAGGTCGCCCAATCGCCTGGGCTGTCAGAAAATCGCCCATTGGGCGATTTTCTGACAGCCCAAATTAAAAAGTAAAAATTAGTTCAAAAACACTCGATAGATGTCGTTTTATGAAAGCCGTACCTACCTAAGGGCTGTAATAAATTCTACACTTTTACTTGTCTACCAAAAGAATAAAAAAATAGTAAGTACTTACCTATTTATATTCAGGACATCCAGAACCTATTTCTATTTTGGAATAGAATAAATATTACGCAGCCATACACGTGCTCTTCATGAACTCGCCTTTTACCATGCGCCATACTAATCTATGCTAAGCGCCATCTATGAAGTCATTTACGAACCAATTTCTTTTTTTTTTGATCTCGGAAAATCGCCCATTGCTCTACGGACCAATTGATATCCATAGAGCCACCTCACTTGCGGAACTACGAACTAGGTGTAGTGAGCAACAACCTTAACAAAGAACGTTGCCGTGTTTATGGCGCTTGGTCAGAAAAAAAATTATATCGGAATGTCACTGTCTACAAATGTAAACAAACATTATTAGGCTGGCCTCACACAGCCGGAATGTCTTTCTGAATTCAGAATCTGAATTTAAGATTCTGATTCCGGCACCTTGACTCACACATTCTTAAAAATTCAGATTGATCAGTAGTCTTGTGACTCCCGGCATATGCAAACGTCTCCGAGACGTTAACCGCTTGCTGTTTTAACCAGGGTTGCTATTTTTTGACGTGACAACGTCTTAAATTAGGTTGCGGCTGGGAGTCACTTATGAAAAAGTGTAACGCTCGGTAACGTTACGATGAGTCACCGAACGAGAGAGAGGCCCGCCGAATGCCTTGCGTCTCTCTCCCACTCAACTATGTTTTAAATATAATTCTTTGTTTAAATAAATGTTTTAAATTGTTACTATTATTTCATCCTTCTTCCTACTATACGAATGAATATTCACATTAAAATTATTTTACCACTCAAAGTCGTTGTCACGTAAAACTTTCGCCCGTATACCAACTTTACAGGCAACCAATTTTTTTTCGCTGTTACTGCCAATTGACGTCCTCCGTGGTCAAGTGGTTAGCGCGCCGGGTCTGGCATCGCGCCATCTCTGAGGTCCCGGGTTCAATTCCCGGTCGGCGAGTCAATTTAGAGAAAACTGTTTTTCTTAATTGATTTCGGGTTTGGGTGTTTTTCTATGTTTATGTATATTTATCCATTATCTAGTTTAACCATATTGACGAGTTTCAATAGAAGCTTATATTGCTATCAAAGGAGAACCGGCACTTTCCAAAGAAAAAATGCTTAATTTGTATACAAAAGAATTTGGTCCTAAAGTAAAGCTAATATTATTGGCTACCTAAACCAAGTTTTGTCTTATTTTTATCGAATCGCGGATAAGAGATATTTAATTATTAATATTTTTTATATAGAAACACTAATTCTTCAAAAAACAGACATGGTACTTTAAAAATATCTAACGTGGCTGCATAAACCATAGTTCTTTTGCTTTTAAAAACGGGAAATGTCAACAATGCCGTCACGTCATGTTAGATTTGACAGCTAGCGGCTGTCATTTGTCAACAACTGTCTTTTGTTGACAGATATTGCCAGATAGATAATGAATAACAGATTAAAAAATTAAAAAAGTATACAACTTAAGCATAAAATGCCGGGTCTCCTTTTATAAGAATAAAATATATAAATAAAAATTTATGTTAAATCCTGCTAAAGCTGCTAAGCGTTGTTTATAAAAATGCACCAAAACTGCTATATTTACCTTTATTATTTTTAAGAATTGAAGTACATCGAAAATTAAACACTATTAGAGCAAGGCTGGTATCAATAATATAACATACAAACTAAATATCTAAAATTTACTTTTAAAAATGCTAAAAAAGCAGGATCCTACTAAAAATGGCAACACTGAAATAATTCAGAATCTGAATTCCAACATGTGTGTGCCGCTCCATATAAAATGTATGGGAATACGCGCGTTCTGAATTCAGAATCTTAAATATTCAGACACGGAATTCCGGACGCTCGTCAGCTCATTCTTCCAGATCGATCTGAGAAATTCAGATTCTGTAAAAATCAGCATGTGTGTGGAGCATACTGATATTGTACGGCATGCTATGGACGTACTTGGTAACGCTAGTCATGGGAACTAGCGTTACCAGGAATTTTGCAATTTTGCAAACTCGCATTACGACCACGGTGAGTGTAATTACTCAAAACACGTATTACGTAGGCCCATCAAAAGATCTGAGATAATTGTGTGGTTACTAATTCAGTATAATTTCACAGAAAAAAATAATGAAATTGGCGAGAATTGACAGTTCGCCAAAACGGAATTTTGCAGCGTAAGCGTTTTTAAAAATGTCGAAATACTCTTCTACTCACCGTATTTCCTAAATAAGTGCACATCAAAACAAATGCATACTAATTATCGTTAAGACAAAACTATAGACATGACGCTTCACTTTCCCGCCAAGAAGTCCAGTGAAGTGAGTGTCGATGTCGAGTGAACTGAACTAGAATTAGTGAAGTAAAGCACAGACTATTTACGGATACCACTGGGAGTGGGACCATGAACATATATTATATCTGGACTGTGCACTATGAACGCAGAGGCGGGTCTCCTGCGTGCGACACTTTTTTGTGTTTTCTAAAGGCGGCACTTCACTTGGCTTAGCGTGTTCGTGTGGCGATATCGTTGTTATGCCAAATAATCTGGCACTTTACTTGGCGTCAAACAAGCCATCCACATATGGACTGTACGGGCAAACAACTCAAATATTACTCAAATGTTCACAAACAAATTGAATGCAACCGTGATGGAAGTGGCAGTGGCAGCAGCTTATTACATTTACCTGAATGCGGCTTACCAACACCTGTTTTTTTTATTGTGCAGGGTTCTTCTAAGTTAGTTTGAATATCGATCCACGCATCGTTCAGTCGGTTTTTGTTTTTATGAGAGGCATTTTTGGGGTCCCAAATACAAGGATGCATTTGCTATAATTCCAAAAATCGCAATACGGTTTCGTTTGTCCAATCCATTTTACTACTTTTACGTATAAAAAACTAAACACGACTGGACAGGACAGCCGCACGCGCGCTTTTGAACAGAACCAAGTGTGGACGGTCGACGCAAATATTTGCCTTATTTTATTCCTTTGATGTGTTATCAAAAACCGACACATGGACGGAAACGCATATTCGCTATTTGCGTTGTTGGCCATATTCGTGCAAATAAAGCAAATATTATGTTCAAATAGACCGTCTACGCATTGCCGTGTTCGGACAAATAATGCAAATACGCGAACACGATACGCCAAGTGAAGTGCCGGCATAACACCCAACTTCAAACATTTATCAAAGGGCGTGGCCTACGTAGGTATGTACCTACATACTTAATTTGACATATTTTGTTATGCCGGCACTTCACTTAGCGTATCGTGTTCGCGTATTTGCATTATTTGTCCGAACACGGCAATGTGTAGACGGCCTATTTGAATATATTTGCTTTATTTGCACGAATAAGGCAAACAACGCAAATAGCGAATATGCGTTTCCGTCCACTTGTCGGTTTTTGATCACACATCAAAGGAATCAAATACGGCAAATATTTGCGTCGGCCGTCCACACTTGATTCTGTTCAGCAGAAGCGCGCGTGCGGCTCTCCTGAGGGCATAGTCAATTGGCAAACAAATTAAACGCTACGAAATCTTCGCTACGATAAACCGAATGTATGGGATTGACATAAGCAAAAGTTACCTACGACGTAAAATTTACGCTAAAATAGACCTAATTGACAGTTTGACAAGCCAAGAATCGCTAATCTAGCGATCACTCAAACATTGAAGATAAAAATTCACACAAAATGGCGATTGTTTGATCAGCTGATGAAGGAATAGTTGTGTTGTGTTGAAAGTTTTGTTTAAAATGCTCTTTTTAGGGCTATTGTGGACTGCGATAATCAAGTGCTCAGGCGCTAAGGAAGAAATGTTTCCCTACGTTACTTGGAGCAAATTAACGAAATCGAGTTTGTTGTACTTGTGAATAGTTCTCGGAGTTCTCGTTTACGAACTTTCAAATATCTAACTAAGGTCTGCCGGGAATTGCGTGCTGATATAGTTGTTGCGATGTGAGTGACCAAATAAATGTGTGTCATGCAACATTTTCCGCAACGAAGAGCAAGTCGCTGCATAACAATTTGTAGGGGCTCTCAAACCATACAAACATTTGGGCCAAATAAATCCACCTAAGTACCTTTAATCATGACAAGAAAGGTCAAGAATAAGACAACAGTAAGGGACTTTTTGTATAAATATTAAATGTAACCTATCCATAATGTCCATTTATCAATTTATAACGTAGATTGCCTATTTGTTTTACAGGTTCCAATGAAGATTTAATTTGCCAGGTAGCTTAGAGTATTAAACCAAGGCTCTAAGTGTAGTAAGGTGTACCTATTGACTATACCCTATAAATCTTATACAGACAAGCATCTTTCTTAATAGGAAAAGATATCAGTCCTTACGTTCAAACGGTAAGTTTTAATAAATAAATTATTACTTACATAATAAAGGTAAGTATTATGCCTATTATTATATTGGGATTTACCAGGAAATGTCAGTTTTGTTAAAATTGCTAGAATAAAGAGTATTGACATAAAGATAAAACTATTTTATGTGGTTTTGCAGATTTGAGACGACGATTCAAAAATCTTAAATGTTACCTCATAATTTGGAGGATGGACTTCCTCAGAATGGTGAACAAACATGGTTATTTGGTAAAAAACAATATCAAGCAATTTTGTATAATACATAGGTACTTACCTACTAACTTTTTATCTATGACAATTTTCTATAAGTAAGTAAATTGTTCTAATTTCTTAGGAGATTCTGGATACGTTCAAAAAGCATGGTTAATGATAATAACAACAATATTTAATGCTGCATCAGACTCACAAGAAAGGAGGGGTGTGTACCACATGTCATATCCAACAATGAAACTGCATTGAACATGGCTTTGGCATCGTTGAATTTAGTTATTTATATGATTTTTTCTTGTGGAGCTCTAATGTTGACAACGTTTTTATTCTACAAAAAGGAGCAGTCTGTGCCATAAATATATTTATCCATAAAATAGTAATTTGGTTTATTTGATGAGGAAAAATTAAGTATAAAGTTAATTTAGTTCTAAGTTTATTGTGCTTTATTTAAAAAGATTTACTTATGTACAAAAAAACAGTACCTTCGTTGACAACATTTTTATTTTAAGAGAAGGAACAGTGTGCCATAAATATATTTAACCCATAAAATAGTGATTTGGTTTATATGATGGGGAAAAATTAAGTATAAAGTTAATTTAGTTCTAAGTTTATTGTACTTTATTAAAAAGATTTACTTAGGTAGGTACTAAAAAACAGTACCTTCTTATACACACAATTGGCATTTATTTTTATACACATATAGTTTTAATGTCAATAAGAGAAAATGAAGCCTCATATTTAATAAACTTTGACTCTGAGAGAGTTAGGTAAGGAAATAAGAATATATTAAGAAATACAACATTAATGTTATTTTTTACTTGATATTTAATTTTACTTGCAGTAGGTACCGATAGAAAATGTTTAAGTACCTACTTATATCAATTTCTACTAGTCATAACATTAAGCTATTGAAGTTGTACTTGATTCATTATCAACATACAAAGGTAATTATATGTATAAACTTGCATTATTATTATCCTATTATTAAATCTGGTGGGTTCTATTGTGTTTGTTATAATATTGTTTTTTCTTTAAATAGGTGGCTTAACATAAGGTGGCTTGTTATACATATAATACAAATTAAGTTCCATATCTACCATACTCTGTAATAGTTTAGTTATTATCAATTTGGCGATTGTGAAGTAATCGATTGTAATTGTTGCTTGAGTTTGTAATGTTACTATCACATTTTTATTTGTGTGAATCTGTAAATGGTTTGCTGTTTCACATTTTCAGTGTCATACTTTTTATAGAACTGTCGATTCACCTGTGAATATAAAATAAATAAATAAAATTAATTGTTTTTAAATTATTTTTGGTAAATATATACTACCTACTAACTTTTTATGTATGACAATTTTGTATAAGTAAGTGTATTGTTCCAATTTCTTAGGAGATTCTGGATACCTTCAAAAAGCATGGTTAATCATAATAACACCAATATTTAATGCTGCAACAGGCTCACAATAAAGAAGGGATGTGTACCACATGTCGTATCCAACAATGAAACTGCATTAAACATGGCTTAAAGTTGTACTTGATTCATTATCAACATACTAGGGTAATTATATAAAATTAATTGTTTTAAAATTATTTTTGGTAAACATATAAATAATCCTATGTTTTATTTCGAAACATTATCAACCAACTCATAATGAATGGCAGTGAAATAAATAATGTAAAATAAATAAATATTTTAACTTGTCGCGTAGAGACCACGATCATGTCATTGTGTCTGTGAAGGCGTATATTTAATAAATGATTTGACTTTTAATTTCAATTATTTTCGGTACCTACCGCTATAAATAAGTAACAATGAAACAATCCTATATTAAGGCGATGTTGTCTTCATCGTCATCCTATGAACGTCCTGAACGTTCCCACATGAACGACAGCACTAAGGCAGACTGGGCTATAACAGGCTTAAGCCCTGAGCCAATACAACCGCAGTGTGCTTTACGTGCCTTCCGAAGCACGGAGAAGCTCGAGACGCTTTTTATTTGGTTACCCATCCTTTAGCTCGGTAATGTGAAAGTTGCGTAGGTAACTAACTGGCAAGATCACAAACCGGTGCGGCGCGGGCGGGGACTTTTTGCATTAGTTGAACCTCTAGCATTACCTTTCAAGTAACAGTAAGTACATTGCTTCGCTAGTTTGCATATTTTAAAATTAGTTTTAATTTAACTAGCAAAACCATGTACTTGGAATGTTTTTTATTTTATTTTATTTAGGACAATAATCAATTAGAAAAGTAATCTGATAGGTGTTGTAGTTAGACAACTAAACCCGAAAGCATTAGCCGCTACGCCATAGAGTTACTTTAGGCGATGTACTCATACAAGATGCAAACGTTTTAATCACTACCTATTAGGTACTCGCATCTAAGATCAAACTGTTTAAATGTTCGCGCGGTTTGTAACATTTAGTGTTATCACTTATTTCATTACAGACGAACGTCAAGTTGTTAATATTTGAGAAATTCTTGGCAGCAAGCGTTTACTTGTGGTCTTCAGTCTTAATTTATTTATATTATAAGCTGAAAAATGGGTTTGGTCTCATATCAATATCATATTATGGTAGGTAAGTCACTCGTCATCATTATAAGTACTTATTTACAAACGTCCTTGCCTGGCGAACTTCCGGCGAAAAAAGCGATTGATTCATTTTTCAAATTGTCTCAAGGAGTCTACCCGAATTTGTTAGTAAAGTGACATTCAATTCACTAAAACTCAAAAGGATCGGTGTGGTTACTACCTATTTATTAATCTTACATAAGCGTTACATTATCATCAAACAAAAAAATACTAAGACAAGCCTGTATGTTCTATATCCCTTAGCTTATCGATATCGATGTAGCCTAGCGAATTTGATGAGCGATTTTGACGCTGTCACCGGTCGAGCGTTTGCCAGTTGACTAGGCCCTCTGAGGGCCTAGTCAACTGGCAATTAACTTTATACTTAATTTTTCCTCATCAAATAAACCAAATTACTATTTTGTTCCTTTTGTAGAATAAAAACGTTGTCAACATTAGAGCTCCACAAGAAAAAATCATATAAATAACTAAATTCAACGATGCCAAAGCCATGGTCAATGCAGTTTCATTGTTGGATATGACATGTGGTACACACCCCTCCTTTCTTGTGAGTCTGATGCAGCATTAAATATTGTTGTTATTATCATTAACCATGCTTTTTGAAGGTATCCAGAATCTCCTAAGAAATTAGAACAATATACTTACTTATAGAAAATTGTCATAGATAAAAAGTTAGTAGGTACCTATGTAATATACAAAATTGCTTGATATTGTTTTTTACCAAATAACCATGTTTGTTCACCATTCTGAGGAAGTCCATCCTCCAAATTATGAGGTAACATTTAAGATTTTTGAATCGTCGTCTCAAATCTGCAAAACCACATAAAATAGTTTTATCTTTATGTCAATACTCTTTATTCTAGCAATTTTAACAAAACTGACATTTCCTGGTAAATCCCAATATAATAATAGGCATAATACTTACCTTTATTATGTAAGTAATAATTTATTTATTAAAACTTACCGTTTGAACGTAAGGACTGATATCTTTTCCTATTAAGAAAGATGCTTGTCTGTATAAGATTTATAGGGTATAGTCAATAGGTACACCTTACTACACTTAGAGCCTTGGTTTAATACTCTAAACTACCTGGCAAATTAAATCTTCATTGGAACCTGTAAAACAAATAGGCAATCTAAGTTATAAATTGATAAATGGACATTATGGATAGGTTACATTTAATATTTATACAAAAAGTCCCTTACTGTTGTCTTATTCTTGACCTTTCTTGTCATGATTAAAGGTACTTAGGTGGATTTATTTGGCTCAAATGTTTGTATGGTTTGAGAGCCCCTACAAATTGTTATGCAGCGACTTGCTCTTCGTTGCGGAAAATGTTGCATGACACACATTTATTTGGTCACTCACATCGCAACAACTATATCAGCACGCAATTCCCGGCAGACCTTAGTTAGATATTTGAAAGTTCGTAAACGAGAACTCCGAGAACTATTCACAAGTACAACAAACTCGATTTCGTTAATTTGCTCCAAGTAACGTAGGGAAACATTTCTTCCTTAGCGCCTGAGCACTTGATTATCGCAGTCCACAATAGCCCTAAAAAGAGCATTTTAAACAAAACTTTCAACACAACACAACTATTCCTTCATCAGCTGATCAAACAATCGCCATTTTGTGTGAATTTTTATCTTCAATGTTTGAGTGATCGCTAGATTAGCGATTCTTGGCTTGTCAAACTGTCAATTAGGTCTATTTTAGCGTAAATTTTACGTCGTAGGTAACTTTTGCTTATGTCAATCCCATACATTCGGTTTATCGTAGCGAAGATTTCGTAGCGTTTAATTTGTTTGCCAATTGACTAGGCCCTCTGTTCAGACGTGTTCAGTTTTTTATACGTAAACATGGTTAAATGGATTGGACAAACGAAACCATATTGCGATTTTTGGAATTATACCAAATGCATCCTAGTGTTTGAGACCCCAAAAATGCCTCTCATAAAAACAAAAACCGACAACGTTGCATGGATCGATATTCTAAATAACTTAGGAGAACCCTGCACAATAAAAAAAACAGGTGTTAGCAAGCCGCATTCAGGTAAATGCTTAGTAGAGCATTCGTTGGTTGAATGCTCTTAGGGTAAATGTAATAAGCTGCTGCCACTGACACGTCCATCACTGTTGCATTCAATTTGTTTGTGAACAAGCAAATATTGTGAATATTTGCGTTGTTTGCCCGTATAGTCCATGTGTGGATGGCTTGTTTGACGCCAAGTGATGTGCCAGATTATTTGGGCAAACACAACGATATCGCCACACGAACACGATACTCCAAGTGAAGTGCCGGCATTAGATGTTTGATGTTAAGCAGCATCCAGACTCTTGCGAGGCCCCTCCCTGTCCGTGTAGGTAGCTCTCGGCACGAGGCTTGGTAAGTGGAGGCAACAGGGGTGCTAGCCTTAGAACAATAACTAAATTATTGTTCTGAGGTGCTAGCCATCCACACTCTCGATTTATTTAGTTGCCCGCTACGTCTACTACAAGATAACTGTCATTGAAATGTCTGTGTTAGATACTTTATGTGCTTAGATTAAAACAAATTTATTAGCCTTTTTTTCTCAAGTGCCCTCTAAACGTTGCCATTAATGATATTTTTTTTATATAATGATGATATTATAAACTATAGATTATGTTACGTTCATAGTCATTTGCGTTTAAAATCTATTCCGAGCAATCCAAAACTGCACACATTGATAAGTTTCACTGTTATGTAAAACGAAAGATACGAAATAGCACGCAAATAAAAGAGATAGTATAATTTTAATGATTGCACTTCAAATGTTTCTTGTGCATAGTGTAACATATCAGAATAATAACTAAACCATAGAAGGAGTCCAAAAAAGACTCGTATAGTTGTCCTATTTTTTCAAATGGGCCATAAATGTTGAAAGGAAAGAGACCAAATAAGTTGCCAAAAACGTCAAACGTAAAGTGAAAATAAAAAAATGGGTCACGGTGGCCGTCTAAGATACCTAATTCAAAAGCGATCTACACATGTGATTCGATGTCAAATATTCTATGGGTAATATTTGACATAGGTAAGGGGCAACGCGCCCGTTTAATTTAGTTAGGTTATATTTTTGTGTGTGCATGTCACAATTTGTCACTTATTATTGCATTATTTTGTAAAATTTAATAAATGCAGTGCTAGTGCTAGTAAATTCAAGCCCAGCGTACAAAGAATGCTCTGCATTATTGTGAGATGTAAATCACATTCTTCCCGAATGAAAAATAAAGCTCAAACCGTCGGCTTCCATCGGTGAGTAGACAACAAACCAATAATTTGCTAAAACTCTGTACAGAAGTGCAATAATGTCTAGTAAATAAACTTTATTATGCTGTAGTCATATTTTAAACAAGGTTGCAGGCCATTCGATTAAGTAATTTCTAAGTATTCTTGATTTTTACCAATTTGGTACATCATGTTCAATAGTGTTGTGCTGTATATTAATTGTGCTGCATTGTCGATAACATAGGACATACATAGATGATAGTAGGTAATTTACTGTTTTGCACAATTTGGCTTTTTTTTCTTTAATATACTAGCACGGTGCTGAAGTGGTCAGGCACTCGGTCACCATGCGTGAGGTTTGGGGTCTAAAGATGTTATCTTGTTTTCATAGTAAAATGTGTTTTTCTGCAGTTTCCCCACGGATGATGGATGGTGGTCCCACGTGAGCTTACGATCGATTGGTTTTCGCTCACCACGGCAGTTTCGACTTGCCGGCCGGCTTCTCCCGCCACCTGCTCCTCACTTCACGGGCCGCCTCGCACCTACGCGCCTATGCGGGCTTAAATTACACGCTGGTAGTGGTAGGACAGACAAGACTACGTGGAGACGGTTTATATGAAATTATTTTTTTATGACATTTTAATCGTTAATCTCCTATTCGTGACGAAAACGAATCTAAAAGTTGAGCTATAAGCATAAAGTTATTATACCTAGCGGAATAGAGCAACAAAGGGCTGAGGGAGCAGGATGTCACTAGCAACAACACTGTGGGATAAAAAGAGATGCGCGATGCGACGTAACAGAACTGATTTTGGCTCCTGTTTGTCAGCACTCATCAGCACGCTAAAAATTTGTGTTTTGTGAATTTTTCGGATTTTACGTGAAATCGTAGATATTTTCCAATCCCATTCTATTGGAATGTTTAATAAAAGACGGACTATCGCATACTGGTTTATTGTAGGTAGACGCATAAAGATCTACCCTCAAATGTACATACATTACATTTTTCCCCTCTTAATTTTACCTATACGTACAAAGAGCAGAATACACAATGTCACATATAATATCTACCTACAAAAATGCACATACAATAAAAGTTGTTAAACATTATGTAACTTTCAGAAATAGTAGCCTGGTACAGTTGTAAGAAATTATATTAATAAACGATACATATACGATTTCTTTTCAGATTATTATTTAGGCATACGGGGCCTTAACACCATGGCGTGAGGTGGGTAATTCCGGGGCTGGCGCTTATGTACTTTGACAGAATTAGAAACTACTACGTCAGACTGGGCACCGTCATCCCCACTCTCCTCTACAATGTTAGACTGGACAACGCTTTCTCCACCATCCTCTAATCCGCTAACAAACTGCACTGGCTTGCTACTGCTATCTGAGTTCGGTGAAAAACTCAGAGGCATCGAACAACATTATCGGCGCCGATTCGTTTACACCACTATCGGTTTCTAAGGGAATTACCGAATGCCGTGATTTCCTAGCTGTTTTCATGAGAAGTTGATCAACATGACGTTTATTGATTTGACTATCAAGAGCTTTAACCTGAAATGACACCGGTCCTGTTTTGTTAACTATAACCCCCTCTTTCCACTTGACATCTCTGTCCCTATAGTCCCGCATGAACACGGCATCGCCGGGTTGGAAGTCGCGCGATACGCCACCGCGCCGTTCCTCCGCCAGCAACTGCGACGCCTGTACTACGTTGGCGGTGCTGGGCCGTAATAAATCTAACCTACCACGTAAACGACGCCCTAGCATTGCTACTGCTGGCTCCTTTTGTGTAGTGCAATGTTCTGTGTTTCTATAAGTAAATAAAAATCTAGCAATAGCAACGTCATAATCCACCTTCTCTAAGGATGCTTTCTTAAGAACCTGCTTGATAGAACGCACTGCGTTTTCGGCAGCTCCGTTGCTGGCTGGATGGTAAGGCGCTACCAGTACTCGCTTTATACCATTTGTTTCTAAATAAGACAGATAATCTTTTGAAGAAAACGGTCGGCCGTTATCGCTCACGATTGATTTCGGTTAGACCAAACCGTGCAAATAATTTACGAAAACAAGCAATCACTACCTGTGCCGATGTACAAGAAACACACTCCACTTCCAACCACTTAGTAAGGGCATCGATTAAAATGAAATAATATTTGTTTCGATACGGGCCCAAAAAATCTACATTAAGGCGCTCCCACGGCTGCGCAGGCCACGGCCACGAGTGCAGCGGCACTGGCGGGGGCTGGTCGCGTTGTGACGCACACGCACTACATTCACGACATATTCGTTCAATATCAGCGTCTAAGCCCTCCCACCAAAGGTAATTTCTTGCGGCCTGTTTCATTTTAACCACACCGATGTGTCCACTATGCAATTCCTTCAAAACCGTGCCTCGTAGTTTACTAGGAATTACCACACGATAACCCCATACTAGACAACCATGCTCAATAAATAATTGTTCTTTTTTTATAAAAATGCTCTGTCTTTTTCGCACTCTAAACTATTCGGCCAACCGAATTTTACATATCCCACTATCTTATTTAACTGAGAGTCCCTTTTTGTTTCAGTCTTCACTTCATGAAAAGTGACTGGCATAACGTCTTGAACAAAGGTTAAATAACTTCCTTCTAACATACTGTCGTCGTAGTTATCCCTGACCGTGCGCTTTAACGGTAAGCGAGATAAGGTGTCCGCAAAACAATTTCTCGAGGACGGAATAAAATCTATTTCATAATTATAGGCAGCCAAACGAACCGCGTATCTTTGTAATCGGCTCGCAGCAGTTTGCGGGATACCTTTATTCTTACCAAAAATGTAACTAAGCGTCCGGTGATCACTTCGCAATAAAAAATGTCTCCCGTATAAGTATTGGTGATGCTTATTCACACCAAATATTATCGCCAGTGCCTCCTTGTCTAATTGCGAATAATTCTGTTCGTGTTCATTGAGAGTGCGAGACGCGCAACTCACAGCGCGCTCCGAGCCGTCTGGGTAACGATGCGCCAGGACAGCGCCCAGCCCGTACGAACTACTGTCGACGGAGAGGATAAGCGGCAAACTCGCATCATAATGCGCCAGCACCGGACTACTGCTCAGAATTTTTTTTATTTTATTAAAACCTTTATGACATTGTTCGCTCCAAAACCACTTAACATCTTTTTTAAGGAGCTTATACATTGGTTTTAAAATATCACTTATATTAAAACAAAACTTTGCATAAAAGTTAACTAACCCCAAAAAACTTTTTAACTGCGTTATGTCCTTTGGTACCGGGGCTGAAACAATAGCCTCAATTTTCTTTTCATCCGTGTGAAGGCCATGTTTGTCGATACGATATCCTAAATAGGTAACGCTCTCCTTAAAAAAATCACACTTAGACCAATTGACACGCAAACCCGCGTCTCTCAATCTACTCAAAACAGCACGAACATTCTTTAAATTATCCTTAGTATTCAACCCACTTACACAAATATCATCACAAAACACTACCGTAAACGGTAGACCGCTGAGAATTTCTTCTATTACTTTTTGGAAGTTCTCAGGTATACATTTATTACCGAAAGGAACCCTCTTATACACCCAAGTACCTACGTGAGTTGTGATGGCCGTCATTGGTTGTGAGTCTTCAGTTAGAAAAAAATGCTGATAAGCGTGGGACAAATCTAATTTTGAAAAAACTACCTCACCCGCAAGGGTTGCAAATATCTCCTCTATACGCGGTAGAGGATAATGAAAATCCTTCAGTTGAGGGTTAATGGTTGTTTTATAATCGCCACATATGCGTATTTCCCCATTTTTCTCAATTCTGGAACAATAGGCGTGCCATAATCTGAACGGTCCACTTTGTAAATGACGTCATCACGCTCTAAACGTTTAAGTTCTCGCTCGACTGGCCCGCGTAAAGCGAGCGGTAGCGGGCGAGCCCTAACGTAAACAGGCGTTTTATCAGCTAAATGCAATTGCATACGAATTTTGCAAGTCCCAAGCCCATCAGCAAATACTTCTGGGTATTCCTTACGCAAAATTTCTACATTCTGATCGCAGTTAGGAGTATACAAATTATAACAATCATTTATATTAATTTTGAACATTCTGATCCAAATACGACCCATTAGAGGCGGCCCACCACCCTCAATTATGTACAGTTGCAATCTATGATTATAAGACAAATATTTAACATTAACATTAATGAAACCTATGGGTTTGATTACATCGCCCGTGTAAGATTTTAAAATCAAAGGTTTCTCAATAATAACAAAATTATGAAATAGTTTATCGTAACAAGCTTTAGAAATTGCCGAAAATTTACACCCTGTATCCACTTCAAACTTTAACGTGTGGTCTCCCACTCTTAGGTCCACATAATAAGGATCATCTCTAACACACGACAGGTTATAAAAGTTCACTTCATCAGGATCCGAATCAGAGTCAACTAAAAAAAACTGACCTTTTGACTTCCCCGATGATTCCGTCCGGCGACTTTCGTACTTACGACACATAGCTTTAAGGTGGCCTTTCTCGCCGCATGTATCGCAATTGTGATACTTGAAACGACACTTTGCTGCGCCGTGTCCCTTCCGGCCGCACCTCGAACATGCAGCATGGCCCCGCTCAGCGAGCGGTGGGGCGCTGCTAACGCTGCTGGCGCCGCCGCTTTTAGCGCGCTGCTGGTACGGCTGGCGGGCGGGGGGCGCGGGGCCGCGCGCGCTGGCGACGCGATGCAAGCCATCGGGCGTGCGCTCCGCCGCGCCACCGATGCTGCCGCCGCTGTCCGCCGACGTCGCCGCATGCCTATCTGCCGCCTCCAAAGCCAGTGCGAACTCGATAGCCCGCTTATAATCTAATTGTTTTTCTGCAAAAAGCCTGGATCTCATATCCTCGGAGTGCAGACCGGAGACGAATTGGTCCCTGAGGTTCACCTCTAAGGTGTTACCAAAGTTGCAAGTCTTAGCCAAATGCTTTAAACCTTGCAGATATTCGCTCACTGTTTCACCCGAAACTTGCTTTCTTTGTCGAAAAACATGCCGTTCTGCGATCTCCGACCTCTGTGGCTCGAGATGTTCCCTTACAATTTTCTCGAGTTCATCAAACTTCTTTGTTTCCGGTAAGTCCGGTGAACACAGATCACTCATCAACTCGTAACACGCGACGCCGACATGCGTCACTTACACCGCCACATGCAAATTTTCTTCGATATTATTTAACACCAAATACTGCTTAATTCGCCTACAATACGCTTCCCACTTTTGGGTACCGATTTCAAACGTTTCTATTTTACCGATAGGCATTGTATAACACGAATAAGACTGATAATTAATTAAAATAACCGACTGCGCCACAATGGAATGTTTAATAAAAGACGGACTATCGCATACTGGTTTATTGTAGGTAGACGCATAAAGATCTACCCTCAAATGTACATACATTACACCTATTTTAGTTCTATTAATACTATTACTGTTAGTAATTAAAGTAATCAATATCGATGTTAATGTGAAAGGCGACATGACGTAAATCACTGAACGCATTCTTTACACACACAAATGCCATCCTATTTTGGTTTCGTTTGACAGCTCATGTTTGTTGCTCTATTTGTTATAAGTGGTACTAATGTGACTTTGTTTAATATTTGCTTATTTGTTTAAGCTTTGCTAGTTATCTCAAAAAAAGCGCTAACAGCGCTAACTAAACGAAAACTTTTTCAGTTTTACAAAAATAAGAGGACAACCCTAACGCTCAATTGGCGCGTTGGTATATAAAACAAGAAAAAGGCCGAGCTTCTATAATTTAAAGATATAGCTTTAGGTATGGAAAAAGTTTTTATTATATCAAATGAAGCATATACGTAATGTTGTTATAGGAAGTGTATTTAGAACAAGTAAAAAATATATCCAATGAACGTAATATGCTTTTTAATTAGTTCAATTGTAATAAAATGAAATGAAACGCACACGTTGTATTATTTGACGAGTTATTGTAATTTCTTTAAAAATAAATGATACACATTATGACGAGATATGAATAATACTGCTGTGTTTTATTTTTACTGTCCCATTTTAGTAGCTCTTTGTTAGAGAGTTTAGTCTTCTAATGCTAAACAAAGATAACCAGAAAATATCAAGAGGCTAATTGCCTAACCTCAACATCCATTGCAATCGCCCTCAAACAGAAGTACATTGTTTCGCTAAATTGACTATTTGAAACTATTTTTATTTTAAAGAGCCTTTTAATACTACCAAATTAACTTACTCGCTCTAATCATCGCCTTTATCAGCCAACAATATATGTTATAAGTGAGGGATAATGCAATGAACTATGGCGTGCGTCGTTTAGAAGTGTTAATCTCGCATAGGAAATAAAGAAAATAACGGTGAAATAGTCAGCTTCTACTGGTAGTGATATTTCTATGTTTATTCACCGTTGTTTTGTTTTTATAGTTATACCTTCGTTCGACTAAGTATTACCAGTTACCATTCATTATATTATATTGGAATAAATAGGTAGTTAAATTACTTCACTATGAGTTTAAAATCCATTTTACAATTTCGTCGTAGATGTTATGAAAGTGTTGTGAAAAATGTTAAGTATCGATAAATTAAAAAGTAATCGTAATGTTGACTTAAATGTTTTAGATTTCCTTTGGATGAAATTCGACGTGCACAGTGGACTACTGCAGTGTCTCCCGAAGATGATTGGCGACCAAAAAAACGCCATCGAGTTTGTTCAAAACATTTTACTGTCGGGTGTTTTACCAGTGACGACAAATGATGTAAACTGAGAGATGATGAATTGGTGAGTGACGGTCAAACAAAGTCGTAAAATATTTACCTCAGCTACACGCTCTGCTTGAAGGTTCCCAAGTTGCCTCTTGCCTCTAATCAATAAAATATTTTTTTCGATCATTCGTTTAAAAATTAATCAACTGAGCACCATTTTGTATGAAAGGTATATTTTTTGGAATTTCTTAAAGTCGTCATAACATAATGTGTTCAAAATGATGGGATAATCTCCACCCCCTAAACCATCGGCGTATACTGCAAGTAATTTTTTTTCCCAACTGGTTGGCCATGGCCGTTCTCCACAGACAGGCAGAAAACTAAAGAATTGTATTCTCATAGATATTCTTTACTTTCCAGGACACACACAAGTGAGCTATCAAGCACTTCGACTTGAGCAACTTTGCTGTTACCACAATTAACAAAATCTGTTGCTGCTGAGCGTGACAGCACCATCGCTATAATTTAGCAATAGGAAATTTTCAGGCCAAAAACATTAGCCCAACCACAAACAATAATAATTGGCGGCAGCCGGCAGCACTAACTTTCATGTCTTGTCTCTTGTAGTTGCCTTAGAGCTTGTTTTTTTGCTTTTCAGTTATTATTTTTGACGCAGCCAGATTTTTGATTTCATTCAATATTTTTTTTATTTCACACTTCTATGTTAAGTACCTACTAATAACTAGTCGGGTAAAAATAACAAATTACTTTCTTTAGTAAGTAAAGACTTTTTTTGTTTAAATTCAACACAATTAATATAAATTAATGTAATAATGGTTGTTTTATTTGAATACTATACACCTAACCCATTGGCAGTGCTTTCGCTGAACTACGCTCAGATGCTAGCACTGCCACACTGGCTACAAAGTAACGTGATGCTCCGGGGCCAATAAAAACAAGGCTGTGGATAGAGTGCCACAAGCGGCATTCTAGTACGATCGGTTACGATGCCGTAATTACGGCATCCTAGTACAAAGTGTAGGCAGTGAATAGAGTGCCACAAGCGGCAACTTAGTACGATCGGTTACAATGCCGTAATTCGACGGCATCCTAGTACGAAGCGTATATAGTGCCACAAGCGGCATTTTATCTCAATCGGTTCGGGAACCGTAACATATTTTTTATTTGTCATAATGTTCAGACGACTTATTATTCAAAAGATATTTTTGTATGGAGTTAAATTTCTGTTGTATAATAAAAAAAAATAACCTTGAAATTCAAGACAATCGCTACGCTCGCTGCGCTTCGTGATTGTCTTAAATTTCTAACCTATCACGTGACCTACAGGAGTAGGGCAGCTAGTATTTCTGTTGTCTAACAAAAACTTTACGGCAGCTTAGGCGGCATCACTATTATACCGCAAAACTTACGGTTCCCTAACCGATAGAGATACAAATTCCTAAAAATAAACCCAATTTAAAAAAATGTACATCAATAGTTTCGTTGTAATAATTAAAACAAAGTGGGCGCGCTGGAGAGCATACTCGCCAGCGAGAAAATAAATAGTCCAGTTGAATATTCTCATTAACTTAATAAATTGTAACATATCAAGCCAACGCTCTGATAGACTACGCTCGATAGAATACGCTCCTAAAGACGATTTTGCTATAGCCATATTACCAGGCGCTTCTCTAATGTTCCGTAAGGAAATTTAAAAGTGGCCGTGAATTTGTATAGACTAAATTAAACATCGAATTGATGATAGTAGACTGGTAAACATTATACATTTTAATGGTGTTATAAACGAATTTGAAAAGCCTTAAGTAACGGAAATATCCTTATGGGCTCGCTGGCGAGTATGCTCTCCAGCGCGCCCAATTTGTTTTAAATATTACAACGAAACTATAAATATACATTTTTTTTAATTGGGTCTACAATGGGCGATTTTCCGAGATCAAAAAAAAAAAGAAATTGGTTCGTAAATGACTTCATAGATGGCGCTTATCATAGATTAGTATGGCGCTTAGTAAAAGGCGGGTCCATGAAGAACACGTGTATGGCTACGTAATATTTACTCCATTCCAAAATAGAAATAGGTCCTGGAGATCCTGAATAAATATTTATAAGTACATTTTTTTTATTTTTTTGATAGACACGCAAAAGCGTAGAATTTATTACAGCCCTTAGGTAGGAACGGGTCGGCTTTCATAAAACGCCATCTATCGAGTATTTTTGAACTCATTTTTATTTTTTTATTTGGGCTGTCAGAAAATCGCCCATTGTATACATATTATCTACATAAATTTTCATGCTTATAAAATTTACCTAGCTTAAGTTGGTTCGCCCCGGAGCATCACGTACAAAGTACCGATGTTAATGTCGCTCTATCCTTCATTAAATTTAAATTTGCACTACCATTGTACGTTCAACAGTACAACACGGTAAACACTTGCAGTTCCACAGACATCTTCTATTATATGTCTGTGTGCAGTTCGAATAATAGTACTAGACCTCCGTCATAAGTGCGGTACAAAGTTCAAACTGTATAGTCTCACTGCTTTTGACTTTACAGACAGCATCACATCGACTTATCCTGATTTTTTTTCCCCTAATTTCGATTACATAGAGTTCAGTCTATCAATTGGGGTTTTTTGAATGATAAGGGTATTGAGCCGCTGGCTGAAAATCGAAACAGTTAAAAATTAATAAACATTATTCTACTAAGGGAAAAATTAATAACAAAAACAAGAAAAAATCAAAGATCCCGCCCAATCCGACTCGTTTTATATAATTGATATCGATAGATATTATATCTCCTCCATGCCTAGTAAATCAGGAAACTGTTACAACCTTGTAATTCGCCGTCCTGTCCAAAGTATATCTATCTTGTTCTTACATTAACAATTTTCCAATAAGAGTACAAAGCGTAGCTATATTCAGCTTGTTCATGCCATATAGCGCTACTTCTATGCTTTAGTTATTGTTCTGAGGTGTTTATGCTTTAGTTATTATTCTGAGGTTTTTATCACGTGTTTTATCTCACTCTTATCTTGTGTATCTAGAAGTTTATGGCACTTTTCTCATGTCCTCCAACTATCGTATGATTTAAAGAAAATAATCCAAATGAAAGTGATTTTTTTAAGGAAGTGTATAGAGTGCCACAAGCCGTCACAAGCGGCACTGTAGCTCCATCGGTTAGGGAACCGTAAGTTTTGCGGTATAATAGTGACTTTTATCACGTGTTTTATCTCACTCTTATCTTGTGTATCTAGAAGTTTATGGCACTTTTCTCATGTCCTATAACTATCGTATGATTTAAAGAAAATAATCCAAATGAAAGTGATTTTTTTAAGGAAGTGTATAGAGTGCCACAAGCCGTCACAAGCGGCACTGTATCTCCATCGGTTAGGGAACCGTAAGTTTTGCGGTATAATAGTGACGCCGCCTTAGCTGCCGTAAAGTTTTCGTTAGACAACAGAAATACAAGTTGCCCTACACCTGTAGATCACTTGATAGGTTAGAAATTTAAGACAATCGCGAAGCGCAGCGTAGCGATTATCTTGAATTTCTAGGTTATTTTTTTTTATTAGACAACAGAAATTTAACTCCATACAAAAATATCTTTTTAATATTATGTCGTCTGAACATTATGACAAATAAAAAATATGTGACGGTTCCCGAACCGATTGAGATATTATGCGGCTTGTGGCACTCTATACGCTTCGTAGTAGGATGCCGTCAAATTACGGCATCGTAACCGATCGTACTATGTTGCCGCTTGTGGCACTATATTCACTGCCTACACTTTGTACTAGGATGCCGTAATTACGGCATCGTAACCGATCGTACTAGAATGCCGCTTGTGGCACTCTATCCACAGCCTTTTTTTTAATATGAGATTAATGTTAAAACGCATCATGTGAACGCAGCTTAAGAAGCATGTGCAGTGCATGAAACATGACATGACAGACAGTCTTCTTGGCGGGAAAGTGTAGCGTCATGTCTGCAATTTTGTTTTATTTTCTAAAATTTGTGTTTTTTCGTAAATTGATGTGAAATATTAATGGATTATTAACCGTTAAGTGTTTGTGAACGTGCATGAGTGTTGGCAAATGAAACAAAACAGTGCAACATTACTTTCAAATTCTCTCAAGAAGTCCGCGTGAGACCTCAGTAAAGTCCCACATCTTTACTGAGGGCTCAAGGGGTTTCGGGAACATCATTTATCATTCATCATCTTAATCACCACTCATTATCATCAAGGAAGAAAAAAAGAAATAAAATATACTAATGACTAGGCAGTATGGTCTCTGATCTTAGCCTGTTCCTTCACGGAAAAAATTATAAAAAAAAAATTATATAAAAAAAAATGAGACATGACAGCAGCTGTCTGTCATGTCAATGCTGTCATTAGTTTCGTTATGGAGTTTTGGACGTGTCCGTAAAATAACAAATGTTTTTTTATTTTTTCGTAATGTTCTCAGCACTATAGAATTGGCTCGAACACAAGTTACGATTATGTTAATTTCGCGTAAAATTCTGCTTAGTTTAAATCTGCTGCGGAACAATGGACGAGGTAAGAGCTAAGGTTACCTTTGTTGCAATTTTGTTGTGTCACATTGTGCTCATGGTGCGTGGTATTTCTGAAACCGTATGTTTATTACAGGAGCCTATCGATAATGAGCTGGAGGAGAGGTTGTATGCTATGCTACATCATGTGGATGAGACACAGACTAACGTGAATACTGTTAATCAAAATAATGCTATAAACATTTTGGAAAATGCATCACAGAGCACCGTTCGTCGCTACTGGCGCTCCAGTAGTGACCAATCCACACCATACCAAAAGGTAAACACACCCAAAGAAAACGTTCCAGCACCAGCTTTAAAACATATAACAACAACCGTAACATACACTAATTCCAAACCCAAAGAAGAAAAATGTAATGCTTCAAAAGTACCAAGTGCAGATCTCTCCTTATTCCAATCACAGCCACTGATTGTTAAAAAAACGATTGAGATACTTGATCATGAGACCAACAACAGTGTATTCCTCGATTCAAGTGATGAAGATGAGGTTATTGAAGTAGAGCTTCCGCCTAAACCGACCATTACTATTGAAAGCTCTGATGAAGATGAAGTGTTCATTGTACCCAAACAAGACAGTCCATCTAAAAATCAAAATAAACCTAATGTTGTTTCTGAAAATACTGCTTTGGTTACTGTAGAAAGGGATGTTTCAGCAAGCCCCGTACCATCTGTTGTTTCATCAGTGTCAGATGAGTTTATACGTGGGGATTGTATTGCATTGAATATCTCATCAAAACATCATGATAATCACAGCTTTGACTTCAGTCTTCATGGCTCTGACCTACTTGGACAAGTTACACCATCTAAGAAGAAGAAAAAGAAGAAGTCCAAAGAGATTACTACATCTACTCCTGTAAGTGTATCACAGGAGAAGCCCATAAACACTGAGCCTGAAACATGCTTTGCTACACCAAAAAGCAAAGCCAAGAATAAGAAACAAAAATCAAAATCGTATGTTGTTTCTAAAAAGAGTGTTCCGAGTGCAGATGTTTATGACTCTGACAGCAACCAGTCTGTTATTGAAACAAATAAAGATTTAGTTACAGACAAAACTCTACCTAATGCAGATGTTTATGAATCTGACTCCAGTCAACCTGAAGCTTCTAATGAAATAATGCAAGTAGTGGAATACACTTTACACAGTTCTGACAGAAATATTTCTCTCAATAAACCAGAGCAAGATACAACTAAAAAATCTAAAAAGGATGATTCAAATATTACAAACAGAACCGATAGGTCTACTATTGATTTGACCGATAGTGACGACTATATAACTCTGGACAATTCAGGAATAACAGAGAGTATTTTTATGGCAAATGTTTCTGGATTTCAAGAATCAGAAGATTATGGAGAGGAGCCAATGCTCCATGGTGATGCTCTTAAGTTAGGTTCTACCAAAGTTCCACAGATATTATTTGAAAACCTTGACTTTGACAACCTGAAAGGCAAAGATAAAGTGTGCAAACAAAGAAAATACTCTCTGTCAACCCTACGAGCGGAAATGGAGAAGTTCTACAATGAAAGTTGGGGAGGGGAAGATTTTAATCATCGTGAAATTCAGAAGTATATGTCCCGTGAGTACACTCAATCTGTATTTCATTTTGATAATTCACTATTTCATAATAACAGAAAGTTTAATATTTTTAGTAATTATAGTTGGCCTTGCAATCGTAAATGGTATTGTTTGGTAATGATGATGATGGTAATTAACATTTTCTAACTGTTACAGGGCCTTACTTAATAGACTTTTTAAGCATTATTATATATTTTGTTGTTTTGTCTTATTACTCAAATTCATAATGATGTTGTTGTGATGTAGACATGTAGACAATACAATGTTTAACTATTATAATGCTTTTATAGTGTTTATAAGTAAGGCCTACAATGTTTGGCAATAATAAAAATAAAAATTTAACATTTGGCAGAGTTCTATACTCCTGTTATATTTGACTCTGGCTCATGCGTTAATGTATAATATGATCAATCATGAACATTGTGTGCGAAGAAGAAATTTTCTTTTAGTTACAGGTAAGAGTTCTGTTAGAAGACACTTTTCCTTATACTCTTTTGTGGGATGTGTAATGTTTGATATGAATACTAATGATCTAAAATTCAAATAATATAATTTCGTTTGTTCGAAATTAGTTCGTTTGTCATTATATAAAATGATATGCATCCCTTTTGTGCTTACCTTTATGCTGGAGAGCACCGAGTCCTGTCACTGCCTGTCACATAAGGTCTGCTGGAAAATACTCTTCTTTAAGAGCTCAGCTGTTATAATACCAGACACAATAGAAATTCAATTGAGGTGTTGGTAGCCAAGCAGATCGCGAGAAATCATGGTTCAATCCCCATAGCTCCTTTAGACTACTGACACAGTATAAATATAAGCTAAAGCAGTACGGAAGCTCGGCCTTTTTCTTCTTTTATATACCTACGCGCCAATTGAGCGTTAGGGTTGTCCTCCTATATATGTAAAATTGAAAAAGTTTTTGTTTAGTTAGCGCTGTATCTTAGCTAGTTCTTTAACCCTTTTTTTGAGATAACTAGCAAAGCATAAGGGTTGTCACTTTTAATTTTTTTTTAATTAAAAACTAATAAGTTAAAGATGGCGGCTATTTTTCTCATTCTATTATCGGATTCATTGTCAGAAACCACACAGATCCCCTGATATCGATTTTCAAAGCAATCGGTTGAATAAATAATAAGTTAAAGATGGCGGCTACTTTCCTCATTCTATTATCAGATTCATTGTCGGAAACCACACTGATCCCCTGATATAGATTTTTAAAGCAATCGGTTAAATAACTAAAAAGTTCAAAATGGAGGCTATTTTGTCTCATACTATAACGGAGCCGTTGTCAGAAACCACACAGATCTCCAGATATCGATTTTCTAAGCAATTGGTTAAAAAACTAAAATGTTCAATATGGCGGTTACATTTTTTCATTCTAATAACGGATTCATTGTCAGAAACCACACAGATCCTCAGATATCGATTTTCAAAGCAAAGTTTAATAACGATGAAGTTTCGTAGTATTCATTCTTATTATTTTTCACCATTAAAATAACGCGCGCTCAAAAAATATACTTAAGTAAGAACGGCAAATATCACCTAAACAACCAAACGATTTATTTAAAAGAAAAAGCTTTTTATTTAGTAATAATAAATCATTCTTACCTTTCAACATCAGCAGGAAGTTTAAAAAACGAAAGCTCCGGTTTTGAAGAAGCCGAGTTCAAGCAGCCGTATACCTACTACGCAATACACTCGCAGCATTTTTAAAAATTGCCCGCACAGCGCACGCAATACATCTTGTCTCGACGCGATACGCGCTACTGAGAGCACTGTGATGTCCGCTTAGGGGCCCTGTAAAGACGTGCGTCTGTGGGCGTGCGTCGTTTCGAGCGTTTGTACGTAGCTTCCTTATTGCTTTAGCTCATATTTATACTGTGCTACTGACGTGAACCCACTCCAACACAGTCATTTAGATTACCAGGATAGGTTAACAGGACTATTATTAATGATTGTGTTAAACGCATATTAATAAACTTTAAAAAAATGTTAGCAACCTCTAGGAGTCTTTGTGACAGACAAGGGGATAATTTCATTCTCCAAAATGTAATGTAATAAAAATGTTATGTATGTATGTATATAATGTAAATGTAATAAATAGTATTTTACTGATTAAGAGGATAGTGGTATTTGTGAATTTAATATTAATTTGTTCTTTCAGGTGACAAGAGCTTATGGGTTATAGACCCTAAAGACAGAATGCCAGCATTGTCAAAGAGAAAAGCTACGTAAGTAAAGTTGTATATACTTTGTAATTAGGTAAATTTTAAACTTTTGTTGGAACATAACATTTAATTACTAACATAAATTTCTCTTATTTTACATTTTACAATATTTATGCTTGATAAAAGCACGAATGTTTACTCAATCACAGTTTGGGTACACATTGTGCTTGGTTAGCTACCAACACTATACTTATCTAAGTCTGTTGCCATATAGCACCAATGTGATTTTCCATCAGATAGAGAGAGGATACTGTTTGCAAGTCTATCTTCAACCACATTGTCACTTACTATTATTAAGAGAGGACATCATGCACTTATTCGTAATTAATTATAAAACTTTATAAATATGCCAAGGACTCAGTGGCAAAGCGTTTGGCTCGATATGCTAAGGAGGACCAAACCAAGGAGGGTCCAATTCCCTGGTTGTGCGAATTGTGTTCCGAATTTCTCTATGCATAGCCCTGGTTTGTTAATCACCAATATGCATTTGGCAAGCATCATGATTAACACTTTGGTGGACACTAGACTTCTATATAGCAGTTATAACAATTAAACTTTTATTGTGTCTGGAATACTGTCCGCCAATGTGTTAAGGCTAGGTGTTAGTGAAAAATTAACATAACACGTTTTTAGAATTAATTTTTGAAGTAGTAAACAGTATAATTAAAATCTGCGAAAATTATGAAATATTGTTGAGGCTTTATTCTGTGGAATATACCTGATGGAAACACGATTTGATAAAGTTGGCTCTATAGAATAAATTCAGAAAGTTACATATTTTTGTGTCATTTTATCTTGTTTTCTAGATTTCATTCTTAAAATAAGTGATTTGATATTATGAAGCCAAAATGAAGTTCACTGAGGGATTATAACCCATCGTTTTTTGCATTTTCGCTGTTATACCCGTCCCTTACCTTTGTACCGGCGAGAGAGCGAGAGAGAAGCGCTCGAAATACCTCCCCTTAAGCCAATACCCATTTATTGTAGCGATGACTTGATTTCAATGATGAAGGCCTCAGCACTTAGACCGTACATAGGCTATTATCTACTTAACGCTTTACTGGACACAGCAGGTTGAATTTACTAATTGATTTTCGACTGGGAAGATTTTCTGCCAATGGAATATAGTTTAAAATCTTATGGAATATAGATTAATGTTTTATATTTTAGCGTTTTATTAACGCTTAAATATACTTAAGTAAAATTTTAAACACTAAAAAAAGACGACAACCTCAGGCGGGAATCGAACCACGCACCTTCCGCATTCCGGGCGGCTGCCTTAACCACTTGGCTACCGAGGTCTGGCTTTCAACCGTCGAAATTTGTCAGTGCTTGATGCTTATGTTTTTAGTCAGAACAGAAAAAGCCAGACCTCGGTAGCCAAGTGGTTAAGGCAGCCGCCCGGAATGCGGAAGGTGCGTGGTTCGATTCCCGCCTGAGGTTGTCGTCTTTTTTCAGGGTTTAAAATTTTATGGAATATAGTTTAAAATGTACACTGACTGATTTCAGAGAAATTATGCGTGTAAACTTGATTGTTTAATATTTTGTAAAAACTTTATTGACCTATGTATCATACTTTATGTTTATGAATTATGAATTATTATGTGCTGTCTGTTTCGCATAAGCAAAATAAAAAAAATATGTCAATTTTATATGGACGATGTTTCAGGTGCAACTATTGCAACCGGCCGGGCCACCGCGACGATAATTGCCGGATGAAGCCCGCCGTGTGCTACATGTGCGGCTCGCCGGGCCACTTCGAGCCGCGCTGCCCCAGCAAGATATGTGTCAACGTAAGTCTGCCGTTTTTAATAATACACAGTCAAATGTCTCGAATCGATATTGATTCTTATCCCCAAATAATAAAGTTCAAAATTTGACGTTTTGTGGTAGGTTAACGAGCTGGATAAATGGGAGTACAATATGTTTTTACATTTGGTAACAACATAAGTATTCTTTTGTAAATGTCTCGGAGTGCCCTCAACTCCACTTATTACACAAAGGAGATAGGTAATTTTGGGCCACAATGAGTTGTTCGTTACAGAAATAAAAATGGTATAGAAAATAAGGTCTTCTTATTGTATTATTATTGGTTTCTAAAATAAACCTGTAACACTCCGCAAAACCAAGATAATAAAAAGAAAACGGATATTCGAAAATAACACTTAAACATACTTTGTAAACACACATCTTGTCAGTAACAAATCGATTTATCGAATTCGATATAGTTTTGCCTAACTGAAAATACTTATTGAAACAGTATTTAATTTAAAATAATAAATATATGATTATACCAATACGTTAGTTCTTGTATTTTGTAGACTATCTGAATTAACAATCATGATAATAAATACAAAAAGAAAAGTAAAATATTAATTTAAATCGATTTTTAAAATCGATTATTGAAATGTCATGTCAGGTCTTAATATGTCATTTGTCAATACGATTGTCATCCATTCATTCATTCTCTTTGCTCCATGCATTGTAAAATATTTTGTGCCTGCTTTTCTTTTTTATTATTAGTTATTTTCTCACGACATTTTATGTTAAATTATACCCCTGAATACAGAATTTAATCTAGATCAATAAAAAATAAGCTTCAAATTCTTGTAACTACACAACTAACTAAGAAATAGTGTAAAAGCAGAACAAGGCATCGAGGTAAGCAACTCACTTGAATCCTCTATAACTCTAATCTGCGGAGTTGAACATGCAAAATAATGATACATCTGTAATGCTAACATCATTCCCTTCAAAATGCAGTCATTGTTATGTCTGTAACACAATTTAATATAATGGCCCAAACGTCCATACAAGCTGCCCTATCTCCTTTAGCTATTTTATGTTAATAGACATATTTTAAGTTCATAAAAAATATTGTAGAAGGCACCCCGTGTACGCTAAGAGGGTTTGCGCATTTCGGTTTCCCATACAAACTTCCAAGTCGAAATTTTTAAAAACCAGTAAGCTAATTTTAATGAAACTTTGCATACTAAAGTAAAATACAAGAATCAAAATAGTTTGTTGAGTCCACTATAGAAGGTTTAAAATCGCAATAACTCCGTTAAATAAACGTTTTCTAAAAATGTTTTCAGAAGTTTCAACTTGAAAGTTTGTATGGGACAACGAAATGTGTAAACCCTTCTAATTTTGGATTATTGTCTAGTCTTATCATGTGGAATATGTTTGTACGGTCTTGTAATTACTAATCTATCAGTGTACAGACAGACGCGAGCAGATCAACCTAATACAAATGTCAAATTTCTGCAAAAAAATTTAAACTCCATGTTTTGGTAATAAGGATCAATATCGTTATTGGAGGAATTTGACAGTTGTCTAATCCAAGGTTGATCTACTGTTGATTTTTATTTACAAATAAATTAATAAACCACATATAGATTTACATAGATACCGCAAATGCATGTACTTCGCGTGTCCGAAAACCTCGACCAAGTGTCGAGGTTGGTCGACGCTAACTTCAGTTCAATAAAACTAAACTAAGAAGAGCTGGATGAGAGTGGCCGCGGATCGTGTTCAGTGGCGTGTTCTTGGAGAGGCATATGTCCAGCAGTGGACGAGTAGGACGAGTATAGGCTGATGATGAAGATGATGATGATGATGAAAAAAAATTGCGTGCGTTGCGTGATAATTAACTGCAATAGCCCAAAAATTTCGAGCACCCAAAGGCAGAAACGTAATGTCGGCTGTGACGTGACTGTAAGTGTTAATAAAGAGTCAGCGCGCTTGGTTTCAAAACAAACCGTGATACTTGCGTTGTCTTTATAAATCTAAATCTGTATAATAAACAAACATGACGACCTCCTTGGTCGAGTGGTTTGTCCACCGGTTTTCATGGTGTCGCCATTTCTGAGGTCCCGGGTTTGATCCCCGGTCAGGTCAATTTAGAAATTATTGTTTTTCTAAATTGTCTCAGGTCTGGGTGTTTTTTTTTGTATAATAAGTATGTATTTAAGTATTTTAATTATGTTTATCCGTTGTTTAGTAACCATTTAACGAGTTTCATAATGAAGCTTCTCTTGGGCTAGATAATTGTGATTATGAGCACAGTGCCTAAAATGCAAGATGCCACTGCTGCTATAATACCTAAAACGCTAATTGACTAAGAAGCAGATTGCCTAAAACGCAAGATGTCACTGCTGCTATAATACCTAAAATGCTAATTGACTAAGAAGCAGATTGCCTAAAACGCAAGATGCCACTGCTGCTATAATACCTAAAACGCTAATTGACTAAAAAGCAGATTGCCTAAAATGCAAGATGCCACTGCTGCTATAAAAATATACGAGACAGACCGTGCCAATTACTTTAATACATTGCTTAATTAATGTTAATTTAAAAATGGTATTACGTTTTACATTCCTTTTTTATTTTATTTTTTATGGTAATTTAAATGCACGAAGGTAGCAATTTCGGATTTTATTGAAATAAAAGTCAATTAAAATTAAGTTACCTAACAAGTATTATTTCATGATTTGATACATGTGATTTGTGATTTCATTCTGATTTGTAGACGAAATAACATTTAGGCAATTACAATGTCTAGTAGGATTCACGGTTAGGCAATCTGCTTCTTAGTCAATTAGCGTTTTAGGTATTATAGCACCAGTGGCATCTTGCATTTTAGGCAATCTGCTTCTTAGTCAATAAGCGTTTTAGGTATTATAGCACCAGTGGCATCTTGCATTTTAGGCAATCTGCTTCTTAGTCAATTAGCGTTTTAGGTATTATAACAGCAGTGGCATCTTGCATTTTAGGCACTGTGCTCATAATCGGAATTTACGTGTGAGTGTAGGAAAGTTTATTTATTTATATATTGATTGAAACATATGTAATCGTTGTACGTTTGCGTGTCGCAGTGCGGCTCCCCCAACCACATGTACTCGACGATGTGCCGCAACTGCTCGTGGTGGTCGCGCGCCACGTGCAGCGAGTGCGGCCAGCCCGGCCACCCGCCCACGCACTGCCCCGACCTGTGGCGGCGCTACCACAACACGGTGCGTGCCATATTCAACCTTATTGTCGTGTGTGTATAGTATAGCAACATTTTACATTATAGTAGGTAAATATTTTATGAACATGGTAAATATCACGTTTCTTCATAAAAATAAATGTAGTGACCATGAGAGGAGAATGACCTTTTTACTATAGGAGTTAGGCTAGTTCTTTTTTGCTTTTTTAGCTAGCTAGCGTAACACAGCGCTTTAATGAAATAAGTAGTAATCAATAGCAGCAATGCTCTGAATTACATTACAATATCATGCGGGAGTTTGAAGCTATCTTCATTTTTAGCTTAAGACTTTTTAGGTATTTTGAGGTTATGACAACTGTTATCGTATGACTATCAGTTCAATTCAGCATTCAATAAAAAAATTAAAATTTTATCTCTTATACAATGTGATAGGGGTGGTACTTCTAACCTGTTAAGGCTAAGTACTACATCTAAATACATCGACAAAAAAAATAAAATGGACTTATAAAAAAGTGATATTAAATCACAAAATAATGAAGTAATGATTTTTTTTCTTACCAAAATAATGTCAAACATACGAAACAAAGTAATTTATTAGTTAGCCAGTGTCATAAGCTACCGTTTGCCATTTTTTTCATGTTTCTCCGACGTATGAAACCTTTGATATGGCATAAAGTAAAAATGGTCATAAATTATAGGGGGAGGGGGTAGGACCCCCCATACTATTTTGTTTGTCGATGAATTTAGATGTAGTACTTAGCCTTAACGGGTTAGAAGTACCACCCATATCACATTGTATAGTCGAATAGTGCGTAGCGGCCTCGGAATTTTTAGATATCATTGATTTTATATAGGAAAAAAATCTTATTCTAAACCAAAAAACTTCGAAAATCGCCATAAGTTAACTGTGAATTTCTCCTATCTACGATAATATTATTGAGCAAAATTTATACCAGAGTAATTGTTACTTCATGAGGAATAAAGATTTTATAATGAATTTATTATCCTATTTCGATAAAAACGATAAATACAACTGCAAAATTACTACAAATTGAGATGCGCCGGCCGTCCGAATTCAACTTATGCTCACAGAATAGAGATTTGTAATGTTATGCACAAATTTATTATCTTATTTTCGATAAAAACGATAAATACAATTGCAAAATTACTACAAAATGCGAAAATGGGCATTTTACGCAAAGATCACATTCGAAATGTAATAGGCCTTTTAATAGCTAATTAAATCTTACCTCAATATTAGCAAATTCTAAAATGGCGTATATCCATTAAAAAAAATAAAATAATATAACATATTGCTTTAAGCGATAAGACCGCCAAATCGTAACATTACAATAAAAGTATTATCTATCTACCTATCTATCAATCTATTGAAAAAGACCTTACGTATTAATAATGTATGTGATATGCGTTAAATATTACCTTTCAATTAATATAAAAAAATAATTAAAATTGACTACACGCGTTTTAATACAATGCGCCACTCCTGACGCGTTTGTCCCCAGTGGAGTGTATGGCAAGCCCCAGTCGCGCCGCACCCCGCTCGCCCCGCACCCTCACGATTGCCCTGTCTAGACGTGCCCGTTGGCCAACTGTAAAAATTATATGGACTGTGGTATTACTATATAATTATAAAGAAAAAAAATTATAAAGAGCAAAGCATCACTACAGGTTTAATTATCATTGTAGTCTCTCACTAATTCTTTAAAGATAAGTGGTGAATGTATGTATTCTTCATCCCCAGATCGACAACAACTCTCCGCTGGTTGAAAACCGCCAGCTGAAGAAGAACCACCAGCTGCACTGCAGCGGCTGCACGCGGCGCGGCCATCTTGTTCACACGTGCCGTATATCTCTGCCCTTCTCCGGGCTGCCAATGTACTCGCCCTACGTATCGATATACCGGCCCGTGTACTTCCCCAGCCCCCCCGGCCCCGCCCCCGCGGCCTCCGCCCCCGCCCTGCCGCGCCCCGACCGCCCTAAGCGCCTCTCCAAGTCCCCCATGCACGAAACGCACCTCAACAAGAAGAAGAACCTCGCCGTCCCAGACACGGCCGAAGAGCGGAATGACGACCACCGGCAGAGGAAGAACTCACAAACGAAAAGCGCCGACGATAAAAACAAAACCGACGCCGACGGAAGGTCCATAGTGGAACCGGCTCCCGACTTCATCCCCATCTTGTCCGCCAATCGCGACAAGAAAGGCCACTTGATACAAGACAACGAAGTGTCCGACACCAGCGATGTCGTCACCTCCGCCAGGATCTACGTCACCAATGATATCGCGGAACAACTCAAGTCGGACGAAGGCTCCGAATGGCTGGAGGGAGTCATGCTGAAGCACGACGTCGCCATGGAGAGTTCGGATGTCAACTCGCTTCTGAGTATCAGAGGGAAAGTCGCCTGCCAGGAAGCCTTTCAAACAGCACTTAGGGAGTGGACGGGACGAGATTCTAGCAAAGATAAAAGTATTACCAATGTCGAAAGCGACCATGTGACCATGCAGGGTCCCGAAAACGACAAGTCGCATTGCGATAACATACCGAGAAAGAAGCATCTCCTCATGCGCAAACTAAAGACAGATCTGCATTCCCTGAATTACGATCACGGTGATCCCGAAGCGATATACAGAGAGCTAAATTACCTCCAAAACAATCACGAGAAACTTCTTAAGAAGAAATGTATCAGTTTGAAACAGCTGTCGAAAAATAGAGAGCACATTAATGAAATGTTGAAGAAGCTAAACATGGTTCTTCTCGGCCAAGCGGGGCTTGCCGACGGGCCCGCGCACGTGCGGAAACTCCACGCCCTGCTCAAGACGGTCGCGAACTACCAGCACAAATCCATTTCGCCAGATCTACGCAGCGAAGTGGGTCTGCACTACCACACCATATTCACATCTATTCCGCGGAACGATTACGCGGAGCTGCTGAAGATGTACCGTATTAAACACAAGGACAAGATCCTACACCAGAAAAACAAACTGCAATTCAAACCTCCTAATCGAAAGGAACGAAAGAAAAAGAGAAAATCGAAACCGGCGGCTGAAAATATGCCGGTGCAGGGGTCCCCGGCCCCCATTCAGGCGAACCAAGGCGCCGAGCAAGAGAAGGCCGAGCCTCTGAATATGAGTTATCTTCAGAAGCTCACATTCTCTAACAAGCGTATAAAAACGGAGCAGGCGAGTGCAAAGAAAACGAAACGATTGACAGAATATCTGCCAACCCTACACAAGAGGGTTATGGCTTGGCATCCGGCCGACAGCATGCTGAAGAAGATGCGAGTGGTGATTGCCAGGAAACTGCACTCGTGCATTTTAACTTTGCAAACTAATGAGAAGGTCTCTTTGAAGGCTTTGAGGAAGATGGCGAAGGTCCAGAAGCAAGCGACCGTGTGTTTGCGGTCGGGCATGGCCAGTGCACCTAGAGAGCGCAGGCGAGACTAAAGTATCCAAGGCCGGCATTTGAATTATCAGTCTCGCCGGCTTATGTTATAAATAGCACTACACAGTGCATGTGAATTAAATATACTTCTTAGTGTAAAGCATCAGAAAGTCTGATTTCATTCACACCTTTCTTTTATTTTTACCCCTTTTTGTTTTGGATGTAAGTAGAAGTTAGCAAACGAGGATGAGCCCATCTTACCGATGGATATCGGTAAGCTTGTTTCACATAAAATTATGAACCTACATAATAAACAGCTGATTTTTTCGCGAGTAGATCAAATAATAATAGTAGTTTTAATGATTGGTAGTTTTATCAATTCAATAATTAACAATAATAAATGGTTTTTTTCCCTCTCTATAGTCATACATTTCAAAAATATAGAACGGTTTACAATGTAGGTAGATCAGTATAGTTGGTACGCACTATAGACTAAATTCATTATCATTTATGCAGTTTAGGCTACAATATTATGAGCACTTGACTTTGCACTGAAAAGAACCGACAAGTAACTCGCAAAATGCATAATATTTTCTCCCTTTCAGAAAATTGAGGATACAGGAAAGAAAATGATAATAAGTTTACCTCCTCACCTTTAATAAACATATGAAGTTGCGGCACAATGTACACTCATAAAAAACTACTTTCATTGATATTATAATATAGAGTTTTTGCACAAGTATTAGGACTTATTATTCTAAGATTAGGTGGCAACAAAAAAAAATTCTTATAAAAAATACATTTATTTACAAGTAATCAACCTTAATATTATTAAAATAATTTTTCATTGTAACCGGCGGCCTGTCAACAAAAAGTCCAAATTTTAGCAATGTAATGTAGCTAAATGTTTGTAACAAATTAATGAATATGTATCTAAGTTAAACACTTTATTTTTAAAAGTGAGTCTGTATACTCACACACTGCAAATGTAAATGGAATGATGACCATTCATCAATAATAATCACTATCATCCAACAATCCGCTATTTAGGATTTTAAAACAGATGCATTGGATGGATGAGCTGGGTCGACGATCTACACTTCTAAAGAGTTTAATCTCTAGTAAGAGATAATAATAATATGTATTTATTTCTCATCATAAACTTATACAGCAAAATATTGTACATAAACATTTATACAAATTATGTTCAAGTTGTAATGTTATAAGTTCTAAGTGTCGGTAGGTTTTCTGTGTGAAATGTTGGTGTAAAGTGTTTGTAGATTAAATTTATTCATGCGGTCAGTTTTAGTTAAAGTTAACTACAATTAGTGTGGGACGGAAACAACGCCATCTGCACTTTTCACAAGTTCGTAAGGACAAGGCACATTGTGTTGAGTGGTGTTGGATAGCCGGCCATCAGCTTTGGTCATGGATTGTCACGTCACAATCTTCAGCCACCTGCCCAAGTACTCTCCCACTTTGTGCGCTGCAGTTCTGAAACGAGCAGTTGGTTTATCTATTAGCATATGGCTATTATACAGCGCGTTATATATATAATATAAACCGAGGGAAATATTAAGGGAGGACATTAGGTAGTCGATTCCCGATCCGAATCATTAAAAAAAAAACTTAATTTTTTGCATAATTATTCTATTATTTATGTAAAGTTAGCGTATACGGGAAAAGATCAAGTATAAAGGAAAAAAGGGTCACACCAACCACGACAGCTACTTATTCAATACCATACGCGTAAATGAGTCGAAAACACTAGGGTGCCCAAACATTACGGTAAATTTTATGAAATTTCATTGATTTTCTAAATTATTTAATATGCTTCGAGTTGTATTTTTTCATTTGTTTATGTTTACCCAGGCATAAACTACCATAGGATTAAATATACAAAGTGTCTAGCCGGCCACCAGTGGTTATTTAATAAAAATTAATGTACTGCCGTAGGTCACGTGATAGGTTAGAAATTTAAGACAATCGCGAAGCGCAGCGCGTAGCGATTGTCTTGAATTTCGAGGTTATTTTTTTATTAGACAACAGAAATACTAGCTACCCTATTCCTGTAGGTCATATGTATTGTTATTGTTGTTTAATAAAAAAATAACCTCGAAATTACAAAATACACATTCCAATGACTTTTAAGTTGTGGCAGAATAGCTTTTTATGTTAGTCTGCCGTTATTGAACTATTTCACTACGCTACCATAATGTATATTTAAAATTAAACTTTATTACCTTGCGTTAAGGAACAAATTGGAATACCTAATTACTTACGGCAGAATAACATTATTTCTTACATTACCACTAGTGGCAGTACATTATCTTTTATTAATTAACCACTGGTGGCAGGCTAGCCACTTCCTTAAATATATCCCTCGTGTTAACTAACACGCTGTATAAAACCGTGTCGCGCAGCGGTGAAAGAATCTCTTCCCCTGGGTGTCGTAACAGCGACTGACGGACTAAAGACTGCACATACACCCAACAGCATAGAGCGGCGATGGGCTCACCACCTGTCACGCTGAGCACATGTGCAGTCTGGTGAAAAGTGGACTATGGTAGAACACTGCTTTTGCTGTTCTCGCTGCCTAGTGGACTAACCCTTCGGGGATAATAGTCGCGATTATATGTATGTATATGGCTATATAATTAGTAGGATGCATGTGTGATACCACCCACCAGCATTGGGCCAGCGTAGTGGGTTATGGCCCATAGATTTAGTATATTTACTAAATCTATGGTTATGGCCTAACCTCACCGTGCTTTTGTGCACGTGGGAGGCCTGTGTCCAGTAGTGGGACGTTTATAGGCTGATGATATGTGGGTTCAATATTTCGTCAAACGGTATTTTTTCCACCTGCTGGCATTCCAGTTCCAGGCTCATTTTCCACTGCAATGAAATCAAAAAGTAAGCGGAGAATTACCACGATAACATGGCAAGCACCTCTAAAAATGTTTCAGCTTGTGTGCCAAGGAGTTCAAGTGATAGTACTTTTTGTTTGGGTTTGGCCTACAGCAACAGTTGCAAAATGCACACATTGACGTTGGAACAAATGATGCATTATTAATTTATTACTCCTCTTCTTACTACTTACTTGCATTGCGAATGAGGGCATGCCAGTTGTCGTGGTTGATCTTTACTATTTGACCAGCTGTTGTTTCGTCTTCGCAGTAAGGAATAGTACCTCTAACAGACTTGCCTTATCGAGAAGCCGGGTCTGTCCGCCGCATCGTCCCGCAGCAGCGCCGCCACCAGCCGCTCGGCCTCCAACTCGGCGTTGTCGCTGCGCCCGACCCACACCGGCTCGCAATGGCACCTGTAAACAATCCGTTATACCACACCTTTCAACGCTCACACCAATTATCTAGTCCTAAGTTAAATTTCTTTTGGAAATTGTTAAAATGGTTAAACTATATCGATTAAACATACATATTCATAGAAAACACCAAGACCCGAAATCAATATTGAAAAACAGTTGTTTTTCTAAATTGACCCAACCGGGAATTGAACCTGGAACTTCGGAGATGGCGCGACGCCAGAGCCGGCATGCTAACCACTCGACCACGCTATTCAGTCGGATACAGGACCGAATGCTACAACCAGGCAAATAATGATTTTCAGTGGTTTGCAAAGTTGCAAAATTCGTGAATATAGGCACTATCGTGAAAATTCCCAGTCCATTTCGATACAGCAGGTGGTCGATCGGGAACTTCCTCATTCTTAAATACAGGTTTTTTTTAATGTGCATATATATTTTTTATATTATTCAGTAACGTTATCATTTTCTTTTTTTTGAAATTTTTTTATTATTCAATATTTATTTAAATTGTCCGGCACAATAAAAAATAACTCATGATACCGGGCAAACGAAATAGTCTAAGATCCGAGAATAGAACGACCTTCACCGGGAAGGGAAATGAATGAAAAGTATTTTATATCAAATTTAATATGTTATATAATATATCGCGAGTGGGTTGGCTGAAAAATTTCAGTCCAGTGCCATTAATGATTAATTTAATATTAATAAAATATTATTTTTTTACATTTCACTGATTTGGTGTGTGTGTTTTTGTAATGAGCTTATCTTCATATAAACATAAATTTTATTTAATTAACCAGACGGTTGCAAATTACTAATATTGACTTGCCTGTTTACACATGCCTACCCAATGCTATGACAGGAAAAAAATAGTCAACCTAACGTTTGTATATTCTATAGGCTTCATACTTTCGATTGGTACCTATTTAATTTATCTATTATCGAAACAAATGCAATATTTAAAAAAAAATATTTTTACATATACTGGACTGAATTTTTCCAGTATATTTAGCAATATATTTAGCAATATATTTTTTAACACATTAAATTTGATATAAAATACTTTTCATCCATTAACCTCTCGGTGAAGGTCGTTGTATACTCGGATCCTATACTAAAAGGTCACGTAAAGGTAGCTAACCTAGGTATCCTGTGGCATCTAATGTGTCCCGGTCGATTGACTACGATTAATGGTATTGTTGTAGATATACCGATGTTTGATCAATTTTAGTTTCTTTATTTTTCACTTAAAAAAATTAAATTAAATCTCTAGAAAAAAAACAAATTCCTTTTTTGTCATGTCATGTCATGCCATTTTTGCACATAGCTTCTTGGGGAAAGTTGTTCAGTTTCATGGGTGGAACTCACCCTTAATTGTTTTTGTATTAAGAAAAATTAAGGTTGTATATTGTGTATGTTGACTGGCTCACAGTTTTGCCTAGTCTCTCTTTGGGGAATTCGTGATTGTATGTGTGTGTGTGTATGTTGAGTGGCTCACAGCTGTGCTACGCGGCGCAGGTTGGTCTCCAGCACGGTGTCGAAGGCCTCGCCGACGTCGCGGTAGCTGCCCCCCGCGGCGCCCGCGCACGCCCACGCCACGCACCCGCCGCGGCGCACGCGCGGCGCCAGCGACTCCAGCGTCTAAAACAACAAAGGGAGAGAGCTTTTCAACTGGAACTGGAACTATTTAACTACTGAGCAACGGCTTAATTACTTATATTCGCTGTCGTTACAACGATGCTACTAACATTGAGGTTGTGGCCCATTAGGCTAAGACACACAGAATAAGATTTTAGCAGCTATAGCTACCACGCTGCCCGTCCATTCTACCACCACCCGAGTACCTTACAATAAGATTTCTGCTGGGAAAACCAAGCAGCGAAATTCACCCTGGTTCTGAATACAAGCGAACGCAAATCGGAATGCATGTTTTATTTTAAAGATAAATCGAGTGCCACTACTCTGCTTGCACTATATCTTCTACGGAAAAGCATTAAGATAGGTAAGATATATGAATGAGCTTACCCTTAAATTGTGATACACATCGTCATTAACTAAGTTGGCCATGGTCTGCAAGGTGGTGGGCTTGGCGGGTGAATGCGCGCCCACTATGATAAGCGCGTCCACTCGCTCGCTGCCCGCTCCGCTTGTCGCGTCGCTCGTCACGGTGCGCACCACGCAGCCGCTTGCTTCTAGGCGCTTTTTCAATTCTTTGCCTAGTAAATTGGTTGTGTCTGTTAGCTAGAAAAAAGGAAATACGATGTTACATGCGCGCGAAAAGGCGCGTTTTTTAATTTTAAAAAATTGATAGATGTAATAAAAAAAAAAACAATCGGTTATAATACCTCAAGTTATCTATGAACTTCATTTTGATAAATAACTCATAATATTATCAAAACACTTATTTTAAGAATAAAACCTAGAAAAGAAGATAAAATGACACAAAAATATGTAACTTTGTGAATTTATTCTATCGAGCCAACTTTATCAAATCGTGTTTTCATCGGGTATATTCCACAGAATAAAACCTCAGCAATATTTGATAATTTTGCAGATTTAATTTTACTGTTTACTACTTCAAAAATTAATTCTAAGAACGTATTATTTTAATTTTTCACTAACACCTAGCCTAATGACTATAAATAACACCTCCATAAGGTTGCCAACAGCCTCGCCATTCCGGGGCTGAACATTTTTTCAGCATTTAAAAGTTAACCTTGCTGCTTGACTTTCTGCAGTAACCATAAGAGAGTGTGGCCCTGTGCGGTGGCCGGTGCCAGATAAGAGAAAGGGTTCACATGACGGATGCGTCCCACGACACAGTGGTGTTTTGACCGTTAATCGGGCGATCCCAACCGTATTAATCAGTCAAGTTACGTACCAGGACAGTGTGAACCCTTCGTCGCCTTGTGCGCGTCACCCTGGCCAGCCTTCGCCTGGCCGAGTAAGCGAGCAATGCCGAGGTAGCCAGTAATAGAGAGCCGCCCTCCAAGGTTGCTAGCAATCGCCACGCGAGCGTCGCCCCGCCCTCCACCACCTCTGACATGGCCACCTGCTGAATATCCAAGTTGTGAAGCTCAACAGAATCAAGGAATAAAAATAAAAAAGTACTATTCTACCTAATTGTATGAATAGAATAGAATAGAATAGAGTTTTAAGGCTAATTTTGTGTACAATTTGCGGTTCAAGATGCAGTACATTTTGCATACAACCAATGATATTATCATTGGTTACAACAGTACCCATAATAACGGGCATGCAATTTTAAATAGTTACAACAAATAATAAAATAACCACGTAACTAGGTTAAATACAATTTACCAAAGAACACACATTATTGTTTAAATGCATAGCATCCAAAGTGTAAAATACATTATTTAACAACCACTTTTCCAAATGAAATTTAGATTTTGGCATCCCAAGAGCTTTAATGTGTAGGTAAATAATGAAAGGTGATTGAATACTTTATGTTATTTTTGTAGGAGGCACTCATATAGCACGTTGTGATTATTCATTCCTGAAATACTAAGTCATATTGGTATTTATTGCGGACATTTGGACGTGCAGAAAATTTATTTTTAAATTACTCTGGATTTTGCTTATCCAATATTGTTAATTTTAAGATAAAAATACTAGTTACTGTAAGTAGCCTTTTTCCTTAAATATATATTTCTTACTGTTTTATCCGAAGACGTATTGTATACTTATTACCTATGCGAAAACATATTTTTTGTAAAAGAGAGGTGGATTGAACATTGAAAGAGTTGCCCCAGAATATCACACCATAAGTAAATAGCAGTTTATTCCGTGGCTCTAGCTACGTCTACCGATGTCGTTTCCGCAAGTATGGAAAGAGCATAAATAGCTGGAATTTTTTTAAATTTACTTTTTGAATAGGTTCTTTCCAATTTAAGTGAGCATCAATGGTGCAACAAAATTTATTTAATCAGCTTCACTTATTTTAGTACCTATTGTCTATTATGTATTCTAAGTATGGTATTGTGTTCAAAAATATATAATTCGTGAGACATTGATTTGTAGTTTTAGAGTTGAATGAATTTTGTTTTTGATAGATTTACATTTTTACGGAATTTAGCCAGTTTACAGTGGATTGTAATGTTTAAAAAAAAATTAAAAAATTCTTTATTTGCTAGAATAAATGGTAATTAAGATGGTAACAATATTTACGTACATCATGATGCGCCTAGTTATTAAGCATGCAAATACAATACGACATTGTTACAATTTCCATTGAATTAATTAGTAAGTAAGTAAGTATAATGAAAAATTATTAGGTGAGTATATTAAAATTAAATTGAATTATTAAATTGTTAATTGAATATCAGGGTAGTGAATTAAGAATAGAATAGTGTTATTACAATATCAATAAAATGTTATGTAAGTATTTTATTTAAAAAATCCTTGATGTCATAAAAGTTTACGGTAATAGCCAAATATATAAACATTTTTTAAATTGATATTATTAAATGATTTAATATTCTCTGGTATATTATTAAAAATAATTACACACATAGTAAGACAGCTCTTGGAATACTGCATTGTTTGAGGTTTTTCTTGCAGTACCAATCTATTTGGATTTCTGGTGTTTCGGGGGTAAACATCAGATGCTTTCCTAAACAGTTTCTTATTTGGCTTAACAAATACACATATTTCAAATATGTAGAGCGATGACAAATTTAACATGCCTAGTCGCGGAAATAACGCACGACATGATGTAAGTGGAAAAACACCACATATAGCTCTTATACATTTTTTCTGAGCAATAAAAGCTCTATTGACACTTGTACCATTACCCCCAAATAATTAAGCCATATCGTAATAAAGACCCAACATAAGCATGGTAAGTAGAAATGGCGGTTTTTACGTTTGTCACATTATTAACTTGCTTTAGCGCATAAGAACCTATTGACTCTTAATACAAACATTATCTACATGAGCTTTCCAATTTAGGTCACGGTCTACAGTCAATCATAGAAATTTCGTGTGCTTTACTTCTTCTACTATTTCCACATTTTTATAATTAATGGCAAGCTTGATATTTTTATGATTATTGAATTGTATATAAGTAGGTAGTTAGTTTTAATCAGATTTATTTTTAATTTGTGTATGTCAAGATAATCAATTAAATTATGAATAGTGCGATTATATTTAGTACATTATGATATAAGTGCGGTAAGTTGAAAATTACAGCCGAGGCGATATTGCTAGAAAGCAGAGGCTGTAATTATGAAAGCGCGCTAATGGGGGAGCTGAAGCGCCAGCGAGGACGGCTGCCGCGGGTTCTGTCCCCGCGGCCAGGCTGGTGCCGCCCAGATCATCGGTCGTCACAGTGACCCTGAGGCCGGAGGCCGCCGAGAGGGGCGCAACGTACGCCTCAATTATGGAGAGGGCGGCTGACGTACCTATGTCATACGACGTTTTATAACATATTTGCGAGGAAAACATATTTTCTGAAAATGACTGCGTGTTTTTGTTGCTTTTCTAGTGTATAATTTTTGGTAAGCCAACGTGTATTTTTCTTTGGACTTAGATGGTAATAGGCTGTCAATAACATTTTGTGCTTCACTTATTATTTCCGGTGGTATGTTTAGTTCTTCATTACTAAAACTAGACATATTTATTTTTAAACTTTTAAAGTAATTACTTATTGAACAAGAAGCCGCTGTTTGAATCGTCAAAATATAAGTATGTGAGTGTGTCATTTTGAGAACGTGACGATTTGCGTCGTGGTGACATTTTGCGAACGTGACGTTAAACGCCGAGAGGATGTGAAAGGTAGCAAGTCTTTCCATCCAATCCCTTGGGTGTCGTAAATGGCGACTAACGGACTAAAGACTGCACATACATCCTACAGCATAGAGCGGCGATGGGCTCATCAACATAATACTACCAACCCCTCTCTTCCCTTGGGTGTCGTAAAAGGCGACTAACGGACTAAAGACTGCACATTCATTCAACAGCATAGAACGGCGATGGGCTCATCAAAATAATACTACCAACCCCATTCTTCCCTTCGGTGTCGTAAAAAGCGAATAACAAAGTCAAAGTCAAATTATTTATTCAATGTAAACCTTTACAGGCACTTATTGACGTCAATACTAATAATAATAAAAAAACAGTTAACTAACTTATAGTTAAGACTTAATAACTAATCTAACGAGCTATTATAGTCTGTGCCAGACAAATGCGCATTGCTACCCCCAGTACCACTGCACGCCGAAACAGAATCGCGTCGAACCGAAATATAAGCCGTGGTCATAGAATTGTGTAATATGATTTCCAATTATCGTATTGATACTGTGGTAAGTAATATAAATTGGAGAGTTTTTGAAGTAAAATAAAGTAGCGGCTGAAATGAGTTTTGGAAAACATTAGTACCTAACCAATAAGGTTGACATTTTTAATCATTCAAATATCTTTTTTTATAAAAACTTAAGCATAAAAGAACGTCAAAAATTAATAAACATAAACTTGTGTGTTTTAAAATTGTTTCGTTTTTCGTCTTGGTACAAGCACAGAATAACTAATACTACTACCGTACAGAAGGTTCACTCTCCAACGACCCCCACGCGAAACTGAAACCTATCTCGTGACCCGAGCGTTCATATTCCGATAAGCACAGCCGACTCGATATCGATTTGACGTCCGTCAGGAGCGCAGGGTTTACGGACTAAAGACTGCACATAATTACATCTAACAGCATAGAGCGGTGATGGGCTGTTCAAAATAATAATAGGTACCAACCCCTCTCTTCTCTTGGGTGTCGTAAAAGCGACTAACGGGCTAAAGGCTCACCATCTAAGCACTTGTGCAGACTGTGCAGTTGTTTCTTGCTGAAGCGTGGACTGTGTGGGCGTGGTCTGTGTTGTCCATAGATTAAAATTATTACTAATTTTACATTACCGCATTAGTGTGTTATTACTAATTTTATATTACCGCACTAGTGTGTAATAAGCTTCATTACGATGCTGAAATCGGTGTAATAAGAGCCACTTTACGAGGAAATGTGTTATAATAGTACATATGATATAAGTGCGGTAAGATGAAAATTACAGCAGAGGCGATATTGCTACAAGAAAGCAGAGGCTGTAATTATCAAAGCGCACGTATGTCATACGACGTTTTATAACACATTTGCGAGGAAAACACTATTTCTGAAAATGACTGCGTGTTTTTGTTGTTTTTCTAGTGTATAAATCTTTGGTAAGCCAACATGTATTTTTCTTTGGACTTAGATGGTAATAGGCTGTCAATAACATTTTGTGCTTCACTTATTGTTTCCGGTGCTGTAGACTGTAAATTTAGTTCTATATTACTAAAACTAGACATATTTATTTTTAAACTTTCAAGGTAAAAGGCGACTAACTGACTAAAGACTGCACATACATGCTACAGCATAGAGCGGCGATGGGCTCATCAAAATAATACTACCAACCCCTTTCTTTTCTTGGGTTTCGTAAAAGGCGAATAACGGACTAAAGATTGCACATACAGCCAACAGCATAGAGGGGCGATGGGCTCATCAATATATTACTACAAACCCCTCTCTTCCCTTCGGTGTCGTAAAAGGCGACTAACGGACTAAAGACTGCACATACATCCAACAGCATAGAGCGGCGATGGGCTCATCAAAATAATACTACCAACCCCTCTCTTCCCTTGGGTGTCGTAAAAGCGACTAACGGGCTAAAGGCTCCCACCCACCTATGTTGTCCATAGATTCAAACGATTAGGAACTAATTTTTAAAGTACATTACCGCACTAGTGCGTACCTTATTACATTACGATGCTGAAATCGGTGTAATAAGAGCCACTTACCGAGCAAACGTGTTATAAATGTTATTTTCATGTTCATTGTCTGTACAATTTTTATATGTTTGATTAAGCTTATTTAAAAAAATGTTTTATTTTTGTGCTTAGGTACTTATGTTTCATTTTTTATTTCTATTAAAGTAGGTACCGCTGTTTGTTGCATTAAAGTTTCGAGTTGCTCCTCTTTTTTAGAATTTCCAATTTATTGTCCAGTATCAAATTTTATCAAGAATCGCAGTTTCCAATTTATGGTCCAGTAATCAAGAGTCGGCTTACATCATAATTCAATTCATTGCGGGCTACTTACGTGGCTTAAAACAAGCCAATGACCGGGAAAAACAGGTTGACGTACTGAGTTATCACAAGCACGGAGAAAAACGAAAAAAAATACGAATAAAACATTTGGTCATCTACCGTTTTGGTTCCGTGCCCTATAAGGAGCTTATGTGGTAAGAGCGCATGACCGCAGTGTCACTGACCTTCACAAATACTGCCTTAAAATCTGCAGCAGTCCAAAGATCAAGCCTAAAAATAAACAGGTACCTATGTGATGTACGAGTACCTGCAGACTTCTTTCTTGGCCAATTACTGTTTCTTAACCGATAAGTGGTCGAAAACAGTGTTGCGCTATGACGATTTTAATTGTTTTGCTACGTTATGATATAATGAACTTTAAGCCAATGTTTACAAGGGTAATTTAGGTGTAATTATCAGTTGTATTGTGAGTGGCCATAATAAACGCAGAGCCCGTTTACGAAGACACCAAGGTTACTGCAACAATTAATGATCGTCTCTAATCGTCTCAGCAGAATCGGCACGCAGACTGAGTTACGAGCCATAGGTATTCAAATTGATTTAAATTGTATAAGAAGTTACGCAAGATTACTATTTTTGGAACTTCATATTTAATATTTATTATCTAATATTAAAAGATGTTCACGATCTTTAATAAACATGGACGGGCGGGCGATTTATGCATAAAGAAAGGTAGGTATGTACTACTTATAATCAATCATATTTAAATAAAGAGATCAGATCAGATCAGATAAACCGTGTCTCGTAGCGGTGAAAGAATACTACCACCCCCTTTCTTCCCTTGGGTGTCCTAAAAGGCGACTAACGAAGTAAAGACTGCACATACATCCAACAGCATAGAGCGGCAATGGGCTCACCACCTGTCACCCTGAGCACATGTGCAGTCGCTATTTGGTGAAAAGTGGACTATGGTAGAGGATTGCTTTTGCTGTCATCGTTACCTAGTCTCTGACTTACCCTTCGGGGATAATAGTTGTGATTATGCGTATGTATGTTATCATATAATATGTTTACGCGGTCTGAGTTTGAGCGCCGAGTCACTAACTCACTACACCTAGGGAGTTTGGGTTATAAAACCGGTTACTTTTAAAAATACCTGAACAAATTCGAACGCGAAAGATAAAAAGTGTATAAATAATCAAACTACTTTATTAAATAGGTATTTAAAGCCATTAGCTAATTTTACAACAGCGGTGCATGAAGACATTGCGTTGCACCAAATAAGTTACAACAGTTACCTAAACTTCGCGATCATTTGCAGTTGGTAGGGCTGTGTCAACCGTCTTTTCGTGATCAAATGAAACATCATCACATTTGATAGTAAAATAAAGTGACAACAATAACCACATTAAAAAAGCACGCACTTTAACCTTAGTTCTTAACCACGGAGAATCTGACTATTTTACCTCTAGAGTGCATCTAGATAACTGTTGAAACAAAAATCTAGCTGCTAACCATCATCAGCAACAGCCTTTGAACGATCCACTGCTGAACCCAAGCCTTCCACATGGACAACAAAGCACAAGGAGAGATGGGCTTAGTCTATCTGAAGAGTCCTAATTAACTTATTTATTTATCATTTGAACAGTAGGTACACAAAAGCATGTACTAACAAAAAGAAACAATGATAATATGCAAAGGTACGCTAGGAATCCATCCCGGAACCTCTGGGTCCGTGGTTTTACTACTAGACAGTAATCTGAGGCAGTTAATAGATAAATTATTATAATAGCGATTAGTGATACGCTAGTTGACAACCCTAGCTGGACCACACTGAAATCGTATTGCCCTTACTTTTGCTATACATTACAAAATGTTCTACAAAACCATTTGTGTGTGACTCAAGAGTTATTAATGGTGCACCGTTAACCAATATGAATATTGGCGATTTAATAATAATGGGTGTAGAGAATCCATGTCAGATACTGTTGTGAATGTGTTCTACTTTAATAGGGGGTTTGTTTTTGTTTTAATATCAAGAACGGGTGCGCTGCTTCTATTGAAATATGTTAGTCTGTTCCTTTTTAGCTTAACCTTATTATGCTTGATTTGTAGAAAATACCACTCTGACCACTCACCATTAAGTCAGTCTTTTGTACTGTCTTTGAATTTAGCACTATACATTTATTCTCACATGTATAATAGTTAAATTATTTTGAAATCTCCAACGTATTCTTATGTTTATTTTTTGCATATATATCGACAATTAATATCTCTTACTTCACGTGTAGTTATCGTAAATATCCTCGTCAAATTAAGACGTTTCAAATTCTAATGTTATGCTAATTTTGAATAACCTAATATAGTGGAATCAGGGCATTATTATAATAACGGCATGTGTCGAAAGCACTCGAAATTCACAAGGTTGGCTCGCTCGTTTATCGCTTCATGGGCGTGTCTGATTATTATTATGGAATAGAACAGATTAGTCAATTATTATTTGGCACAAATTAAACTTTAACATAGACAACTCATAAAGAAACTTTTCTTTAATGAATTACTATTTAATGGATAAACATACTTACATGTTATTAAATATATAAAACACTTAGGTGTTTTAGAGATTTTGAGACCTTGAGACTATTGAGAAAAACAGTTAAGTACTTATTTCTAAATGTATGTAATGTAAGCGCATTCATAATAATAATTTTTTGTGTGTTAAGCTTTTGGTACGACATTGTTTCTTGTGAAAATTATCACATTTGACGTGAGCAACGCGTTGTAGGTCAAGTTCGTTTGAAACACCGTCACGTTATAACCATAAAATAAATAAGCTGTTAGGTAGGTACTTACTTAACTCGTATGTAACAAATACCACAAGTAGTACTCAAATCTTGTTTAGCCTATTTATCAACTAAGTATAATGTTTATGATGATTATGCATTGCTGCCAAGAATTTAGAAATTAAGAGGCCTATTACATCTCGACTGTGATTTTTGCGTAAAATGCCCATTTTCGCATTTTGTTGTAATTTTGCAGTTGTATTTATCGTTTTTATCGAAATAGGATAATAAAATAATGCTTAATGTTTTATATTTTAGCGTTTTATTAAATAATGCTTAATATTACAAATGTCCACTCTGCGAGCTGAGTTCGGACGGAGGGCGTATTTATCGTTTTTATAGAAATAAGATAATAAATTCATTATAAAATCTTTATTCATCATGAAGTAACGGTTATTCTGGTATAAATTTTGCTCAATAATATTATCGTAGATGGGTGGATTTCCCAGCAACAAATTTTACGCGGCATGGATGAAACCGGTGGTGCAGAACGTTACTATACAGTTCTAATATATTTTTCTTGGTGTATGAGGTAGTTACCTATATGGAACAGTAAATAATTTTCAATCAGACTTGCAGTAAATTAGGAAAAAAATTGCGAAGCCCCATTTTTATCATTTCGGTAGCTGTCCCAATAACATTTTTCACTGTAATTTCCCCCGTACAAAAAAAAACTATCGGCTATTTAAGTTGTAGGAAACTTAAATTTAAACTGTGAATAGTTGAAGTATTATTACAAGCCAATTCTGTAATCTTATCTACCCAGTTTAATAACTGGGAAGTAAAAATGCATGTGTGTGTCTCAGAAAGTCCTTTCATTTCAGTGACTTTAAGATTATCAATTATATTTTTACATGAATAAACCCTAGTTTCTCTCTCACTCGCTTAGCTGAGAACTTACCTACCAATGCCGCCTAAGTGCTTATAGTGGAAGGACGTGCCCCGCTTGCTCCGTGTTCCCGCCAAAAACGTCAGTATGTCACATCGGTGTGATGTGACTAAATTCTTTTAATTCCATGTAAAGATATAACTTGTCTTCCAATCAACGAGTATATTTAGTAAAGTACAATAAGCACCTCACGACTAGTGAGGTGCTTATTGTAATACGTTTATTTGTGTTGTATTCATTCAATCTTTTAATAAATAGTTTTTTAATAAATGCACATTTTTGCTCTTGTTTTTCATTTCTACGTTATCATTTCGGTTGATTCGGCGTACGAAACTGTCAACGGAAATGACAAAAAACTCACCGAAATGATAAAAAATACCATTTCAGTGAGTTCTATAAATTTCGGTGTATAATCGTTTCATTTCAGTTCATTGTTTTATCATTTCGGTTGGTTATTATTTCATTTCGGAATAAATCACAGTGAAGAATGGTGGACATAACCTTTCTTAAGGTGGCTAGTTATTTCATTTTTATGGCCAGTTATTTCATTTCGGTGAACAGCTGTTTCATTTCGGTGGCACCAAAATTGTACACACGTAAATCTCTTAAGTTTATTAAGATATTTTCATAGAGGATAAAACATAGTTACCAAGAGGTATAAAAAATTGCAGTTTAAATTTTAAAAAACCGGATAATAAAATAATCAACTGAAATGATGACAAAAACGACTTTGTTGAAATTCACCCAGATAAGAGAAATTTACAGTTAACTTAAAGCGATTTTCGAAGTTTTTTGGTTTAGAATAAGAATTTTTTTCTATATAAAATCAAAGATATCTCTGAAAAATTCCGAGGCCGCTACGCACTATACGACTATATAAGAGATAACATTCTATTTTTTTTATTTCATTTGTTTGGAACACTAGTTCAATCTAGGAGCTCAAAAAAGTGCCTTCGCGCATTTTATGAAAATCCTTCTCTGCAATTTTGGGTTTAATTAAAAACTTAAGCAAAATTTACAAAAAGCGAGGGCACTACGCACTATTCCAATAGCTATTCTACACTATTCAATAAGTCAAAATTGTTAATGAATTTTTGTTTCTTACATCCATAACGCCATAATTGGCCATTTTACGCAAAAATCACAGTCGAGATGTCAATGGCTCTTTTCGATACACATTTTGAAATGGGTGATTTTCAATTCCCAGGTCGGACAAAGTGTGTTTCGGATTTTCAGAAGATGCGTAGCCCGGGTTGGTGATCAGTGGTCACAAACCTGTTTGGCAAGCGTGGTAACGGATTAACTCCATCTTCATCTCTACCTACTTACCCATCAATATTGTAGAAATGACCTGATTTTCGTAATGGGTGCATTATTTGCGAAGTTCGTGATTTAAGAAATTAACTGAGTCCAATCAAATATTATACGTATCCTTTCCGATTATTGCGCATGCTTGCTTGCAACATTTGTCTGGTTAACTAATAACTCTACTGTGTGGTAATTTCTTTGAATCTTTCTAATGGAAATCAACGTTATACTCGGTTATGTCTATAAAATTATACCATCTAAGTATAATTTCAACATTTCGGTCGCGGCGTTTGTAAAATTCCGTTATTAATACGTTACGCAAATGTTTTGCTTTTAGAATAACAGACAACTTATGTCGATCGATGAACCATTCATTCGACATTATGTGATTTGTGCAAATGTCGCGGAGTTGTTTGTAATCATATTTTGGTGTTGCTTTCCGACCTCATAAAGTGGTCAGGTATGAGAGTGCTGAAGAACGAGATAAGAGGTTACTTATTTACACGGAGGAAAGATATTCCTTGGACTTTAACTCCAAAGTTTTGAATAAGTTAGTAACGCACAATGTGAGACATCTGTCAACTAAGTTGTTTATTTGTGTTCCCACTCAATTAAAGTCTCTATGCGATGTAAAGCATGCTGTGCCATTGCAGGGCGTCACTTGTACTATATTTAATTCTGTAACATCTATTTATTAAACCGGTGACTTGCAGTAAACTGAAACTGAAACTAAAGGACAATGGGACAAACCGTCTACACCCATCAACAGAAATAAAATTATTGCTCAGCAATCGATTTTTTTGACGATGTTGTCGAAATATATTGGTGTTGGCGATGGTCGGAACAGTCCTCACAATGCCTGGCGTAACGTAAACTAACGTAAAGCTTATTTTTAATGCTATATTAACTGTTCTAACCTAATTTCACTAAAAAACCAACATAAACAAAAATAATTCTCCGGATTACTCCTACTACCAGGAAAGTGGTGTCGATTGCCCTGATTTGCACATAAAAGCCTTTTATTTCGACATAGCATTTGCATTCGACGTTGGTTGCGTACTTGCCTGCTAATTATCATTGAAACAATCATGGAAGTAAGTGCCTAACTAGTAAAAAGTGGTAAGAATTATAAATGGACAATGGAAAGGAATTCTCGCGGACTTAGGTATTGTATGTCGCTGTTCCCATGGGGTATTTATGTTGTTAGCTATTTGGCGAGCCTATAACTAAGTAGGATAGTACCTACTGCACTTGTTGTTGCTATAATATCTACCTATGCCTTAATTCAGCAACAACACCAATCAACACCATAACTTAATTAATTATACATATAAAATTACTTAACTTTAAATCTGCACCAGTCTTGGACAGGTATCCAATTATGGACAAAAAAATAATAAATTAAAAAAATAACTGCAACAATTGGGAAATGCATCCTAGCAACACTTTAAAAGAATGTATCACTACTAAACGGTCAAAATTATGTCATTTCATTAAATTCAGCCCTTTTATTTTAAAATTGCGTAAAAGTGTTTGAGCACACTTCGAGTCGTTGTTAGTAAATCCATTTTTACTAACAAAATCGTTAAGGAAGTAAGTAACGCACAATTTTTTTTTAGCTAAGTACTATTAAATTAGTCTCAAAGATTTATGGCCTATTATTATGTTATATTGCTTAAATTTGCAAAATATTTCACGCTTTTTCGGCATGATTAGGGTTATGGTATTAGGTAGGTACCTAATGCTATTTGTTTGTCCATAACCGGATATTTTTTCTAGGATTATCTATTAATGGACAATTGATGAAAATCTAATTATTTAAGGTTTAACATAACAATTATACTTCTCCATATCTTTCTTTCAATGGGGAAAAAATAGCAAAAGCCGCTGAAATATTTGGAGTACCGAGAATTACTTTACATAATAAAGTGTCAGTTAAGAGTCCTAAAGTCTGTTCTATGGGTCCAAAAGTCCAAACACATATCTGTCTGAAGACGATGAATATTTGTTGGAGCAATGAGTCCTCATGATGATCGAGATACATGTCCCAATTACCGGAATATAGGGTTAAGGATATTTATTTCTCATAAAGAATTTACAATTCACTTACATGAGAGATACAAAATTATTTTTCACTCCTCTTGCTCAAAAAGAACGCCATTGTAGCGTTCTAGAGCGGGGCTAAAATAGCTTTTCAAGCCCTAGGGGAAAAAGTAATTTTTTTAAAATTTTTGTCTGTCACATGACAATGAGCCTACAAAAACGAAAAAGTATTTAGTCTTAGGTAGAATAATCATGAATAAAGACTCGACTTGGTACTGTTTCAACATCAACAACTTTTTTGAGATAGTTAATATTAAAGTTTATGGTAAAATTAGTAATCATTTGAATCTATGGACAACACAGACCACGCTTCAGCAAGAAACAACTGCACAGCCTGCACATGTGCTTAGGTGGTGAGCCTTTAGCCCGTTAGTCGCTTTTACGACACCCAAGGGAATCTCTATTCCCTTGTGAGGGGTTGGTAGTATTATTTTGATGAGCCCATCGCCGCTCTTTGCTATTGGATGTATGTGCAGTCTTTAGTCCATTAGTCGCCTTTTACGACACCGAAGAGAAGAGAGGGGTTGATAGTATTATTTTTTGATGAGCCCATCGTCGCTCTATGCTGTTGGATGTATGTGCAGTCTTTAGTCCGTTAGTCCCCTTTTAAGAAATCGAAGAAAAGTGAGGGGTTGGTTATATTATTTTATGAGCCCATCGTTGCTCTATGCTGTTGGATGTATGTGCAGTCTTTAGTCTTTTAGTCGCCTTTTACGAACCCGAAGGGAAAAGAGGGGTTGGTAGTATTATTTTGATGAGCCCATCGCCGCTCAATGCTGTTGGATGTATGTGCAGTCTCTAGTCCGTTAGTCTCCTTTTACGGGAAGAAAGGGGTTGGTAGTATTATTTTGCTGAGCCCATCGCCGCTCTATGCTGTTGGATGTATGTATGCGCAGTCTTTAGTCCGTTAGTCGCCTTTTTTGACACCGAAGGGAAGAGAGGGGTTGGTAGTATTATTTTGATGAGTCCATCGCCGCTTTATGCTGTAGGATGTATGTGCAGTCTTTAGTCCGTTAGTTGCCTTTTAGAACACCCAAGGGAAGAGATGGAAAGACTGCACATACCTACTATCCAACAGCATAGAGCGGAGATGGGCTCAGCAAAATAATACTACCAACCCTTCTCTTCCCGTGGGTGTCGTTTAAGCAACTAACGGGTTAATTTTTAATAAAATAAACCAATTCATATTGTATTGAATTGTTTTATTTTCTCGCATTCGTAGTGAAAAACATAGTGTGACACACGGCGCTAAAAACCCATTAAAACTCGGTTTCTATTTACTCCCTCGCTAAAGCTCGGGAGTAAAACTACCTCGTATATAATGGGTCATTTTAGCCCCTTGTAACAATCTACTATTAAAACACATTGAACGACACAAAAACAAAGCGATCAACAAAAAAAAACAAAACACGAAGGTAGTTTTATTAAAACTCTGGTTCGGTTCGCTAGGAGCGGTCCGTACAGTACCTCACCCCGGCGAGTAGCCCCGACAACAAATACACGTTGAACTAACGACACTGGAAGTGGCATGAGCGTACTTTGTGATATTCAACGTTAATATTATTATTAAGTTATTGATACAATAATACAATAATAGGATCATTCCGCAATGTTTACATAAGTTTTCCAAAAGTTTTAAATTATACCTGTTTTATCATTATGTTTTAAATATATCAATATCATATATCATTTCAAGTTACAGGATTTGTAACTGGGTGTTGTCCATTATTGGATGTCCATCACTAGATTTCTACTGTCCATTATTGGTCCAAAAAATAGGGTTTTTATTTTACAAATTATTTTTTAGTTAACGTATTAGGTGCGAACAAATACATTCAAAAACACTTAACTAATATTTAATAATAATAGTATTCCTAAATAATATCTAAGAAAATCACTAAACTTATATATGAGAAAATTTACTAAAACAACCAAATCTTTTCTTAACCTGTCCATAATTGGGGTTGTTACCTTACTTACTTTACTTACTTACTTTTATTGTTGTACCTATTATGAATCTAGACCCGAAGGTCAGCTCACAAGCTGTGACAATTAAGTTACTACCATAATGCCCAAAGACAACATTGTAAAAACATTTTCATGCTTTAAAAAAGACGAAGGTTTCGCATAAAAATAAAATATTTGCTGTTGAATGCCGATATATTATAATAAATATAGCCATCAGAGTGTCACCGGGTATAAATTTTATTGGAAGTATCGTAATTTAACCTTTCCTTGAATTTAAAATGTAACAAACAGTGCGTAGCCTTCGTCTCGTTGCGTAAGAGATAGGCCACCGAGTGTGTAGGTAGGTTAAGGGCCTCTGGAAAGGAAAAGTAACTTTACTTAATAAAATAACTTTGCCATTATTTTTACGAAACAAATAGCGTGCGCCCTTGATTCTGTTTCCGTTAAGTCTGCGCCTGCACCGCAACATTTTATGCGTCAAACAAAACTTTTATCTAAGTGATATTAAAGTAAATTATTTACACAAAGTGATCATTAATAGTTCAAAACTTGAAATTAGTTTATTCAGAATCGAGAACAGAATCGATTTCACTAATTAAAAATATGGGACCCATTTTGTAATAAACAATATTTCACTACGTCCTTTAACTCTGTCGTTTTCTTAGCAACGTTATGCCGGCTCCACAAGCTTGGCAAACCTCAACAAGCCGTCACAAATAGTAAATCAAACGTGTGGATAGAGCGTTTGGCTTGGCTTGTAGCTAGTAATATTATTCTGTGCATGCAGCCGATCCGTCAAACAAATCGGGCGCGCAAGCGGCAAGCGTGCGGTCGTGGCATTACACTTACAAAAATGCAATCGCAGCTGCGACATCGCTCGCGCTCGCAGTTAAGATCATCTGTTTTAAAATATTTCATTAACTCGTCGTTTAAAAGAGTATGAAACTTATGAGGATACTCATACGTATTGACCAACAATTTTATACTACTTTGGCGATCTACATGTCAGTTCTCTAAAGCTCGATCGTAAACTCGCCTCTCACTTCGACCCTTACGTTTGATCAAGAGTAACTTTTGTGACGTTTGTGTAGATTCGATTATAGAGAATGCGACTTTTGCTTTAATGCTTGCAAATGCAAGTAAAGTCAAGTAAAAAAAGTTTCTTAACAAAGGAACCAAAAATAACAACCTTACAACAACCCCTAAAGACAGACCCCTGAAATTATGAAGACATTGAGACATTATTAAAAATTCAAGACCGATGTCACAAATGAAGGCATTACTAACTTACAGATATGAGTTTTACTACAAATACGCGCGCTTACTCATGAAAGGTAAACAAGTATACTCAAAAAGTCTTTCGACCTCGGCATTGGTGTTAGGCTCTTTTTACACTGCTAGTTTTTGTAGCGTTTCACGCGTTATCGAAACGTACGACTGCACGGTGACAATTGCGATTTTGTATCGTATTAACGCGCGTTTGTAGCGATATGATTCAACAGCAAAACATTATGATTTAATAATAAAAAAAAATAATCGAAACGTTGCGATATTGCAGGTTCTATGCCACCTATTTTAGTTTTCGGCCTTATTTTAAGTAAATTTTCGGCCATGTATTTTTTAGTGGTGTTCTACCTATTTTCTTTTTTGTGTAAATAAGTTTATGAATTATATTTCGTAATAAAAATGTTTTACCACTACCTAACTCTTATTACTATGGAAACAGATATCTTTTTATAAACACGCTTTTATTAGGTCGACCTGTATGTAACAAACTATGTAATGGAATCTAATCTCTACAGTTCACCACAAGCCACTACGAGTCCAACCCATGTCCGGAGTCCCGCCGGAGGCGCCAGAAAAGGCACAACCTGCGGGGGCGTGAACCGGAACCCCGTAGTACCCCTGAAAACACAGCCGGACCCGTAGTTCCAGCTGCGATACCCTATCTATCGGGGTCGGTAGATAGGGACTGTCTAGGGGTCAGTGGGATAGTGCATTGATCAAGCTGCGAATCGCAACTTCATCGTTACAGACGCGACGCGCCGCAAAAAGTCGCGCGCTTGTGTAAAGACGGCTAGCGGCTGCGTCGCTAATGCATCGCCAAAGTCGCAGTGTTCAATGGGCCTTTAATAGCAACGATGACACTGCGCATTTACATTCTGTTATACAATCTGCGACCTTAGTGCCGTGAGTGACCTTGGTCTGGGACATAAACTTAATATGTATGAATACCAAAAATGTTATCACGAAATAACTTAATAACGCCGCAAGTGAAAAATAACCGCTGTCACGATTGACACCGAGGATGAGCTTACCTCGTTTGCCCAGAAGAATCACCGGAACAAGGCAGAGTTGCTTGGCGATTAATTATTATGACGCATTTAATTAATTAATTTATACAAAACAGATACTTAACAATCAAAGTGCAGACAAGTATACACAGTAGAGTTAAGTATACGTATTGTAAATCCTACTTATTCTACAAAAGATAAATGTTCTTCTGTAAACATAATTAATTTAAATAATTTATTTACTAACGTGGAATTTTTATGTTTATTATTACTCTATGAAAGAATAAACCTCGATTAAGATTGTTAAGAAATATCTTTGTTTAGAAACGGCTACCGTAAACTGGTCCATACTATGCATTCTTAGAAACAAGTACAATCTATTCATCTATCATCGTATCATTTTATCAGTGACCGGAATAACTAGAGTTTAAATGCTACAACATGGGGTTGTTAAGAGGCCTAGTTATTACATCTCGACTGTGATTTTAGCGTAAATTGCCCATTTTCGCATTTTATAGTAGTTTTCAGTTGTATTTATCGTTTTTTATCGAAATAGGATAAGAAATTGATGCCTAATATTACACATCTACACTCTGCGAGAATAAGCTGAGTTATGACGGCCGGCGCATCGCATTTTGCAGTAATTTTGCAGTTGTATTTATCGTTTTTATCGAATTAGCATAATAAATTTGTTATAAAATCTTTATTTCTCATGATTTCCATGACATGCAACAATTATTCTGGTACAAATTTCGCTCAATAATATTATCGTAGATAGAAGAAATTCATAGTTAACTTAAAGCGATTTTCGAAGTTTTCTGCTTTAGAATAATTTTTTTTTCTATATAAAATAAAACAAATAAATAAATAATACTCTCCAACACTCACACCAATTATCTAGCCCAAGAGAAGCTTCGTTATGAAACTCGTTAAATGGTTACTAGACAACGGATAAACATACATAAAATATTTAAATACATACTTGTTATACATAGAAAACATCCAGACCCGAGACAATTTAGAATAACAATCATTTCTAAATTGACCCGACCGGGAATCGAACCCGGGACCCAAGACATGGCGACACCATGAAAACCGGTGTACAAACCACTCGACCAAGGAGGTCGTCATAAAATCAATGATGTCTAAAAATTCATAGGCCGCTACGAACTATACGACAATTTAAGAGATAACATTCTATTTTTTCACACATTTCGCGCATTTTATGAAAATCTTTCTCTGCAATTTTGGGTTTAATTAAAAAGTTAACCAAAATTTACAAAAAGCGAGGCTGCTACGAACTATGCCAATAGCTATTCTATTCTAAACTATTCAATAAGTCAAAATTGTTAATGTATTTTTGTTTCTGAGATCAAGAACGCCAAAATTGGCCATTTTACGCAAAAATCACATGTCGAAATGTAATGGCCTCTTAAATTAGGGTTGTTTAAACCAGCATTATTTATTATGTAACAGCTGTGCAATAAAAATATATTCTATTCTATAAAAATATTTTTGTTTGTAGTTTTAGCAATTCTATATTATGAGTTCCGAACTTTAAGCATTTATTACCTATTTTGATCACAGCTTATTATAGATTAGTAAGTATCTAAAATATTGAATGGAACTTTTTGCTTTTTTGCTAAGTCTTTAGAAAAGTAATGTACCTCCTAATCTAAGGCGTCAAGCACAAAAAAAATATAATACTCCATACGTCATCCATCATCATCTCATTTGCCACAAAGAGTTTGTGCATCACAGGTTAAAAAAAAGTAAGTGGCCGCAGGTACGTCATTAAAAATGATTCAAACTTAAGTGCGTAGGCAGCCATCGTTGTACATTTTCCTGTAATCATGACGATTTACGTGAATCACTTCAATAACATCTCCATTATCTGATGAGTTTGCATTGTAACGTTATAGCACGTGTGAAGTTTAGAAAAAATTAACGTATTGTCTAACATCTCTATGTATGGTGTGAAAATATACTCTTTCACGACGCACGTCGTTTTTTGACTGTGTTATAAAAAAAACTACCATAGTTTTTTATTATGTAAGGACTAACGACATTAACAAAATAAATCTTGACAGACGTGATAAATTGGTCTATAACTAATTTAAACGTATTAAGAGTTATAAGTTCTGTCGAAGTGTCAAACGTAACATAATTAATGTCCTCCTTTTTTAACCAAAAATAGATTCATGAGAAAATAGTAGAAATTTTTGTTCCGAATACCATAAAAATCTTTGTAAACATAATGCTTTCATCAAAGGTTCACTTAAATCGAAATCTGTATATGGAAGTTAATAGAATTTAGGCTAGGCATTCACGTCTAAGGACCAAAATAATTACAGCGGTTCACCTTCTGGGCACACGTTAATTTAGAGATGTAAAGGGCTCAGCGCGAAGGCTAGGGCCGGCACCGTCGAACAAATGCGATGCTACGAGCAATTTACTTTATAAATGTAATTTTTGTCGCCTTGGCTCTATAAAAGATCATCATCAGGCTCATTAACTACCAACCCTCTCTTCCCTTGGGTATCGTAAAAGGCAACTAACGGACTAAATGTGGATTCGACCAAACTGGAATAAGGTCTTATACCTGGATTAAACGCCGAATTTGTATAGACTAATCTCGGAGTAAGTCTTATTCCAGTTTGGTCGAATCCACCCTAAAGCACTTACATCCAACAGCGTAGAGCGGCGATGGGCTTACCACCTGTCATGCTGAGCACATGTGCAGTTGGAATTTGGTGAAACGTGAACTATGGCAGGAATTGTTCCACTTATCCCCATTGACTTTCCCCTATGAATGGGAATTTGTAGACTTTTCTTCCACAAATCCCCATTATCTGTTTCTTGCGATCGTGATTAAAATCATCATTATTGGGATTAGTGGAAAAATGAAGAGCTTGCTATAAAAATAAAACTAAAACAACTTATTTTGTAATCACAGCAGTCTTTTGTGCTTAATAATTGTGCTTAAAAAATTGGTTGCCTGTAAAGTCGGTATACGGGCGAAAGTTTTACGTGACAACGACTTTGAGTGGTAAAATAATTTTAATGGTAATAATATTCATTCGTATAGTAGGAAGAAGGATGAAATAATAGTAACAATTTAAAACATTTATTTATACAAAGAATTATATGGAAGGGACGCGTGCCTTTCACTTTTTATGTCTGTCTCTCTCGCTCTTAGGCGGGCTAACCATGCCCGAGTGGAAGGGACGCGTGCCTCTCACTCGCTCTCATTGTGAGCGCATAACGTGAGCGGAGCGTAACGCAGTTTCTTGAAGTGTCACCCGGCAAACCAATTTATAAGACGTTGTCACGTCAAAATGTTGTTTTTGTTGAAATTTACAGTTTATTTAAACAAAGAAATTCGCAAACACTTATTTTATAATGCGATTTATTAATTATTATTATTTATATTTATTTATTTACACTACCAAGTAAAACTACTGGTTTATAGGAGGGGGACTAAGAGAATACCTACTGGGTGAATAAATATTTAAAACATAACTTATTATTAAAACATACATAAATGTAGGTACCTTAAATTATGTACAAAATATATATTTTTGCTGTAGTATCCTACCTAGAAAGTTACAACATTTACACTAATACTTAAGAACAGTCACGAGCAAAAATATGTAAACAATTGTGACTCTTAAAAAAATGGAATAAGAGTCAAAGTGTATACAAATTGGTGCTCGTGACTGTACTATGTTAAACTTTTAACTATGAAATGGAACCGGAGACATTTGGAGTAGTTGGCAGAGGCACTACTGATACATTAAACTTCTTAAGTATGAAGGTAGTTAAAAACTTAAACGATGCGACTTAAGTGAAGTAAAGATCGCAAACCTGTGCAGTTCGTTTTTAACTTAGTCATCAACCTCAAACGCATACATTAAACGAGCACTTCAACTGGCCAAATCTGTTATTTGTAAAATACAAATGGTAAATATTATCCGAACAGGTTCCGCAGACGAATGAGGTCTTGGCCTTAGGTGAGACAAGACAGCACTCACTTCATCATAATGCATTACTTCTGTAGCGGTGCAGCGGTGTGCAAAATGGATTATTTCACTGATTGCGAAGGTTAATGACCAATCGCTAGTTCGCTTGTCTGCCGATGGTGATGTAAAGGTTATTATTTAAAAGTACTTGTGTTACAGTTCGCTCCGACTTTCCGTGGTGTATCTGTGCCGATATCTGACTATCTTAGCATTCTAGGTATGACCATCTCTGCAAACCTAAACTTCGGCTACTACATAGAGTTCATGGCAAAAACGGCAGCTAAAAAGCTTGGCATCCTTTCTAAGGTAAGGCGGTATTTTACACCGGGGCAGCTGCTTCAGCTTTACCAAGCACAAGTTCGATCCTGTATGGAATACTGCTGCTACCTCTGGGATGGATCTGCCAAGTATCAGTTAGCCGCTTTAGACTCTATTGAGAAGCGTGCTAAGGGGGTCATTGGCGACTCTAAACTCGTCGAATCCAAGCTGCAGAGTCTTGAACATCGACGCAAGGTTGCCAACCTTTTGGTTTTTTATCGATTGCACTTCGGCGAGTGTGCGCAGGAACTACACGAGCTGATTCCACCTTCCCCTTTCTATCTCCGGGGAACGAGACGGGGACTGAGATCTCACCCTTACACTGTCAACACACTACCTATACGCGCAAAGCGCTTCGCGTCATCATTTTTAATGCGGACAGCTAAGGAGTGAAATTCCCTTCCTGCGGATCTGTTTCCTGACACGTACAACCTGGCCATTTTCAAGGCAAGGGTGAACAGGCATTATCTAGGCAAGTATGCTACATCCTAGGCCGCATCGTCACTTACCATCAGGTGAGATCGCGGTCAAATATTTGCCTATAAAGAATTTAAAAAAAAGTTACAGTCTTTACAGGTATGTTGTCGATCCATTATGTAGTCGTTCAGAAAAAACCAATAGCAAGTGGGTATAATGAGCTAAGGCTACAATTTTGAAAACGCGGTCTTGTTTTCTTATTTTTCTCGCTCTACATTAAAGCTCAAGCTACGATTTATGAACACCAAACAAGTTGTACTTACAACTAAAATTTGTATTTATTGTCCAAACAGTTTATTTCTTCCAGAAACCTTTTTGTTTTCAACAAAAATAGAGTCATCCTAACCCTAACTAGTTTACACTAACTATTATAATTTATATGCGAAAGTGAGAGTTAGTTTGTTTTGTTTGTTTATTTGTTACGTTTTCACGCTTTGACCGCCACACCGATTTTGATGTATTTTGGTATAGATATAGATGGGGCAGCGAGCGCAGTAACGACGATTTACGAACTTTTACCTGCGAAAAATTACCGCGGCCGAAGCAGCGGGCAAAAGCAAGTTTTACATTAAATGCTTGCACGGTTGTAGGATGCCCAGAACCGTATGGGATAGCGACCGCTCTAATACCTACCTGTTCTTGCTGCCGAGCAGCATCGACATCCAGTAAACTTACAGCGCACAGAGGCATGAGAACTGAAGCTTTGGCAGCGCGCGCGAGATGCATTCGGTGTCTCCCGTCTGTCGTAACATAAGAAATATCACGACGCGAAGGTGTTTCTAACTCTAGATTCGAACAACTTCAAATAATACTTACACTTAAATACACTTAAAAACAAAACTATAAACAGCTTCTCATTTTAACTGTAAGTACATTAGATATATTTTTACTATTCTAATCTATCATCATCAAAAACCAAACTTAAATTATTCATTTGACATGCGTCCGATTAACTTATTTCAACCAATATTACACAAGTTTGTATTAAGGTCAGTGGTATCGCATATCGAATACGTCCTTCCGTTACGGAATACATAATTAACAATTTTGTTGACTCGCTTGCCTTCCAAATCGTTCTTAAGTAATTGCTTCTAAAGGCAATGGTATTATAAAGATCGAATAATTATATTAGGGAGTACCTACTAGCAGACAACCTCGAGGAGCAAGCAAGTATACAAGCTTTAACTTTTACTCGGGGTCGGCAACTCGGGGAGGCAACACGTGAGACATACAATTAAATGGGAGTAGCTAAACAGCGGGTACAAACGTAGTAAAGTTTGTCTATTTGTCCCGCTTAAAAAAGACTGGTGATTTCTGTCATCAAATTGTTTTTTTTATACATTTTTTTTTAAATCTAGTCATCAGTCAAGTACAATTGATGGGTATTTGCATTGCCCACATCACATACCCGGAAAACACAGTTTTCCCGACCCTGGGTGTTGGGGTAAATGTGTTTCGCACCGCTTGAGGTTTGACAGCAAGATCAGCGAGCAGCGAGTAGACATTAGACTCCATTATTAAAGCAAACTTAATCTATTTTACAATAAGTACTAGACATAATAGACTGCTGATAATTTTGATACAACGCATAACGTCATACGAGCCTCTAAAAATAATTATGAAATTGTTTTTTGTTTTGCGAAAGAGATTGTAGTTGTCCGAGTCAATCTAGGTGATTCTTTTTCGCAATTTAATAGTTGCTCATAAACGAATAGTTGTTCTTTCTCATAATACAATGAAGTAGTTGCCAAGATTATGTACCTATTACTAAACACATTGTATAAAGAAAGCTATAGTTAGAGCTAATAATAATAGCCGTGTCGCGTATCGGGGAAAGAATACTACCACCCCCTCTCTTCCCTTGGGTGTCATAAAAGGCGACTAACGGACTAAAGGACGGACACACACATTTTAACAGCATAGAGCGGCGATGGGCTCACCACCTGTCACGCTGAGCACATGTGCAGTCGATATTTGGTGAAAAGTGGACAATGCTAGAGGACTGCTTTTGCGGCCCTCATTGCCTAGTCTCTGACTAACCCTTCGGGGATAATAGCCGTGATTGTATGCATAGCAAATAAATGTCTAGTAATAAGATTTTTTTAGGTATATAACAAAAATGTAATAATCATTAAAAAATAATTAAAAATTACGCTGTTAATAATATATTCTTTGTACGGTGTAACATTGACGGCTTACGGGTGGCAACATTTGCTAAGAATGACTGTATAAAAATCACGGGCGGTTGCTAGTGGCTTAAATATACCTAGACATAATCAAAATTCTTTTTAACGAAAAGTTTGTAAATATCCGGGATTTGAAATATTAGTAATAATAAAAAAAGAAACCTGCAAGTACCGCTAAAGGAAGATGTTGGACAAAAAACAAATTCTATTAACCGCGAATAAAATAATTGTTATAAAAAAATTACGAGCAAAAAGTTTGATAAAATAAAGGAGTCGTTGCCTAAAAAAAATTGGACTAAGCTTGCAAACTATTGCACAAAAGTTCCCAATGGGTCGACGTGCTACTGGTAGAGGGCAGAGCAGGTCCACTTATCTTAGAATAAGCTTGCAAACTAACTTACAACAAAAATCTTCAAGAAAAACACTGTAAGCTATTCAATGCCTAGATGTAGGCATTACGGTACAGTCGACTGCACACGTACGATAACAGAAACTCTTATTATAGGAGGCCAAGTCTCACATTGGGTCGCTGCGGTTGGTTAGTTAGTTTGTTAAGAGTTTTATTGCACAGTTTATGAAATACAAAGACAAATAGGAAGTATTTGCCAAATATTTCTAAACTTATATACCAATTTACTAGTGACAAATGCTAACGAATCGACTTTGCCGCGTTTGCCAGGGCTTGGGGTTTGGGGGTAGTGATGCGCATTTGTCTGGCACAGACTATAAGGTCGTTAGATTAGTTGTTAAGTCTTAACTATAAGTTAGATAACTGGTTTTTTATTATTATTAGTATTGACGTCAATAAGTGCCTGTAAAGGTTTACATTGAATAAATAATTTGACTTTGACTTTGACTTTGCCACTTGTCTAGGCGAGCTGTACTACGTATATACGCTCAAAGTTACAAATGACTAATGAGTGTATGATGTTTATGTCGTAATAATGATACGACTTCTTTTTACGACGTGCTCCTCACAAGAACAATTTAAAATAATGACACGCTAGTTAAGTGATTAACAAGGTTTTACTCTGTTGTTCGAGCGACACTGACTATCAAGATGGTATCACAATTACGTTGTTTTGTTTTTTTGGCGTAACATTGTCGCAGGCGAGCAAAAAATCACGGTAAGAAATGTTCCTTTGAAAATCTTCCTTTGACACAGCAGTCGTGGCAAGTCAAAATTGATTGAGCCCACGTGTCGTTTGTTCATAAAGTGGGTTTTTAAAAATATTATAATTTAGTAAGGCAAGTCCTAAGTCGAATACTTACAATGGAAATTTAGCAATGCTGTTTTTGTATTCACAATTGTATACCTTCTTTAGTTTTTTATTCGTAGCAATACATGTTGATTGTAATCAGACGTGTAGTGTGCTGTTTTTCTAGAAAAATAAAAATTATTTTTATGGAACATAATATTGTAACCATTATTTTTATTTTTAACCTTTACATGCTAACATACTTAAACGTACATATTTTATCATTATATAATATCAGCGAAGACAAGCTATTTCCCTGAACAGATTAATTTTGTGTGTGTAACTGAATAAATCAAAACTTACTTACTTACTTACTCCTGTGGCACATCAACCCATTAAAACTACTACTTACTTTGAAAGGACAATGTTCTGCGCCCATACATTGTTAGCCTAAGAACCAACAATTATGAAATATCCTTTTCTAGGTTCGAAATTGCATGTAAATAACAGTAAAAACAAATATTTTTGACGGACACTCCAGAGAACCTAAATATCAGGAAAACTTGAGGTTATGTTTAATTACAGAATTTGAGAAGTGATGTTGCACTCTTTTGTTTTATTTGCCAACACTCATGCATGTTCACTATCAAATAAATAATCCATCATTATTTCACATTAATATTCGACAAAACACAAATTAAAGAAAATAAAACAAAACTGCAAACATGACGTTTCACTTTCCCGCCAAGAAGTCTAGAACGTCAACTTTTTTTTTCTTGACTATGGATATTAGTCCTTCAGTCGTATTATTAGAGTTCATTGATCGACTTAAGTCGACTAACGTTTACAGTTTGGAATAAAATGCGATGTATCGTATTCTAATGATGCCTGGAGTATTTGGCACTAAGTATATCGAGTCAGCCATGCATGCATAATATTATTAGGTTTGTTTGTACATATTATAAATATTTTGGTCACAAACCTTTAATTCACTGGCTGAATGCACTGAACTCTCAATACCCAACCCATAATATAAAAATGATACTCAATATTAATGTCTAAAAAGTTCTTTTTATTATTGGTTACTTAACTAAAAGTGTCCGCGAATATCTAAATACTGTTATCTGTCGTAAAAAATAAGTTAAGAATTATCATGTATATCATGTTTGTGTTGGTTCTTAGGCTAAATTCAACAATGTCCTTTAAAAAAGTTACGCTACGTAACACTTTGTTAACAACTGTTGTAACTCTAGTGTAACGTCTTGTCGTAGAACTGACTTTTAATCGCATCATCTATGCATTGCAATATGTAGACTGGCTTTCGAGAAACCGCATGACGCTAACATCGGACGGTTTCTGGAGGCATCTTTAAATGTAACAGACCATGCAGTAACATTATTAAAACTAGGTATTACTAGCATCTATTAACCGTGTCGTTTAGCGGTAAAAGAATACTACCACCCCTCTCTTCCCTTGGGTGTCGTAAAGGGCGACTAACGGACTAAAGACTGCACATACATCCAACAGCTTAGAGCGGCGATGGGCTCACCACCTGTCACGCTGAGCACATGTGCAGTCGCTCTTTGGTGAAAAGTGGACTATGGCAGAGGACCGCTTTTGCTGTCCTCATTGCTGTCTGGCTAACCCTCCGGGGATAATAGTCGTGATTATATTTATGTATGTATGTATCTATTACTGCTTCTATTAGGTACATATGATCTCAGCTGCCGTAAAGCTTAGACTAGGAATTCGCTTGTATGTAATTTCGATGGGTCTTCGTGTCATATCTTTTACCTATATTCGTTGTATTTTTGGACAAAGACTATTATTATGCAGTAGCATAGTTTTTAAGGTAGTGCACTATTGTGAGGGTCAATCTTGGGACACTTGATTTTGAGGGTCACAGCATAATATAAATTAAAATATACAACACACTAAATTAAATTAGCACTTATAAGTTTACTTAACTTTTGTAGTATTGAATCATATCAATTGAAACCAATATTTTACAGAATGAATTAAACATTCCTTTGAAACTGAAAAATGGGGTTATTTGACAAGCTTTTTACATGTCACACGCGCGGCGCTCGGTGTGTTATTGTGTGTAAGAGTCTCGTGATTGGTTCCAACCATCGCCAGTTGTGCTGCAGTGCAGCATTTCGTTAGGAAGGACGTGGCGCTAGCTTTCGCGCAAATACTTTATTTTTGAATACTTTCAAATTTTTAAAACTTTGATTCGGTAGGTAGGTAAAGTTCGTATCTTGTTTTGCTACGAAACTAAGAATAGTTACACTTAACTATCCCGAGAACATGGCTGCATTCATTTCTGAGTAGGATTTGAATTCATAATTAATACGATTTCATTTATAGTTATATATAAATAGCTTCATTTTTAAATTGGCGTCAGGTCCATGGCTGTAAAATCCGTGGATTTAAGTCATGGATCTGTTTTATCGGCCGTGGATCTGACCACATATTCTATGACAATTAATTTTTGTGCATAATTACCGTATAATTATCGTGCCTTAGACTGACTCGTTTTTAAACCATCTTCAGCGATGTAATTTTTGTTTTCACTAGTCACGAGAAAAATAAATGCCACGACTTCGACGCGATAAACGCTTCACCCAGGATTGACCCGTGTGCTTTAGATTAAATATTGACATCCTTTCCCAGTACTTCTTATCTTAAAAGGAAGTGTTCAAGTTTATTTGTTTAAAAAAGGAAACATTACAAACGGTTCTTCATATGATTACGAAGTAATAAGTATTAACATATTAGCTGTCCGAAATGTAAGTGACGGAAGAAAGATCTTTATGCATCACATTTGTGATTTTTCTATTGACATTTTAAAATATTTAAATAGGAAAATCGAAGCCTTGGTTCACTGCTAATTTCGTTTTTTTCTATTCGTACCACAGGGAAAAGATAGATCTGTTGGCATATTTAAAATATATAAGTATTTAATAGCTATAATACCTATGTTAAAAGTTAAAGTGGCTTTTGTTAACAACAGGGTTTGATGGAAAACTTGTTTTAATAAACCAAAGAGAATGGTATTATTTATCTGATCTTTTCGGCTGGACTCGCTTACGAAACAAAATACAAAATGCGGATTAGCTAACTCAACACGGGGCCTTACCATCAACTCTTTGGCTCGTATTCTAAAACCATACTCACACTCAAATCTCTGCTTGAGTTAGAAAGGGATGGTGCTATTCATCGCAAAATTCAATCAAAGGAATATTAGATTGAACGATTTTATATTAAATAATGATTATAATAAACTATTATTACATTAAATAGAATTATGATATTTACTTAGTTGTTAATATATTGTTCATAATGTAAAATTAACGTTATATTAAAATGAAAATATATTAAACGTAGTTCTTCGTAATATTTGATTGTTTGCATTAAAAAACGCTAAAGGAAACTCAAAGATAACGAAATGTTGAAAAAAAATCATAAAGTCAAAAAAGCGTTGAAAAAAAATTGCGGATTGATCAACGCAGCTGCCCGGATTGCAGAGGACGCGGGTTCGATTCCCACCTGAGGTGGACATTTTTTTAAACGTAGTTCTATTAAGTGAAGCGCACCCCTTTCTAACTATATTCAAGCATAGATTTGTTTTGAATTTGGTTTTAGAATATGAGCCATAGAGCAGTATTACTTTAATCCATTCACACATATACATATTCACGACTATCTTTTCCGTAGGGTTAGTCAGAGACCAGGTAATGAAGACCGCAAAAGCAGTCCACTACAGATGATAACTGCACATGTGCTCAGCGTGACAGATGGTGAGATCATCGCCGCTCTATGCTGATGGATGTATGTGCAGTCTTTGGTCCGGTAGTCGCCTTTGACGACACCCAAGGAAGAGATGGGGTGGTATTATTTCACCGCTGAATCCGCAGTGAGTTATCAAATTCGTTTTCTTTAAATTTGACTTTATGCTAACTTCACACAACGTAACAGACTAAGATAAGGTGGTACTATCTTACTAGGCGTATTTAAGGCAAGCCCTACAGCTAAATGCTGGGAATCAAACCCGTGATCTCTTGGGTCGGAGACTAGAATAATTGAAGCTAATTGTAACATGGCAGGAATTTACTGACTGCGCGTGCTCCATCTTCATCCTCATTATCACTTTCCATCAGGTGAAATCGAGGACAAACGCGCAATTGTCTCCAATAAAAAACTAAAAAACCAAACATTCATAATTAACTACGTTTTGCTGCGAATTAATTACCGTTGATAAATATAGGTAACAACACATACTTTTGTAGGGAAACTTTTCCATAAAAACGCTTGGTCTGTTGCAGTGACTTGTGATTTGTGAGTGACAGTCACTGGAGCACATCATAACGTGATTGGCGACGCACTATGTGTTACGATACATAGAGCCATGTGAATCTAATCGAAATAAAATTCATTTATTTGCACCAAACAGCAAATAAAACAACAAACCATGATAAACTAAAACTAAATAACTTAAAACTAACTTACTATTTTTTGAAATGTAGAATGTTATTAAGATAAAAGTAAAATTAAGTCAAATTCAAACTTTCTTCAGCTCTTGTGATTCATATGACAGAAAAAGGTTTAAAATGTATAGTTGTAATGGTCTAATAAAATATGTTAGACTTCAATGAAGGTCTTTGCCCAGCTGTGAGACATAGGCTAAATTCTTTTAGATAATTTTATAAAACAAAATGTTTCTTTGACAGCTGCAAAGTAGTAATTAACACTCTCAACTATATCACTCACTTACTCAGCAATAAATAAGACAAAGTGCCCGTCAGTCCATATAATAACAATTCACTAAGCACTAACAACAAATCAGTTTTTGTTGCCTTTGACGTCACTATGGCGTATGAGAAATATGACTAATTGTAATTACTAATTACAAGCATGATGCTACAAATACGAACTTTCCTGCAAAGACTTTTCTTGTAAACTTCCGTGATACCACTACATTTACGTTATTCAATTCATTAAATTTAATTGTTATTTTAATATTAACTAGTTTGTGTAGTTAATTATTTGTCCAGTGATTAAACGTAATTACAACGTGAGTTATCGAACTTTTTTTAGCATAAAAATAATTTAAAATGTCATATGGTTTAGTAAGTCGGGTAGATGAGTATGTTAGTGACGTGAGTAGTTCATGGCATTAATAAATAATAAAAAATGAGAGTTAAATTATTTATATATAAATAGATTTCATGCATTTTTTTCGGTACGAGCCGTTTTTAATTCCATGACCACAACTATAGGTTCAGTTCACCTATTCTAGCTCAACGTATATATCTAGCTCACTCTCGTTCAATTTAGCTCAGTGTTCATTTTAACTCAATTAGCTCAGTGTTTCATCGGAATATGTCGGCTCGGAATCGAGAGCGGCTCGGCTTGATAGTCAAAAGGGAGTCGCGAAGGGGGTGCCGGACAAAATTTTCTGTTGATTTTTATATGGAGCCTTAAAACTTACAAACTTTAAAAAAAATTAAGGTAACTTTTTATAAAAACGCGAATTTTTCGTTTTTAGGAAAAAAAAAGTAATTGTCTAATTTTTGTATGGAGCTAGATTTCTGTTCTCTAGTAAAAAAATACCTCGAAATTCAAGACAATACGTTGTGCTTCGCGCTATTTCCAAAATAGTACATATAAACGACTCAAGAGCCTTCTATCTTCATAAATTACACTTAGCTAAATGAGCTACTGAGCTATAAGAGCTATATAGCTCTTGACTGGGTAAAGAGCTATATAGCTCTTATCTCTTCAAAGACCTAAATTTCTCATGACTAGTTGCCAACACCTTATCTAAATATGTCGCCACAACATTAATGTTTTCAATGTTATATGACAATTAGAGGTAGAATAGCCAGTTCCTCAGCAGTAGAAGTGCCCTTCGACCTTCACCTTCACCTAACATCTGGATCAAAACGAGATAAGGACCTAGACTAGTGCTTACCCGTAAAAAAATTGAACCGTTAATATAACCGTTTTGCATAGCAGTTAAAAGAACACTGATTATAACAGATATTAAGTGAAGATTAGTTAATATATTATTTACTAGCGGCCGCTCGCGGTTTCACCCGCGTGGTTCCCGTTCCCGTGGCAATATCGGGATAAAAAGTATTCTATGGGTTAATCCAGGTTATTAACCATCTGTATGCCGAATTTCATCTAAATCCATTCAGTAGTTTTTACGTGAAAGAGTAACAAACATTCATCCATACTTACAAACTTTCGCGTCTATATATATTAGTAAGATTTATTTAATAAAGACACGAAACAGTATACAGCCAAAACAAGTTACAATGAATAATTAAGACTAAATAAGTACAAGACGGTAAACCAAACTATATGTCCTAATCGTGGTATAAGTGGATAACTGCTAACATTGTCTTAGAAATTATTAATTTTAACAATTTTTATTTTGTGCCAAGCTAAAGAATAAACAAAACTTTGTACATGATAACATTTAGATTAAAATCAGCTATAGGTAAAGTATATCTCGCGAGCATTTACCAAACATTGTACTATTGCTGTTTATGATTTCGATGCTGTTATTCGACTTTGCAAGATCGTTGTAGAGACGGCACAATGTGCGAGTAATATTTGGTCATAAAATGAAGTGTTATTGACACATACCTACTACTTGAAGGGAGAAGACGGTTGGGTGGCGAGTCCTGTATACGTAGTATTTATACTTATTAAAGAGAGCCACTCAGGTGAGTCAATGTATGAGTGAATAATTTTATGTAGAAAAATTTGATCTATATATTTCCGCTTACATTCGAGGGACTGCACTTTAAACTTTGATAAACGTTCAATATAAGACCCCACACTTCGACCAACAATCAAGCGGTAGCACATCATCCTGAGACATTTACTCTGGATGCTCTCCAATCGATTTATATGGACACTGTAGAATGGAGACCAAACCAACGCCCCATATTCTAGTACAGATCTAATTAAAGAAAAGTACAATATCAACAAACTTCTGGAATTTTTAAAAGACTTTGTCGCTCTAAATATGAATCCCATTAAACTGTTTGCTTTTTGAAATATAATCATAGTGCACACGATATGATAACTGTCAACGAATATTATGCCAAGATCTGTAACCCCTCGAGCACCGTAAAACCAGACACAATTGAAATTCTATTGTTTCGCGACCGCCGGCGGTCGTATGATCCTTGACCGGTTAATACAAGTTTTACGTTCAAGAACATGATTTTCTGTGTAATAAGATATCTCCAATTTATTACATTTACGGGTAAACGAGACCACAAATTTCTATGCGTTTAACGACATTCTGTTATTGCTGCACCAATTCGACATAGTTTGAAAGTCTTTTTGGAGAATTAGGGCATCATCAGGGGTGTCAATCTTTACAAAAATTTTCAAATCATCGGCATATAGCAGGCAAGGGCAAACCAGTTTGTTTGCGAGGTCATTAATAAAAATGACAAATAGCAATGGCCCCAAATGGGAACCTTGAGGAACTCCCGAAGGTACATTTGCAGGAAGTGATTGAAATCCTTTATGAGCCACTAACTGATTACGACGACAGAGATATGAACTGAATCAGCGCAAAAGATTACCAACGTTTGTAAGTATGTTTGTTCATAAATAATATACGTTAAGAAGTACCTAATAACTTAGCTCACACGGGTACTTCTTACTTTATCGCTGATAAAATATACATACATACACATTCAATCAGGAATTTTATCATCCCCGGAGGGTTAGTCAGAGACTAGGCAATGAGGATAGCAATAGCAGTCCTCTTATATACCATAGTCCACTTTTCACCATGTGAGCCCATCGCCGCTTTATGCTGTTGGTAATGTGCAGTCTTTAGTCCGTTAGTCGCCTTTTACGACACACAATGAAAGAGAGGGGGTGGTAGTATTCTGTCACAGCTACGCGAAACGGTTAAAATAAAATATTTTCTGTTTGAATGACAGATAAAATATTACCTGCTTATGTAATATGTTCTGTTTTGTTAAGCGTTTAGCGTTTGTACCGGAAGGCGACAGGTTTGTCACCGTCCGGTGGATGATTACAAGATAATGGATGGTAACTAGCACTTGGACAAATAGTTATATCGGACAAGGATCTTGCACCACTAACGTGTTAAAAAAATGCACTTATTTTCAAAAACCTGGAAAAATAAATTAGTTACAAACCTCTTTGTATTTTTAATAAATCCTGTCGATTACACACTAACCAATATTATTTGGACAATTTTACTGTAAATTGTCATGATTGATATATGTTTCTACTTTTACCACTAACACTTGCAAAAAGTCTTGTAATCGCAAATAACCACAGAGTTATTTATCAAACTGTTCTAAAATATCAGATGGATACAAAAAAACTATGTGTTTTTGTTACAAAAACTCTTTTTATACAGCTGAAACGGTGTTCGATAATTGAACCGGTCGCGGCGCGGGCGCAGCGTTCGTTCGGATACACCGCCGGCACACAACTCACGAGCGCGGGAGCAACATTTTCTTTTCATTGACGACTGCATACAGCCACTTACCTTGATTTTCCGGACCGCACCGACCAAATTTGGGTCGATTAAATTTATTAACTCAGTGAACTCGACAAACGGTGCCTGTTTGGTGTTTAGTATGATGATACGTAAAAGATATTTTGGACGGGGATGATGTTTTACCGGCAAAATTACTTCGCTGATATTTATTATTTGTACATAGGTGCATGCATAACGCACCAACCTGCATTGGGCCAGTGTTGTTAGTTTCTGTTGAACAGCAGCTGAAAAATTATACATCAGTTATTTATTTTATTTACTTATTTATTATAAGTTATTTATTTTATTTATTCAAATAATTCAACGGATTTAACCCAAATAATTAATTAATTAACAGTTTGATGATGTTACATGGGTACATCCATACATCAAGCCCTTTTTTCCGGAGGGGTAGACAGAGAGTTTACCGTTTTCTACGATCTTGTCTGACATACATCCTTTGCTCCATTTAGAATACTCTCATAATTTTTTTTAACGTTCACGTTTTTAACATTGCCTAATGTTTGTGTCTTGTAATTAACTAAAATATTAATTAAATGTTACCTAATTATTTTACTACTGGGATGGGCTGCTTTTGGAAAATTCTAAGATGTGTTTCGGTCAAACATCCCTCAGTGTCTTAAGACTAAGATATTTAACCAATGTGATTTGCCCATTCTTACTTATGGAGCCGAAACATGGCCCCTCCAAAATGAACACATGTACACGATAAGGGTTGCTCAAAGATCCATGGAGCCGTCCATGCTAGGCATCCACCTCGAAGACCGTGTACTAAACATCGAGATTCGACGCCGCACGATGGTCGAGGATGTAGGTATACGGATTGCTACGCTTAAGTGGAGATGGAGGGTTTGACACTTGGCACGGCATTAAGATCACCGCTGGATCAAGGCAGTCACCAAATGGTGGCCAAGAGACGGCCTTGGAGTAGACAACCTGCTCGTTGGTCGGAAGATATTGTGAGGATCGTGGGAGAGCGGTGGATACGGTTAGCGCAGGATCGTATGGAGTGGCGGAAAAAAGAAGAGGCCTTTGTCCACCAGTGGGCGTAACCGGCTGATACGATAGACAGATAGATAGAATTATCTTTGTGGCGGCCTGCGTCACCACATAATTTATTATCCTCACATATTGGTTAAAGAGTTTGTAAGCACATTCCTAAACGCGTGCAGATCCGATAAAGATATGACACGGCATCATCCCTCCAACATCTACGTAGTTATTATGGTATAAATAGTCTTGTAAGATTTAGATAATAAGTTAGTCACAATGTAGTCACTGTAAATATACAACATCACTTTAAGAGACGCAGTCATTATTTACCATCGCCATGGAATCCCATCTTCACAACCTCGCATACTACATCAGCAAGCCTAACATCTTCGAAACTACAAGACGGATGATGATTAACCCGAATCCCTTTGATTTTTTTGAGCTTAATTGCCATAATATGATATCTATTTGAAGAATATGAAATATATACAAATAGGAGTTAAGGCACCCATACCTTTAAAGTTTAAACTATTAATAGTATACTGAGGGGCTCACGTGGATTTCGTTAGAGAATTAACAAAGTTATGTTAATTTTTCTTTTGCCAACACTCTTGTATGTTCACGAATACTATAAGTTGACAATCGAACATTATTAAACATTTACATCTACTATACTACAAATTGTAGAAAATATTATTTAAATTACTTAAATACTTCTTCTATAAAAAATGAACTAAACCCTGCCAAGAATTTTGGCTTTGTGATTGATTTTTGAGGCACAAACAAAGTAACAAAAAACATACACAACCTGTCGCTTCAGCCTTAAAAATAAATATAATATACCTACTTAGGAAAAACAAAATTGTTTGTTACAAAATTTGCATAAAACCCATTGTAAATACATTTGCTGACTCGTAGGTCAGTGCTGCTCTATCGGCAACTAACAATTATTATAAGCCATAATCTTTTAATTTCCGCTGTCTACTTAGACATTAAAAATGTTATAGAGGCTGTTACGGACAGAAGTCTCGACTTTATAATATTATATAGTTAGAAATAATACGGCTTAATTTAGGTATATGTATTTGCATAAGTAGATTAAGTCTCATAGGTTTTTTTTAATAATAAATAATTATTTTATTGTGTTTCATTTAATACAGGTAAAAATTATTGAAAAAGGTAAAAGTTTTGACAAAGGTAAGGGCCAGGTATACGTTCCCAGGGGCCTTACGCCTCTCTAAGGTAATTAAAGTTAGGAAAGTAAGAGATTACCTTTCGTAATTGTAGGTTTCTATTATAAGGAATATCAATGTAATTAGGAAAATAAATATGTAGGGTATCCAGATTACGAGTGATACCGTAGAGTAGGTAACAAATTTAAGATAAAAAGAGAGGTCCGAACGAAAGGGACAGTTGCACAAATTACGACGGTTCATGTGGGTAGTTAGTTAAGGTAAAATGTAAAACTGACCACATGAGCCGGCAGCTGTCCCACAAGGCTGCTAGTTGCCAATGCCAACCCTTAGTGTGTTTAAGTCACGGCCGGTCAGAGCAGAATTTGTTTGCGTCCCCCCCCCCCCCCCCCCCCACGGGGCGATCGCATCATATGAAGCCTATATGAATCTCTCCAGGTTCATGGCAAGTTCATGGGGGTGTTTAGTCAGTAGGAGTCTGACATAACTTCGCCAGCCGCCTGGTGTCGTACTCATGCAGAGTTCACCTCCTCCCTCCTCTCGGTATCCAGGAGGGTGTCTGCTTCACAGGCGAAAAACAAAAAAAAAAAAAAAGCAGAATTTGTAAGCTCTCCGGACCCAACTTAGAAGAATAAAGAAGCACTAATCAAGAACCGAGTTTTATTGAAGAACCTACAGTCCACATCGAAGCACAACGGCGACTTCACCCGTCGGGAACAGAGGCGATAATCTTTTTTTTATTTAACATCATAACATTGATTTTCCAATCTTAAACGATAGAACTTGTATTTGAGGAATATAAACATTCAACAAATAAACATTCTATACAGATTTCCACCCATATGTTTTACAAATATTTTGTCTGAAGCTGTGTAGTCAACGATTTTAGGACCATGTCATGGTCACAAAGAGACTAAAATAGTACCTAAGGTACATACAAAAGACAGTTTAAAATAATATCTGAAGTAAAGTTTTATGGAAGTAGTCTTTTCCATAAAAAGTGAATAAAAGGACATTCTAGATAGGTACAAAAACTTCATACTACGATAAAGAAAAAACCGCCTAGAAATTGTCGCTTGCGTGCATGCGTAACGCTAATGCGTTGATGTCTTTTACTAAAAAAATGCTCTTGACCTAAGCGGGCAAAGTTAATTGCGTTTTAATGTTTGTTTAATGATGGTTTATTATTAATTATCGCTGGAGATTTAATGCTTTTTATATACTAGGTATAGGATATTCTTAGAAAAGTGACAATACAGTACACTTCATTTAAAAATAATTCTGAGGACGAAGTTTAACGCAAAAAGTTTATTCTAATATTGTCTGTCTGTCAACTTATAAATTTATGTTTGTGTTGGTTTTAAAAGTTTACTCGAATTCCACACTTTTCTATGAAAACATTGTTGGGATCTATGTTTATTATATATTTTAGCGTTTTGTTAACGCTTAAATATACTTAGGTAAAATTTTAAACACTGTCAGATGAAGATTTGATGAAGCAATGTTGACTAAAAAACATAAGCATCAAGCACTGACAAATTTCGACGGGTGAAAACCAGACCTCGGTAGCCAAGTGGTTAAGGCAGCCGCCCGGAATGCAGAAGGTGCATGGTTCGATTCCCGCCTGAGGTTCCCGTCTTTTTTCAGTGTTTAAAATTTTATTGTTGGGTTCTTCTCGTGTTTAATTTTAAATATTATTTTTTCATATTATTATTTCATTAATTAATGTTATATTTTTCGTGATTTTTGCCTTTAAACTTTATTACTCATCATTATCCGTTTCGCATAAATAAGCATAAAACAAAAGCGTCCTACTGCTGGGCACAAGCTTTCCCGCATGGATACAGCACAGACAGCTCAACACCTTCATGTTTGTATTAATGATAAGTGTTCAAAGTCAAAGTCAAAGTCAAATTCATTTATTCATTTTAGGCTACAACAATTGAGCACTTATGAATGTCGCTATGCCATCGGTTCGCAAGTCCTAACTATGGGGCGGGAGCCTTGTACTGAGAAGAACAGGCAAGAAACTCAGCAAGGGCATGTTCAAACCTTATCTCGGACAATTCATTAGGAACCTGTGCCTGCGACCTACTTGCTGGCCATTCGCTGTGCACAGGCGTCGGTCGCCTCACACTATAAGACGATTTCATTAAACGCTGCCCATACTTCCTGGTCAGGGTTTGCAAACCTGTTCATTTAGCTAGAGGGATAATTTGATACGGATTTGCAATCAGTACACTTTAATTTTTTCATTGAATGTGGCACTAACTTCTTATATTTCTTCCCCTTTCCTAATTTATTTTTTCCAAAGTGACTGTTTCGTTTTTGTGTCGTTAGTAAGCCATCAAATTGCTATGCCCTCACATATAAGTAGGTTACTTCCCAGGTACAATTTCAACTTCAAATGCCATCAATGTGATGGTCAACCCGCAGCTGCGCTCAGCTCTAATCATTACTTCCGACACTGGCAGGTGGTTGATAGCTTACTATGAAGAACCGCATTCGCACCGCTTAACATTCAGAATGCAGTAAAGAATATCGTGCAAATACGAGAGCAACTCATTAGGAATAATCGTTTGTTTTTAATGACATAATAAACATTGTGAAAAAACATGTTTACAGAGTCCATGGATATCTCCATGGACTCTGTAAACAGAAATAAATTAAATACATACATACATACTTTCATATAATCACGACTATTATCCCCGAAGGGTTAGAGACTAGGCAATCAGGACCGCAAAAGCAGTCCTCTGCCATAGTCCACTTTTCACCAAATATCGACTACACATGTGATTAGCGGGCGGTAAGCCCATCGCCGCCAGTATGAGCCGTGTATTAAGAGAATACTTTTTATTAGGTACCTACTACTATAGTAGTAGGTACCTAATAAAAAGTAAAAGTATGCTACCACAAATTACCACATAAATTAAATAAACTAAAATTAAGTACTTTGATATTGTTAAGTTGTTATATAGGTATTCGCATTTTTTGTTGTGTATTAATAATATAGTTCTAATAATACTCCAATTACTTTCAAACAAACTACTAACAATATATTGCTGGATTCGCTGGTTTCCTATGTTATTTTAACAAAGCTTATTCTAGAATCAGTGCTGTATCGACCGCCAAATGCATTAAAATAAATCTTAAAAATTGAAAGGTCGACCAGTATATTATATCAATGGTAATGCTACTTTTACTTTTACGAGCCGGCTGGTGTTGTGTTCCAAATATTCGGTTCGTATCGGTTAAGGGATCAAGTTTAGGCGACCGGTGACCTCGTCTGAGAGACGAAGGCCGTCCCGAAATATGATACTCAAGAGTTACATAATCTTATTTATTTATTGATTGAAAGTGTATAAGCTATAAATAAAAATCTCACATCAAAGGTGTTGTTGTTGTTGTTGCTAAGAGCAAAACTCGTGATCGGCTCGAACGATTTGACTGATTCTTTTTTTATTGTGTATGTAATGGTCAGGGCAAGGTTTATATGATAAAAAATATTGGGAAAATAATCACGGGATACGCGGTGCTCACGCGGTCGACCGTCGCGGACGGGCCGCTAGTTAAAAATATATACCTATGTAATTCATGCGAGTGAAGTTAGATGAGGAGAGAAAATCGAGCTCATTGGCATGCGTATTGGGTTTGGGAGACGTCTATGTCCGTTCAGCAGTGGACTGACGCGAGCTTATGATGATCATGAAATTATGAAAAAAATATTTCTATGTGTAACGTTCGCGTTAACTTCAAAAAACAATAAAATTAATAGTGATTTTATTTTATGGTTATATTTGATTATTTTATGTATCATTTGCAAATAAAAAAAAAACTATCAAAATCAATATATCTTTATTCAGTAAGCTTAAATTAAGCATTTTGAATCGTCTAAATTTATTTTTTTATGGATGGATGGATAGGCATAGGAACCCACCCAGCCACCCCACCCATTCAGGAAGTCTTTTAGCTGTGGAGAAGAACGGTCACAAGAAACTCCACAGCTTTAAAATAATATAGACGTAACGACATTTACAAAACAATATGTCGTTACCAAATTATACAATCAGTTATGTAATGTCATAAAAGACAATGGATTAAGAAAAAAACAATGTAAATATATTATTATAACCAGCCTGTTTTGTCTTCTAAATATTCCTTGACTGTGTAATAACCTTTCCTAAGTAAACAAGATTTTACATGATTCTTAAACTTATCTAAAGGTAAATCTAGTATTAGTACTTGGTATTTTATTATAATAGTGTATACCTTGCCCCAAGAAAGAGCCGAGAACCTTTTGTAAAATAAACAGTGGCATTACTAGTTTTGACTTATTTCTAGTATTGAAATTGTGTACATCACCGTCTTTAGAAAAAGTGTTGATATTGCAACGCACAAAAACTATACAATTATAAATATACTGCGATGCAACAGTAAGAACACCAACTTCCTTAAAAATATTTCTCAAAGAAGTTCGCGATCCCAGTCTATAAATGGTTCTTATTGCTCGTTTCTGTAAAATAAATATAGTTTTAACATCAGCCGCTGTTCCCCACAGAAGGACGCCATACGACATGACACTATGAAAATAACTAAAGTAAACAGTCCTAGCAGTTTCTACATCTGTTAGTTGTCTAATCTTTCTAATCGCATATGCTGCTGAACTGATACGATAGATACTGAATATGATAGATAAAGATTAATAGAAGGAAATCTAGGTGAAATCAAAATTAAATATAATTTTTTTTATCTATTACGATGCTCGTATTAATAGATTTAAAGATTTAATTGTATTAACAAAGGTAATTCTGTTAATTCACATGGTACTTTCATACTACAAAATAAATGGATACGCAAAATTTAAAACATGACTGTATTATGATGATACCCTTAGGAATGTATTTAAAGAAAAGAAATTACTCTTACTGATATCTATTTTCTAGAAATTTGTATATTCATCAAAAACAACATAGAATTGTTTAAATGTAAATCTCGCCGTAATCAACGCTTAAAGTAGGTACAAAAATAATTTAAATTTACCAATTGTCAATAATAATGTTTATGATAAGAGTACTTTCATACACGGTATTTTAAAGTGTATAATCATTTACCTACAGATTGGAAGGCATTGAATGGTTATATATTTAAAATTAATTTAAAAACTTGGTTATTTAACAATGTTTTTTTAAACACTAAATGAAAACTTTGATTTTAAGACCAAATGATTGTTAGATTCAAGATGTATTTGTTAATGGTAATGTTATTATTAATATTTGTGTATATTGCATGCCTGATCATCATTATTTTAAGAACATGTTACACAGTTTAAGCAATAAAGAAATTCTATAGATTCTATTCTATGCAACGTGGAAGCACTTGGCTATTATCTCACCTGATGACAATAAGGCCGAAAGATGCGCGCGAATCCTCAGCCACTGGAGAAACAACAACAATGCTATTAACATTATTGTTATGCTGACAGACTTAGATAAGATGGTGGTAGCTAGCCATGCGGACTTTAACAAGCCATACCGCCAACCAAACCAAGTAATTCGACAAAGATGCACCCCCCGCTGGGAGTCCCTGGGCCTAAGACCGGTGGCTTAGCCACTAGACCACAGAGGCGATTAGACCCTTACACATTCCATTCATCTTTTCTTTGGTCTCCCTCTCCCCCTCAATCCATCAGCACTTATATTCTGTATTCTGGATATTGGACTAATTACTTGACATACATCGAACTCGGTAATATGATCTCATAATTTCTTTGTCTTTAACGCTTTAGTGTAAATCCAAAAAAATGTACTCTCAGTCGAACATGCAAATATTCAACATTGGATAGGTCGGTCCCTTGATATCAGCTGTGCAAGTTGTCGACCCCTGCCTAGGTTTCCACACGCACCTGACTGGGTATTACATCTAAACAGGATCGGTTACGCGATCTTACGTAACGAACAGGACCGGCGGGCGTTAGCCAAGCCAATGTGCTGTACGAAATAGCCATTTACACTTAGAGGATATTGCTCGAATAACTGCGAGTAGAAAGCGCTGGTGAAATACATTAATCGCTTAAATACATACACTTATAGTAAGTCAGTTGTTAGTTAATTGTCTGTACTCATGTAGATACCATTTTTAGAAATGATGATCTAATACTAATTGCAAATATGGTATTTTTTTTATAATAGCAATATACAACACTTGTGAACTTTCGGTACTAATAAATAAGTTTAAAAAAATTATGGTCTTCCTTCAAAAAATTGGTGTAAAAATGACAAGATATAGGTAAACAGACTACACAAACAGTACTAGGAAAACACTGTTAAATGAAAAAAAAAGATATAGTAAACAGCACCTATATACTTCAGAAAAATGGATTTCTAATACATTTTTATGTACAATAGGTGTCGTTGTTTTGTGTACAAAGCAACAAAGAAAAAGTTCACAGGTGAGCGATAAAAACACATAATTCGAGCTTAGTCATCTGAAGAATGAGTCGGCAAGTTCAAAGTCAAAGAATAAAGTGGTTAAAGTTCATAATGGAATACTGTCGGACCATAATCGAAGCAGAAGCGGCCGGGCACGCCGGGTTTTATTTTAATTTTATTAATATTAGTAAAAACTTGTTGTACTTTGTTTGCAATAAAGATTTTGTATTTTCATAGGAATATATCAAGAGCGAACTCGGTATTTGCTTTTCATAGTCCCGAGCCATTAGTAATAGGTTTTTAGGGGTCCATATTGGCTCACATAAAACTGTTATTCCTATTTTTCTGTTTTACTACCGATTTGTGTTCATAATAAATAATCACTGTTCATAATTTTTTTCCTCATACTTTTTTTGTTCATACATTTTTATTAAGTATACCATCGGAACTCATAACAGACAGTTATCATATTTTCTTATTAATACTGTCGTTACTAAGAACATGTTTGAACTGATATTTTATTTTCTTAATTGTTTCATTATTGTAACAGACAATTATCATAATTTTCTTATTAATAATGGTATTACTCAAAAAATATTTAAACTCATAATAATTATTGTTTGTATTTCATTAATTCATTATACACTGATGATTAAGCAAAAAGGGGGGTCGGGAGTTATTTGTCAAAAGTCTACCCTAACCTAACCGATAAAACTACATTTTCTTTATAGCAAGCATAGAGCTTGCATGGCGTTTGCAGCATGCAAGCAACAGGCAGCATGCAGGCAGCATGCAAGCAAGCATGCACCATGCAAGCCAGCATGCAGCATTCAAGCAAGTATTCAGTATTTTAGAAAACTTGCAAGCACTAAGCATTGTTATTTGTCACAAGTCAAACCTAACGTAACCGACAGAACTATTGGTTTGCATAATTAACTTTGTCTTTATAGCGGGTGACGATCAAGAAATATATGAAAACAAATATAAATTAGTATAAAACCAATTTATGAATATTGGCGTTATGTATTAGAATGATTAGGAGTTTCGATCGTTAGCATAAGAAAATATATGAAAAAGAATATTAATATAAACAGGGTTTATGATTAGTGATAATTATGAATTCTGATGATTATGAGTTTCAATCGTTATTATTTCATATTAGTAAGAAGAGTTGATCATTATGATGTAATCCGATAATAGGGCTTAAAAAGTTATGTGAAAAAATGCGCACCCGGTTTTTAGTGGGTATATAGGAATCTCCCCGTCAAATTTGTTCTAGCTGGGCGGGGGAAGGGAAGAAGAGTCCCATATAACCCGTGGTCGCTGATGGCCTCGGTGTATGCGTAAGACGACATTTTACCAAGTTAAAAATAAAGGGTTGCGTAGCGGTGGAAGAACCCTCTCTCTTCTTTTGGGTGTCGTAAAAGGCGACTTAACGGACTAAAGACTGCACATACGAGCTAGAGCGACGATGGGCTCACCGCCTGTCACGCTGAGCACATGTGCTGTCGCTATTTGGGTGATAAGTGGACTATGGTAGAGGACTGCTTTTGCTGTCCTCAATGCCTAGTCTCTGACTAACACTTCGGGGATAATAGTCATGATTATATGTATGTATGTATACGAGTATGTATGTAAAAAAAACTACATCAAGAGCGATTTTCTAAACCGCTATCGCTACCGTTCCCCGCTACGCAGCACTTTTGTCTCGCCGATTGTTGGCTAGGTGAAGGCTTAAGTAGATAAGTGGGTTTAGATTGAGATCTATTACGTCACGCTTATAAATAGAAGACAATAATCATCAACATTATCGGTCTATAAATATCCCATTGCTGTCGGTACATAATCACGACTACCTTCTCCGAAGGGTTAATCAAAGACTAGGCAATAAGGACAGCAAAAGCAGTAATCTAACACAGTCCAACTTTTCACCAAATAGCGACTGCACATGTGCTCAGCGTGACAGGTGATGAGCTCATCGCCACACTATGCTGACGGATGTATGTGCAGACTTTAGTCCGTTAGTCGCCTTTTACGTCGCCCAAGGTAAGAGATTAGTATTCTTTCACCGCTGTACGGTTATCCACGGTTGTCCTCCTCCTCTGCTCTCCTCACTGTTTTTGAGTTTGAGGTATTTTAATTTGATCACCCATTGCAAGAATCAGGCTAGATAAGGCACGTGAACTTCCTAACGATTTAGTTACATTACAAACAACTTTTTTATGTTTAGTTTCAACCAATGTCTTCGCAAGAAACAACTTTCTAGAGGTTTATGTCACTCTATCGATCAATGAAATGTGTGCAACCATTAAAGATTGGGTGGCAGCCAGCAATGGAAACAGTGCAATAGTGTGCAGTTTCGTCACGGCGACAGCGCCGGTGCCGGAGGCTTCACGCGTCACTGCAGGCTTTATCGACCTTTCGTCATCCGGCCTAAGGTCCTTGGAGGTCTGATGAAACTCTTTTTGTTTTTTTATTATTTTTTATTACCTTTACAGATTGTGATTTAGAAGTACATAGATTTCTAAGTACATATTACATAGATTTGTAAGTACATAGTCATAAGGCGTTGCTCTGTTTCAAGCGTCATCATCATCGCCTATAAACGTGCCACGGCTGGACATAGGTTTTCCCACATGTGTAGATTAGATCATAACGCACCGCTGGCTTAATGCAAGTTTTTTTTTATAAAAGAAGGAGGCAAACGAGCAGGCGGGTCACCTGATGGAGAGTAATCACCGCCGCCCATGGACACCCGCAAAACCAGAGGAATCGCAGACGCGTTGCCGGCCTTTAAGGAAGAAATACCCCCCTCACAATTCATGTGAGGGGGGGAGAGGGCCTCCGGAACCCTCACTGGCCGGCAAAACACAACAGTGCCAAGTGCCATTATTTCACGTCGAATATTCGTGAGAGGGTGGTATTTCCCCGGGCGAGCCGACCCAATGCGTGCTGCAACGCAACGTGGCTCTACACTCAGTCAGTGTCACTCATTTAGCACCACCCAGGGGTCACGTGTAGGGTCTCAAGGGTAAACCTACAGACGCAAGTAACTTTAACCCCCAAAAAATGTAGGTTGTTTCAAGCTTAAAAACCTTCTAATATATCCATACTTCTAATATACCATGGGGCGCCGCCCTATAATACCCCCTTTAAACAAGGCGAAAGGCAAGAGGAACACCAGGACACCACCGGTCTATTCTCCCTAAACGAGAAGCATGGAAAGTTAAATAAAGGAGGCTACACCATACCGGCAAGAGCTTGGCTCATAAGTCTAAATAATCCCTCAACAACATACATATTTTATATATTTATAAAGTGTACAGGTAGATGACATATTGAGTTGAAATGTGTATTATATTAATCTGTGTGTAGGTGGAGCTAAGTAAACTGCAGGTTATTGCAAGCAGGATTTCCAGACAATCTGTGTGGATGATTAACTAAGCAATCATTAAGTCGTTAGGCATGGCATGTGCAGTTTGCACTGATACACGCGTGGCCTTGGAGTTTGTTAGAAAACGGCACTCTGCGACAAGCTACCGTTGGTTCGCTTATGTAAATAAAGATTTTTATTTGCCAAATAATTAATGTAATAATGATTTTTATTTGCCAAATAATGAATACCATGTATGTTTTTTGTTTATAATATTAAAATATATCTTTGGTTGAGGGTCGGGTTACTCGCGTTAGATTAATGATCTTGGCAATTGATAGGTTTCCTGTTCCGATTTTATAAGTCATTAAAATAATGAAAATTTATACAACCTTAATTTTTCTTAATACAAAAACAATTAAGGGTAAGTTCCACCCATGAAACTGAACAACTTTCCCCAAGCAACCTATGTGCAAAAATGACAAAAAAATTTCGACCTCCCATACAAAACTGTCCGCTGACGACAATAGTATGGGAGATCGAAATTTTTTTGTCATTTTGCACATAGGTTTCTTGTGGAAAGTTGTTCAGTTTCATGGGTGGAACTCACCCTCAATTGTTTTAGTATTAAGAAGAGTTAAGGTTGTAGGTACTCGTATATTCGTAACATTTTTTTTACATTTTAAACCTTTAACTTTCTGGTCAGACTGCAACGTAGGTAGGTGCTACGGTGCTACCTACCGCTACTGTACAAAGTATTTTGCTTACGTAGGTTACTTCTTCGTATTTACAAATTTAGACTTATTAAATAAAATCAATTGCCCCGAATGTAAAAGCGCAACTCTTTAGAACGGCAAAAAAAGAATAAAATTAGCAAAATAGGTTCATGTTTTGCTAATTTTATTATTTTTTTGTCGTGTATATAATTATCAGGACAAAGTACGGGGCGCACTAAAAGTTTTCGGAATGAATAAGACCGAATTAATGACCTTTAATACTATTAAAGGTCAAAAATGAATTTATTGTTTCTCAAAATATTGTCCCTTTGCGTAAATCATGCGTAAATGCACTTTTTCATTCGATTAAACCAATTTTGAAAACTTTTGTGCTACTCCTCGGTGGTGACCTCAGAAACGTGTTTTTCATACTCTTCGACAGTCTCTTCTGGTGATGAAAATCGTTGCCTGCGTAATTGGTTCTTTATTTTTTAGGAACAGAAAAAAGTCACAAGGTGCCAGGTCGGGCCTGTATGCATGCTCAATAAGTTCTAAGTTTTTCACCTTCAAAAATTCGTTTGTCTGTCTGGCCGTGTGGGAACTAGCACTGTCGTGGTGCAAGATGACACGGCGTTTACGGTTATTTTTACGAAGTAAGTCAATAATTTTCGGCAAAGAAATGGTCGTGTACCAGTCACTATTCACGGTACGACGATTCTCTAAAGCAACAGTAGCCACGTGTCCAGTTTTATTAAAAAAAGAAGCAATCATCCGCTTAGATGCACTTTTCACGCGCGCCGCTTTAGTTGGTTTCGGCTCATCTTGAAAGACCCATACGCTCGATTGCTGCTTTGTTTTGGGATAGTAGCAATAAATCCATGTTTTGTCACCTGTTACTATGTCCCACACCAAATTTGACGCACCTTCGTTGAATCTGGTAAGCATGGCACTGCACCAAGTGACGCGGTCCGTTTTTTGAGCCTCGGTCAAATTGTGTGGGATCCACCGCGAGCGCGAGCACAGCTTTCTCACACTTAATCTAAGCTCACACCCAAATGTTTGTGTAGGATTGATTGTATTTGACTCATGCCTATGTTTAAGGATGCGCGAATCTCATGGTAGGTCACATGTCTGTCTGTTTCAATCATACGGCGCACAGCATCGATGTTTTTGTTGTTCACAGCGGTGGACGGGCGACCATCGCGAGATTCGTTACTGAGATTGACACGACCGTGCTTGAATTCTGCAAACCAGCTATAAATAGTCGTCTTGCATGGTGCTTCATCGCCAAACCATTCAATCCGAGCGATGCTTTGTTGAGCTGTCAAATTACACTTAAAATCGTAGAAAATCATACTACGAAAATTTTCCCGAGTTAAATCCATGTTAATGTAGACACGCAATTTTTAAAATGGCGCCACAGTGTAAAAACAATTGACAGTCAGATGAAACAAACTGCATTTTACAGCCAAAGAGTTCCATTTTCAAATGTTGTAATTACTTTATAAATATCAGTTCCGGAAACTTTTAGTGTGACCTATGTATAAAAGATTTTTTTGGAAATTGTATTTATGCGGGCGAAGTCGCGGGTGGGGGGCTAGTCAATAATAAAACCGATTTATAGATAAAACATGTTTTACATAATATATACATATATTGTAGATAATAATAATATATATAAATATAATGACGATGGGATATAATATATGATGTTATGGCTTTATTATGTTTCAGCATAATTATTTAAATATTGTTAACATAGATAAATATTTTTACGTTCGTTTTAGTGACTCATATGGTCTGTATCTATTAGTAGCTCGAGGTTGACCACTTTCATTTGATTACAAAAGCTATTTAATTATAACAGTAACACATTATTTACTCTCTTTCCAATAACATTGTTGGGCAAATTAAGGTCGTTCTTGACCTCAATGTGGGCACATTTGAGTGAGCCATGAGCGCGAGATGTGTGATGTTTGTTCGGATGTGCTGTTGTTACAGCAGTGACATAAAGTTGTTTCGTACACACGCCATTCCGCAGGCGAATCATAAGAATAAATAAGTACAATGTCACAAACGGGGTAAGGTTGTGCACGCTTGTATGCGGTACGGTCAGCGACACAGATAATGATTCAAACAGCATCGCTGTCAAAAATACCTAAGAGAGATCATCTAATCTAAAACTTAACGCCGAATCTTTAGATTAGACAATCTCTACCTAGTAGCTTAATGAAGTATTAGTCTTTAATAGGCGACTGCTAGAAACCACAAGAAACTTCAAGGGCTGGTCAGGTCATGTGTTTTAGGCGTGACAAAAAAGAAATTCGTGCTTTTTTATTTTTCATTTTAACAATTTTAATTTGATAGTCTTTGAGTATCTAATTTATTTTAAAGCAATAACATAAGAAAATAAAATAAATGATTTAACTATTAACAAACGATTATTTACAACGCGCAGGCAGCGGCCGGCCGTTGACCCTCCCGTCTGTTGACCCGTCCGCGTCAGCCGGGCGATAAGTTCCTACGCTAATCTGCAATCTTTTTTGTCATTTTTGTCATGTTTAAAACACTTGACCTGACCAGCCCTTGAAGTTTCTTGCAGTTTCTAGCAGTCACCTTATATACTTACCGGCTTTTCCACGCTGTGCAAAAGCCTGCATCGTTTAATCAAGGTATTTCCTACAATTGGTGAGTTTAACATCCTTGCCCAATATCAGTTGTTGATCACAAGCCCGAGCTATGTGCATCTAGAAATCCAAAAATACTTACTTACTCTTTGTCGGGCCTTGGAATTGAACCCAAGGCCTCTGCATATTAAACCGAGCGTTTTCCCCCTCGGCTACCGAGGCGTAAAATGAGTAACACTAGCACGCATAGAGTACTTTATAATTATAATATGTAATAGCACGTGTCTAATATTGAATCAAAGAGTTTTACAGTTTCACTGTAAATATATAAGTTTTCTTTTATTGAAATATTTTAGGCCACGTATTACGATGTTCTTTTGACAATTTTTATACTGACTGTACCTATGTACTTTGTGGTGCCTTTTACGCGTATCCTCTAAGAAAATATTACCGTAAAGTTACTTAAAATTGGGCAAGCGTTAGTCTTTTGGTATGTATCTAATATTTATGTTTACTGTAATTTCACACCCCCGATAGGTACAAAGAATTTCTATATTTTCCATAACGACGACTCAGTTACAGATAAGTTTCATGTAGGTAGTGTTGTTGTAGGTACGCAAAATATTAAAGCGCGTTTTGTTAAAAAATAACTAGATTTTCAATACTTACAAGATGGCGTCATAGAAATCTACTAGTCTGCGTGTGACATTCAGACAGATGATCAGACAGATCTGTCTGCATGGATCCTAAAGTTTCCTCATTTCCGAGAGCAATTCTTGATTTGCTACGGAAACATAAAAGTGTGGAATGTACGTTCGCGTTCTTTTTAAAACACAGTTTTTAACGTGGTTTTACGCAAACTAGTCAGTTCTTATACCTATCCACCTATCTATAGCTAACATTCAGTCAGCCAACGGCCTCATATAAAAAAGTAAGCCTATACTTATACCTACTAGGTGCTTGGCACTCGTGGTCCTGCAGTGCGATTTTCTAAAGTCTTGGTAGCAGCGGCTACCGCAGCGCTGAGAATTGACTCTGTCTCAATCATATTCATATAATTGGAAAGAGACAGCAGATCACAGCCATGCGCGCAGCGTCTATGTGACTGTGTCGCTTAAGAGAATCGCATAGGTGAGCCCTCCCGGTGGCGGAGAAGGAATGCTATTAAGAGGGAACACTACGTCGACGTGGCATGCAAAATTCTCATACAAAACACAGAAACACGACGTTTCGTAGTCCCCTATTTCCTCATTCAGAACCGTACCAATTTTTATTACTTTTTAGCATCGGTTAAAGAAAGAGATTTTCTATGTCTGTATGTTTTATTTTTTTGCATTAAGTCATTTATTTAATAACCAGGAGCCTTCAAAATTTAGCGAAATCACTTCGTTATAAGGCGTCTTCAGAAACATTGAGTAGCTGGTTTGAAAAAAAATATCAAATCTCTTTCTTTAACCGATGCTAAAAAAGTAATTAAAAATTGGTCCAGTTCTGAAGGAGGAAACAGGGGACTACGAAACGTCATTTTTCTGTGTTGTATGAGAATTTTGCATGCCACTTCGACGTAGTGTTTCCTCTTAAGGTTTTTTCGTTAGTGCCTCCTCTTCTCCATCAAGTTCTTCGTATAGCTGGACGGAACGGAAGAGAGTGAAGAAAGACCAAGGTACTTAACCCGGCGTCACCCCACCCCTACCCCTAGTCTACAACGCATTCCGCCTAGATAAAAAACGACATAAAGTTGTTTCCGTTAAACCCCGTAAACTTATTTCATTTGTGGTTCGTCTCATCAGTCACAGTGTCAGTTTCATCAACGATTTCCTCAGCAGCAGGTAATCACCATCTAGGGCTAATTAACAGCCCGCTGATTGCTGCAGTCACGCACTGCAGATGTGTAGTTACGAGAGGATGATAACACAGCAATCCGAGCAACCGCAGCGCGAAACTCGGTTGCCAGGTGTATTACTCAAACTGCCATAATTTGGTTACTAGTCTAAACGAAAGAGCTAATTGCAAAACCTTGCCGCTGCTCGGTGCACTCAATTGCTTTACGATGATGACAATAAACGACACTTTAATCTCGTGACACAGTAATATAAAAAAGTATAAAAAACTATAAGTATTGCAGGTGGTATTGTGCGGGTGCTTTTTTATTTTATTTTGTCACGGCGAAGCGCTGATGAAAGAGCACTTCGATCGGAATCCTCAAGCACTGAGTAACTGGCTATTTTATCTCTGAAATTAGGTTCGAAAGTAGTTCAGTCGAGTCGCAAGCATTGCTTCGCTAGTTTGAATATTCTTAATTTCAAACAAGTCCTACTACGTACAACGGACACAGCTGACGATCTCCAAGCACAAGACCACAGAACAGAGGCAGTTAAACTTTAAAATGTTTCTCTGTAAGTATCAATAATCTACAACCCTCGAACTTGTGAAACTAACTTCTTACAACATAGATGGCGGCGGTGCTATAATACCAATCGCACTAATTTTGTTTTACTTTAGTACGAACGAATAAATGACACCACGAAGGAAGAATATGATACCTTTGTGGATACAGTAACTTTACGAGCGCGGTCGCCGAATAGGGAATTTTGTACATGTTGATACAGTAACCTGTACTTCGCTTATTATTTTAAACTATACTTTTGTTGTTCGCTTTTGACAACGCAATATTAAGTGCAAGAGTAATTATGTCAGTCGTGTTTGATGTTGTAAATGTTGCGATATCGTGCAGACAGCACTCGAGGTAGGTACCTGTTTTTTATATACTTACAATGAGGAGCACGCAATTACATTGTCACTTTGATATCTGACCATCTGATCTGATCCAGCAAGGCTAAGACCTATATATACGTGCAAACAGCAACCTGCCTTATTTTTTGACTTTACAAGTACTTACCTACTTCTTATTTCATTTTAAATATTACCTACTTATCTACGAAATATGTGTTCAATTATACAGACGAAGACGCTGCTGCTTCAATCCAATTTAATTTGTATATCAGATTTTTAGCTTTTTAACTCATATTCGTTTCTTGCCGGAAGTCAGACGATCTGTTGTCGCCGGTAGCCGCTGGATGCGAGCAGCACAAGACCGGTCGTGATGGAGTTCCTTGGGCCTTTGTCCAACAGAGGACGTCTTTCATCTGATGAGGATAATGATTTTTAACTTATCTCGTTTGTAGGAGGCGCTGCTTCAATGTCAGACAAATTCGTTAGGTTTAGCAGTAGTCACTTTACGCGCTGTGTATACTTAGGCCAAATCCAATAAAGAAAGTTTGTTGTACACAAATCAAATCATAATTAAATTTTTACTTTTTCTTGAGAGATTAACGAGTAATTGTGCTTTTATTTATTTATTTACTATGAGTGAGTTTGCTCTTGATCCCAATCAAACCCAGGGGAAGTAGTACTATTTATTCTGTGCCAGGGGCTAGGACAGGATCCACGATGGAGCGAGTTAACCCAGAAGGTGCCTATTCACTCTTGCTTTGAAGATGGACGGGTTATAGTACCTATTCGGAAACACAGATGCAGGGAGGGAGTTCCACTTCTTTGCTGTGCGCACTATAAAAGATGTTGAGCAGCGCTTTTTGCTTTTCTTCTCGAAATTATGTCAAAATTTTTCATCGCTTTAAAAAGTCAAAAGACTTAGTACCTAATGTTTTTAAAGCAACAGTGTCTCAAATCTCTTATGATTTACATCCTAGGAGGTCTAACCAATACCTCGGTGGCGGATAGTGGTCCACGCAGCCGCCCGGATTGCAGAGGACGCGGGTTTGATTCCTACCTTAGGTTGTTATTTTTTAAATGTATCGTTATCTTCGAGATTACTTGAAGGTTATTTATTAATTAAATTTATTATTATTAATTTAGTTATTTTTTAATTATTCTTTGTGTGCTCAGTTTTGTTGGTGGTAGGGCTGTTAAGTCCGCCTGGCTAGCTACCACAATCTTATCTAAGTCTGTCGCCATAACAACGATGTTTATAGCATTGTTGTTTCGACAGTTTGACATAAGATAGCCAGTTCCTCAGTGGTTGAGGATTCCGGGTGAAGCGCGCTTCCACCTTCGGCCTTATCGTCACTTACCATCAGGTGAAATTAAGGCCAAGGGCTTACCCGTTGTAGAATTAAAAAAAAAAGTTAATTGTTTTATTCATAAACCGACAAGCAAGTACGAAGAATGTTATGAGAGTAAGGGTGGATTCGACCAAACTGGAATAAGATCTTATACCTAGATTAAACGCCGAATTTGTATAGACTAATCTCGGAGTAAGTCTTATTCCAGTTTGGTCGAATCCACCCTAAGTGAAGCAAAGGTTGCGTGTCAGTATCGTAAGCAAGTGGGTATCTGTGGTCTCTGCCCCACCCCGCCGGGAAGCCTTTATGTACTGTACCTATGGTTTAATTCGTAATATTTGATTATTTGCGTTAAAAAACGCTCAAATAAATCATAACGAGACGTTGAAAAAATGTCTACCTCAGGCGGGAATCGAACCCGCGTCCTCCGCAATCCGGGCGGCTGCGTTGGCCACTCCGCCACCGAGGTATTGGTTAGACCGACGACATTTTTCAACGCTTTTGGCTTTATGTTTTTATAGCAACAGTGTCTTATCAAATCTCTTATTAGGTACATTCTTAGAGATCTGAATGAAAATATTTTACAATACTTTAAACATTCAGTATAAAGTTAAGACTGCTTTATTGCGGAGGACGCGGGTTCAATTCCCGCCTGAAGTAGACATCTTTTCAACGTTTCGTTATCTATGGTTTAATTGTTTGTTTTGAAACAAGGTTAACATTCAAGACATTCAACTTTACAATAAAGTTAAGAGGTAAGGTCAAACGCCCGTCAAAATAACAACTTCATATTATTTATTACTAATAAATCTTCTGGTGGTTATCAATCAGTCATTGCAGCAAAATCTATTTAAGTTGAAGAATGTTTTGTTACATGCAAAGCTTAAACAAACCATTTAACCAACATTGTACTTACTCCTGCGATTAAAATCTTCATAAAATTACAATATTTACAATTTATTTCTGAATATCGATGTAGAACTACCTCACACTTGAGTAATGTAGGTAACATTACAGGTGTCATCAGTAATTACAATGTTTATCGTAAGCCACAGCATAGCATTACGGTTTATTATTTCTTTGTAATAATTAGGTATCTCGGTGGTTGCTACTTTGTAGCTAGCACTAGCAAAAACAATTAAATACTTCAAAGAAGAGTAGCGATGCCTTTATTTTTAATTATAACAATTTACCTTAAAAATATATTACAATAGTAAGCTCTTCCAAGCGCCTAAATGCCAAACTAATTTGAAATTGCACAGCTTCTTATTGCGAGCTATAACATTGTACAAGAATTACCAAAATACAATTGATCTCAGCTTTGATTCTATACCCAGCATCAAGAAAGCAGCATTAAACTTAAATCAAAGTAAAATTTAAGTTTTTGTTTTTTTCTTTAAATATTTATTGTATACCTAACCAAACCAAACATTTTTCTTATTAAGCATGTAGTGCCCTCATTTAAGTAATGGGACACTTAGTTAAGACTTTCTGTAATAGCATAAGTATTGATTGTATTAGTGTACTCATTGTTGTGAGAGCCTAATTAAATAAATAAAGAAATAAAAAAATACAACTAGTGACTTACAGCAGGCGACTACGTACCCGTGAACCCGAACATACCCCGTGACGAATTTCCAAAAAAAATATTTAAGATACAAACCTTGTCCTTGCAATTACAAACACAACAAAAAAGAATCAGCCAGATAGGTGCAGCCGTTCTGAAGTGATGCGCGTACAAACATTTCACACAAAGACAAAAAATGGGCTCGTTTTATAGTGATTTTTCAAAGTTATGTTTTCTAACAAACTAAATCAATTAAAATAATGCACATCATGAAACATGCTGTAGCTTTACTAACACGCACGTGACGTCAAAAAAAGATAGCTCAGTGTGCTCCGAGTTTTGTGAGCATGTTCGGGTTTGGAAAGAGTATTTTTTGGTGAACTAAGATAATGTTTTGTTGATTATCTCGGTAACGAGCCTATAGTTTTGGACCAAATTTGGTGAGCTTGCTCAGTGTGATCAATAGATGCTTCCATTAAACGTTCTCTTATTGATATTGTTGATTATGGCAATGAAGGTCAGATTCCACTATATAGATGTAACATGACATGAATGATGTGGCGGTACGCTCTAATGCTAAAACATTATAATAATAATAAAATAACTTTTTTACTCTCACATCAATTATCTAGCCCAGGTTAGTTAATCTTCTTTTGAAACTTGTTTTATTGGAAAGATACCGGATAAACACACTTACTTGTTATAAAATAGAAAGCACCCAGGCACGAAATCAATTTAGAAAACCAGTTATTTCTGAACTGACCCCGCCCGGGAATTGAACGCGGGACCTCCGAGATGGCGCTGCTTGTACCGGAGGCGTGCCTACCACTCGACCTCGGAAGTCATCAAACTATGAGATGAAATCCAATGTTTGACCACTGGATCGTTTATCCACTGCGATACAACCCTATTTTTTTTATACAAAAACAATTAAGGGCGACTTCCACCCATGAAACTGAACAACTTTCCCCAAGAAATCTATGTGCAAAAATGACAAAAAAAATTTCGACCTCCCATACAAAACTGTCCGATCCACAGCCGCGCTGGCCGAGCCAACGGCTCATGAGAGACGCTTTACGCTTAGGATTAATGGAAGCAAAATCATCAATGTGCGCTTCCGCAAACATCGCTGACACGCTGCAGAATCTCTTGATGAAATCATATAATCGTAATACCTTGATTTTTGCGTTAATAACGCTCAAATAGTTTTGCGGAGCGGAGTGATCAACGAGGCACTGGAGGTAGTCACTTTTATCAACGTCTCACTATCTGAAATGATACATAACAATAACGCCTAGCAAAATATATATGGCAACGAAACATAAGTTAGAATTATACACCTCTTTAAACAAGTAGGCGTTAAAACACATTTATTGTCAAAAATAGTCATACTTAGGTACTTTCATCAACATGTATACCTACTTATCTAAATAATTTTCAAGTTCGATAATAGATTTGGATAATAAAATTACGAAATATTAATAGCTTTCACTTTATTTTTCATTAATTCATACATTTTAATTCTAAATCGAGTCAACATCAAGTAGTAAAAAAAAAGATAAGAAAAATACTTTGAATCTTTTATTAATTGTACTTACTTTGAAACAAGTTACCTAGACAAACTAACTTGCGAGTTATCGAAGATGGGCTGAATACCGTTGAGATTTATACCATTAATAGATAACCAGATACAGTACCAGGTTCTAAAACATTGAGATTTTGTGAATTTTGTGTATGTAGTTGGACATTGCTGTAAATTACAATAATAAAATAATACAGATATACTAAAAGAAGTAAAACTATTATCATAATTCATTCGAGATAGAAATAATAGAAAGAGAGATAGAAATATTCAATAAAATAAATTAAAATTATGGTGGCTTTAACCACTCTAAAGGTGGATTCAACCAAACTGAAATAAGGTCCAGTACCTAGATTAAACGCCGAATTTGTCTTGTTGTCTGAAAGTGTTTTCGTGTTTTAACTGTAGGTAAATTAGGTACTTCATTCCAATCATGATCACTAAACTCCTATTATATTTTGTTATATTATTTTTAATTATTATTATTTTAGCAATTCAACCGATTACTTTGAAGGAGTTATGTTGTAAAAAATACATATACTTTAACATAATAATTACGTAATAATTGGCCCATATTTATTAATTTACATTGCGACAGTTTCAATAAACAGACAAATCATCTTTAAAAAAATACAAACATTAGAGTGATACTTTTAGTTCACTTTAAATATGATTTTAAGACACATTTCATTTGGATTTTTTATTATTAAGACTTGTTAAGACTATCTTGGTAGCTCTTTTGCAGCTAACTTAATCAATGCTTTATTGGAATATAATACATGAGGTTTTATACTATGCAATTGGCTAAGTAGTCAGATCTTCAAAGATATTTTTACATACATGGAATGTACAATTAAAGAGCTTTGGTTTTTTATTGTTACTTAAGTTCGTAGTTATAAGCATTTGAAATCTAACTTCAATATCAGTCTTTTTGTGTGTTTGTTTCTTCTTCGGCGCTGGTGCTTTCTTCACTGCTTGATTCTTCACTCGACTGGTCACTGGAATCGTCGTCCGACCGGTCACCTTTTGCCGCCTTTTTCGCCATTAACTCTTTATACTGCCTAACTGTAATTTTCCTGGGCATGATTTCTCTCAGGAAGTCCAATGTGTCATCTTCCTGTACCACATCAGCAATGTGTTTGTACTCCAACATGCTATTTTTACTGTTCTTGAAGGCTCTTTTAGCCAAATCTGTTACAAACAGCTCCTGAAATATTTTACACTGTTAGGGAATTTATTTTCCAATAATTAGCTATTTATTGACACATTAACAATAAACTTTTAACCCTGTAAAGGGTTCGAAACGTCAGGATAATATAAAAACTATGTAAATAGTAAATTAAACGCGAGTTAATCCGTAAAAAGTGTTTCATTTCAATAAACTTTTGTTAACCAGATTTATTTAAGAACCATATGAGTGTGATCTGTACCTACACCTTCAGTAAATGGGTATGTTTGTATAATGCGGAATCACTTGTGGTGAGTATTTACTATGCTGAGTACATCATTACCACATACCTACATAATGAACCTGCCAGGACTTTTAATATTGTTACATAGTACAATCTAATACCTAACTATATCTTATGGCCAAATTCGATCAAGAATGTACGTAAACAAATTAACAACATTCCTTTGAGTTAATATCAGATTTAAACTGTTTTTTAGAAAGAAAGACACCATTATTAGTAAATTGTTTTTTCGGAAATCGCTCTCAATAAAAAGTTCTAACAAAAAGAAATCGTTCTAACCATTCGTCAAAATAACGAAATGCGTAAGTTTAACTGATCAATTAAATAATAGTTGGTATAGCTACGATATGATAGCATAAACACAAACATAATATTAGAGGTTATATTTTCGGCGAATACTTACAGTGACTTTTGTAACCAAGTATAGTGGTTCTTGTCCTACTGCTTCGACGTCTGGAGAACTTTTCATAATCGTTTTAACCCTAGATAATGGTAAATGCAAGTATTTTTCTACTTTTGGCGTCGACATGGTGTGCTTGTTTGTAATGTAAATTTTCTCTGAAAAAAAACCTAAGTTTTGAATTTATTTGTTTTTTTTTTATAGACTAGGGATGCAGGGGGCAGTAGGGACAAACTCGGGATTTTTTTTTATTTGACTTCATTTATAAACTATAAAAGGTCATAGAGAGATTTTTTTCTACTTAGTTAATAGAATATTTCTTTTCTTTATACTGGCAACATAGACTTTCTAAGGCGTCAAAATGACAGTAAAAAAGGAAATCAAAGTCAAGACTAAGAGCGCGCAAAATTATTGTCTTGAAAAAATTTTAGCTTACGCGGGTGAAATCGTGGTGAAATCAGTGTTTGTGTGGTAATAAGGCTTTATTTTGACGGATTATTTACATAGGACCCCAAAAAATTAATGAGGTAAGTGAATTAATAAATATTTTTACTGAAATCATCATATTTGTAAGTTCCTGCATTTGCCGATATTTTTGGGGAGAAATGGGTCAGGTGAGGGGAGAATTGGGACGTTGAATGGGGCGTCTTGGGACAATAATGGGGTAACTTAGGATGCCTTGGAGCTGACTTGAGACGACTGAGAGGTGAAATGGGACTATATAATAGGGTTGTCAAAACAATTTTAAAGCAATATATTAATTAATTAACAATATTGTGCTATTTAAGTCGATGATTTTTAGGCAGTTTTTATTTTAAATTATACAGTTTCTCCATGAAAATAATTAATTTTTTTATTTACAGAACATGCCACGCACATACGAGCCTACAACAGGGGCAAAAAAAAATCATATTTAGTTGTAAGCATTATTTAGAAGTAATGGTCTTTGATTTATGTTAATTAGTTTTAAATTTTCACTTTTAGATAAAAACGTCTCAATTAGATAAGAAAGAATTTATAATTTGTTTGTTTCATTTAATGTTATAATAGCTAGGTAGGTACTTACGATTATTCTTAGGAAGATTGTTTTTTTTGCTAGTACGTAAATAATAATTAAAGCAATACTATTTGATTTGATATCATATCAATGTATATTTCATTATAAAAAAAATATTATCCAAAAAGACATTTTTTTATTAAAACTGTATTTCTTGTTCTACTTATTCTTTGATATCCTACCTACCTACCTAGCTTTAAAGTGTAGCTTGCCGCAATATAGTTGTAGTTACCTACATACGAACATCATTAAACTTTAATTAGTCGTAAAATTTTGCTAAGTTCATATGAAATAAACACTACCTACTTTTCTTTAAAATTGGTTAAAATAAATGGCAGCCCTACTGGAATTCCTGATTCTCCCCTCAACTGGTCCTACTGACCTGACTGACCTCGGCTACGAGGTGAATAGGGATCGACAATATTTTTGCCTATAACTCGTTAAACCTGTAGTTAATAAATATTAGCTGCTAACTATTTATATATTTATTCACCGGAAAGTAAATAGAAGCTACCATAAGTTACACAGAAGTCGTTTTAATGGTAAAAATCTATTGTAAAGTTCAAAATTGTCCCTATTAACCCCGTTTTACGGTTCCATCTCCATGAAGGAACAGGCTAAGGTCTGAGCCATACTGCCTAGTCATTTGATATTTTTCCCTTGATGATAACGAGTGGTGATTAAGATGAATGATAAATGATGTTCCCCAAACCCCTTGAGTCCTCAGTAAAGATGTGGGACTTTACTGAGGTCTCACGCGGACTACTTGAGAGAATTTGAAAAGTGATGTTGCACTGTTTTGTTTCATTTGCCAACACTCATGCACGTTCACAAACACTTAACGGTTAATAATCCACTATTATTTCACATTAATATTCGAAAAAACACAAATGTTAGAAAATAAAACAAAACTGCAGACATGACGCTTCACTTTCCCGCCAAGAAGTCCTGAATTTATTTGTTAATTTACTATTTTGTCTTTGACATTGACATGTGTTTCCATTGACAATGGAAGCGATTGAATTTATTTAGTGCTGCTCGGTCATATTAATCGAAATGAATTATTTTCCAATGATTAATTTTACTCGATCTTTTAGCCTTTTTATAATAACTTCACATACCTAATAATTATTTCAATGAATTGTAAAGACGCCAGCACTTCAACCTACCACAAAAAGTCAAGTTTCTTCAATAAATTTTGAACTTTGGCTCTAGTTTAGACGGATCAATATCGAATGCAGAAGACAGTTTCGGATAGTTTGATTTGCAAGCATGTGTACACACGGCGTCAGATCAACCTACCCTAAACTGTCAAATTTCTCCAATCAATATTGTTCCTTAATACCAAACAATAAAGTTCAAAATTTATTGTAGAAATCTGACAGTTTTGGGTAGGTTGATCTGACGCCGTGTGTACTTTAAAATGAAGTATGAAAATAAGTTATAATGAAGTGGTCCTGGTTTTTGTCGTAGGCGTGGCAGTATTCGTTGCCTTAGCTGACAAAATTGAATAAACTTTTTAGGAAGGACGTACTTATAGATTTATTACAATAGTTGAGAAAGGCAACGTAAAGTACTTTAAAACCGTCATCACCTTTTAAGCTAAAATAAAAAAAAAGCGTGAACCATAAATCTCCTTCCATATTAGTTAATTAATACAATACAAATCATTCATATTTTATTCTCTTCATTCTTAATATATCTTATTAGCAATATATTATGATATTCAATTAAAACTCTTTATTTGAAGAGTTCATAAGTAACAAAGATTATAATAACAGCTATGTTCCTTTGTTTTTTGGTTTATGTTAAAATTTAATATAATAATATTGAAACAGTATTCAATTTGATACTATTGAATTTAATTGTTTGTTAAAAAGAAGCATCCCTAGTACATGTTTTTTTAAATTTTATTTCGTAGGTAAAGGTCGTTGTGGTGTTCTTCCTTGAATCAGCACACTTTTTAATAAAAACTTTTAATTATTTACTTCAAATAAATAGCTGCTATTTCTTCATAATCGTTTTAACCCTATTCAACCTAATAATTTTCCACCGAAGTCTATGTTTGTTTCTTTGATCGGTGGTAAAGAAAGTTAATAGCAAAGGGCCTCAATAGATGGCGCTACTGGTTGTCTACCATGAGACTACTCTTTACTCTTTACTGAAAATTTTGTAGGTAAACCTAAAAACTGTTCAGCTTATCGACAAAGGTGTTAGTAGTTGATCAACCGTTATTGCTACATCTGAATAAGTATTGCTATTAAATTGAACAGTTTGAATTGCAATTTGTTTGATGGAAACCTAATTATTGAGTATACTGAATAATGTTGAAAGCATCTAGTAGTTTATATGAGAATATTAGATATGTGTATGTACGAGTATAGGCGAGGAATGGATAGTTAAATAAAAGAGTATATTGGTCTTAATGCTAGCTGTCTTTATTTTCCATTTCCTTATAGAAAATACTTTTACGAAAAACAGTATACAGGGCCGCCCGCGTGCCCGAGCGCGTTGCGCGCGTCGATGACTAGTCTCGCCGCCGACCCTCACATCCAATCCTTACATGAAACGATAAATAATACAAAAAATACTGATAGCGCGAGATCGATACTTCTTACAGAGACTTCTCGATTTTGATCAGTTCAGCGATGCCGTCGTACATCTCCTTGACGGCTTCGTACTCGGTGAGTCCCATGCGCCTCTTGTTGGAGATGTCGTAGACGCCGCCCTCGGCCTCGGTGTGCTCGCCGCGGGTGCCGCGCACCTGCAGGTGGTACTTGGACGCGACCTCCTCGAGCTTGGCCTTGTCGGCCGCCAGCTTGGGCAGCTTGATGTGCACCGACGCACGCACCGTCGTGCCCAGGTTGGTGGGGCAGAAAGTCAGGAAGCCGAGGCGGTCGTTGTGCGAGAACGGCACTCTCTTCTCGATGTCGTTGACGGCGGTCACCAGCCTCTTGTACACTTGCTTCAGGTCGCCGCCCATTTGCATGGAGATCAGACGGAGGTGGTCCTCCTCGTTGCACCACACCAGGAAGGTCTTGTTCTCGTTGTGGTAGATGCCGCGGCCGGAGGGCCAGAAGCGGCAAGCGTTAGCCGCCTGCAGGAAACGGTCGCCCTCCTTGAACAGGAAGTGGTCGTCGATCAGCTGCTGCTGGACATCCTTGGACATGCCTGTGAGCGGGTAGAATGTACCCTTGAGTTCGCCTTCCAGGCCGGAGAGGGTGGACGACACTTTGTCTTCCATCTCCTTGTACTGGACCTCGGTCAGGCAGGGGTTGAAGGGGTATCCCTCCATGGAGCGGCCGCAGCGCACGCGGGTGGAGACCACGAATTCGCCGGCGGGGTCCAGGTTTCCGAGGGTCTCCACATCACCCCAGTTCTTGGCAGGATGAGAGTCAGTTTTCTTGAAACCATTGTGGTAGTCTTCGATGATGGGGTCGAACAGGTCAGAGAAGACTACGTACGCCTCAGCATCAGGGGCGTAGATTCCAACACCAGAGTCCAAGTTCTCAACACCTGGAATTAAATAAGTAATATAAATATACAAATAGTCTCATGAGTTACCTATAATCACTTATGATGATGGTGATGATTGGTGTCTCAATATTATTATAACGATAATATTAAAAATTTTAAAAACTGTTTACACAACACAACTGTTGAAAGATTACATATTGTGCATAAAAAAATCTTGGCTTATATTCATGAAAGTAAAATTTATAGGTAAAGTTATTGACAACTTACCTACTCAATAAAAGAATTTAGATAGCAAATCTAATAAGTACTTATCATAATGATAAAAACTATGCGACTTGATAACTTTTGAATATTGACCTTTACCGATTGGCTTTACAAGAAATTGTTAAATCACAATAACTTTTGAGGAGTTTAATAGCTAAAAATGTACCTGATTGGATGCAATCCAGGAGTGTCGAGCCGAAGGAGGTCTTCTTGTTCTTGAGAGCATCGAAGACTTCCCTGGTGAGGTACTTCTTCAACAGCGACTTCGAGTCGGAGGCGGCGAGCTTGCTGAAGCCAGCCTCCAATTTCTCGATGGTTGCGGCGTCGACCATTGCTGCGGCTTTTCTGCAAATCAAAACGCAGTTATAATCTCACTCTCATTGAAAATACGTAATAGGTACATAACATAAATCCTAAGGTTCTAGTGGTTCTAACGCTTTTAACGCCGCACATGTTGCCCGGGTACACATATTTTCAATTTTTATAATTATTTTACACGGACGTTTAGAAACTGAACGAAAATTCAAATTGAAATGAAATCAGGCGGGGCGGATGTCAAACAACTTTTTAAGTTTGAAAAAATAGGGACGTACCCTTCGTTTCTTGAATCGCGATGTGCAAGACACGAGCTACTTAGAAAAAAAAGCTTTAAATATAATAATGATTATGTCATAGCAAATAAATCAATTACTACTCTAAATTCGTTATAAAATTATAAGTGATCATCGCGAACACAAAAAGGCAAAATAAAACCTATGTAAACACTTCACGGAACTTTTTACAAACCTCCTGATGAGGTAATATGCAAGAACAGCGCCACCGCAAACAACCACTGGGACAGTTACTTTAAGCTTATAATTCATGTTTTTGAATTAAACCAAAGTGACTCTAGGGATTATATCAACTGAAGCTTTGAGAGGTGTTACGCGGACTGTTCAACTTGGGATTGTTTTCCGAACACACCCAAGAACCCACTTGGTTTTGTGGTGGAATTACGTAATTTTGCCAGAGGTCGCCTTGACCGACACGCGCAAGTCGAACGGATGTGTCAGCTCACTGCGCACCGGTACTGTTTCACAGCGCGCAGCCGCACCTCCCACTCGCTACCAGCGAACGAACGTGTTATCGCGAGTTTCTTGTTACTTATTTGCAATAATTTCTATTCGAGAAGGTAGGTGCTGCAATAATAATTAAGCTTCATCTGATTACGGAATCCACTTATCGTTCCATGAATGATAGCGTTTATGAAAGATATAGTTTCAGGTACACTATCGACGTGAAAATCATTTGTTATGTATACACATATCAAATAGTGCAGGGTTAAAAGATATGCATTTATGATAATCTTTAAGAGAAAAACATCAGTGGAGAAAAATAATGACTTGTCTGTTCTGTATAAATACGGAACAATCTGTTCATACAGATTAATCAAATGATTATTTTCTATGGGCATAAACTTTTATCTTATTTATGTTTTGACCAATTCACTCGTAATCGTAAACGACAAAATTTTATAGATAGATAGATTTTAGAATTTAAATAAGTAACACTTTTTATCAGTATAATTTAAGAATATTCATTATTTGAGTTCACACTTCTACTATTACACACTATTATTTACATGAAGTAAATGGGTTTAGATATGGAGGGATTATAGATATTTCTGTACTCTAAAGACGTTTGTCTAAAAGGAGGTCAAAATGACCACTTAAAAGCCGGCAGCCGGCATTAGAGCAATTTGGCACCGGAGATAAATGCCGGCCGGAGCCATACACACCCGTCAGCATCCTCTGCCGGTTTGTTTTCCTTGTTTTCTTTCGTTGCACAGCCACCCATTTTCACAGATTTGATATTTATATGTTAAACTAGCCTCTAAAACATGCACTAAATCACGAAAAACTACGCCAAAAAAATAAAAGGAATGGAGAATACTAAATGCAATGATGGAATGATATTTTGTCCAAATGAATGTATCGGATCCGGGAGTGGTGAGGGCGAGGGTTGGCCCGATCGATGCGCGACACGCAGCACGCACGCGGCTTTACGCTTCCCGCCCTTCGGGAACCGCTTCAAAACTTTTCGGAGGGAAACTTCCCCGGCTAATACTACCGGTTACCTTAGAAGATGATGTTTGAATGTAGCACCTATTTCTAACACGATTCCACTGATAATAGGAAAATGCAACACTTGACTTTATCTTTAGCACATCTCGAATAGGTTTAAGATATCGCACATCAAAATGATAATTCCGATCAAACCGGGTAAGTGATAATTCGCGACAGCCGCGATAAATATTTTTTGTTACGTCGGTAGATTAAATTTAAAAGTGGGCACCGCTTACCTGGCGCTTGTACAACCGTTAGAGTCGACTGCGAGGTGCAGAATGGTCTCTCTGCGGGAGCGAGCGGAACGTTAAGCCCGCGGTGCCCCTCGCCCGCACCGCAGCCCTTCCTCTGTCAACCTTGGCCTTGCTGTGATGCTCGCCGAGCCGGCAAACTGCCCGCGTCGGTATTAAGATCGAATTGAGATTTTAAATATCATTAACAGTGCTATTTCAAATGAAGCCCATCCAAGGATTATTGCTATGCCTTGTTGCCGCGCCATGGCGGCGCGATGTGATCGTTAATTATTTATCTGGCACGAATTATTACGCAGGGATTGATTACAAAAATCGTTGTATAAAACAGTTATTAATTTCACGTCTTATTGAAGTAAGTATCCAAAACAATTTTGGTTTATTTATTTTTATAGTTAAAGTAATATTTGGTATATTTATTATAAAATTAAAGTTATAAGTTTAAAGTAAAGTTTAATTTTATTAGGCTCTTCGCTTATCAGTACCGGAAGAGCCTAATAAAGTTGTAACATAATTCAACAGCTGGTCTTTGGTAAAGTTTAACAATAAGTCAAGTTTTAGCATTTTGTTTTTACGTAAACTTTAAAATATTTTCATATATAACTTTTTGATTGCCACCAGTTTTTTGGTAACTACGTAAGAACCTTACTTTCTAATTTCTATAGGTACGGAAAGAAAGTAGAAAAATGTTCAAGTAAGTATGTAAGTAGGTATATAATTTTTTTATCGAATAAAATATAAATAATTGAACATAGCTGTTTCAGAGGGCATGCAATACTATGAATATTTTTTTCTAGTTGCTAAGGAAAATTTATATTATTTTTGTTTTAAATCGATTTAATCGATTATGAATTGCGGTTACAGGGACTGCACATCATTAGTATGAAAAATTAGCGGTTAAATTAAAAAAAATATTTAATTTAACTTCATTTCATCAGAGAAATTTAAATTTAGAAGAGAGTGGCTGTTTCTTTTTTTCGTGTCTGGATCTGGATCAAGTCCAAGACAGTATCGTCGTGCGGTAATGCCAACCAATGTCAAGTTTGTTATTTTTCACTTTCATTGCATAACTCGACTCGACTCTAGCTAGCCTAGCCGATAGCAAAGTTCGAGCCTCGTCGCACGAGGCCTGAATTATTTAGTGTTTGTAAATAAAATTATAATAGGTAAATACCTAGAAAGGGGGGGGGGGGGGGGGAAGCCTTTGTCCTGCAGTGGGACAAAATAGGCTGACAATAATAATAATAATAATAACAATAATAAATAAGTACCTAAATAATATAGAACTAATATGGTAGGTTCTTACCTAGCTATACAAAAAGGCGCATATGGCTGTAGAGCGTAGCCATCACAAACAAATACAATAAAGGAAGTGTCTAGCCTGTCAACAGTGGTTAATTAATTAAAGTTCATGTACTGCCACTAGTGTTAAGTTATGAAATAATGTTACTCTGCCGTAAGTTATTACGTATTCCAAATTGTTCCCTAACGCTAGCTAATAATTAAGTTTAATTTTAAATATACATTATGGTAGCGTAGTGAAGTAGTTCATTAGCGGCAGACTAACATAAAGCTATTCTGCCACATTGAGGTAAATATAACTCAACTCCAATGTTCTGCCACAACTTATTAATCATTGAAATACTTAGAATAATAACGTATAGAAGGTAAGTCCGCGCGCCCATTTTGAAGCACTTTGATATATGCTTTGATATAAATATGTATTTTGTAACCTACGGCACTCACGTGACCTACGGCAATACATTAATTTTTATTAAATAACCACTGGTGGCCGGCTAGACACTTTATACAATAAAAAGCTTTAAAAAAATCGCTAGTCAAGATGGCGGAACTAATACCTAGATTTTGTTGTTGTTTTGACCTACACAGTTCCCTAAAGTATTCTACTATGCCTATAGGTAGTCTATAATATTAAACTTTTAACAATGAAGTAGTGCCTACTTAGATAGATGTCTAATTTTCTTTTTAGCTTTTTATGGAGTACTTAAGTAGTTGTGGCTTATAAATTTGAATCCGTCACATAGTTCTGCCATCTTCACCCTTGCTTACCAACTAGGTACCTAGGTACCTACCTATCAACCTACCTACCTATGTTATCCGAAAATCGGTCTAGTTACATAAGTACCTACCTAGGTACTTACGCAGATAATGCTTTATTTGTCCCTAAAAAGGTTCGTGTCTGGTACGGTAACCCAGCGTTCGTCCTTGACCTCGTCCTTGGCCCCTATGGCCTCGGGGGAGCGAGCGCCCTCGTCGCTTCAAATGGAAGCCGTAAAAGGCTCCATGCCGAGAGCGCACTTCGCGGGTTTAATGACCTACCTGCGTGTGCGAACACTTGAACTTAACCTTGTGGGCAGGTAGGTGTTTGACGAGAGCTTAGCTAATCCACACATTTTAGTAGCATAAAATAGAGAGAGAGAGTCTTCATTTTGTAATAGATAATCGTGAAGGAATTTAACCATTGAGGTAGGTCCCTACCTACTTATATTATATCGACGGTGGAAATTTCAAATGTCGTAAGAGACATTTTGTCGTAAGTACACTTGATGCACCATTATACTTAAAATTTTATTCTCTATCGATCTGTCTATTTCAAATTTTGTTATCTCTTACAGTTTAGAAGTTATGGCGATTATCACTTTGTAGTATGTGACAAAATATTAAAATCTCATGTTGAATAGGGCATATTTTGTCATCGTAATCATTTTTGAGGTTTCCTGAACGTTGTAAGGATCTTTAAGTGACAATAATGTACGTCGTAAATTACGTAGTCGTACGTACTTGGATCTTAGACTACCCCATCTTCCCGTGGGAGTCGCAGAAGGCGACTACTAACAACTATACTGTAATGTATAATAATTATACTGTAACGAGGACTATTTTCTGTAAATTCTAATTTTATTTCTGCCGTTGCTGTTACTTACATCATTATTATAATTTTTTAATTAGCTTTACAACATTTTACTGTGACATTGTCAAAATCTTTGGGTATTTATAACAATACTGTTTCCATTACAGTTAGGGCGTAAGGGACATTTATATCATAAAAGTAAATTTTTCCGTATCGTAACGGACAGTTCTTCTAAATTTGCAGTGTGTAAGGGACATCAACTTTTTAATTGCTTGAGATATTTAGATTTAACATTTACTAACTGGAAAGATAAAACAATTTTGAAAAAATCTATCCAACAAACACCACAATAGCACGAAAAATTAATAAGTTATGACATTTTTAAAAGTTGAAGTTTGTTTTTTTTGTCCTACTGAAAAGTAGGGGTTTGTCCCTTACGACATTTGAAATTTCCACCGTCGATATGTAACAGATTTTTTTTTCAATTAATCTAAGCATGAAATTAAGTACTTACCTAATCTTTTTGTTTGTTTTGCACACTTGGATAGTGTTGTTGCATCACGGTTTGCCATCATGATGCTGACTTCAGATAGTTTATTATTGCTGCATTTTTAAATTTTGCCTTGAGAGTGCAGTGCGAGATTTATTCACTATTATGTATTATTACCACAGAAACTGTGATTATTACCATCACCGCTTCGGTCATAGGTTTATGGTCCATAGTTTAGGATTAGGAACCTCGTTTCGAATTTCAAACCCGGGGGCGCTGTTTTAATGCCATACAAATTCGTTATAGGTAGGTACTTTGACAACGAATACAATTCTCGTTTTCATTAAGAGGCCTATTATATAGAGGAGATTACATCTCGACTGTAATTTTTACGTAAAATGGTCAATTTTGGAGTTATGGATCTCAGAAATAAAAATAGATTAACAATTATGACTTATTGAATAGTGTAGAATAGCTATTGGAATAGTGCGTAGCGGCCTCGCTTCTTGTAAATTTTGCATAACTTTTTAATTAAACCCAAAATTGCAGAGAAAGATTTTCATAAAGTGCGCGAAGGCACTTTTTTAACTCATCGATTGAACTACTGTTCTAAACAAGTGAAATAAAAAAAATATAATGTTATCTCTTATACAGTCGAATAGTGCGTAGCGGCCTCGGAATTTTTAGATATCATTGATTTTAATTTATTTATCATTGATTATAATTACTACAAAATGCGATGCGCCGGCCGTCCGAATTCAACTAATGCTTACAGAATGGAGATTTGTAATATTATGCACAAAATTGTCCTATATCGATAAAAACGATAAATACAACTGCAAAATTATTACAAAATGCGAAAATGGGCATTTTACGCAAAAATCACATTCGAGATGTAATAGGCCTCTTAAGGGGGTGCCGTGCGATCGCAAAAACTGACTAGAAGTCTCGTATTGAACTTCAAAGCAAAATCAATCATATTGATACCTATTTATTCATAATTAGAACAATTTGGCTTTGAAGTTTCAGACCTAGTTATTTCATTAGAGCAAGTATTCTGCGAAATGTACAAAACCATCACGTGCTTGTGTTAAAAATTAAAATTTACTTTTTAAAGAAAGAGGTGCCCTGCGGAATTTCCATACAAATATTTTCATGTAAGAATTATTGTTTAATGCGTTAAATGTTGAAAAAATATGTGTTTAGGAGTCATTAGATTTATGTATTGTTTGTTATTGTATGAAGAATTTGTTTCAAATTTCAACAAGGCCATGACTTTGTGCAATGATCAGGCTAACTTACATAAGTTCTTTAATGTATTTAACTAATTCAGCGCATAGTACAAGCACATGAGTAGTTACTCATGTGGTACAAGTGACTTAAAAATACGTAAATTTTCACAATTTCGTGCAGGACCCCCTTAACGTGAGCGAATGCTAAAAAAACTCACTACTGCCGGGCTCGTCCATAATATGAAATAAGGTTTGTCTTGAATATTGCTCCTTGCAGTTCAGTATAATAATGTTAAATACATGGTTAAATAGTTACTTATCTGTAAATCTCTTTAATGAAATGAAGAGTGGTTGGTACTTCTATTAAGTTCTTCCATTACGTACCATTACATTGTGGGCTGGTTACTGATTATCCACAATGCCATGTACGTTAACCGATGCATGCAGAATCGAATGGGCATTGGTGCGATTATCTCTATTGGGGACATTGTGCTGGTCCGAGCAGCACAACAAAGCACGTGGGACTGGGAAAAGGCCACAGTATAAATACTTTAGCTTATATATTTTTTTATTTTTTTTTATTCACAACGGGTAAGCGCTTGGCCTTCATCTCACCTGATGGTAAGTGACGATAAGGCCGAAGATGGAAGCGCGCTTCACCCGGAATCCTCAACCACTGAGGAACTGGCTATCTTATCTCAAACTGTCGGAACACAACAATGCTATAAACATCGTTGTTATGGCGACAGACTTAGATAAGATGGTGGTAACTAGCCAGGCGGACTTAACAGCCCTACCACCAACTAAACCGAGCACACAAAGATGTACCCCCCGCTGGGAAGCGAACCCGGGACCTCTGGGTCTAAAACCGGAGGCTTAGCCACTAGACCACAGAGGTGGTTTAAACTGTGCCAAGGCCTATCATGGTCACAAATATATACTGGGTTTTGGACTGATCACCAAAAGTTATTTAAAAGTCCATTTCTACACTACAATGCCATAATCATCACGAAATAGCCAATCGGTAAAGAAATAGCCGATCGGTAAAGTAGTTTTACTAAATATAGCGGTGTGGAAATGGGTTTCGTTAAAAATAGGTTGCGTGAATAAATTAAAAAAAAAATGGCTTTCGGTGAACATATATCCCCTCTCCTTATTCACTAAGTTTTATTTGTACTGGCACCTCGAGACCAACCGTTAGGTTATGCAAGAAGTGCCAGTCATCCCTGCTCCAGCAAAATACTCGCGCAGGATACCATCTGCATTAGGTCTTGACTTGACACCAAATCAGTGCCCGCCGAAGCGCGCTCTTCATTCGGTACTCATAAGACAAGTGTCTCGGGAGAGTTTCCCCGTGAACACGTGTAGTTCACTGCCTATTGTCCAGGTAAGTAAACAGAGCTGTCAAGCTCGCTCACTTCTAGTTGCACGAAGGGCACAACTCGCAGTTGCCACTGCTAGGATCGTCAACTGTAAAGTCGACTCCCAAGTGTCCACCTTGGTCGCGGAGTAGTACCTAAGCACACTCACTTCTCGGAACCCATCCTGGCGCCTAGCCAGTTCCCACGTCCTACGCGGCTAGCTGGACCGGAGGCTACGGCATCTAGGAGGCCGCCTCTACTAGTTGTCCAGACTAGTACCGGAGATGTCAACACCAATGTCCAATGAGAACCACCGGACAAAGCTGTCAACTTTAAGGGAAACTCACATTCCCCGCAGGATTTTTCGCTGCTGGCCCCACAGAGACCGCTACTAGGCCCCACAGAGATCGCTAGGCCCCGCTCGCAGCGTGCGCGAGTTTGGAAGTCCTGGCACACAATACCAGGACAAACGAACATTCCCAAGCTCTACAGCTAACCGGCTTTCGGTGAACAGTTCCAAACCCCAACATACTACGGTACCCGTGCTGTAATGTTTGGCTGTTTGGTTTTATTTTTATTTGTTGGGTTCACCTCTACAGCTGATTGGCAGAGCGCGAAAGAGAGGTCCTGCATGATTTCGATCCTGGCGTCAGGCGTCAAAAAATGTGATTGATATTTTTCGATGCATAGTAGCTTGGGTTTTGGTCACCTGATCGATCACTACTGATCAGTATGGGGATTAGTTGTTATATGCTAAGCGGGGTCCTAGCTAGTTGTAGCATTGTAGCAACGTAAGGTACTTATGTTAAGTTTAGAAACTAAGCCTAATTGTGTTACATCGAACAAATATTTTGAGTTTGAGTTTTAAGTTTAAATAGCTAAACAATATGATAAAGGCTTTGAAGACCAGTGGCAGAGCTGGCACGACCTTGGCGTAACGGTCTCTCGCTTTAAATAAAAACGGCCGGGGAGCGTTGGCTCCTGCAAGGTTTTACGACGGCATTCATGTTTTATGTTTATGCTAATTATAGGAAGGTATTTTCAGATACGTGGGTACCTAACTGGAGTAAATGGCATAATCGAGCGTATGAAAACCCTATGTGGAATTAAGACACACTTGATTATGGTTATCACCTCTTACATCTATAAAAGATGATTCAAACAGCGTCCAATTGTGAGGTTTGGCATTTTCTTAAGTGACTTGTAAGGCCAAATACATAAGATAGATACCAAAATTTTCCTAATATTTTGTGCTGTTCTCCTACACTCACTCCTACTAATCTCTCCTCCACTCTACTTCTTAATCCAGCCGGCCTAGCATGCGCAACACGAGAACTCTTCTCGCCCCATTTTTTCGTGTTTTATTCATTTATCTCTAATGTCTATCGACAACAACGACACATGGATGCGCTTAGAACTCTACGTAATATGTCAAAAATAGACTTAACAGTAGTTTTTGCATAAACTGTGGTATTTTTGTCTACAATTAACATGACAACTTAACATGATTTGTCGTCTCTCATCCGCGACGTTATCTCGTGTTGCGCATGCTAAGCCTACTGATCCGAAGCCCTATTCTTTAGAGGCGTCATTGGGTTCCTTCTCGATGCAAATGGCTCGGGGAATCTAAAAACAATAAAACATTTCTTTGTTTTTCTTATTTTTATAATTATTAAATTACTAAGTTCGCCGGGACAGCTGTTATAAATGAAAAGCAAAAACATTATTTGTCTTGCTGTTTTAAAAGTGACTGTACACACAAACCAAAGACCTATAAAAACAATACTTTACTTTGCTACCGAGTTTCTTTATTTATTAGGCACTGAAACAATGATGCGTTATGCTATGCATCCGATATCGGAACAAAGCCGCAGTTATTTCACGGGTCACTTGCTTCAATTATGAAAAGCAAAACAATGACTACAGTCAGGCAATTTATTAAATACGCATAATATCAGCAGCTTTATCTAAAAATATTATATCAAAACGTAAGGGCTACACATTTTTTAAAATATCCAGTAGCAATAGTAACAGCAAGAAGATCTGGTAGACTACTCTTGAAACAGAATTGCATTAATCAATTTCCAATCACAAATCTAAAAAATATCAAATGGCACTTTTCTAAGCGACAATAGCGCCACATTAGAATTAAATTGCGTGGAAATTGATTGAACAAATTATTATCGAGATGGCGTTCCGGAATTATCTTTACTTATCCCAATATCGATACATATTAATCGCATTGGAATTGTATTAAGATTGAGTTTGCGTTCGAGAGTAACCCCCCTGTACGAATCAAGGGGGGCCCAATGCGGTTTTATAACGACTGCCATTTTACGACAACGACCGGTACGGGACGGACGGACGGTTTAACGTGCCTTCCAAAGCACGGCATATTTTAATTTGGTCACCAAACCGGAACTTGATATTGCAAAAGCTGCAAGTTTTCTTCTTGGCCGCATAGTCACTGTGCCATCACGTCGTCGTCGTATTCAATGTATGTAAAAATATTTACCTACTAAACATTAGGCAGTGTCTCTTGGTAATAAGGAACTAAATATTAAAATAAACCTTTTTTCAGAGTCTCGTTCGTTCGCGTAAATTTAAAAAAAGCACATGCTTCCTCGTCACTCACCTGGCCCATCCCATGACTGGCTAGTGGCCGGCCAATGTCATTGTCGACGCAAGGTTGGCCGACCAAGGTTGGCTGGCTAGGCCAAGTTTTTTTTACACAGTCTTGTGGTGAGCATCTCCATGGCCAAGGTTATATTTCAGACTACTGACGTTTGTTTTCCTTCGAAAAGTGTATTTGCGTAATTTTGTAGTTAGGGAAGTGGAATATTTTGGCTTCTGGCACTGTTATATTTAAAGTAGACACTGAACGTATCGGAACCTTTGAAATCTTGGATTTAATAGATTAGGTTCTTACAGAACAGTTTTTGGAAAGCCTCCCTTCCTCTATATCAGTTATTATCTCATATTAGAATATCTAAATTGAACATTACGTAGGTAAGTACATTAAAATAAAAGCTCGGCTGGTTTGAAATGTCACAATAAAAAAATAAATAATATGTACGATAAACGCGAGTACTTATACACACGTACAATTACATCCTTAAAAAAACCGGCCAAGTGCGAGTTGGACTTGCGCACGAAGGGTTCCGTACTATTATTTACACAACATTAAATATTTCAAACGTGTACCTGTTGCCGTTATATCGAGCTAAAAAAGCCAAAAAACACGTTTGCTGTATTAGAGCCCCCCAAAATATTTATTATAGCGTTTTTAGTATTTGTTTGTTTGTTTTGTTTTATTGTTTTTAGTGTTTGTTGTTAAAGCGGCAACAGAAATACATCATGACATTCACACATTGTGTGAAAATTTCAACTGTCTAGCTATCACGGTTCATGAGATACAGCCTGGGAACAGTCGGACGGACAGCGGAGTCTTAGTAATAGGGTCTCGTTTTTACCCTTTGGGTACGGAACCCTAAAAAGGGTTTCGTTTCAATTTCTACTTTTTTAGCAAGCTCTGAAGAAAGTCGTCAGAAACTGCTATTGGGGCGTGTTGCAACACTGAAGAAATCTTCATGGTTGCATTGGATGTAACTGTAACTCGTTTGCATTGTACTAATTGGGAGTTGGTAAGCGGTATCCCCCAAGTGTTATTTATTGTCCCTGTGAACCCATTAGTAAGAGATCTATGGCACGTAAAAGATGAGGAGTAATAAGAGTAGGCTAATAGGTATCGTGGTATGGTCATTCATCCCAGTTGGGACGACAATGATTCATCATCAGATGACAAATCGTTGGTAACGATGAACTTAGTAGGTACCCATGCACCCAATCATTTATTAATTTCAGTGTTTACCGTAGTACCTATGCCTGTAACAGTATTTATTTTATCCGTACCTACACACATCAAAAGTGTCTAGGGATCAACATATATTTTTGCAATAACTTTTCTCCTGATTGATATTAATTAAAATTTTCTTTAAGGATTCATCAAATAAAGTGTTTTCGTTTGTCTACAGTAACGATAAACCAAGTCACCTTTGCATTAATAAAGAAATTTGCCATTTTCCTAATAAAGGGATTTTTGACATTTGAACCACTAACATTAAAGTTCGAAAAAAAGACTGAAATAACAGTTTTCTTTAAAATTTTATTGGGTAACTTAAACAATTAATAATCCGTGTTTCTACCGCGAACACTAACAACACAAGAACATCGGTTTGGCATACTCAAAATGAGTTCATCCAAATCACGCTGTGGAATGGCCGCCCATGTTCGTTGCAACAACAAAAAAAGGTCTTCTTGCGACTGCATACCCTCCATATTCGGCAGAGCTCTTCTCTGTAGCATATCCCATGCATGCTCAATCGGGTTCAAGTCTGGCGACTGAGCAGGCCAGGGCATGACATTGATGTTAACTGCGGCGAGAGTCTGTCTTACAACTCTTGCGGTGTGCGGTCGTGCATTATCATTTATCATGCATTAACTGAAATAAGGGACCGATTTGCACTTGTAGAGGAACGATGACGTCTGATACAATCGTCTCAGCATAAATTTGAGCGTTGAGGTTGCCTCTGATCCAAATCAACTCAGTTCTTCCGCCGATCCAAATACCCGCCCATACCATGATGGTTCCACCACTATAAGGATGGACTTCCTGGCAGGATTTTAATCGCTGTTGGCGTCCAGGGGTTCTCCAGTGTCGTATATGTCTTGTATCCGGTCTCATACCAAAACGAGACTCATCAGAAAAGCACACGAAACGCCATTGTTCTTCTGCCCAATTTTTGTGTTCAAGAGCCCATTGATATCGAATCCTACGATTGTGCATTGCTATAGGTGGTACCCTTAGCGGTCTTCGGGAATGAAGGTTCACTTCATGCAAGCGGTTTCTGACTGTTTGGTCGCTAATTAAGTTCCCTGAAGAGTGATGAAGCCTCACGGCTAACATCATGGCGGTTATTGTTGGAGCTCTTCGAGTTGTGATTTGAATGTATCGGTCTTGTCTCCGTGTGGTGCAGCGATACCGTCCTCCATGGCACTCAGCCACGGTACCAGTGCTTCGGTAACGTGTCCAAAGTCGACTGATAACACTCTGACTTGTATTCAGAGCTAAAGCCACAGTACATTGCCGGGAACCAGCTTCTATCATTCCCACGGCTCTGAGCATTTCTTCCCTGCTTAAATGACGTCGCCGCTCCATAATAACGTTGGTTTTAATCAGTAGTAGGGAAACAGTAGCACTAATAATGTCTTCAATGCGTTGTATGTTTTTATAGGGAAAATATTGACAGCTGATTTTCATCTTTTACTAGAAATTGATTGAAAGTTCCTGTTTCAAATTATGAAATGCACCAAAAAGGATCCATATAAATTTATAAAATCATAAATTTATAAAATCATAAATTTATTACAAAGCCACATCTCAATCTCAAGAAATCCGCATAAAAATGCTTGATCCCTAGACACTTTTGATGTGTGTATTTAACATTACAAACATACTAATGCATAAAAGCGTAAAAGCGTAAACATACAAACAAAATAACTTTCATACATACAAATGTAGGGTAAAAAACGAAAAAGCGTACAATAGTTTTCACATTCCGTTTTATAAAGTCGCTTGTTTCGTACAGTGCTTCCCATTATTCATTGAATTACCAACACCCAAAATTATCCTGTTGTTTGCAAAATAGATAACCAATGAGTGTATTCATTCATCACTGTGCGTACGTGTATGAATCAACGAGATATGTTTATGGCACGGTAACGTTCGCGCGAACAGAGAATATATGGCGCGAAGCCGATTTCCAAGCAGACTACCTACTTGTAAACGAGTGAAGCAAATTATTTGTTTTATCCTCATTTCAATGTAATAAACCGAAACAGAAGGAAAACGTAGCTAATAGCTTTAATTTGTTTATACTTAGGCAGTGCTTTATTTTCTTTTTGCTAATAACTTGAATTGGCATAATGATCATAATAGATATCTATCTATTTATGATTATTATAACTTATTATAACTTAAGATATAGGTACATATGCACAATGGCGGACTCCGTCGGTTTACCTGTCCTAAAGGTCAAAATCCCTTGCACACCGCGTCGTCTATTATTTCTTCTGTGGTACGGGCACGTACCCGGGCGGTCGGTGCGCTTCACACGAAAATCGCTACAAAGTGGTAAAGCGACGGTTACCCCGACCGTACCTATATCTGAAGTTAAACTTATTCATTGTAAAAGATAAGCCTGTGCACTTAGCACTACGAGAACCTTTGATGAACTTTGCTTTTACTTCTCTTCCCAATTCTCGGAATACGAAGACCCGTTTCCACGCGCGCTATAGCAAGTTCAGATAATGTGCCTGGGCGCATTCTCCTCACCGACGTCACGGTGAACCCGTCCCGAAGAAGACTTCGGAGAAGACCCGAAGAAAAAAACCCGAGACGGCCTCTACAGGGTAAGAAAGAACCCTGTAGAGGTGATCTTGGGTTTTCTGTCTCTAATCTACCTAAGCGTGAATGACGACTAAGTTTCTCACCACCCATAAAATCCATAACGTTACGCCTGAGAGCATTCAAAGCGTTACGCTCGCTGTAAAGGCCAAAGGTGACAAAAAAGCCACAACTTAAATAATAGTTTGAGAATACAAATTGAATTTGCCGTGGTAAGGTAACCGGAATAAACCATCACATCATCCTTATATATTTTTCTATAAACGCTGTTGTAAATAGTTTCAAGTGAAAGGAGCGCTTGAATTTTCAGTTCGTGCAAGCTTTACTACCTACTTAACTATAAAAAGGTAAACGGAATTACGCAGCAAACGACCTCACGCAACTCCAAATTCTTTAATTTTTATTAAGTGGAGCATGTTTTTGCTTAAATTCCCCAGTAACTAGTTATTTTTGTACAGTAACACACTTCGTTATAATTAATGATTTCCTTCGTATGCTCCGTAGACTGGATGTTAAGTGAGGGTTTACACCTTGCTTGTCAATGCTCCTTAGGATACAGCGGAAGAATGTGATGGGTTCTGCTTTTGTAGACGACAGAGCTAGTACCGAACTTGTGAAACCATCTTGTCGGCAGCTTTCGTAAAGCAATCAAATTGCTGATTGCTAAAGCCAAAGGTGTTGTTATGTTAAAGTTAAAGCAGTTTTTAATTATCAATTAAAGCAATGAAATAAAGCAACGTACACAACAGATGCCCAGACTTACATAATATACTGCAAACGGTCGTCGATAACAAAGAGGAACGCCACGGTTGTTATGAATAGCAGTGCGCAGTACAGCCTCATCCACTTCCTCGAGATCATCCTGAATATCCACGCGACCATTTTGGAAGTTTCCGGAACGTTCAACCACTAATAGAACAGAAATCCTTATCAGGGCGTTTTACCTGTGATAGCGGTACGGTATCATATCCGATTTGTGATTATTTCTTTATCAATAGGGCACATTGTTTTTGAAATGGTTGCGGTAGTCGAGTCGAGTGCTTAGAATTGATGTTGTAAGATTATTTTATGTATTTAAATAGGGCAGTCAACAAGAGTCTTTAAAAAACAATCAAAAATAACACGTTTACTAAAATGTTATCGTTAGAACTAAATGCCGTCATAATTATAGGTTATGTCATCATAACTGTAGGGATATGGTGAATCAAAACAGAGAAGTAAGTAGCAGAGTAATTGTATTTTGAGTTAGAAACACTGACAAATGAGTAGGTAGGTAAAATAATTAAAGTTAATAGATAATATTCCTAGTGCAGCTTCCGGAATCCAGAATTAGATAGTAGGTACCTACCTATTAATTACCATAAACAAGTTCTTTAATTACTTATATTATTTTATTAATTAATGAGTAGGTAGCCTTAATTAAAGGGCTACACAAACTCTCACTTTGTGTAGCCCTATTATTTTGGTTAATGTTGAAGTCTTTTTAATTTTCAGAAATAAAATAAACTTCACCAATTGCCTGGCGGGAAAATTCCAATGAAATGGTCTTTATACGAATAATCTAATCTAGACAGTCAGTTTATCTTAGCGCTGATTATAGGTACATTACATAAGTTTTATTTAGTAAGAGACTGAATAATACAGTTAAAAAGTACTTTTAAAAAACTAGGTAACTACCTATGTATCTTATCGACACATTTAACCCTTAAATGCCTGAATTTTTGTTTATCATAAAAAGCTTTTTTATTTTAAGTATTTCATATTATTATTTCACTTTATAATTGTTTTAATAATTTACGAATCTATTTCAATTTACATCATTAAAATAGAACATAGAAGTATTTTTATATATTTTTTCAAAAAAAGGTTGCATTCTCGTATCCAAAGAGGTTTCCGTCAAAACTTCCTTGTCTGTGATGTTATATTTATGAAAAAATTAAAATTATAAAATTTTAAAAAAACATGTTTTAAGTACTTACAGAGTATAATCTAAATATTTATTTTAATATAAATATAATAAAAAACTATAATGAAAATTTTAAAAAGGCTTAAAGTTACCGTATCGTAATTTTTTTTTGGTGTGGTGTTAGTGAAAAATTAAAATAACACGTTCTTAGAATTACTTTCTTAAGTAGTAAACAGTTAAATTAAAATCTGCGTAAATTCTGAAATATTGTTGAGGCTCTAATCTGTAAAATACACCCGATGGAAACACGATTTGATAAAGTTGGCTCGATAGAATAAATTCACAAAGTTACATATTTTTGTGTCATTTTATCTTCTTTTCCAGGTTTTATTCTTAAAATAAGTGATTTGATATTATGAGTCATTTACCAAAATGAAGCTCGTAAATAACTTGAGTTATTATAACCGATGGTTTTTTATTTATTACATCTATCAATTTTAATTTTAATTTTAAAAATATAAAACGCGATTATTCGCGCCGCTTCGCTATTATACCCGTCCCTTACCGTTGTACCGTCGAAAGAACGAGAGGGAAGCGCTCGAAATACCTCCCCTTAAGGCAGCCGCCCGGAATACGGAAGGTGCGTGGTTCAATTCCCGCCTGAGGTTGTCGTCTTTTTTCAGTGTTTAAAATTTTACTTAAGTATATTTAAGCGTTAATAAAACGCTAAAATATAAAACATTTATTTACCGTATCGTTTTTGATACTCCAATCTAGGCATTTAAGGGTTAAATAAGTTACTATTACTGATTTGCGTTTTGAGGAAGTAGGGACATTATCCATTGAGGTTCGTACACGAGTCGCGTCGCTGACATTTGTCCCGCGACTCCAATTTATATGGCGGTAGTCGCTTGGAGACCAAAATCGTCAAGTATCGAAGATTTGCGTAGCCATGTGTACGAAGGGGCTTACAGTACAGTCACATACTTCAGGAATACCTAACAGAAACCTGCCAAAGAAATATGCAGTTCTGGAGTTGATTATCTCCTGATTGCTGAATGAAGACTTAATGTTGCGTGCGCGCATTGTATCCCCAGCCCTCACAATTGCGGGGGCGGGGTGTGGGCGAGGGGGGACAGCAATCAGCCGTCAGCAGCGCATCCGGCCGCGCCCGCTGCTCTGACCGACCCGAGTGTTTCTCATCAGTCGGAATCTGTTTTGATTATTTCTTTTATGTGTCTTGAATGTGTCTCTGTTAACGGATATGGTTAATTTGCGCAGAAATAATCCAATTATTTAACATCATAACGGTTCTAGGTTACCTATCTTACCTAATTACTGTAGATATAGTTGTTAAACAACGAAGATTGCGATGGCTGGGGCATGTACAAAAGATGCAACCATCCAGGTTGCCGCGGCAGGTCCTTCTTGGTGAAATAGTTAACGCGAAAAGACCAGTAGGTAGACCATTACTACGATTTAAAGACTGCGCCTAGAGGGACATGTTAGCATTTGGTATGGACCATATGGGCTGGGAGGAGCGATCCCGGGACAGAGACAAATGGCGAAGTGAAATTTCAGAGGGTCGCAAAGTACACGATACCACCTGGTTTTCGTCTCTCGAAAGCAAGCGTATCAAGAGACACCAAAGAAACAACAACCCCCCCAGTCCAACCCACAGGTACCAAACATGCGGAAGACTTTATCGTTCGCGCATCGGCCTAAACAGCCATGCAAAGAAGTGCTCCCAGTCCCAGTACACTACTTAAACAAATCGTCTGAAACAGGCGCAGGGCGCCAATGATGAGTTGTTATATTTATTTTTTCTGATTACTGGAGTAGTTTCTATGTAAGAGACGTGAGGAAAAATCATCTTGATTTTTATAATTTTGTGTCAGACCATTGCTCGACATGGCCTCATCCAAATCTCCCTATAAATACTGCCACTGAGCCCACCCTGTCTTCGACTCTAGTCCAATCTCCGCCAGCTACCCTACAATATGTTTTAGCTAGTCTGTTTATATGATGGATGTCAGTAGACAGCCATTTTTAAATGTGTCTATCAAAGCGTGGCACTTTAACACCTTTTCATTTCAGCAGTTCTAATTAAAATAGTTACGGAAATATATCTACAACCATCGTGAACTAATTGGATGTCAGCTCACAACTTTTGAATTTATTTAAAATGCATGCACTGACATGAGAGTGAAAGCTTTCTTTATTTTTGGATCATTCAGTTTGAAATTGCCAAACATTTTTCATCTATTATACAGAAACGTCGAAGAACATTGTGATATTCCTCAGGTTTTATGAACATGAGTATTTCATGTTTTATGTTTAATTAATTAAGGGTTTTCGTGTCTGTTATCTAGTTTGGTCTATATTGAACTTGATAATATTTATGGTAACTTTATTTGATTTTGATTAAGCCTAATGGAGTAACGCACATGCTGGCGAATCAATTTCTGATTGCAATTACTGTTGCCTACTTAGTAAACAAATTACAATACACAACACAATAATGAACTACAAATGAGGTAGTTAGAAAATTTATTATATCGACATCATAGAAATTGCACACTTTTTGATACTACATCTCCTACGTTTCTTCTGGGTGCCCGTGCCCGACGTACACTGTCTGAAAGTCTTTCAATTGTTTCCTGAAAATAATGAAAACACCAAATTTTATTGATTCTTATTTCGTAGCGACAAAGTTCAAAATGTCTTTAAAAATTTGACATCTTGTGGTAGGATGAAGTGTATGCATGCTGTACCTGTCTGTACCTATATAGGTGATTGATTCCTTTCTATATGTGGTTTATTCTACATCATCGAGTGTTGAATAACTTAAATTTTATTTCTTTACGAGTCTATCGTCCTTTACAAAATTCGGGATTAAACTCATAAGAAAAGTATGGAACGGTATTAAGAATTGTGTTAATATAATTTTTAGTAATGTTCAGCAATCTATTGTTTACATAATTCCTAGTTCTCTTTCGCTTTTTAGCCGCCTGTGTCGGCTTACAAGTAGGCCTGATGGTAAACAGTAATTGTAGCATTTGACGCTTGCTTGTAACATCATGGGCATGTGCAATGTGCATAATGTTCATAACGTGTGCGTTATCGAATGAGCTAAGACTTCTTTGTAGTCATTTTACTGCATGGGATGGCGGAATTGATGTAATGGCGGCCTCATAGAAGGGTTTTTAGCAAAACAGCCTAGGTAGCGATAACGATTTACGACTAGCAGTCAAGTACGAAATTATTTTCGAACGAGCTTTTCGAGCTCATACCACCATCGCCCTTTTACCACCGAACCTCCAGACGTACTGAAGGATATCATCCCCACCTAGTAGAAGTTCCACTAAGTCGCACTAAACGCTTCATGTCATCATTTTTGCTGCGCACTGGCAAGGAGTGGAATTCTCTGCCATCGTCTCTGTTTCCAAAAAACTTATAACCTGAATGCCTTCAAGGCGAGAGTTAATAGGCGTTCACCATCAGGCGAGATCGAGGTCAAGAGCTGTCTTATTAGGCATAAAAAAAAAATTGTAATGACAGGCTAAGACTAGGTTATGGTTAACATTTTAATAGGTACTTACAAATTCTGTAAACGAGATGATTTCATACAGCTCCAATAAAGTCATGCGTGTTCATTTTCCTGTTTCTGAAACCTAGCAGGAAAAGAGATGTTTTGAATAAAAGAATGAATGAATGAAAAATACAAAAGGCGGCCTTATTGCTAGGGTAGCACTTTCTGCCAGGCAACCTTTGGGCAAGAGAACCCATAAAATCAAAGTAAATAAAACAAGGGCTAGTGCACATATTAGATTAGGACATGAATATGAATACTTATAAAGATAAAAGTGAATTATAAGAAACAGACTAAAATATAAATATAAAGGAGAATTTACAGTGATAGGTGATTGTGACAGATCAGGATTTTAGGATGAAGAGTCCAGCCTGAGGAAGTAATCTTTAATTTGACAAGTGAATGAGTCCCGAGACTGGGCTCTCCGGCAGGGAGTTCCACAGGTGGATGGCATGTACAGTATAAGACTTGGCTACGAAATCAGTGGAATGAGGAGGAACATCAAGAGACAGGCAGCTAGAAGAACGAAGGTCACGGACAAGAGTAGAAGAGCGACATACAAAATGGTTTTTAGATAGCAAGGTGAATGTGGATAAAAAATGATGGAGTAGAGGAGGGTCAACGCGTGGCAGTCCCGCCTTCGGGAAATAGATGGCCAGTGAAGTTGGGAACGGTAATATGAAATATGGTCGTTTATATATAAGCCATAAATGAAGCTGATACATAGGTTCTGCAGACGGTCAAGTTTATTACAAAGGACAACGCTGAGGTCAGGGTAACACGCGTCGGCGTAATCCAGTAAAGGAAGAAGAAGGGACTGTGCAAGTAAAATCTTAGTTTTGGTCGGCAACACATTTTTCCACTGCTTTTGTGAGCCGTATGCCCTAAACACCCTCCTGCTAACCTCCTGAACCTGATAGTCCCAGGACAGACGGTTATCGATAAAGACACCCAGATTCTTTACGACATTTTGTAATGGTATCTGTACCCCATTGAAAACGATCGGTGCAAATCGTTAAAGTTAGTTCTAGACAGATACCAGTGGTTACCAATTATAATTGCTTGAGTTTTACCTAAGGGTTTACCTGCAAACCATGACGTCGACTCCAGGTCAAGATATGTGTGTGTGTGTTTTATATAGTAGCACAGCATAGTGAACTACATTTCGCCAATAGTACAAGGGTTTATAGAAAAATTTATACATACAGACCCTACTCGCACAACATTCAATGAGTAAATATTGTAATATAACTTACAATACCTAGATACCTACCTACCCAGATAGTCACTATTACAGGCTATTAAAATATAACTGCAGTTTTCATTATCAACCTTCAAAATATGTTACTGCTGGATTCAGGCCCTCTCACATATCAACAGCATGATAGGTACGTGCTTTCCGTCTGGTTAGTTTTAACGCAAAAAATAGCGACTTTGATATGACTGAGTCATGGACACTTTTATGATTCAATCTTCGTATTAAATATTATTAATATCAATGTTTGTAGTTTATCCAGTTATAAGAGCCTTTTATAAACAAGTGCAACAAGCATAACAAAGTCAGGCATCACCGTTAACGATATAATTAAGCGGTGACATGCGTCCCAAAGTATTTCAAATATGTCCATCATGTCATCAAGTAACTGTACGTAATAATAACAATGAGTAGTAATGAGTCGGACGTTAGCGTTTCGTATGCACCGGTGGCGTTCGATCCGTCTGTCGTCTGCCGTAATAGGATAGGAGCCCGTGAATCACCGCAGCAGCGCCCGCGCCGGCCGTCGACCCGACGCGCAATGTCCACTCCACCACGAGATCAAATTGTGTATGTTTTACATTTAACTTTAATAGGAAATTAAGTAAGAGCCGTGCGTGTGTGTAGCATCTCACCAAAAGAATACTCGAAGAGAGGCTTCCCTTAAGAGGGTTTACGCATTTCGGTTTCCCATACAAATTTCCAAGTTGAAATTTTTAATAACCAGTGAGCCAATTTTTATGAAACTCGGCATGCTGAAGAAAAATATAGAGATCTAAATAGTTTGTTGAAAACATTTAAAAAAATGTTTATTTAACTGAGTTATTGCGATTTTAAACTTTCTATAGTGTACTTTAAATCGCAATAGCTCAACCAATTAAACGTTTTTTTAAAAATGTTTTCAACAAACTATTTAGATCCCTCTATTTTACTATAGCATGCAAAGTTTTATAAAAAATGGCTTATTGGTCTCTAAAAATTTCGACTTGGAAGATTGTATGGGAACCCGAAATGCGTAAACCCTCTCAGCTATAATGTATATTAATTAATGTACATTTACATCTCGGGATTTATACACGACAGCTACGAGTATAAGTAATATACATTATAGCTGTCGTATGTGGTCTCCTGACGATTTCTATGGAAAGATGTAGTGAGATGTATCGTGCTATAATACCTATACATCTTTACATTATAGCTGCCGTCTGTGAAGGCCTTTAGGTTTCGTAAAAGGCGACTAACGGAAAAAAGACTGCATAGACATCCAACAGCATAGACCACCACCACCTATCACGGTGAGCACAAGTGCAGTCACTATTTGGTGAAAAATGGACTATGGTAGAGGACTGCTTTTGCGGTCCTCATTGCCTAGTCTCTGACTAACCCTTTATGGATAGTAGTCGTAAACCTGGGGCCCAAGTCTGCTAATTTACGAATGGCATAATTGAATCGCAATTGGATCGCATTGTAATTGTTTGACACATTTGGTATTCTCTTACTCATTTAAGAAAACCAAATGTGTCAAACAATTACAATGCGATCCAATTGCGATTCAATTATGCCATTCGTAAATTAGCAGACTTGGGCCCCTGTAGGCTTACTCTTGAAACACAATTGCATTAATCAATTTGCAATCACAAATTTAAAAAATGTCAAATGGCACTTTTGTAAGCGACAATAGCGCCACAAAGGAATTAAATTGCGTGGAAATTGATTGAACAAATTATTATCGAGATGGCGTTCCAGAATTATCTTTACTTATCCCAATATCGATAAATATTAATCGCATTGGAATTGTATTGAGATTGAGTTTGCGTTCAAGAGTAACCCCCCTGTATGTACGACGAGTATGTATTAAATACTTAGGACTGGCGACGACGCACCAGAAGCTTTATATAGACTTACCGTCCGTCGGTTACGCCAAAACAGTGTTACTTACTCAAGCGATTTTTGCATGTTACTGAGGGCTTAAGTATGACATTAATTAGAACTGCCTCCCTGGTGACAAACGAGGCAAGTTGCAATTTCGCCATACACACTGTCGTTCTCGGTGGTGGTAATTCTTTGTTGATTTTAGGCTAATCATACTTCTTGTATTTAAAATCTCTAGCTCATACTTGTATTATTATGTATTCTATGGCACTGTGGTGCACAGGCTAACGCGTTTGGTTTGCGATCTTGAAAATTTGGCAATCTAATATCAAATTACAACACCTTGAGCTCATCTGAGTATCGAATGTCACGTTAAGCCGATGGTAAGTAGCAGTCTATAAAATCCACCAATTCGCATTTGAACTGTGGGCGGGTACTAGGCTAGTGGGACGTTTAGGGGCTGAAATGGGCTGAAATGATAATTTGATGTGATGGGGACATATTATAATTCCTATATTATAGAAACAAATATCTTAGAATCAGCGTAAGAGTTTTGTTACTCTAAACATCTTTAATTATATAATTGTGAACTTATATAATAGTAGAAGACAACATTGATATCTATAATTACTCAAATCCAATTGTTGATTTTCTCACCGAATACACCTTGTTGTTGTACTGATGAAAACTGATAAAATGTGTGTACTTTACGCGAAGTACTTTATCAGTAAGTGTAAGTACCTAATTTTAGGTCACAAAAACCTAAATATAGTTTACTCTTTATATGAGCATCTACATTCTGCTAAGTTTTATGTAATGAAAACTTGCTAATGGGCTAAGTGTATTTTATATAAAACAAATAAATATTAAGCATAGATAAGTAGCCTGCTGTAATGTAAGATTAAGTAAGGAATTAGGATTAATTATGAAGAAAAATATAAACTATTCCTACTACGGTCAAATTTGATAGATGTTTAAAAACAATTATTGACATTTCTAGTGCCATTCGAATTTTTATCTTTTCTTCAGAGAGAATCACGAGAAAACAACTAACAATGATGTGTGTTTCTTTCAAAAAACAGTAAAAGTCCGAGTGAAAGGTAATCTGCACAAAGGAATGATACAAATAGTAAATTGATTTTACAAACTTTTTTATCGTATTTAGCCGTAGTATAGAAAAGGGGAAAAGCGATTTCAAATTAATCGCGAAACTAAATCACGTTTGTCCGCAGTTACCAAGTGTAATGGAGACGTGTGCTCGAGTGTCCCAAACCGCATTCTGCTCGAAAGGGAAAGTCAAGCGCTGGCTTAAGTTGCACAGATAACAGCTTTTCGTGGAATTACAATCCAATCAAGCGACGTCGTCACGCGAAATCGGCCATTCTCCTCCAACAATGCCACTATAAACAGTCTAAAACTCTCGGAGAAACTGCACGATAGGCTTTGTTGTAGTGCAATTTCTCTGAAAGTTTTAGTGTGACATAAATTGAGACTTTCAACAGTTTTAGCTGATTTTACGTTGTTGTTAACATCACCGTCAGCCTATAGACGGCTCAGACCTCAAATAGAAATAGATTTATTATTATTATTTAATTTTGTACCAACATAGTTCTTTTAAGAGAGATATTGAGGAGTACGATGGCGCAGTGGCTGAGGGGTTTTCGTTACCTTAACCTTACCTTGTTAGTTAAGGGTTAAAAAAATTACTGTTTGGGTGATCAAAATAAAAACATCTTCGAGCTCCTCCGTGCCTTGGAAGGCACGAAAACCATTGGTCCCGGTTGTTGTAAGATGGCAGTCGTTAAACCTATCAACCGGCTTTGGGCCAGCGTGGTGGATTACGGTCCATCTCCCTATGTGCTGTTGTCCATGTGGGAAAGGCTGTACCAGCAGTGACACGTTCATAAGCTGATGATGATATGCGATAGTTTTAATAGTTTTATCTATTTGAATTCCATTAGGAACATCCCCTCTCCTTATTCACTAAGTTTTATTTGTACTGGCACCTCGAGACCAACCGTTAGGTTATGCAAGAAGTGCCAGACGTCTCTGCGCCAGTAAAATACTCGCGCAGGAGACCATCTGCGTTAGGTCTTGACGCCAAATTAGTGCCCGCCGAAGCGCGCTCTTCATTCGGTACTCATAAGACTAGTCTCTCGGGAGAGTTTCCCCGTGAACACGTGTAGTTCACTGCCTATTGTCCAGATAGGTAACCGGAGCTGTCAAGCACGCTTACTTCTCGTTGCACGAAGGGCACAACTCGCAGTTGCCACTGCTCGGGTCGTCGGCTCTAAATTCAACTCTCAAGTGTCCACCTTAGTCTCGGAGTAGTAAGCACACTCACTTCTCGGAACCCATCCGGGCGCCTAGCCAGTTCCCACGTCCTACGCGGCTGGCTTGACCGGAGGCTACGGCATCTAGGGGGCCGCCTCTACTAGTTCTCCAGACTAGTACCGGAGATGTCAACACCAATGTCCAATAAGAACCACCGGACAAAGCTGCCAACTTAAAGGGAAACTCACGTTCCCCGCAGGACTTTTCGCTGCTGGCCCCACGGAGACCGCTACTAGGCCCCGCTCGCTGTGCGCGAGTTTGGAAGTCCTGGCACACAATACAAACATACTGGGACAAACGAACATTCCCAAGCTCTACAGCTAACCATAAGCCACTCGAGTCCAACCCACGTCCGGAATCCCGCTGGAGGCGCCGGTTAAGGCACAACCAGCGGGGGCATGAACCGGAACTCCGTAGTACCCCTAAGAAACTCACCCCGATCCGTAGTTCCTCTATCTATAGAAGTCAGTAGATAGGGACCATTAGGAACAATAATACATGGAAAAATGGGCCTTATGGGCCCACCACGAGGGCCAAAGCGAGTTTAGACCATGGCTATTCTATTGGATGGATGGCTGAGAACAACCAAGATTTAACGTGTCTTCCTAAGGAAATATAAAATATTAGTCGCCCATTGCCATACAAATTATACTTTTTGTTAACGTGATCGAATGGCCAATAAAACTCACACAAAGCCCTAAAAAACACGTAGTGATTTGCGCGTTAGCTAAATCATTATACTTAATAAAATAGATCATAATAATCCGATAAAAATATTGAAGTGTTAGAAACGCTAGCACAACTGGAGCTTAGAGAGCACGGAACAGCAAGTGGCCTAGGTAAGTGGACTCGCTCTCTGTGTAAACTTCAGATTACCTTTTTTAGGCTTCCGTATTAAAGGCCTGATTAGAGTTGAGAAGGGTCACGGTCACAATATTCTTATTAAATTTGCTACTTTTGCGGTTTGGCAATAAATAGGACGTAGAAATATGAATAGCTATGCTTTATGCTTTGATTATACCTACATGTCTTTTGGTTTAAATATTCTGATGACAAATTACACCATAATAAAACGTGCGTTGTTCTATTTGCGACCTTTTTGTCAGGAAAACTAAACTACACGAAACTTACTTACTATTAATAACTTAAAAAGAAAAACACAGTAATTTATTTCTGTATGAGTAACTTGTGATTGAAAAAAAGTAACGCGTTTCACAAAATTTAGTAAAATTGTATTTCATCATCGTGCTGTTGATTGCGTGCTCCCTGACATGTTGCTGTGTATGACTAATTTTGTTGATTTATGCTAGAATCCACTCACATAGATGAATGGATATCGGTGTATTTATTTGACGACTAGCTTCCGCTTGCGACTTCGCCCGCGTGTTATACCACGGTTTGTGCGAGTTTTACTTACGTTCCGGTTATACTCCTAAAGAATATTGTATAAATTTTTTGGTCCTTCGTCGTCGGCGTCGACGTCTCCGGGCGTGTCGTTTTTTTTCAGATTTCCAGCGGATAAGAGGAAAACATACACACTTACCCATCTACATAACTCAATTGCAACAGAATGTTTGTTCGCGCATCATTTGAGGACAGCTGCACTTACTCGAATAATAATTTAAAAAAAAAATGTAAATTCGTCACGTGGATGTTCACGCGCGCGTTGTCGCGGTCGGGCCGCTTTTTAATAATATTAAAGTTATATTTAACAAACCTATTTGCAAAGGTTTTTTGAAGTACCTGTGGTGTATTGGATCATCGTTATCGATATTAGATCTCAAGGTGATATGAGTTTCTGAATCAGATGAAATTTTATTACCTGACACATTGTTGGTTGTTGGGCATCGTTTCATCTCCTATTGAGAATAATCTTATATATTTTGAGTGGTGTGTCACAGATAGCTAATCAATAGCAAATAGCAACCTGCTTAGCAAGCCCCCATCACGCGCGCTTGCACACACGTAATTGCCGAACCACGAATACCGCAAATCCACGGTAGACATTTTTCGTGATAGGTATTTGAGTGAATTCCTCAGAATATAAATATTTTATTGCAAATTGTAAAAAAAAACTTTATTTAAAATTCAGGGCGCATAATAAGCTGTGGAGTAGAATAGACGAATGCTGGATTGGGATATATCCAGTTAACACAATAGTGTTTGTGTAATAAATTTATTAATAAAAAAATCAATTGTCAAGAGTATCACGCGCAATACTTCAGAACGGCAGCACCTAATTGGCTAATTCTTTTTTATTGAGTTTGTGATTGTCGGAACAAGGTTTGTTAAAATACCAATTATTTTTTAAATTCGTCACGGGGTAAGGGTTGTGTAACATGCGGGCGAAGTCGTGGAGTGTCGTGGACGGGCGCCGCTGGTCAATAAACGGAGAGGTAAAGCGCAACAAGTTTCGGCATCAACGCGTCCGCTAGTTAGCTTGTCAGCGGGACCATTGTGGTGTGGGCACGGTCCAACGGTTTTTTGACGAAACGTCCAATCGGTCACACTCACAGCGCATGATTCCATTCAGTGTTGTCCATATCGGATAACAATCGTTCTTTACATAACGCGGCGGCAGGACGATAGGTTTTACATTGTCGTCTTTCTATATTTAAATATTTATCCCAGAAAAGCAAGCACCACTTCATGTGCCTAATGGGAAATTTTTCCTTCACGATTCGATTACGCTAACGAAAACACATTATAATACACTTTGTAAACATTGTTGTTATGGAAGCAAACTTATAAAAGATGGTGGTAGCTACATCATAAGGTGCATAAGAGCAATGTTTAGGCTTAAAACTACTGATAGCTGCGGTTCATACTATATACAATACAAAATATTAACGTTGCCAAGTCTATACACTAGAAGTAGCCGTTTTGAACGCCTAGCCGACGTAGTCCCACGGAATAGGCGCGACAATAGTCTGTTATGTCGACCTCAAGCTAAGACAGAACTTATGCGCAAAAGTGTCTGTTGTATGGCTCCAGATATTTATAATAAAATACCCAAGTGCTGGGAGGAATTGCCTCTATTGAAATTTAAGCATAAACTTTGAATTTTATTAGCAGGTAAAGCATATTATAGTGTAAGTGAATTCCTGAATGAAAAACAATTAATAATTAATTAGTTATCTTATTAATATACGAATTAATAATAATTTAATTATGTTTAACGTATTTTTGCATGCCTAGTAGTAAAATATGGCTGAATCAATTTAATTTTTCTGTACCACCAATCATGTACCCATATTTGCAAATAAAAATATCTTTATCTTTATCGTCAACCAATCTGAGCACTGCGCCATGAACCCTCGCTGGTACAGATTGTTCTCAGTTTAATCATCACAACTCACGTACACACTACACTAGATCAGACCAGAGAGCCGAGTGTAAGTTTGTAAATGTGCAAACGTTACTATCGCGTTCGAGTTAAGTTTTGACAGATAGATCTTAATACTAAGTTAATAAGATCGAGAATCAAAACTCTTAACTCAAACGCGATAGTAACGTTTGCACATTTTCAACTTACACTCTGCGTTCTGAAGAGGCGGTTCGAAACTATCTGCCAACAAGCTTTATTTTCGCCCAGCCGCGCCTCTTGGCCCGGTCCAGCGCGTGCGTCAACTACCAACTAGTATAATAAACGAAAACTGTTTACCACTGAGAGCTACTTGTTAAAAAAACGTGAAACATAAAATGGCCCGTAAATTGGACGATGCTTTTAACATGGAATGGTTTATAAAGAGTAACGTAGTTTGTGCATCAGAGTGCGATCGTGTTTGTGAGACAAATATTTACTATTTTAGATTCTCAGTTAGGTGACAAAATAACAAAATATCCCTAACCCCTTTGTTGGGCTAGTTGGATCTTTCTTTCTGGGGTGGGTACATAATGACTAACTAGAGTTCTGTTATTACTCGTATTATAGTACCTATTCACTAAAACTTTCTTTTTTGCGTCTTTTTCCGCATTTTCATCCACACAACCTTTAAAATGCTCTTCCTCACTTGTATCCATATATTTCTGACCCTTCCTCTTCCGCATCCTTTTCGATCCTCACCAACCCATTCAACGTTCAGGATCGTAGCATATGGAAAGCTGATGTCGTGAAATTTGCCATGATGTATGTTTTTTTTTTTCTGATGCACTTACAATAGGAATTGTATGTTTCCTCGGAGCTAACGGTCTACTCCAAGGTCACATTCCAAGTTTTTTATTGTGTAACATTGGTTTGTTAGGTCACGATGCTTTATTTATTGTAATCTTTTAATTGTGTGACAAGATGTTATTAATGTGTGTAGAGAATTCATTGTTGCTTCTTTATTGATAACATCTAAGATATTAAAGGGATCTATATTTAGCATCTTCTCTCCTTATTCACTTAGTTTTATTTGTACTGGCACCTCGAGACCAACCGTTAGGTTATGCAAGAAGTGCCAGACGTCCCTGCGCTAGTAAAATACTTGCGCAGGAGACCATCTGCGTTAGGTCTCGACGCCAAATCAGTGCCGGCCGAAGCGCGCTCATCATTCGGTACTCATAAGAGTAGTATTTCGGGAAAGTTTCCCCGTGAACACGTGTAGTTCACTGCCAATAGGCAGGACAATAGTCCAGATAGGTAACCGGAGCTGTCAAACACGCTCACTTCTCGTTACACGAAGGGCACAACTCGCAGTTGCCACTGCTCGGGTCGTCGACTCTAAAATTAACTCCCAAGTGTCCACCTTGGTCGCGGAGTTGTAAGCACACTCACTTCTCGGAACTCATCCGGGCGCCTAGCCAGTTCTCACGTCCTACGCGGCTGGCTGGACCGGAGGCTACGGCATTGGGGGCCGCCTCTACTAGTTCTCCAGACTAGTACCGGAGATGTCAACACCAATGTCCAATGAGAACCACCGGACAAAGCTGACAACTTAAAGGGAAACTCACGTTCCCCACAGGACTTTTCGCTGTTGGCCCAGAGACCGCTACTAGGCCCCGCTCGCTGTGCGCGAGTTTGGAAGTCCTAGCACACAATACCAGGACAAACTAACATTCCCAAGCTCTACAGTTAACCACAAGCCACTACGAGTCCAACCCACGTCCAGAGCCCGCCGGAGGCTCCGGTTAAGGCACATCCAGCGGGGGGCATGAACCGGAACCCCGTAGTACCCCTAAGAAACAAAGCCGGACCAGCTACGATACCCTATCTATAGGGGTCAGTAGATAGGGGCTATAGGGGTCAGTCGATAGGGACTTTGATCTATATTTAGCAGTTGAGAGTGGAGACGTCGTCATCAACCATGTGGAAGCGAGCAAGATATTCCTTATGGTAGCCATGGTTGCTTAAGAATTGAGTGATAGCAAATACCGGTTTAACATGAGTGAGATAATATATTTCTGGAGGTCTTCGTACGTAGGAAGAAGGCGTTTGGTGTGGATGCAGGCGGTAGGGTCTTTGTAGAGGGATTTTGCTGCCATGTGGCAGTTCTGGCGATTGGTTAGTTTTACATGACTAACAGGCGTTGCTAGGAAGTCGGGTGTTTTGTGCAGCCGAGTCGCCATGATGTATGTATGTATACATATATGCAAGTTCAACAAAGTGATCTAACCATGTAGTATAAGTCGTTCAGAGCTGTAGCGCGGACGGAGGCGGGGGCGGGGGCGGAGGCGGGGGCGGAGGCGGCGGCGGAGGCGGAGGCGGCAGCGGCGGCGGGCCGGCTACAGGCTCTGCAGGCGGCGCCGTCACAGCCGACGCCGGCGCCCTGGCAGTCTCCGCGGCGCGTCTCGCCTCCAGCGTCTGCTGGTACTCCGGACTCGGCAACATGCCCCTACATGGACAACACAATATCATCAGTGTCCTGGAAGCCTAGTCCAAGTAGTTATAAGTTGTTTACACCGTTCGGCACCGGGGGGCTGCTTCTCGATCCCATATAAATTAAACGAAAACCATAATCAACACAGTAAAAATTAAAAGCTTTTCAGAAGATAGGGACTAACGAAATATTATTGATGCAGTTTCCTTAATTATTTGATTAATTCAGTAGCATTAAAAAACGGTGTGCCCGTGTATGTGTGTGTGTGTGTGGTGTGTGTAAGGTATTACATAACAATTTTTTTTCATCCGTTTTGTAGTCTATTTTACCATGTGCTATTTATTGTTTTCAATCTTATCTCAATTAAATGAAGTTCAAAATATGGTGGAAATTATCATCACGCTGCCATTGCAAAATATAGTCCAGTATTAAGACAGTCATCATGATGTCTAGAAGGTCCTTAAAATATAAAAAATGTATTGTTCAACATATGTATTTTTAGGCGATAAAATTAGAGAGAATGTACAGTGTCCCCTATTATTCTTAGGTAGTGAAAAAGTAACTAACTTTCTGCTTTTTTGCTCTTGGCACCTTGAATTGTCTAGGCATAAAGGAAAACTCGCATGTCATACAGCCAGATATGTATTATGTTATGACTAAGACCATATTTCTTGCAAAAATGAAATTTGTAAGGGTCACAATCTTTATCAAGGTATGAAAAAGTAAAGCAAGAAGTTATTTATCAAGGTATGTAAAAGTAAAGCAAGAAGTTATTTATCAAGGTGTGTAAAAGTAAAGCAAGAAGTTATTATTAAGGTATGTAAAAGTAAAGCAAGAAGTTATTTATTAAGGTATGAAAAAGTAAAGCAAGAAGTTATTTATCAAGGTATGTAAAAGTAAAGCAAGAAGTTATTTATTAAGGTGTGAAAAAAGTAAAGCAAGAATTAATTTATCAAGGTATATAAAAGTAAAGCAAGAAATTATTAAGTAATGTTTAAAAAAATTAAAGCATGAAGTTCTTTATTAAGGTTTGAAAAAGTACTTAGAGCAAGAAGTGGTACCTATCGCGGCAGGGTGTTGACGGACATAAGTAGCGTTGGGTTATCGGGGCCGATTGTCATCCGTGGTCCTGTTGGTGTTTGGGTTGCGCGGTTCTCTCTGCCGACCGGGAGCCAACCCCTGCCACAGAAACAAAACTTCGTTACACTCAGTTACAGGGTTAGAATTTTGGCTATTTCAAGCAATTCAGAGGGCCTAGACAAGTGGCGTAATGGCATATGAAATAGAATGATGGAAAGCAATCGCTAAATTGGTTAATAATTTTACAATTTCAAAGAGCTAAAATTAGCTCTTCTAATTTCTTAGTTTGTTTAATTTAGATTTAGTATTTAAAATTATAAAAAAAATCAATACAAATTCACAGGGGGTAAATGAGTTATCGCTTAACATGATTCTTTTAATTTGCCACGAACACTGCAGCTCATTACTGACATTGTAAACAAAGACTTAAAACATGCACTTACCCAGAGTTATGGAAACAGGCAAAGATCAAGCCGCTACCAAAAACAAGTAGTCCAACACGTCTAAATGATCTTAGGCCAGTTAGCATACTACCATTTATGTCAAAGATATTAGAAAAGGCGGTGTGTATACAAATCAATGAATACCTAGACGTAAATAACTTTATTTTACCTGATAAACAATCAGGATTCAGACGGGGTAGGAATACAACAACTGCATTACTTGATGTTGTGGATAATGTATTGGGGGGGCAAGATGCGGGAAGGGGTTCGATCTTGGTACTGTTGGTATCCGGAACTATTTATAATAAATAACTTGACTCTCTAACTCGTCATCATCAGCCTATTAACGTCCCACTGCTGGGCACAGGCTTTCCCACATGCACGTGGGGAGATTGGGCTATAACTCACCACGCTGGCCCAATGCGGGTTAGTGAGTTATGTCTAACTGTGAGAACATAATAATTTAATTATAACTTAATTAATGGCTGTCGCGTTTAACATTAAGCCAATTTCAAGTGGTTTAAATTTTTAAAGTACATTTAGTATTGTACGGTAGATAGAAATAAAATGGAGTTCTCACAACCCAAGTAACACAGACGTGCTGAATAAAGATTGATTAAGAGCACTCATTAAGAGCATAAGCTGAATACTAAGCTGAATAACGCCTGAGTGCCGTCTATTCAGCTGTTATTCAAGCAAAAAGGGCTCCAATTTTGAATGCTTAACGCTGAATAACATCTGAGTAACAATTGAGTAGGAGCTTAATAATGTTTCAATTAGCTTAATAACTTTTGAATAACTGCACACATTGCTTTTATAAAGCTTTTACAACTCAGTTATTCAGCTACGACGAATTGGTTAGAGTATTCAGAATTTATTAAGCATCTAACTTATTGTTGACATTTATGCAAGCCATATTCATAGAAATTGGGAAAAGAAGAAATAAATTGGGTTCAATAATTTAATGTCGATACCTTTATTTGACATGACGTGAACTTTAAGTTATTCGGTAAGTAAATCTCTCTCTCTAGAGCATTCAACACGATTAACACTGAGTTGCTTGTTGTTAATCTTAGGTACTACGGCTTTGATGATCTTGCACTTCGGTGGTTTTCTAGTTACTTAAATAATCGCACGCAACAGGTAGAAGTCATTTCCAGCAGTGGAATAAGAAAAGTATCTGCCACATCTCCAGTAAGTAAAGGCATTCCACAAGGCTCGATACTGGGACCTATTCTCTTCATTGTATACACTGCTGACTTGCCTAAGGTAATTATGCACACAGATCATCATTTTTATGCAGATGACCTCCAGTTACACATATCTTTTAAGCCATCTGAAACTGAAGAAGCCACGCATAAGATAATCGGGACCCTAAACACATAGTTGAAAAGTCGGAAGCAAATGGTTTGGTGTTGAACCCAGTCAAGACCAAGTTTTTGATCCTGGGCTCTAAGACTCAAGTCGGTCGGATTATTAGTTGTGCGCCTGAAATAAAAATTAGTAATGTTAATATTGAGCAGGTGGAGGAAGCTAGAAATCTTAGGGTCTGTATGGATGGTAGTGTAAGATTTGAAAAGCATGTAAGCGAAGTTGTCCAGCTACAGACTAAGAGTGTTGTATCGGGTGCGGCAGTACTTGAGTGTGGAGACAAGAATTTTCATTTGCGAGTCACTGATCCTATAAAAATTAAACTATGCTGATTTAGTGTTGGGTACGTGTTTACTAGCTCGCATTAAAGAGTGATACAACGCCTCCAAAACTCCTGCGTCAGATTCTGTTTCCCTGTACCTCCAAGATCTCATATAACTCCATATTTATACAACAATAACCTCATGAATATGGAAACTCGACGTAGATTACATTTTGCAAGTTTGCTCTTTGATGTAATAAAAGATAAAAGTCCACCATATTTATGAAGAAAATTACAATTTACTCAACCCAGCGAGTAAATGACCGATTAATTTGTCCAACTTATAAGACTACTGTTTTTCGTGGCAGTTTTCGATATTCGGTTTCTAAGTGCTAGAACAACATTCCTCCACCTATACGACATAGTTTGAGTATTAGCTCCTTTAAAATTAGGTAGGAAGCATCTGCTAAACACACAGAAAGCCAAATTGTGTTGTTGTTGTGACTTTGTGGATGTTTAGATTGCATTATAGGTGGTAATTATTGTTACTATTATTCGTAGCTGACGAAAGCTTGCGTACTGGATGTATAGCTGGGTTTTTATCTGATTTATTTGGTTATGATTCATTAATGTTGTTAGTGTAGTTGTTATGCACAATAGAAAGCAATTTGTTGTGAGTGTATGGCCGGACACCATCTGTTTTTTTATTTTTATAAATGGTATCCGCAAAATACCAGCGTCGTAGGACATGCTCCCGGGAATTCCTGGTACCGATTTTTCCCGGTATTTCCCGGGATATTGACTTTTTACGCAGTACCGGTACTGAGAATTAGTTTCCCGGGAAATTCGGTACTTTCGGTACTTTTGTTAAAACTTTAAATTACGCCAATATTAGGCTCCGCGTTTGCGGTAGTCGTTACCGGTAACCTCGGCCTATGCTCCTACTTGCAAACCAGGCAAATTTCATAGCGTTACCAAATTTTTATTTCCTGAGTTCCCAACCGTGACGTCACCGGTACTACTTACTGGGGAAAAATTGTAACTAATGTACCCGTACCCTACACCGTACGGTTTCATCGTCATCGCACTCCAATGATTTAATAATTCAACATTTAGACGGGGATTAACGCTTATTACATATTATAGGCCTACGCATACCTTTTTATACCCGACGTTTCGACCGAGTTGCACCGGTCGTGGTCACGGGCATACTGGTGTAGCGATGTGCTGCCTTCGTTTGTGCGTTTTGAGTCTAGGATGCTTTTTGATTTTTAATCGCTTCACGCACTACTCTTGAATAAAAGTGGCGATCTGTGGAGAGGAAGGAACTTGCGTTCGATGAAATGCAATCCAGTGATTTGCGCCTCTTTCAAGTAGGTGTTCTGCAATCGCTGAGTTATTAAACTGGTGGTTTTTGACAGCTGCGATATGTTCTTTGACCCTTTCATGAATTGTCCGCTTTGTCTAGGGTTACCATCCTTCCGGATTAGTCTGGACATGTCCCGACTTTTAGACTCTAGTCCGAACTTTGTCCGGCTCTTAATTTGTCCGGATTTTGGAATATGAGTAAAAAAAACTACACTTAGTACCCATGTAGGTATACCTGGGAGGACCCTACGCGATAGACAAATAAAAGATGGATTACGGTATGTGCTATCTTTATTCGGGGCGCGGGACGACTGCCGCTAAAAGTCCGCTTTTACATAGTATACGCTATGCTTACTCTACGGGAAAACGACACCTCGAGTGTCCCCACATTAAGTAATATCAAATAAGTTTAATCTTTATTAACTTCTCATTTATCTAAAAACAAAATAAGAAAGTGAGTAATGTTTCCATTTTGTGACTAAAAAGTCTGGAGTTTTATCGAAATGTCAGGCTTTTGAGGCACCGGTGTAGCTATCTGTCCGTGTGCGTGGGTTTTCGGTACACACAGTGCGATACGGACCCGTTGGATCTCACGGTCATCTTAACGTGTAGAAAAGACAACGACTTGTAGAAACGTCGGGTATAAAAAGGTATGCGTAGTATGCCTATAATATGTAGTTAGCGTTAATCCCCGTCTAAATGTGTATTTATAATAGAACTAGAAAGTTTAAAAATGTATATTTAATAATTCAATTGAAATAAATTTTTTTTGATTGATAATTTAGCTTTGCCTTCCAAATGACCTCAAAATTGAACGTGACTCGAAATATCGACGCCAAGGATTCCAATAGTCGGATTGGTATCAAGGAGAGCTCCCTCAAGGTTCAGAGGTGCGACGAAGAATTGTTTTTTCGCGGTAAATGCGCAAACTTGTGTTTTGGAAGGGTTAAAGTGGACTAGGTTATGTCGGCCCCAATTCGAGACATGACTTAACATGTTATCGGTGTCAGTCCCAAGTTGATTCCGGCTCTCGATGACGCTTTCCAGAGAAATATTAGCTCGTCCGGTGTTGAGCGTTACTCCCGTACTGTCGTCCGCGTAGCAATGAATGCTGTTGTTATGTAACATGAAATTGATATGCAGAAGAAACAGAGTAGTGGCTAACACACACCCCTGCGGGACTCCAGCGTTCACGGGCTTCATGTCAGTGCACGAACCGTCAACTACGATTCTGATGCTACGCCCAGAAAGAAAGCTGGCACGAACACAATTTCTCAGGAAGCCAGTATGACGGAAATTTAGAGAGAAGAGCCCTGTGCTATACCCTGTCACAGGCTTTCGCTACGTCCAAGCTAACTGCCAGTGCCTCCCCTTTACTCTCTACTGCCTCCGCTCATCGGTGAGTAAGGTACACTAAAATATCACCAGCTGAACGACCGCGACGAAAACCATACTGGCGATCGCTTAGTAGCTACCTAGTTGTCTTTTAGGTACCTTAAGAGCTGGCGGTTTGTAATGGACTAAATTACTTTGGAGAGAAAAGAGGTGATGGCTATTGGCCTGTAGTTGAACGAATCTCAAAGAGCTCGGGATAACGCCAGTAGTGTAAGAGAGCCGAAAAAGGCGCGTTAGAACCAGCGCCAACTCAGGAGCACACGTCCGAAGCACAATGGGAGGAACTGCATCGGGCCCACTCGACTTAAGGATATCAAGGGAAAAAAGAGCCTTACGAACTGACCTTTGTAGGAACCGGACGTTTAGCATTGAACAAGCGCAATGCGGTATGGTTGGTGGAGAGTTTTCCCCATCGTGCAAGGTCGAGTTTGATCGGAAAAGAGTGCCCAAGAGATCAGCTTTCTCCTTTGCAGTATGGGCCAGGCAGTCATCGGTCTTGTGCAATGGTGGTAGGGACGGCTGACAAAAATTGCCTATGATAGCTTTGGCGAGAGACCAGAACACACGCGTACCCGAAGGAAGACGCACTAGCCTCTCGCCAATTCCACTTATAAATGATGACTTCGCCTTGGCAATGTCCTTCTTAAAGGACCTGGCGGCAAAGTTGTACCTCTTTCTGAACGCACTGGTGTTTGGATCCTTTGATGACACCGCATTAGCCCAGGCTTGGTAATGTTGTCGCTTTTGGCGAGACGCCATTTTGCAGCAAAGACCAAACCATGGTTAGGATCTGCCGCCAATGGGAACCACAGAGTTTGGATTGAAAAGTTCCATTCCCTGCAGTATCACATCAACGGCAAAGTCGGCGGCGACATCAAGAGTATCCAGCGAGAAGCAAACTCGCCACCATGGGTAGGACGCAAAGAAACTTCGCATCCCATCCCAGTCCGCTGACCTACTTATAATGCTAGACTCGACTTTTTTGAAGTTTCTGTGAGAGGCACAGTGCTACGAATCAGACAGTGGTCTGATGAGCCTAGTGGTGCATCAACAGAAACTTGATAATAGCCATCTGGGTGCGAAGTCAGCAGAAGGTCCAATAAGGAAGGTACATGGCCTGCACATCTGGAACTCGTGTAGGCTCGGTTACCAATTGGGACAGACTGTAGACCAGGGATGCACAGACTACGGCCCGCGGGCCGCATGCGGCCCGCCGGTCGAATACTGGTGGTCCGCCGACAGCAAAAATAATACTCTCGTACATTCGAAAATATTGAGTTCTATTCCAGAATAAAACCAATAACAAATGTTCGAAAAGTAATTTGAATCTCGCGCGCGCGCTCTATCAATCTTATCGGTGCGCCGTGCATGCGTCGGTAACAGCGGTCGGTAATGTTCGTGCTGATCTCGGTTAAATTCGTTTTCTTGAGGAAGCGCGCCGCGTTATACTGTTCGAGCGAGCGAGATAGCAATAATCCCAAATTCCCGATAGCTCGCGTAGGTAGATACACGAAGCTTCCAGAGTCGGTTTCGAGATTTCTCCAGACAGTTTTCGACTCTATGCGCGTGGTATAAAAGCCACGCTAACCGCAGCGACCGACAGTTCGGTTTTAATTTGAGTAAAGTGTCGTTAGTTCTAGTGTAGATTTTAACTCGACTAGCCGGTGTCATAATTATAATATATTTTGATCCACATTCAACGTAGATTTCCCGTCAAGTGCCGTGTATAATTGTGTTGTGAAATCGTAAGTAAAACTGTTATTAATTTTATCTACATATTTTATCAATTATTTTTGGTAATTAATTAGGAACTGTAATTGGTAGACATGGGCGTTTTCGTTATATCACCAAAACCGTTATGTAACCGATATGAAGTTTTCATATCGATATGGATAACCGTTTTTAGATATCGATATCAGTAGGTACAGTTTACTAACGTTGCGTGCGTTAATGCGTTGTGTCTTGTTATTAGTTACGGCAAACCAACAACAAACGATAACGCGCATATTTGTTGAGTTATTTAAATAGATATGTAACACAGATCGCGCTCGCTCAGTTAGTTTATGGCGATTTCCCTTCATGCTTTACTAGGTTTAGGACTAACAGAAAAGCTTTGTAAGTTTGTATTTTTAAAAGTGCAATACTTGAGTAAAGTTAAGTAGAAAGATAAAAGGAAACTTATTATTAACAAATGTTACTTTTCTGGCGCATTTAAAAATCGTCATATTTACAATGATTTTTCATGTACAATATTTACATTTTTTTTAATATACAATATTAACAGTTTTTTAGTATACAATATTTAAAGACTTTTTATTTTAAATCTGTCTTCTTGGATAAGGACAGATTAGCATTTAAAAATGCAAGCTGTTGTACTTTTTTTGATTTCAAGCGACATCTCTTTTCATTGATTATTAGCCCTGTCTTAGAAAAGAGTCGCTCACAGGGAACTGAAGTTGCGACTATGTTGCACTTAGTTCGGTACAGGTCCGATAAGTGTGGGTAAATAATTTTATGGTCTCTCCACCACTGCGAGGTCAAGAGCGCATCAAAACTATTACCAAAAAACTCTTTCAAACAAATCACAACTTTAGCTCTGCTCTAGGTACTAAAACTAATTTCTCAAGCATTGAACCAAATAAACACAAATTCGCTTCATCTCTTTTACACCGCTATAAGAAGACAGAGACCAAGCAAATGACCTCATATTCGCTTCATCCATCTCTTTTACACCGCTCTTTAGTAAGAAAGAGAAGAAACGAATATCAATCCATTCAGTTGTGTGCACAGTTTTGCGTTTTGGTTATATCGTTTGCAGTTTTCATAACGTAGGTATTCTCGCGCGTGTTTTGATATCGTCTCGATAATATAGATATCATAGTTTTTGTAATATCGGTTATGTGCAACCGTCATATCGATATGATACGATATGAAACTCATATCGGTTATTAGTTACGTTTTGATATATCGAACTCATGCCTAGTAATTGGTTTTAGGTGCTGTGGTAATCCTAGTCAGGATTAAAACGCAACATGGACATGCCAGGAACTAGTAAAAAACGTAAGGTTAAAGATGAAAATCGGCAGTTTCAAGAAATTTGGACTGAGAAATACTTTTTTGTATGGTCGCATAACAAAGTCGTTTGTTTAATTTGCAAGAATTCTGTTGCGATTGCAAAGGAATATAATGTAAAAAGGCACTATGAAACGCAGCATCCTACTTTTACGAAGTTTACAGGCGAATTAAGAAAGCAAAAAGTTTTGTCTTTAAAACGGGAGCTTATTGGTCAACAAGCTATGTTTACAAAACCCATTCAAGATACAGAAACAGCTACAGAAGTTAGTTATGAAATTTCTCGAATGATAGCAAAGCGGAGTCGCCCCTTCAATGATGGGGATTTTGTAAAAGAATGCATAGAAATTGCCGCTAAGAAAATGTGTCCAGAAGCAGCAAAAAAGTTTGAGAAAATTCAACTGAATCGTATGACCATCCAAAGACGAATTATGTCTTTGTCAGATGATATTGCGGAACAATTAAATGAAAAAACTAAGATAATTGATTTTTTTTCATTAGCACTCGACGAATCCACTGATATTAGTTCCACAGCTCAACTTCTTATATTCATACGAGGTGTTACTCAAGATTTTGAAGTCTTCGAAGAGTTATTAGGAATGTGTTCATTGAAAGGTCAAACCAGAGGAGTTGATATACTCAATGTACTTTTGGACGAGTGTTCAAAAACTGATTTGGACTTATCGAAATTATCGGGAGTTTCGACTGACGGTGCTCCTTCGATGATTGGTGTCAATTCTGGGCTAGTTACTTTGTTGAAAAAGCATTTGCAAGAAAAAAACTTAAACGCTGAAGATCTCATGCAGTTTCACTGCATTATACACCAAGAAGCCCTCTGTTCTAAAAAAATTGAATTTGAAAATGTCATGAAAGTGGTAGTTTCGACTGTGAATTTCATAAAATCACGAGGACTCAATCACAGGCAATTCAAACAATTCCTTGATGACATTGAATGCGAACATGGAGATTTACTGTATTATACAGAAGTAAGGTGGCTAAGTCGTGGATTGACACTGGAACGATTTTTAAATTTAATAGAAGAAATTGATATTTTTCTGGCGGAAAAGCAAAGGGACGTCCCGGAACTTAAAAGTCCTGATTGGTTGTGTGATTTGGCTTTTTTAGTTGACATTACAAATCATTTGAATGTCTTGAACACACGGCTTCAAGGCAAAAATCAACTGATATCCCAGCTCTACGCACATGTATCATCCTTTCAATGCAAGCTGACACTTTTCAGATCGCAATTGAATTCTGGAAATTACAATCATTTTCCGAATTATAAGAAAATGGCTGAAAAATTAAAAAAAACTGCTATTAATTTCAGTTATGTAAAAAAGCTAGATATTTTGATTCAATCTTTTCAAGACAGATTTTCGGAGTTTAAAACAGTGAAACCTCTGTTGGACATATTTAGCAATCCTTTCACGATTTCAGTTGAAAATGCGCCAGAGTTAATGCAGTTAGAAATTATCGACATTCAGAACGACCAAGATTTACGCAACAAATTCAACGAAGGAGACTTGCTGAACTTTTACCGCTGCATTGATAAAAATACGTACAAAGAGTTGCGCATAAACGCTCTGAAATGTGCAAGCTTATTTGGTTCTACCTATATATGTGAACAAACCTTTTCAATCCTAAATAATAATAAAACAAAAAATCGAAACCGCCTTGCAAATGAAAGTTTGGAAGCAGTTTTACGTGTTGCTACAAGTAAATTTGAGCCAAATATAAAAAAGATTGTAAGCACTATGCAGTGCCACGCTTCAAATTAATAAATTCTTTTTCAATTTGAATACATTATTATCAATTTTTCATTGTCTTTAATTACCTATACTTCTGGTGGCCCACCATCAGTTCATAATTTGCCCGAGTGGCCCCTAGTCTTAATAAGTCTGTGCATCCATGCCGTAGACTAAAGCGAAGTCATGAACGGCTCTACCCGCGTGGTCAGTTGTGCGTGAACCAAGCCATTCGACGTGGTGGGCATTGAAGTCTCCCAATACCACAATCTCGGCCGAGGGAATCGTTGGAGAAGGGTCTGTCACCGTTTGAACGGTCTCGGTTTAAACGAATTAATGTTATTTACTCACCTCAAAACACTCATGATAAAAATCCATTGTATATACGAGTAGACCCTTTTAAATTTAAAACATTCAACTCGGATGACCTCTAACCAATTCCATTCGGCAAAGTGATTCCACAGCTAGTACAACAATTGGCAAAACAATTTTTTTATTATAATCATTTTGTGAAATATTTTATTTTGCTCAATGATCCTTATATCAAACGTTAGTTACATTTGGGTTATATAAATATCAGTACCGAAAATTCACGGTTTTCCCGGTACCAGAGTTAGCGCAGTACCGGGAATCCCGTTTTCTCCATAGTACCGGGACTGCAACCCCTCGTGGCACTTGTGTCGGCTTAGGCTGAGCGGGGACCTATTTGGCATGTTTTTATTTCTGTATTTTTATTCTGTTTATTGTTTAGTGGTTGTATATTTATGCCAAATAAACTTTTATTATTTCTTTCTTTATTTCATTAAATTATTAATATTTTGTATTATCAATTGACTATAGTGTGCATTCAAAGTATCTGTAAACATGTTTACCAATTTACTATTGAATGAGAAACGCTAACCAATGGACATGGATCGTTTGCCACACTCGTCTAGGGGGGCACGACAAATTGCCAATAAAAATAACAGCGTCAAAAATTACAGCCTCAAAGGCAATATCAAGCATTGCATTAGAGAAGAAGGCAGCTAGTGCTGAAGATAACAGTATCCAAAGTTATGTTGAAGATGATAGTGTAGGTACGGAAAATTGTTAAGTGACCGAATACATGTAAGAGAACATCTTAAATGACTAAACGATGAAAATTGTTTTTGAACTTGACCGCTCGCTGGCCAGTGTGCAAATTGAAGGTCATCTCGCTTGCAAGATGTAAATGAATTATCACCTTCTAGACGCAGACAAGCCGACATTGTGCTAACAGACTCACGGTGAGATGCGCCCGACAATAATTTCAAATCATCTGCGCGTACTGGAACGACCGCGCACTGGTCAAAGAAAAAACGATTCCATTCTCTGATATTAAAGTTCATTATTCAATAGTAAGCTATCTGCATCATTCGATTTGCTCATAAAGTCATAAAGGACATCCTATATAGATGTGGTGTGTTTTACATTGTTTTCTGTTCTGAATACGATTGTAACATTTCAAACGAATGTGTGTAGTAAAAATTTGCCGTGTCAATATTACTTACATGTTTACATCGCTAATGGTCTTCAGGCTGTTATATTGTACCTACACTGTGTACAAAAAATGCATAAAGAGATTAATTTTCTTATCTTTAGAATTTTTTATAAAATAGTAAATAAAATTCAACAGTACAAAAAAGAAACATATAATTAGAAAACTTGTCTTCCACAATGTTTTCAATATGAAAACGAACGAAAGCATAAATTTTAACAACGAAAACCTTTAAAGTGTAAATAAATTAAAATATTCAAAACGAAATCAGTCATTATTCGTCCGCATCCCCGTCTCCTGCTTCCATCGGCTCAAATTCTGGCTCAAATGCTGGTGCAGGTTCTGGTTCAGGTTGAGGCTCAGGATCAGGTTCTCGGGCAACAGCTTCGACGGCCTCGATAGCCGCTACCGCCAGGGGCGCTGACTCCGAGGGGTCCGAGATGTCTGACACGAAAGACGTCGCCACACTTGACTTCACAGCGGTTTGGGTGCCTTCGCTGCCTTTGCCATCCCTGGAAACAAGTAAAGAAGCTTATTCCCTAATTATTATTTGTAAAGATTAGAAAGAGTACAAGGTTTCGCAGTTATAAAAGCAAAGCAAATAAAAAATAAACAAAAAAAACAAAACAATAAATAACATACCGTGAAAAAAACAACAAACAAAAGCAACACCGTGTTAAATTACAGTTTCATCTGGTTTTCACGCTGAGTATATCTACAGCGAATGTCACGATAAAAATAATATTGTTTACAATGTGTTAAGGTATTTTATAATGCCAATTGGCATCGGCTGTTGTTGTAATGGAGTAATCCGCGGCTTCTCAACGCCGCGCGCCGCCGGGGTAGCAACTGCTAACTCGCACTGTACACTGATACAGTTGGATCATGTCCAATTCGAATATGAGGCGAAAAACATTGTGCGTAGACAGTTTGAGGCGTGATGGGAGCGTACCAAAAATCTTACGTGCCAATTAATAAAACTCAGTGGTTTAAAAATCAAAACAACTGAACAGTCAAGGAAGGTAATAAATACTATTTATTATCTTCAACCCAAGCCAAACTCGAAATAAAATTGTTGTCAAGTGTCCTCCAAACTTCATTATGAAGATGCCAATGATAATGATTATCGGAACGTAATATTTCCAAAGCTTAAGGAAATGTGAGCAACCTGTGCTGGAGCTGAGCAATTGATTTGCATTAAAACAAAAAAAAAGATATAAAGTATTTGCCTAAAAAAGCTCTCTCGTATGTAAAATAATATGTAACTCTTAAGAGGCCTATTTCTCGACTGTGATTTTTGCGTGAAATGGCCAATTTTGGTGTTATGGATCTCAGAAACAAAAATACATTAACAATTATGACTTATTGAATAGTGTAGAATAGCTATTGGAATAGTGCGTAGCGGCCTCGCTTTTTGTAAATTTTGCTTAACTTTTTAATTAAACCCAAAATTGCAGAGAAAGATTTTCATAAAGTGCGCGAAGGCACTTTTTTGAGCTCATCGATTGAACTACTGTTCTAAATAAGTGAAATAAAAAAAAATATAATGTTATCTCTTTTATGTAGTCGAATAGTGCGTAGCGACTTCGGAATTTTTAGATAACATTGATTTTATATAGGAAAAAATCTTATTCTAAACCAAAAAACTTCTAAAATTGCTATAAGTTAACTGTGAATATCTCCTATCTACGATAATATTATTGAGCAAAATTTATACCAGAGTAATTGTTACCTCATGAGGAATAAAGGTTTTTTTATTAATTTATTATCCTATTTCGATAAAAACGATAAATACAACTGCAAAATTACTACAAAATGCGATGCGCCGGCCGTCCGAATTCAACTTATGCTCACAGAATGGAGATTTGTAATATTATGCACAAAATTATCCTATTTCGATAAAAACGATAAATACAACTGCAAAATTACTACAAAATGCGATGCGCCGGCCGTCCGAATTCAACTTATGCTCACAGAATGGAGATTTGTAATATTATGCACAAAATTATCCTATTTCGATAAAAACGATAAATACAACTGCAAAATTACTACAAAATGCGATGCGCCGGCCGTCCGAATTCAACTTATGCTCACAGAATGGAGATTTGTAATATTATGCACAAAATTATCCTATTTCGATAAAAACGATAAATACAACTGCAAAATTACTACAAAATGCGATGCGCCGGCCGTCCGAATTCAACTTATGCTCACAGAATGGAGATTTGTAATATTATGCACAAAATTATCCTATTTCGATAAAAACGATAAATACAACTGCAAAATTACTACAAAATGCGATGCGCCGGCCGTCCGAATTCAACTTATGCTCACAGAATGGAGATTTGTAATATTATGCACAAAATTATCCTATTTCGATAAAAACGATAAATACAACTGCAAAATTACTACAAAATGCGATGCGCCGGCCGTCCGAATTCAACTTATGCTCACAGAATGGAGATTTGTAATATTATGCACAAAATTATCCTATTTCGATAAAAACGATAAATACAACTGCAAAATTACTACAAAATGCGATGCGCCGGCCGTCCGAATTCAACTTATGCTCACAGAATGGAGATTTGTAATATTATGCACAAAATTATCCTATTTCGATAAAAACGACAAATACAACTGCAAAATTACTACACATTATCTCTTAAAGCTGTATGAATCTATAATGATTGCCCTTTTAAGTAGACGCTTCGGTATTATAAGAGAATTCAAACAATCAGCGCGTTTCCTGTTTCTAGGTGTGGGTAGTCTGTGCAAGATCTCTTTTGTGCATGTCAATTAGATACTTACAATAGTTGTATCCCTGGGGCACCTACGTCAAAGATTGACCATTTGCAACAATTTACTCTGCCAGAAGCAATAAACGGAGTCCAGAAACGATTTTAACAAACAACTTCCTATGTAAATTTATTTAATATTTTGCTACACGTTATAGAAATTGATTATAAATTTATTTTTGAGATATTGCCAGCCGAACAGGTGATCCACTAAACTGGGACAATGAGTTAGAAGGACTACTGTTTTTATTTTACTACATTTATAAGATATTAAAAATACTATGAATTATAACAGTAAAACTAATTAATTACATCTCGACGGAGATGTTTGCTTAAAATGCCCATTTTCGCCTTTTGTAGTTATTTTGCAGTTGTATTTATCGTTTTTATCGAAATAGGATAATAAATTCATATTTAATATTACAAATCTCCACTTTGCGAGAATAAGCTAAGTTTGGACGGCCGCGCCGCCCCGGCGCGCGGCGCATCGCATTTTTTTGTAACTTTGCAGTTGTATTTATTGTTTTTATCGAAATAAGATAATAAATTCATTATAAAATCTCTATTCCTTATGAAATAGGTAACAATTAATCTGGTATAAATTTTGCTCAATAATATTATCGTAGACAGGAGAAATTCACAGTTAACTTAAAAGCGATTTACGAAGTTTTTTGGTTTGGAATAAGATTTTTTTTATATAAAATTAATGATATCTAAAAATTCCGAGGCCGCTACGAACTATACGACTATATATATATATATGTATAAGAGATAACATTCTAATTTATTTTATTTTATTTGTTTAGAACAATACCTATTTGAATCTAGGAGCTCAAAAAGTGCCTTCGCGCATTTTATAAAAATCTTTTTCTGCAATTTTGGGTTTAATTAAAAAGTTAAGCAAAATTTATGAAAAGCGAGGCCGCTACGCACTATTCCAATAGCTATTCTACACTATCCAAAAAGTCAAAATTTTTAATGTATTTTTGTTTCTGAGATCAAGAACACCAAATTTGGCCATTTTACGCAAAAATCACAGTCGATATGTTTAAAGGCTCTTAAATAGTAAAGGAGCACTAAGGTAACTATCAAAAATTGCTAAGTTTCTACCACGTAATTCACAGATCAATTAATTTCTCTCTTCAAAGCGTTTTACGTGATAATAATATAGAAAAGCCGTTATTTCTTTGTAATATGTAGAAAGTACCTCGAAGTAACAAACCTTCAGGACCATTAAATTGAACTCCCGTTATGTTGACTTTTATAAAAGTTGGATTCCCATCAAAGTGTCTCTCTCTTCGGCCCAACGACAGACAGACAGACTGAATATTAAATTGGACATTAGGTTTTAATCTGTTCTGCGCTGCATTCATTTGTATGACTGCGCATGAACCTTTCGGTATCCGCGGCTCGTCTGACAATGTTTGTCTAGGCACTCGCCCGCTTGGCCCAGCTCCAGGGCCTTACTCTAAGTGCATCCGAAACTTCGGAATCCGAAATTATATTCACGACTATTATCCCCGAAGGGTTATTTAGAGACCAGACAATGAGGACCGCAAATGCCGTCCAGCGCCACAGTCCACGTTTCACTAAATGACCACTGCACATGTGCAGTAAAGAGGAAACACTACGTCGACGTGGCATGCAAAATTCTCATACAAAACACAGAAAAACGACGTTTCGTAGTCCCCTATTTCCTCCTTGAGAACTGGACCAATTTTTATTACTTTTTCAGCATCGGTTAAAGAAAGAGATTTTCTATGTCTGTATGTTTGATTTTTTTTGCATTAAGTAATTTATTTAATAACCAGGAGCCTCCAAAATTTAGCAAAATCACTCCGTTTTAAGGCTAGTTAAAAAAAATCAAACATACATACATAGAAAATCTCTTTCTTTAACCGATGCTGAAAAAGTAATAAAAATTGGTCGGTACTGAAGGAGGAAACAGGGTACTACAAAACGTCGTTTTTCTATGTGTTTTGTATGGGAATTTTGCACGCCATTTCGACGTAGTGTTTCCTCTTAAGAGTCCACGTAATCCTAACTAATAATATAAATGTGAGTTTGATTGTTTGTTTGTTACGCTCTTTTTTGGTATAGAGATATATGGGGCCCTGCAGATGGGCCCTGGAATAACCAGCTACTTTGTTACTCGAAGTAGCTCGAAGACTCGGAAGTCGAGGGCAAGGTCAGAGCTGTGCGAGGACGAAAATCTACCAATAGGATTAGTTAGAGACGTAATTTTTAAATAACTTTCCGTAATATTCATCAAAAATATGGAAAACTAACACCACAATGGGTGGTACACTAAAAAAATAGAAGTGCTTATAAATTAATATTTGAATTTTTATAAAACACTGTTTAGATTTGATTGATTTTAACGGGAGAGATTAGCTACTGTATGAGCCATAATATTAGCAGACATATTATACAAACACCGACCAAGTACTTAGTTCGATGCCATTTTAACAGTACGCAATAGGTCCGTTACTTGAATCATTATAAAATTGGTAGAAGAGGGGGACATGGCCGCGCTGCGTGCGCGGGCGCAGGGCGTCAACCCCGAATCCCTGACATTACACTAGATGACTATAGACATTAGACAAGAGCATTGCTATTCGATGTGATGTGTGGTACTGCACACAGTAACATATTGCAGTTGCAGATGTAATAGCATTTGGTGGCCAAGATTCAATGTATGTTATCGCTTGTATTTCGCAGCTTCGAACTCTCAATATATTATCTGTTATTACTTTTTGTATGCAATATAAAGCAAACCAGCCAAGCAACCGGTCACGTGATGAAAAGCAATCACCCTCACCCATGGACACTGCAACGGACTTAGAAATCGCATAACTTTCTTGGCTGTAGGATATAAATTCAAGCCTATTTTTTACTTTCGTCCATAAATGTCTTGAAAGCTTTGAGCATACGGGAAGCGATTAATCAAACAATTGAAGGTACATTATTACCTATATCATGACTAAACTCCCCGAAGGGTTAGTCAGAGACTAGGCAATGAGGACCGCAAAAGCAGTCCTCTGCCGTAGTCCACTTTTCACCAAATAGCGATTGCACAATGTCATGTCCTCAGCATGACAGGAGCCCATCGCCGCATTATGCTGTTGGATTAATGTGCAGTCTTTAGTCCGTTAGTCGCCTTTACCACACCTAAGGGAAGAGAGAGGGTGGTAGTATTCTTTCACCGCTACGCAACACGGTCAGACAATAGACATCCCTACCAACCCCTAGAGGAATCGTGCATGCGTAGGCCGTAGGATATAAATTCAAGTGTATTTTTTACTTTCCATGAGTGTCTTGTCTTGATAGTGTAAGTAAAGCTCTGAACATTTACGAGTAGCGAATAATTAAACAATTGAAGGTGCTAAATTATTTTAATACTGGAACATACTGTAGGCTAGAACTGGCTTAAGCCTTAGTCAGCTTAAGGGAACAATTCCTATCAAAGGATGAGTGACGACGACCGGCCGGCCCACTCGCCGATAAATCAGGGTTGGGAGGAATAATGACTGCAGCGGCTGCGATGCAACGTGCCCGCCCACAGGGCCAGCCATCATTATACTGGCATTCCACTGGAACAAGAACATTTTGCCCTCACGAGAAATTTTGCAAATAGGTATAAAAAATATCACCTAGGAACATGTCATTTGTAGCGGGACAAAATTGATATATGATTTGGGATACTGAAAGCTTAAAATGGAACGACGTGGAGAGGGTTGAAGGAGACCTACACAAAGTTCGTCGAAGAAGGTTTGAGATAATGATGATAATGACGATGACATTTATTTATTAATAAGCCTTTGCATTGCGGAATCAATCAAGAATATACTAAGCCAGAAATATCTGGCCCAGATACGTACGCCATACATACATCAGGGAGGGACAGACCAAGCTGTCCATTATCTATATACGCTACGACCCTGAAAACACACATTTTACTTCAGTTACATTTATAATAAAATTCTTCAAACTTGCTCGTTAATTTAGGGTGCACCTGCTATCCCAGAAGGAGTTTAAAAATATTGCTCCTTTTTATAATTATCGAACCGAGTAGTGCTTGGCCTTTATCTTAATTGATGATGAAAGTCGAAAGTAAAATCACACTTATTCACCCGGAATCCTCAATAAATGAAGTAGGTACTAGTTGAACTAATCATGAAGTTTCTCACCGCCCGCTTATGCTGTATGTAGGACACAGGCGGCTTAGAGCAATTTCTCTCAAAAGAACAATTATCGTGTCACGGTACCTGCTACGAGATGCCAGAAAATGTCTGTGAACCATCATTGATTAAATTCAAACACAACTTGAATTTTATATCAAAACACTTACTCACAATCGACTTGGAGTTGGAGAATATAACTGTCATTCTACAGCAATGAATCAAACCGGGAACCGAGGAATTTGCGAGACGTCCAATCAACTCAAATTATTATTTGCATTTGTCGTTTTGTTTGAGCCTTATGGCGATGCAACTAAGGTCATTTCGGGGTGACAAAGAGTCATGTTGACTTGGGCCGTAGCTCTCTCGCCGCAGGAAGTCTGCAGAGCGGTTTCCTCCGGAGCCCTTCTGCGCTGAATGTGATTGACGACTCCTTTGCAGCATAACAAATCGGTTTCTACAGCTTCCGGTACGCTATTAAAGCGACATATTAAACGCGAGATCGAATTGTCGAAGATGCTATTGTTAATATAATTATTATTTGCTTGTTGGAATTTTTTACAGGATTATAAGTTACCCCATGTTTTTTCGATTCACGTTCATCCGACACTGAGAGAGTTAATGGTGTTAATTAGTGTTAGTGCAAGCAAGACGTAAAACACTTTGTTATGAATTATTATTGTGTCTGTCTGACATCCATATTGTTTTAATGTTGTTTTGCCGTTATTAATTATCTTATTACTTTCATTGATATAGTTATATATAGTTGTAAGTATGTACATACATACCTTAGAGTTTCAGTTTTAGACCTTAAGATAAAATATTTTTTGTTTGTATTTTACATGTCTAAACCTGTTTTGCGCATAAAATAAAATAAAACTTCCCATACGGATTTCATACGGAATTTGGCAGTTATTACGGAAGACTGGCTCTAAGATCTGGCAACACTGGTTGTGCAGTTGACGTTCTTTGGCAAATAAAACAAAACAGTGCAACATCACTTTTGAAATTCTCTCAAGAAGTCCGTGCGAGATCTCAGTAAAGCCCCACATCTGTACTGGAACTCAAGAGGTTTGGGGGGAATATCATTTAGCATTAAACGTTCATAATATTATCATCACATCACTCATCATTATCATCAGTTTAAGCATAATCAATGAACTCTAATAATACGACTGAAGGACTAGTATCCATGATCAATAAAAAAAAAAGTTGACGTTCTGGACTTCTTGGCGGGAAAATGAAGTCATGTCTGCAGTTTTGTTTTATTTTCTATAATAATGTGTTTTGTCGAATATTAATGTGAAATAATGATGGATTATTTAAGTGTTAGTGAACGTGCATGAGTGTTGGCAAATAAAACAAAAGAGTACAACATCACTTCTCAAATTCTGTAATTAAACATAACCTCAAGTTTTCCTGATATTTAGGTTCTCAGGAGTGTCCGTCAAAAATCTTTGTTTTTACAGTCATTTACTTGCAATTTCGAACCTAGAAAAGAATATTTCATAATTGTTTTTTTTTTTTTTTTTTTTTTTTATAAAAGAGGGAGGCAAACGAGCAGGCGGGTCACCTGATGGAAAGTAATCACCGCCGCCCATGGACACCCGCAAAACCAGAGGAATCGCAGATGCGTTGCCGGCCTGTAAGGGAGGAATAGGTTTAAGGAGGGAATAGGAATTGGGAGGAGGGGAGGTGGGAAGGGGCCTCCGGAACCCTCACTGGTCGGACGAAACACAACAGCACCAAGTGCCGTTATTTCACGCCGAATATTCGTGTATTACGCCGGGCGAGCCGGCCCAATGCGTGCTGCAACGCAGCGTGGCTCTACCACTCAGGAGTTGGAATTGTTGGTTCAAGCTAACAATGTATGGGCGCAGAACATTGTCCTTTTAATTCTCTTAAAAGTGTCGAAATATACGTTTTTTGCGGAAAAAGCGGCCGTATCTTTTTTTTTACGTTAACTTAGGAGTTTGAATTTTTCACAGCTTCAAGAAACTGTAGCTCAAGTCCACAGTCGTTTTATTTCAACTCGATACCTCCACGCGTCGTTCCCGAGATAAAGGGTCTTGACAGACAGACAGACGGACGGACGGACAACAAAGTGATCTTATAAGGGTTCCGTTTTTTCCGCCAACCAATCAATCAAATCAACAATCAAAACATTTTTTAAACGCTTTTTCCGGAATTGAGTTCAGTTCTCGCCGCGAATTCTCCTATAAGTCTTCCACCGAATGAAAACGGGTGCCACAAAGTGGTAATTTGAGTTTAGGAAAAATAAAGAAGTCGGCTGGAGCCATATCTGGTGAATAAGGTGGTTGCTCGATGGTATTTGTTGAGTTTTTGGTCAAAAATTTATTCACAATGATGGCCTTGTGCGAAGGCGCATTATCGTGGTGCAAAATCCAAGAATTTTCTTTCCACTTTAGCCTTTTTCGTCGAATTTGCTCCCTTAAGCGCCGTCAAATAATATTCTTTATCGTTTGACCTTCCGGCAAGAATTCCGAGTGCACAACACCGCGATTGTCTAAGAAAACAGTCAACATTGACTTTGACTTTTGAGCGACTTTGGCGCTTGTTTTTTCTGTTTCGGTTCAGTCGGAAGGCGCCACTCCGAAGCTTGTTGACTAGTTTGCATGTCAAACTCGTAAACCCACGTCTCGTCACCAATAACTCGTCACAAATTACTCTCCCCCCTCGGGTGCCGCAGTGAGTGGACGTGTGCACGTATATATATTGATAAATAAATATTTGGTGAAAATAAATTTGAAAAAGTAAATTTTTGGTGTTTGTTGGTGGGTTTGAACCGTGAATTCGTGGATCACTACTCGCGTCTTTACTGGCGCAGCCACCAAGGCGATAACAAATTGTGCCGAAATTTGTCTTCGGTTTTTCTTCGTGCTAAAAGTGATCAGACGCTGTGTTTGTCTTACGTACGTCACACAATGCCCCTAAAGCGTACGCCTTCTCATAAAACGCTTTCACCTCTGCCGCACAGCGAATCCGAACCAAATTTAAGCCTGGAAATTGAGGAAGAATCGTCCTCGACTTTCGATCCACAAAGAAATATAAATACGGGGCGTATTAAAAGAAAGCGAGAAAACGACTTACACAGTTTCACGGAAGAAATGCGCTGTTTGTTTGATAAATTTGTTTTGGATCAGACTAACAAATTTAAAAATTTAGAGTCTTCATTAATGGAAATAAAATCACAAAACAATAATATTAATGCTGCAATGGAGACATTATCGCATAAATACGACGAAATCCAAAAGGAATTAGAGTGTATGAAACAGGAACGAAAAGATCAGAAAATTTATATTAAACTACTGGAAAGTAAAGTTGAAAATTTCGAAAGGCAGTCTTGTTCGTCGAAATTAGAAATTAGAGGTATCCCTAAACAACAAAATGAATCTAAACAAGATTTATGCGGACTAACTAAAACTGTATGTAAAACTTTAAACGTTGAAGTTCACAATATTGACATAAAGGACATATATCGACCCAGCGCAAAACCCGGCTCCAAACATGACGTCGTCACACCCATAGTCGTAGACTTCACTTCGGTCCTCACAAAGGAAAAGGTAATGAAGAGTTTTAAAAGACTCAGCTTCAGGGAGAAATTAGACAAATTAAACACTGGTTTATTTGAAACTGTAACCCCACATAAGCCAATTTATATCGCAGAATGTCTTACTCCCAAAGGAAGACGTCTATTCTTCCTAGCTCGTGATTTTGCTAAAACCTATAATTATACCTACTGCTGGACATCCTACGCAAAAGTCTTTTTACGAAAGAGTGAGGGTTCACCGCACGTCCGAATTGAGGAGGAGGCTACATTAATAGAGTTAAAAAAACAAACGATGGGAGTGTGACTATCTTATGTTACTTTTTATTCTTTTCTTGTTGTTTATTGTTTTTTTGCTAAAAGGCTGTTAAAACTCAAAGTAATTTACCATATATACATAAATTCATGCATGTTTCTAAAGATACCTAAATTTATGTTTTTATTTAATTACTCATTTATTTTTAATATTTTCGTTAATTGTGTCTTTTTAATTTTATTTTTTTCATTGGCTGCACTTGTTTGTAAACATTTAAAACAAGACCAAAAACTTTTGTACTTAACACCACACTCTGACACACTCAACACATTATACCAAAAGAATCACACGTCACAAAAAAATAGAAAAATCAATTACTCCTATTCATTTAGTGTTGCCAGCCGTCTGAGCAACTATCCTTTCCACAGTTATACTGCATTATTTAGTAGTTATGTCTCTCTTATTTGTAAATGCAAACCTTATCTGTTGATTGTTGCTTCGCACTTTTTGGGTCATTTTAAGTTGTGTTTTGCTTCTCCCAACTTCAATAATAGATAAAATAAATCAAATACAATGCGATATAGATTCGTTTTCTGTTGCTGAATCTTCTCAATGCGAAACAGAAAAGTGTCAGTCTCTAATGTTGGAATCAGGGGAATATCTTAAGCTATTTCATCAGAATATTAGAAGCATTAAATGCAATCTTGATGGGCTAATACCAGTTCTTCAAGCATGTAAAGTGAGCTGGGACTGCATAGTTTTGTCTGAATGCTGGCTACCGTCTACACAAAACTTACCAACCTTAGAAGGCTATAACCATGTAGCAACCACTCAAAATCTTACTCAAAATGAGGGCGTTGTAGTCTTTTCTAAAGATAATTTAACCCTTATTGTTGAAGAAGAACTTGTTTCAGATTCCAATTGCCTAGCTATTAGATTTAACGTCAACACCTTAGCTTTAGCGATATATCGTCCTTCAAGATATAAAAATACAGATAACTTTATTCAGTCATTAAATGATACCCTACAAAGATTTTCTTCTATACAAAATATTATTATAATAGGAGATATTAATATAGACATTTCTAAGGATAGTTCTGATAATAGAAAAGCCCCGTACCTTGATATGTTAGCTTATCATGGAATTTTGCCAGCTCATACCATTCCAACACATAATAAAACGTGTCTAGATCATGTAATGTTGAAGTCAAGGTCGTCCGCACGATGTCTTGTACTTCAAACATGTATAACTGATCATGAGAGCATTGCTCTGTACCTATCATCAAAACTTAAATTTAAAACACAAAAAACAAAGAGTAAGCTAGACAAAATTGGTCTCGGTAACTCACTGAAAGAGACAGACTTTACTTCTTTGTTTTTAATGAAAGATGCAAATACAGCAACTAACTACTTCATCGAGACTCTCCGCAACTTAATCGTAGCTAATTCTAAAACTATAATTCTTCCGAGATCTAAAAGAATCATTAAACCCTGGATTACACCAGGCCTTCTCAAATGTTTGCGAAACAGAAATAATTTATATAAAAAACTAAAAAAAGATCCTAATAATGATGTGTTGAAATTAACCTATAAGAGATACAGAAATTTTTGTTCAGCTATCCTAAAACAAGTAAAAAGAGACTATGATAGACAACAGATACAAAATGCAAAAAATAATAGTAAAGAACTATGGAAAGTTATAAAAGAGATAACTTACACAAAAAAACTTTAAGAAAGTCCCTCTGAATTACTACGTAAAAATGATCCATTTCAATCAATTAACGATGTGAACTTCTTCTTTGCAAACGTAGGAAAAAAATTAGCAGACAAAATAATTTATACTGATGGCACAGATCCCTTAAGACATTCTAATAGTTGTTCTGGCTCTTTTGTTTTATTGCCTACGGACTGTGATGAAATCAGATCTCTTATTGGCAATCTTAAAATTAACTGCGCTGTGGGACTGGATCTGATCTCTGCTGACATATTAAGAACATTCGTTGACATTTTAACACCTCCTATTACACACATCTGCAATCTAGCTCTTTCAACTGGGGTTTTCCCCACTGCGTTCAAAAAGTCTAGAATTCACCCAATTTACAAAAATGGCGCCAGAGACTGTGTTAACAATTACAGACCAATTTCCATTCTTCCGACCTTGTCCAAAATCTTAGAGCGTTTAGTTAATAAAAGATTAGTAAAGTATCTTGAGGACAAAAACCTGCTAGCTAAAACTCAATTTGGGTTTAGGTCTGGAAAATCCACAGCTGATGCTGTAAATGAAGTTACAAACTTTATTGTCAATAATTTAGATAATAAAAAGAAAATTGTTGCAGTATTTTTGGACCTAGCGAAAGCATTTGACACGGTCTCTGTTGCCATCCTGATAAATAAGCTTGAACGGCTCGGCGTTCGAGACCTTCAGTTGAAACTCTTTAAGGATTATTTGTTTGGTCGCACTCAATGTGTGCAAATTGACGATCTCATCAGCGAGGAGCTTCCTATTTACTTTGGGGTCCCACAGGGCAGCATCTTGGGCCCCACCTTATTCTTGACTTATATTAATGATCTGTGTCAGCTGGCTCTCTCTAATGCAAAAATGATTACCTTTGCTGACGACACAGCATTGCTCTTTAGTGGGGACACTTGGGATGAGGCATTTTCTTGCGCCCAGAAGGGATTTAATCAAGTGACGCAATGGCTAAAAGCGAACAGTCTAACACTTAATGTAGAAAAGACCTACTTTATGACCTTTTCCTTAAGAGACAATAATCCTAGTACCTATAACCTTTCCATAATATCCCATAGCTGCAATAATGACAATGATCTATCATGTTCATGCGCAAGATTGCTGATAACAACGAGTATTAAATATTTGGGTGTTATGATAGATAACAAACTTAATTTCCAGGCGCATATTAATATGGTAACTTCGAGAGTTCGAAAACTTATGGTAATCTTCAAGAACCTTAGACATATTGCAGACTCGAAGTTGATTAGGTCCGTTTATTATGCACTCTGCCAGTCTGTACTTACATACTGCATAGTCGCGTGGGGTGGTGCTCCAAAAACAAATTTTTTGACAGTCGAAAGAGCACAGAGAGCAATTTTGAAAGTCAGTATGTCGTTGCCGTACCGTCACCCTACCTCCGACCTGTACAAAAAGAGTGGAATCCTGACGGTGCGCCAACTGTATGTTTTACAGACTCTGCTTAGACAACACTCATCCTTAAACTATGAGCCACACATAATTAAAAAAAAAAGGAGAAAAGACTTAGTTTGTAACAGGAAAAAGTTCAACAGTAGTTTTTCGCATCGTTTTTTCTGTTATCAAAGTTCAAATTTGTATAATAAAGTTAATAGAGTTTTACCAATTTACTCTTTACCTAAGGATAAATTTAAATCAGCAGTAAAGGAATGGTTGCAAAAATTAAGCTACAACTCTACAGAAGAGTTACTTTAAAGAGATTTGTATTTGTATTTACTTTAAATAATCATTAATATTTATAATACCAGTCTAAATTAAAAAATCCTACACTACACCTAATTGCATGCACGCACGCACACACACGTACACACTCACTCACACAAACACACCCTCACACTCGTACACACACGCTTACACGGTTCAATTTACACGTACACACTCACTCACACAAACACACCCTCACACTCGTACACACACGCTTACACGGTTCAATTTCCTTACTATGATGTAACTATCATCAAATTAGTGGGTAAACTGTTAATATTAATTGTTAATACTCTGTCAATCCCGTGGGGTGAGGACCTGGTGATTTGAAGAACAGGTTAAACCCATTTCAGACACCAGCTCCTCACAAACATTATTTAAGATGTTTGTTAACTGTACCTACTGTTATGTTTTTTTTGTGAGGAGAAATAAACGTAATTATTATTATTATTATTATTATATTATTAATAACAATGCGTTGCATGAATGTTAGGTCGGAATTGACTCGTTCTAGCATGTCCTCAGCGACTCTTATGCGATTGAGTTTTTGTAAAAAATTCAGGTCTTTTGAGACTAGCCGAACGGCAACATGTTTCATACCCAAGTGATTATTTTAAATGGTACGGATCGACTCGTGACACACAGAAAGTTCATCGGCTATCTCTCTCAAACTTGAATGAGGATTTTCAGCCACCATTTCCCTCACTTTTGCGATGTTAACTTCACTTGAAGACGTTGATGGCCTACCAGAGCGAAGCAAATCATTTATCACATTGCGACCGCTTTTGAACGCTTTGTACCACTCATACTTTGACTATATAATAAACAAAGCACTCATAAGCACGTGTTTTTGATAAAGTCGATTCACCGTAAGCCTTCTGTAACATTTTCAGTGATTCCGAACACGAAATTCCATTGGCGACGCAAAATTTAAGACAACCCCTTTGTTCAATGTTTTTATTCATTATGAAATTCACAATACACACTAGATATAAACTAACTAAAAACAGCACATATTTTAATCTAATTAACAGATGCAACTCAAACTCCGCGCCAAAATGGATAACAGTTGTGCCAATCTAACAACAAAAAAAAACAAAACATTGAAATCATCCGTTTCCGAAACTTTTTAGACAGAATGTACTTCATATTAAAAAAACTAAATGTTACTTTACATTAAAACTAACCCAGATTGGGCCAGCGTAGTGGGTATGTGAAAACTTGTTATATAAGTAATCTTATATAAGTTCTAGAGTAAATGTTAGGCGTAAGTTTTCCTATAAAATAATAAAACATTCAAACGCTTGCGCCATCGAGCTCATCGTCGCCATTGGAAACAGCAGAAAGAAATAAATAACGTTGCTTCGAGACAAAAGGATGTTTGTTATTAGTTTGATCTGTGCCATCGTAACTCTGTAAAATATCAAATATAAAATTGATTATAATGACATAACAGTACGCCAGCCAACTGAACTGACTAATTCAATGTGAACCGATTACATTTGCGTAGAGCGATAAAACACCTGCATTGGCGCGATTCTTATCGCAGATCGATTGGCTGAAATGACGTCTGGTAGACGATGCTCGATCGAGGTTTCAAATGCTGGCTGTCTACGATAGAATGGCACATGCATGACATATAAATAGCCCCCAAAAAATTATATGATATAATAAAACAAAATCAAAGAAGGCTAACTACCGAGTATACTATTATAATTAAGGCTAGGTGTTAGTGAAAAATTAAAATAACACGTTCTTAGAATTACTTTTTGAAGTAGTAAACAGTAAAATTAAAATCTGCGAAAATTATGAAATATTGTTGAGGCTTTATTCTGTGAAATACACCCGATGGAAACACGATTTGATAAAGTTAGCTCGATAGAATAAATTCACAAAGTTACATATTTTTGTGTCATTTTATCTTCTTTTCCAGGTTTTATTCTTAAAATAAGTGATTTGATATTATGAGTCATTTACCAAAATGAAGTTCATAGATAACTTGGGGAATTATAACCGATCGTTTTTTATTTATTACATCTATCAATTTTTAAAAATATAAAACGCGATTATTCGCGCCGCTTCGCTGTTATACCCGTCCCTTACCGTCGTATCGTCGAGAGAGCGAGAGAGAAACGCCCGAAATACCTCCCCTTAATGTATATAATGTTATTAAGGCGCTGCGCATATACAAGCACTTTTTGTTTCCGACTCGCTGAAAACGCGGGAAGGAAACTAATGTATTTTTATTTATTTATTTAAAGGTCCACAAAACAGATAGGAGTAAAACATAACAAAAAAACGTAATAGTCTGCCTGGTTTTTTTAAGTATGTTACCATAACAACAATGTGGTGATAAGTATTATTTTCATTATTCACAATCAGTTTACGAACCACATAATCGTATAGGTATGCCTGATAATCGATTGCAAATGTACGCAGATCTGAGTAAAGTAATTTTTTTAACTAACGCGATATCTTTCATCTGCTGTGTTAAAGCAACACTATAAAGCTAAATGGATTGTTCTATGTAGGCGTGGATGTAAGCTTTTCTGGTTTATTTTATTATGACATTAAGTAGGTACCATCCGCTTTATTTAGTAAATGAAAACCATTTGACTTGGAATAATAAACATTCTTAATTATGCCTTAATGAAAGTATTGATTTGATAAGATTTGATTTGAACATTTTATTTTTCGTCTTAAGCAAGATCTAATCCCGATTATTTTAATAACAACAACAAGTCTACTAATTTTCTGCTATTCTTGTGGACTGCAATTATTTAAAATATTAATAATGTTGAAATAGAAAAGGTTCATCCTAAATCATTCAGCATAAATTCTAAGCAAGCTGAAAGCAACCAATATGTTATATCTACCGTTTATTTTGGGAACATCCAATTATATCGCCAAGATGAGATGGTTGTCTTCGTAAACAACTGACCGACGATTTGCGTTTTGTGGAAACTTCAGAGAACTCTTTCAGTCTTTCATCGAAACGAAATTTCGACCGATTTAGCAAACGAAAATCGGCTGAAATTTCGATTCGGGCAAAGGGAGTAGGCCCTCAAGGGGTTTACGCGTTTTCGAGACGGTTTTTAATTATCTACGTCAGATCACGAGACTATTAACGGTTGCGTTCAATCGCATAAGCCGCGGTTACATTGCTGGGATAATTCCATTAAAAAACACTGTTATTGTATTTTATGTCATGTTATATGTGAAAATATTGCACATAAACATTTTAGGGCTGTTCTTTCATCTCCAGAGCCTACCTACTTATTAAAATTATGCTAACACGACAAAATTATTATAACCAAGATTCTGGGCCAAAAGAAACTTGCAAAATGCAAGTCAAAAGTTTCGAATTTGAAAAATTGTTAGGATTTAAATTAAAAGTCTAATAAATACTGCCACTTTGGACATAAAAGAGATGGACTGTTGCTGGGATGGAAATATTTACAGATCTCGTGCTCTACACGACTTGAAAGAGCATTGAAAATGAACCTAGCTGTTATAGATTATTATTTTTTTAATAAAAAAAAAATATCGACTTTCCAAAATTTGTTTACCTATACTATCGTAAAGCCCTTAATTTTCCGCGTCTATTAAGTCCTAATAGATCTTCGTATAAAACATTGATTTTTTTTTTTCAAAAGAAATAATCGACTTTTCCAAAATTTGTATATACTATCCTAAAGCCCTTAATTTTCCGCGTCTATTAAGTCCTAATAGATCTTTGTATCTCAAAGCTGCGAAGTTCCACAGGGCTATGACGCTCGAGTAATACCGCACGGCGACGCTCCACGCGCCGCTAAGGGGGAGCATACCGCCCCCCCTATCACTCCCAAAAAAAAAAGTGTAAGACATAAAATATTCCCCGTCTCAATATCTCTAGGTGTCGTTCTCAGTTTTTCGATTTTCGACCTCGTTCACGAAACATCAAAGATTCCGAGGAAAGGTGTTAAAAAATCAAGGTATTTTTTGTTTTTTTTTCAATTTTCGAAAAAAGTTTTAAACATTTACAAAAACTTTTTTCTCCATCTGAAAGCCATTAAAATTCTGCGTCTTTTGAGCCTTCATACGTCCTCAAGGCCCTAAACCACTATATACCACTGGGAAAACACACTTTCAGCGAAAATGGGGCCCTACCGGAGCGATCGAAAAAACATTATCAATGTTAAAAAGGACGAAAAATTTAAAGAACTAAACATTCTAAAGAAGTACATAAGCAGTTGTATTTTTCTACTTTTCTAATTGGCCAACGTTTGCGAAGCGGATGAATTTTGCAGTTTGAGGCATGTACTGCACAATAACCTTGCCTCCTTTTTAGAGAGAGGTAAATTTTGTGAGGGCTAATAAAATTTTAGAACATGCCACAGACTATCAGACATTTTACGAAACACGCGGGGCTTCTTTGACTTGAATGAGTAAGAATATTTTAACAGACAATTGAGATCCGAAACGTTTAGGGTGAACTACATATGACGTAGCTGAATGTAAACTGAGTCATAGTGATATTTTAGGCAAAAAACGCTTATAACACAATATTTTTTGCCGATTTGGAATTTGGAACTTGTTTCGTTCGTATTGAAGGTTACGATGTGTTCAGATCAACGTCAGGTATTTATTTATGTGTGTGTCAAGATATCGTGGTAAATGGATATAGTATATAGCAGGTCTTAGCCTACCCCTCTGGATAAGGGCGTGATGTAATGTAAGAAATACATTTCTCACATTCATCTTATTGATTGACTTGTAAATGGTGTCACATTCATCTTATTGATTGACTTGTAAATGGTGCCACCACATAAAACAAATCTGAAACTTAGCCAGCGTTGTTCTTGATACGGCAATTGCCGTAATATACGGCATTCAGGTATCTTAAGGATCAAAACTACGGTATACAGCAGCCATTTGATTACCGTATTAAAATATACGGTAATATACGGATGAAGAAAAAATGCTACCAGTGGTAAATAAATTACTTACCATTATATGAAATTAGCTTACAGAAAACCAATGAGTTTTGGATGAAATTCCGTGATGGAACAGAACTAAAAACTTTAGCATCTTTTGCTTTAAATGTATTAATTTTGCCACACTCAATCGCAGACTGCGAACGTATCTTCAGATTCTTCAGTAAAGTAAATAATATGAAAACGAGACTTCGAAATAAATTAATAACTCCAAATAATAGAACTCTTCTAGCCAGACAAGTAACCTGCAATCACGGTAATTTTACACAACTTCAAGTGCCAAACGAAATGATTCGTAAAATGAAAGATAATTAACAGTACGATCTAAATGCGATAGAATCAGAAAGAAAATATTCAAAACCTATAGTGGTGAAGAATAAAATGAGTAGTTTACAAGTAGTACACGCATATGACGCATAGTACTATTATACATCATTTGTATTTTGTTTATTTAAACCTTTTAAAGAAACATATTGTGCAATACAGCAATTTTCCAAGATTTCCCTAAAAATCCGGCAATTTTAGAATTAGAATACGGCAACCCAAAATTTGTCAGGAACAACACTGAACTTAGCTCTAATCTTTGCCTTTATTAAAAAATGCCAACCGACTGCCATGCCGTCTAGCAACGAATCTATTAATACTGACACTTTAACCATACTGAAGTCACAAAACGAGTGTCTAGAAAGCCAGTGCATCGCCCTTGCGGTCGTAAGGAAACGTTTCTATCTATTCCCGTTGGATGCGTTAAAATTATCCGGAGGCGGGTGGCAAGGAGCGGCCGCGCTGGCCATGTAAGGAGCGGCAGGAGGCCGGAGAATATTTGAGTCCTTGCAGGGTTGGCTATGAGAACGGTGTGCCGGTATTTTCTCTAACAGTCAAGGTAAATGAGCTAGACTCAAACAGCGATGGCTGGATGTCGTGAGGGTTGCTCACGACCGCGACGTAACGACAAATACCACCGCTAAAGAAAAACGAAGCGAAGGAAAAACTGGTAGCAACTTTAAGTTAGATGTTGACGGCAGTGATCACACGTACCTCAATTTCTCACTCTTAATTATATCTATTAAAACTCACTTTTTCAAACAGACGCAATAGACGCTTTGGTGATAATAAACCGTCTGACGGACTCATCTTAGAGCCTAGGACGCTGATACATAAGGCTTTTCCCCAAGAAAAAAAAGAAAATAAAGGTCGGAAAAACGCTAAGCAGAAGAAAAAAAAGGTTAGGCGAATGAACCCGCTCCACCTGATGTTAAATGGAAGCGAATTACAGATGAAGTCCAGAAGACCTTGCCGACCTGCAAGATGCCTCTTCTTCACACGTGGATATAAAGGACTGCGAAGGGAACACTTTTATACGGTAAACTAGACTGCTAGTTTTGGGCAACTAGAAGTGTTTGACAACTCTGCGGTTACCTATCTGAAAAACAGGAAGTGAACTATTTACGTTATGAGTCATAAGTATATGAATGCGCTACAGCGGGTTCAAATCCGGCGGCGGTATGACCTAAAACCTTACGCAGATCGTCTCCTGGGCCCTTATTCTGTATCGATTCCTTGTTTCAAAACCACGTTAATTCCTTACAAAGTTACGATATCTTCCCAAAAACGTATGCGTTTGACGTTTGTGCGCGGTAAGGTTTAGGTGTGGAATCTATAGATTGCGATACAGAATCAGGGCCCTGTGCGTGTTTAACTTGCGCAGGGAAGTCTGGCACTGGCACTACTCATCTAACCTAACGGTTGAGGCCTGAGGGTGCCCCAGTCCAGTACAAATAAAATTAGTCAAATGAGGAGGGCTTGCCGACTTTTAACAAAGAGAAGCAGATTTATCACGATTCAACGGATGTTACATTGTAAGTAGGTAATACTTGATTTGGTTGGTACGGCAACAGTACCACATCTATAATCTAATGCTGTGCTTAAAGCCACCTACCTACTTCGTAGTATCATCAGTGTCATGTCAGAAATGGGGTACCTGGAGGTAAGTATAATTACTTTGTCGTTCCTACTTATTAATACATATAAGTAGGAACGACAAGAACTTCCTCGCTGAATGTTAAATTTCAAGAGCTCCTACCTGACTACGTCCAAATATTTAATGAACTAGGTACCTAGAGGGGTAACGATTATGTCAACCACAAATTGTAACCGTGCACCTAAGAAAATTACAGGTTAAAAAAGTGTTGTAGAATCATGTAACCGTAAAAAATTATTACATTTTATGCATAATGTTTCATCATGTGATAAAAATAAACTATCTATGAATCACTTGGCGCGTCAGCTGGGATAGGAAAATTTGATTGTTGCTGTTTAAGATACCGAACTCTTTTGTAGAAGTATTAAGAGTGCGTATCAAAAGAAGGAAACTGGTAAACTCAAAGTAAGCATGATACAGATAGAAAGCAGAAGAATATCCTAGCTGAAGAGTATCTCCAATGGTTAAGTAAAAGCGCCCGATTGCTACTATGAGCTGCAGTGTGAAGTTCTGAATTGTGATATTGTTGTTACTGTTGAAGACTACATTTTTGGTGAAAGGTGTCCAGAATTTCACTGGAATGGGACCATCTAAATGCGGTTTTGTGTCACAGTTTCGGTTCTAAGAGTTATACGATCAAGTGAAATTGAAGCGAACTATAGCTTCAGGTTGGACAACGCGCGTGAGAATCACTTTGTAATGCAATCGTTCATAGGACAGTTTTCTAAAAGGTGGGCCGTTTACAGGCTCAGTAACAGAAAATAAAGAAACTTTTTCTTTGTAAATGCAAAAAGTTTACGTTGAAGAGTTTCTCTACTTTCTCCGCGCGTCAACCCTGATGCACCGTACGCAATGCAAATATAGTGCAGCGGCCACCGCGGCGCTGCCGATGCTGGGGCGCGGCGGGCGACGCGGCGGCGCGGGCGGGGCGGCCTGCGCGAGCGCAACTATAAAGCGAATCACACACTAAACAGATACGATAATATACGAGACGATACATTCACTCGGAATCCTTCACACTTATGCCTATACGGCAGATGTTATCTGCAGATATATTTGTATACGCAGATAATAATCTCACCATCTGTCGGTATATGTCGGTGCTCACAGATACTGTACGATAAAATATAAATTATCTGCGCTGTGTGTGTTGGTTCATATGATTTATATAGAGAGCGATATTGTAAGATATCTGCTGAGATACAGATATCTTACCGTATCTGCGTAGTGTGTGATTAGCTTAACGTAAAACGACGCTTTTAGATCACGCCGCGCGACAGAAATGCACTTGTTACTACGCACGCGGCTTTGCTTTAAAGACTGTGTTAAAAGGGACATAGTCGCTATTAAAATGACCACCGTACCTGGCAGAAACTAGCGGGAAAACAGACGGAATGACGCAAACAGTTAGTGGAGGGTCGCGAGTTTTGCGATGAAGCCTGGTTTGCGGCGCTCGATTACAAGAGATAGAGGACAATATATCAAAGCAGTTTTACACCAGCTGCCGCAAACTTTTTCTGTCACGATTGTGGTACATTATGCCGCTGTCGCATCCGTCTATTCCATCAGTCATCAAAAGCAGTGTCTGTTGCACCATAAATCGTCGGCTATAGACGCAAAGGCGCAAATGATGATTATAAAATTTCATACTACATCCTTATGTATTATAAAATTCTTATAATTAAAACATCCTTATAGTGTTTTCTTTTCCAGTACTACACAGCAATAGCCTTCAAACTCGTGATTCAAAGAATAGCTTATAAATTACTTTCAAGGCGAAATCACTTATCAATAAGCAGGACGTAAATTATGCCTAACGAGTTCTACAAAAGGGTTTAACTTCCCAAAGACATATGTCCCGGGTCCCTCAAGAACTAGCATATGATATGACTGCTTGCATACAAAAATAGAAACGTCGAGTGACGTGAATGGTGGCTTATTATTCACAAGGTCGAACGTGTTAGCAGGAAAGACAATGTGATGTGGGTGTGTTAGTTTTTATATATGACTCTATTTATTGTTTTACAACGACCATCTCACAGACGGACTTGATATGACATACTCGTAGCAGACAAATAATTGGATTATTGGGTAACCATTTCACATGTGCTGGGACAACGCTGAAAGTTATAAATTTTTAGTAGGTAGGTCCTACTTATTAAGCCAACCTTTTCCTGCATTTTAGTTTTTCTTTACGACTATATACCAGGAACTTCTAAATATTTTAATAATTTTTTCAGGTCGTTTGTCTAGCCTTCCTATAAGTTAGTAAAGAAAAGTACCGGAAGTAGAGATTTCCATCAAAGTGGGGATAAAGCAAAGGTTAGAGCAAATTTGCGAGGAATTGGAGAGGACATAAGGGGAAGGAACTTTCCACATTAATTTGCCTTAGCGAGTTTTTTATTTGCCTTAGAGATTTAGTGGGCACAACGTCAAAAATTAAACTTCGATTCTTATTTAGAAGAATTTAAAAAGTGACTTAAAATCTTGGACAATGTTATTTAGAATTATCTAAAAATTCCACGACATTCAGGTCAGCTCTAATCGTGATTGTGCAATTACTTCACATAGGACTTGCACAAAAGGAGGATGGCAGCGGCCTGTGCCGTTCCCACGCCCGAGGCTCAGGGTTGCTGTTCACATACAAATTGATACGAAGAATCGAAACTCATTTGCAATCACTTTAGCTAATCACAGCATTAAAAATGAAAGAAGCTGAGTATTCGATGATGACGAAGTAGGAAATGTCGGTATATTATAGTTATTAGGGGATGCAGTACCGGTTCCCTCTCAAGAACCGGAACTGGATTTTCGGTACAGTACTTTGAACCGGGATTTACCGAGAAATTCGGCACTTTCGGTACTTGTTAAAATGTTGCTTACTCTATCTTAGAACAAGCGGAGCCCAAGTCAACCTCTCCTGTTCGTGGTGCATCCTGCCAAACAACGAACGAGGCTCTGGCGACCGATCGATGGCGGGCTAACCACCACAGCCCATGCGTAGCTTAATAAGTGCACAGACTGGTGTCGGGCAGCAGCGACACCGGTGCGATAAGCTACGCACTGCGATTGCCAACCCGCATGCCCAGCGTGGCAATTATGGGCAAACCCTCCAAAATGGCGACACAAAAAAGACCACGGCCCCTAGTTCCCGGCCGCCTTGCTATTCCTGATTACGGCGGCGGTCACGGTAATGGCAGGATAGGAGGTGTGAAGAATCCCCGAATTACAGAAGGCCGCCATAAACAACTGACCCTAGCAACGTACAACGGACGCACGTTACGACTCGACGAGCACCTGGCGCAACTCGTAGAGGAACTCGGGAGGATTAGGTGGCATATCCTTTGGTTATGTGAAGTCCGAATTAGGTATGTCGTGGCTATACCGTAAAATAGGCAATATCATGAAATGCTCGAAATATTTCATGAAATAGTCATGTTCGAACCTAACCTAATCATGATGTGGCCGAGCATTTCATGATATGGCCCATATTACGATTTGGCCTCGTCTTATACAAACGGAGAAAGCACGTATTGAATGCGAAAAGTCGTGGTTCAATCCCCAATCTAATAACTAACGCGTGAAAGCATTTCTTTTTCACCGGCAATTTGTCAGGCTTATTATAAAAAGAAATGATGAAGAAACGATCCACATTCAAATACAACTGGGCCCTGATTCTGTATTGCGATCTATAGATTCCACACCTAAACCTTACCGCGCACAAACGTCAAACGCATACGTTTTTGGGAAGATATCGTAACTTTTTATGGAATTAACGTGGTTTTGAGACAAGGAATCGTTACAGAATAAGGGCCCTGGTGCAGCGTAGGGAACACGTAGCATCAGTCACTCTTATCATCTCACCCCGCCGGCCCACACACGTGCCTCTCTTTCTGGATTGGTAACAGAACAGAACTATGGACTCATCATCATCATCACCAGCCTGAAGACGTCCACTGCTGAACATAGGCCTCCCCCTTTGACCTCCATCCTGACCGACAACTCGCCACTCGCATCCACCGGTTGCCTGCGACTCTCACGATGTCGTCGGTCCACCTAGTGGGAGGCCTACCAACACTGCGTCTTCCAGTGCGTGGTCTCCACTCGAGAACCTTTCTTCCCCAACGGTTGTCGGTTCGTCGAGCGATGTGGCCTGCCCATTGCCACTTCAGCTTGCAAATCTTACGAGCTATGTCGGCAACTCCGGTTTTTTGGCGAATATCCTCGTTTCGGATTCTATCGCGCAAAGAAACTCCGAGCATAGCTCTCTCCATTGCTCGCTGTGTGACTCTGAGCTTTTCTAAAAGGCCAACAGTTAAGGACCACGTTTCGGTGCCATATGTCATCACCGGCAACACACATTGGTTAAAGACCTTTGTCTTTAGGCACTGCGGAATCTTCGATGCAAAGATATCTCGTAATTTCCCGAACGCTGCCCATCCGAGTTGGATTCTCCGGGCGACCTCTTTGTCGAGGTTGGACCTACCTAACTGGACAATCTGTCCTAAGTAGGTGTAGTGGTCGACAACTTCGATAGTATCGCTCCCAACAATTACCGGTACGGGTTCAACATGGACATTCGACATGATCTTCGTCTTGTCCATGTTCATTTTAAGACCCACCTGTTGGGATACGATATTGAGGTCGCTGAGCATGGTGTTGAGGTTCTCCAGCGACTCCGCCATTATGACTATATCATCGGCAAAACGAAGGTGAGTGATGTATTCGCCATTAATGTTGATGCCGAATCCGTTCCAATTCAAGAGCTTGAAAACGTCCTCCAACGCATTTGTGAACAGTTTCGGAGATATGACGTCTCCCTGTCTCACACCTTTCTGCAATTGGATTGGTTTCGTACTCTCGTCTTGTAATCGGATCGACATAGTAGCGTTTCTATACAAACATTTCAACACTTCGATATACCTATAGTCGATATGGCAACGCTGGAGGGACTGCAACACAGCCCAGGTTTCGATAGAATCGAAGGCTTTCTCGTAGTCCACAAACGCTAAACATAAGGGCCGATTATACTCCTCAGTCTTCTGTATAATCTGGCGGAGCGTATGTATGTGGTCTATGGTACTAAAGCCTTTTCGGAAACCGGCTTGTTCGGGAGGCTGGAAGTCGTCAAACCTGCGTTCGAGACGGTTCGTAATGACTCTCGAAAACAGCTTGTACACATGGCTCAGGAGTGAGATGGGTCTATAATTCTTCAATAAGGTGTTATCGCCTTTCTTGAAGAAGAGCACCACCGCACTCCTGTGCCATGCTTCTGGCGTAGTACCTTCGAGCATGACGGAATTAAACAACTTCTGGAGGACTACGAGTATCGGTTTTCCACCCGCTCGCAGAAGTTCAGTGGTAATTCCGTCATCACCCGGCGCCTTGTTGTTTTTAAGCTGTTTAAGAGCCATACTAATCTCATACAGGCTGATGTCAGGGATATCTTCGGTATAGTGTCGGGTTAACTTAGCTCTGGTGTCCTGAGCTGTACCAACAGCGGGCTCTTGTGTTGAGGTGTACAACTGTCCATAAAACCTCTCGAGCTCTCTCAGAATCTCCGGCTTCGACGAAATGACACTGCCGTCCTCGATCTTCAGCTTAGTCATTTGGCATTTGAACTATGGACTAGTAGGTATTAATGTGTTAATGTTTTTACATTAACACTTTTTTACATTAAGAGAAAGGCCATTTTCTAAAAAATAGGCTGCTTTGTCAATCAAGATCAGTAGCTTACTTGTGGCGTGTAAAATAAAATACGTAGTTTACATACCTACTGTAAAAGATTAATGACAGTTCGCAGAAACCTCTTGTGTGAAAAATGGTATTTTATGTGGTTGCAGTGTTATCGGTATGTGAAGAAATCGGTGGCACCGCACCAGAAGACGTTGGTGTAAGATGTAACATGCATTTCGAAACACAGACAAAAAGTTGAGACAAATTTTTGGCGACAAATGCACACTACAACAATATAAAATGTGATAATGAATGCAGAGAAAAACAGAGCGTGTTAATTGTTCAGATCGAAAAGCAATGTTTAACTCATGCATAACAGAGAGGAAATATTCCATCATCAAAAACAGTTTTATGAGTCATAAAGTGACGGCGTTTGACGATACAATGAGCGGTAGCGGCAGTTGCATAACTAAACGTTATACACAATATTCTAACAATGGCATTGGAAAGAAACTACAATTATGGATCACTATTTGATATAGTTACAAATTATGTGTGGTAAAACATCTATATACCTAGATTACCTAGACTAGAACACAACGATAAAATTAATCCCAATTTTAATAAAGCGAACACTCAATTAATTCGCCACCAAAAATTAAACATATGTTAAATTTCGTTGAATTTGTTAACAGGACACAGAGACAGTTTATTTAAAATCCCATTATTTCATGTTAAGTTCAATCTCAGAAGATCCACTGGCCAGATCCAGGCCAGGTTTTTTTTTTCTCAATGGATCCTGATTTCAAGGTACTGAGATTTTTTTTTGTTAGATGATCTCTTGTCCAGATCCATGATGGATTTAATGAGATTGTATTTCTCATTAGAACAAGTTTTGAAGTTGTGGATCCACTAAGAACTTTCCTTCTTAGTAGATCAATGCTATGGACACGATTCTTGGACACGATTTTGGTTGGGTTATTTTGTAAAGTGCAGTTACGCTTCCATAGTCATTTTAGTTCGCTGTCAATACATCTGTTGCTAGTGAAAAAAAAGATTAGGGGTAAAATTTTCCTAGTGTTTTTCTCTCGAGAGAGAGAAAGAAACATTTGTTGAAAAACATAAAAAAATAATAACTGACTGTTTGTCATACTGTTTGTTTTTGATTTTTCACTTATCTACAACAGGTAAGCGCTTGGCCTTCATCTCACCTGAAGATAAGTGACGATAAGGCCGAAGGTGGAAACGCGCTTTACTCGGAAACCTCAACCGCTGAGGAGCTGGCTATCTTATCTCAAACTGTCGGAACACAACAATGCTATAAACATCGTTGTTATGGCGACAGACTTAGATAATATGGTGGTAGCTAGCCAGGCGAACTTTATATTTGAGTTTTATTTAAAAAAAAGGTGATAAATTCTCTATAAAATAAAATTAACCTGGCTTGATGTTTAAATGTTTTGGAAAATTCGTAAATTTTCTTTACAACTGACACTTTTTGTCATTTTTTTCACCAGGAACAGATGTATTGGCAGTGAACTAAAATAACTATGGAAGCGTAACTGCACTTTAAAAAATGACCCAATGAAAATCGTGTCCATAGCATAGATCTTTTGAGAAGGAAAGTTCTTAGTGGATCCACATCTTCAAAACTTGTTCTAATGAGAAATACATTTCTCATTTGTCTGTTTTAATGATAATGTACACAACCTATAGTCAAGCAAAATAAAACAGTAAAATAAATATATTATTCAAGAAGCCCCATGGCCTAACGCGATAGGAATCATTCTTTGGTAGCCATGAGTTAAAAAAGTATGTCTGCTGAAATAATAATACTAAAGAATTAACGGTAAACCTCTGTAAGTACATATACAATACATAATTATCATAAAACGCGAACGTTTAAAAGTGTAAAATTTTACAAATTTCAATAATGATGGCTGACGACAAAACAATAAGTACATTGTTCTTAAAATAATTAACTGCTTTGATGGTTCTCCAAGATAAGCTTATAAGTATCGATTTTTTCAACGACACCGTCGTAATTCATAGTTTTTGAAAGTATACTCTTTGCCCACAGAAATTTAAAGTAGCAAGATAGAAAGCGATGGAACATTCTTTTAACAGTTATTTTATTCCAATAGCCATAAGCCTGCCGACAATTGTTTATAAGGGACAAGATGAAAACACACTTCAACCAGGAATCTTGAATGGTTATAAGGAACTGGCGATCTTATCTCTTATCTGTTTAAACACAACAAAGCTGGCGCTTTTCCCTGAATATACAGGGTTATTGGAAATACGTAGCGATCCCTTTATGGGGTGATAGTAGATATTATTAGCTATCAAATTGCCCTAGAGTAAATGGGGCTAAAATATACCGAATTAGAAAAAAATATTTTCTCTTTTTTTACGTATTAGAGTGTTAGCAAACTAAAAACACACAAAAACAACCACTAAATACGTAAATGTTCTTTTTTAATCCACTTTGATGTAGCCTGACTCACTTTTCTTAATATTTTAAATATTTCTTTACAATTTTTTTTTTCGAAATCGGTCCATTTTTGCCCCATCTACCCGAGGGCAATTTGATAGCTATTGATCTCCACTATCAATCCTTAAAGGGATCGCTACGTATTTCCAATAACCCTGTATACATATACATCACAACACCCGCTTCCCGGAGGGGTAGGAAGGAACCAGGACTTTCCATTTGCTACATCCTGACACACATTCCTTTGCTTCACTTACTCATATCATTCTTCGTCGGTTTACAGTACTCTTGACTTGATCTTTAACGAGAATGTCACCGATCAGGTAGGCTACTCTTGAAACAGAATTGCATTAATCAATTTCCAATCACAAATCTAAAAAATGTCGAATGGCACTTTTGTAAGCGACAATAGCGCCACATTGGAGTTAAATTGGGTGGCAATTGATTGAACAAATTATTATCCAGATGGCGTTCCGGAATTATTATTCGCATTGGAATTGTATTAAGATTGAGTTTGCGTTCGAGAGTAACCCCCCCTGACCTAAGTACGATCGCCGAAGTCTTCCCCTTCCAACTATCCCATTTATACTCTCGCCTCATGCACCTTCATTGTAATTCTTCCCTGAATTCCATTTAAAAATGTACTTCTTGTCACAATATTTATTTTGTAGCAATAATTATTATTGTCAGAGTGACCGGGTCAGTGAGCGATATTCTCTGCCGCTAGTCCTATTAGCTAGTTCACATAGGGGCTGTAGAAAAGAAATATTTTTTTTCTTTACCATTATTTTTGTTTAGTGTCAGCACAGAGTACCTACTTCCTAATATTGTGTTTGAATGCCAGCTATGCGATTCTCTAAGCGACACATAGACGCTGCGCGCTTGGCTGTGATCTGCTGTCTCTTTCCAATTCTATGAATATAAAAGAGACAGAGTGACTTCTCAGCGCTGCGGCAGCCGCAGCTATCAAGGCTTTAGCTTAGAGAATCGCACGGCAGCATTGAGTGTGTAATTGAGCCACATCAGAGCACAGAGTTCTGCAAAGTTTCGGGTTTCTAAGTCCCCGTTTGAAGCTATGCTTCGGTTCGGAGAGCAAATTTGTCGTGCTCTATTTTTGTTTCAATTTAAAAAAAATCGAGACGAGATCGAGAGCAGTGAATACCTATGTTTCCATACGATTACAGCGTGATTCAGGGTTTAGTAATGCAGCCGATTGTTACAGTGCTGTTGAATCACATTGTCGGTCGGTGCTTATAATGTCGTTTGGAAAACAAGGTCAATCAGATTACAGAGATAATCATAAGGATTGCTTTATGAGTAGAGTCATCTAAAATCTTGCATATGAGACTAATTTCCGGCAATTGATTTTTATTAATAATAGTTATACTACTTATTCTTATAGAAACAGATTTTGCACGGTGACAGTTGTTGTGCAAGTAAATAGCTAGCTAGAGTTAACTACATAGGTAATATATCAGCAGCTCTAAAAACGACGACGTGCCAACTCAGCCACTCACCGATTTATGAAAGTTGAGTTGTGTGTCATTCATTATTTTCTGAGATCTATTGTTATAAAAATAATTTTTTTAACTGACCTTCAAACTTCAATTTGGAGATGACACCAAATTATGATGATTGTTTTAAAGTGTTATCGCACATGAATCTCGTCCAACAATGGGCAGCCGCCTAATTCCACCAAGGTAATTCTATATAATGATTCTTGGATCTGCTATAATGATGGACAATTGAGCACGTTTCTTTTTCATCATCAGCCTTTAGACGTCCCACTGCTGGTGTCAGGCCTTATCACATCACATTGGATGTTTAGGCCATAACTAAGCTGGCCCAATAAAGGTTGGTCAGTTTTAACGAACTCATGCATCTTACGATTACGACCAGAACCAACCAAGTATAAAATTTTACCTTAAATGCAAAAACTGCAACTACAGTAATCCTAACTACCTAATAATAATTTATGAGCAAGTGTATTGTGTTGCTGCCATCGCGGATATAATCTGTCCCATTCCTTCGGAAATATTTTGGCACAGATAGACAAGACAATAAATCGGATTACACGCAAGCTAAGCTACGGGAGGAAGCTAATAGGGTAAAAAATGCAATCAGACAGTTGAAGACCTAAGATATAAGATTGAGGAGCTCTTTATAAGATTGAGGAAATTGTGGAGCTCGAGCTTTAAGGCGTTCGGTTTGCGATCGTCGGTCGCTAAGCAACTTTCGCAATACCGGGAAACAAAATGGGTGACCAAATAAAAAAAAACATCTCGAGCTCCTTCGCGCTTTGGAAGTGAAGCCGTTGGTCCCGATTGTTGTCGTAAGATGGCAGTCGTTAAAAATTAATAACCTGCATTGGGCTAGCGTGGTGGGTTATGGCCCAATATCGTGCTGTTGCATGTGGGGGGCCTGTGCCCAACAGTGGGACGTTTATGCACATATGCTTTTATTTATTGTTCCACAGGCAAAGTGTAAGGAATTGAATAGTAAACACTGCATGTTGCGTGCCCCTATTTGTTGAACCAACTATTGCTTCATTAATTTAAAACCCATTAGCTCTAATTGAAGCTCATTCTCGTCCCGAGTCAGCCCGTATGGCCTACGTACGGCGTTTGAATTTAACATTGAAAGTTAAACAAAATCATTGAAATTGTAATTGGAAAAGAAAAGTAGAAAAAAGAAAATTAAGAAAGTCTTTGAATAAAAATAGATTTCATGTTTATTTTAGTTATCTTTTCTTTTAATTATGTCGTTTATGTAATTAATTAAGTATTTAAATTTAATTTCAGTTTTATGATAAGCTTATTCTAAGAGAGTAATCGGGAAGATCAATGATATGGGGAAGATTCAATTGGGCTGGCATATATCCATGTGGACAAAAGCCCAAAAAAAAAAATGAAAAAAAAATGATCTGTCAGGCGATCACAAATATTAACACTTCAGCTCAGACTATTAATAGTTTTGGGAAAATGTAGCAGCACCACTTTTCACCAGATTTCTTATTTTTATTTGACGGACGAACATGCGTGGTTATATTTGTATCTTTTTTCGGGCTCCACTTTCCAAAAACACTCTACCTTCGCCATCAACTCGAGATTATCTGTTGTGGTGACAACAAAAAAAAGCAGTGATCGTGGGATTTGGCCAGGCATATTATTTCACTGCTCGTACCCGTACTGCTATAGTGTCACGTAAACAACAACAGCTTGATCGCTGCCAGCATTATCGTAGACCGAATTCATTAGGGTTGCCTCAAAAAACATACATAAAAAAGCAGCGAATATTAAGTTAGACTATGCAGCCATCCACCTAGACAAGTAGCAGACGCTCACCCCTGTCTTTTCGTCGTACAATGAGCGCGCGCTGCTGTATTCACTCTCAATTCACTGACAATAAATAATTGGCGCAGTACACATCAGTGTACGACAAATTACGAATAGACAACCCTATCCTTACATCGCTAAGCTTTATCTGTACCGGCACCATGAGACCAACCGTCAGGTTATGTAAGAGTGCCAGATGTCCCTACGCCAGTAAACCAACTCGCGAAGGAGACCATTTGCGTTAGTTCTTGACGCCAAATCAGAACCCGCCGAAGCGCGCAGTTTCGGGAGAGTTTCCCCGTGAACACGTGTAGTTCACTGCTTATTTTCCAGCTTATAACCGGAGCTGTCAAGCTCGCTCACTTCTCGTTGTACGAAGAGTACAACTCGCAGTCCCTCCGTATTAGAAGGACAAACTAGCAAAATGCCCATGGGGCATTAACGACATAAAAGAAAAACGACCTTAATAGTAAAACGTCTGAAATAGTCATACAAGTAGAACTTCTGATATGTATAATCGTCATGTTAGGTAAAAGGACTTGAGTACATTCAAGTGCATTAAAGACAAGAGGCGAAATCATTGCTGAATGAATTCCTTAGCGTCTAAGGCATTGACGACGTTTTTTTTTCTCTTAAAGAATGGCTTGGTGCGGTCAGCACATTTGCCAGTATATTAAAGTAAATATTTTCTTTGCAGTAAGTCTCAATAAAGTAGATGATAATGAGTGATAACTAACGTTTAATGGTAAATAATATTCCCCCAAACCCTTGAGACTCAATAAAACTGTGGGACTTTATTGAGTCTCACACGGACTTCTTTAGAGAAAAGTGATGTTGCACTGTTTTGTTTTATTTGCCAACACTCATGCACGTCCACGAACAGTTAACAGTAAATATTCCACCATTATTTCACATCAATATTCGATAAAACACAAATTATAGAAAATAAAACTAAACTGCAGACATGATGGTTCAATATCCCGCCAAGAAGTCCACGTTTTTATTTTTAATTTGGCAAAACGTATTTTTTTATAATTTGTTCCTTGAAGGAACAGGCTAATGTCAGAGACCATACTGCCTAGTCATTAGTTAGTTAAAATTACATTGTTATTATTATAAGCCTATTTTTTCCACTGCTGGGAAAGGCCCACCCACCCCTCTTTCACTTTTCGCGGTCTGTTGCTTGTGCTGGCCAATCCTTGAAAGGTAGGTAACACAACTAGGTGGTAAGTACATGTTTTATTCAATTATAAATTGGAGGTAATGTCTATCAAGACAACCTCTAAAGCTTTTAATTGGAATATCTTTGAATGTAGATTTACTAGAGAAGTATAACCAAGACCATGTTGTTCAGGATTACAATCTCTATACCAATATATTTTTTTCATTTATAGACGCTTAAAAAAAGAGTTGACAAAAGTTTGTATGGGAGTTTGCAAATGTCCTTTATTGTATTGTATCGGAATGCTGTGTTAATCCAAATGGTACTCCAGATATAAATTTCTCTGTTATCCTTATTATAAAAGTAACGGCACCATACTTGAGGATCAAAAACGTAGGAAAAACTACGGGATTTTTGATAAAAAAAATGCAATAGGCAAATGACAAAATTTGAAAAATCTCCATTTAAAACGTGCAACTCACCTAAAACGCGTTAATTTCGAAGACGATTGCTTAAACCTTTAAAAAAAGAAGGCGCTAAAACCAGCGATATAATACGGTTAAAACGCATTTTACATAAGTAAGTACTAAATCTAAAATAAGTTTTTTTTTATCAATATGCACATTTTGACAAAGACTGACTTCGTTTTTAGTTGTACTAATTATAAATACTTAAAATATTTTCTTAGTCCTTTTATCTAACATGACGATTTTTCATATCAAACGTTCTACTTGTGTGACTATTTCAGATTTCAGAAGTTTTACTAGTAGGTCGTTTCACTTAACTAATGCCCCATGGGCATTTTGCTAGTTTGTCCTTCTGATACGGAGGGCTCGGAGTTGCCACTGCTCGGGTCCTCTAAAATCAACTTCCAATGTTCTCTTTGGTAGCGGAGTAGTAAGCACACTCTCTTCTCGGAACCCATTCGGGAGCCTAGCCAGTTCCCACGTGGCTGGATGGCCCGGAGGCTACGGCATCCCCTCTCCTTAATTCACTAAGTTTTATTTGTGCTGGCACCTCGAGACCAACCGTTAGGTTATGCAAGAAGTGCCGGACGTCCCTGCGCCAGTAGAACACTCGCGCAGGAGACCATCTGCGTTAGGTCTTGACGCCAAATCAGTGCCAGCCGAAGCGCGCTCTTCATTCGGTACTCATAAGACTAGTGTCTCGGGAGAGTCTCCCCGTGAACACGTGTAGTTTACTGCCTATTGTCCAGATAGGTAACCGGAGCTGTCGAGCTCGCTCACTTCTCGTTGCACGAAGGGCACAACTCGCAGTTGCCACTGCTAGGGTCGTCGACTCTAAAGTCGACTCCCGAGTGTCCACCTTGGTAGCGGAGTAGTAAGCACACTCACTTCTCGGAACCCATCTAGGCGCCTAGCCACTTCCCACGTCCTACGCGGTTGGCTGGACCGGAGGCTACGGCATCTAGGGAGCCGCCTCTACTAGTTCTCCAGACTATTACCGGTGATGTCAACACCAATGTCCAATGAGAACCACCGGACAAAGCTGCCAACTATAAGGGAAACTCACGTTCCCCGTAGGACTTTTCGCTTCTGGCCCCTCAGACACCGCTACTAGGCCCCGCTCGCTGTGCGCGAGTTTGGAAGTCCTGGCACACAATACCAGGACAAACGAACATTCCCAAGCTCTACAGCTAACCACGAGCCACTACGAGTCCAACCCACGCCCGGATCCCGCCGGAGGCGTCGGTCGAGGCACAACCAGCGGGGTGCTTGAACCGGAACCCCGTAGTACCCCTGAGAAACACAGTCGGACCCGTAGTTCCAGCTGCGATACCCTGTCTATAGGGGTCGGTAGATAGGGACTACGGCATCCCCTCTCCTTACTTCACTAAGTTTATTTGTACTGGCACCTCGAGACCAACCGTTAGGTTATGCAAGAAGTGCCAGACGTCCCTGCGCCAGTAGAACACTCGCGCAGGAGACCACCAACGTTAGGTCTTAACCAAATTAGTGCCCGCCGCAGAGCGCTCTTCATTCGGTACTCATAAGACTAGTGTCTCGGGAGAGTATCCCCGTGAACACACCCCGGGGACTACGGCAGTGGGGAGCGTTTGCCACTTGCCTAGGGGGCAGGTTAGAGCAGCCGTGGATATCCGCTTGTATGTGTGCACTTGAAAAGCGGCGGCCAGAGAAGAATGGCGACGTATTGTGAGGCGGGTCACTTCACTACTGCTGAATGGACGACCAAGACCACTCTGCCAAGAGTAAAGCGACAAAGGAGACGATTCAAGTATAATGTAGGTCTGTGTATTGAGGCGTTGGGTCTTTTGGTAGTCAAGACTTTTACCATACATTACCTACATTTCTTTGGGCTTAATTTGAAACTAGTATTTACCCTTAGAAGATAGATAGATAGTTAAATAAAGATAAAAAATATAGATTTAGAAGATAAGGTAAAACATTTTTATCTTTTTTTTGCGCAAAAGAGGGTCGACGTGCTGCTACGAGAGGGAGACCTCTGCAGGCCCCACTAGGTAAGACAAGAAAACATGTGTTTTAATATTTTATTGGTTTTCGATCATCTCAATCGTATAAAGTTGAGACGTTTACTTAAAACGGGGACAATATAAACATTTTTAAAAGCCTGATGCATTTTTTCTATACAAATAATTCAATAAAATAAAACTGACAACCCTTGAAATTAATGGGCATTCTCTGGTGCAGTAACGATATCTCCGCTGGATTACCGCCAACCGATTATAGTGCCCCTAGAATAACGCGATGGATGAGTCGGGAATAGAACACCGGCGCCGCTGGCTGTGAAACTTGTAAATTAACACTGCTTTCTATTATTCCACAACCAGGAAACCAAAGGTAAGGTGACAAACCCTAATGGAATGGAGTGACTAGACTTTAAGATCAAAGATGGAGGCGCAGTTTAAAAAAAAACAGTTTAAATAAAAAATTAAACGACAGACTTAAGATGGTGGTATCAATTTGAGGCGAAATTAGGACTAGCACGTAGTACTATTATTTATTCTGTGCTAGCACTACCAGTTTAAAATTTTATTATAATATGGATACGTTTGCCATTTTGTTTCGCAATTTCGTTAGAAAGTAGCATGAAAGTTGCCGACAGTGTGGGAAAAGGAATACCAAAGAAGAGGTGGATAGACTGTGTGAAACATGGTATCGCGAAGAAAGGAGGAAGCGTTGAAATGACGACTGATCAAATAATTGATAACTGTCATCATTTTGTTTATAGGCCTTTTATAAAGACAACAGTCTTAAACCAGGGTTGAACTTCAGTCAATGTTTTGGACACCTCAGTGCTTTCGTCCTGATATCCGGAGGTTCAGTGTGTTTCAGATTTTTCGATTCATAACCCGCATTTTTTAAAGCTGTTTTATTTTTTTTTAAATCGCAATAACTCAGTTAATTAAACATTTTTAAAAATACGTTTTCAACCAACTATTTAGATCCCTGTGTTTTACTTCAGCATGCAAAGTTTCATCAAAATTGGCTAATTAGTTTTTAAAAATATCGACTTGAAAGTTTGTATGGGAAACCAAAATGCATGAACTCTCTTAAGAAATCATTGCGAACATGACACGCGTGCGCCAATGTATTATCGAGCCGTCCTTCAGCAGGAGATGGTTGCTGTGTTATGTTATGAGCACGTAGATATCCTAAATTTAAACACTGAATTAGTACTTATATCTGATTGCGGTAGGTCGCCTGCGATCGACCGGCGCGCGGCGTGCCGCGTCGGCGATTGCGTAACATTATTCAGTTTCAGGCGGTCAACTGCTCTCACTCACACATATTATGTATAGACTTTATCGAATGGTCTCTTAGGTACCTACTCACTCACACAATAGGGAATTGAAGAAATAAATGAGAGAAGGGTTTCAAGAGGTTTTAGGGTAGGTAAGTGTGACCACGCAATGCAAGCTTACATGTAATGTTGAAATCCAAATTCTAAGTATTCTCAATTGATTTATGGGTTTGTTCGTGTAATTGGATACTGGATGTTCTCAGTCCTGGCGGAATACAACCATTTTTTCTGATTCTTTTGTCATAACAACAAGGTTTGTTTCTTTGTTATATTACAGTTAGAGGTAAGGTCATAAATAGCTGGCACTTCGGGTATCAGCTGTATAGGACTGGTGGTTGGGAGGGAAGTAAGCCACGTAACCTGTTAGAGCCTATCCCGGGTCCGATGGAAAATGAAAATGGATTTCTCCTCCAAAAAAATAAAGTCAGTCAGTGGTTTAAGACTTGTAAAGACCTTGCAATCGTTTCCCCGCAGCAACGAAAGAAAGGGCAAAAACATCTCGTAGTAAAGTTGGTGTGCAAAGGTCACCGTAGTTCGTCAGTGGTTGCGTGCTCCGGGCAAACTCGAACCTCCAGCCTTACCGTCACTTGCCTATAAACGTCCCACTGCTGGGAACAGGCCTTCCAACATGAACAACAACACGTGGAAAAATCGGGCCATAATCTTCCACGATGGCCCAATGCGGTTTTAACTACTACCGTCTTTCGACAACTGGGACCAACGGATTTACGTGCCTTCCGAAGCATGTAGGAGCTCAGATGTTTTTAATTTGCCGGGTTGCATTGCGATAGTTTTAACTAGCAAGATCGCAAGCCTAAAGGTGGGCATTCACTGGTCAAATGGCGTGATATACATCCAAAGTTTGATCATGAGTGTAAAACCCGTTTGGACTGATGTAAAACTCTGGATTTCCATTCGCGCCAAAATCCGCCGCTCTGGGCCGTGGCGTAGCGCCGCGGTTGCTCGTGAATGCCCGAACCCACATCGATTTTGAGCTCATATCAAACGTCTTTCGGCCCTGTCAAACGCGTAAATGAAAGAAAATTGGAGTGATCGTGAACGGGATATATGTTTGGCGTCTATCCATTTGACTTAAGTCGTTTGGTGTCACGCCAGATGGCGCTACCGTGAATGTCCACCTTAACGCTTTAACCGCTATCGAGCTCCTCATCGTCACTTACCACCAGGGGACCTACTGTCACCTTAGTGTATTGCTCTAATCTTACTATGCATAACCGTGTCGTGTAGCGGTGAAATAATACTGCCACCCCCACTCTTCCCTTGGGTGTCGATAAAAGGCGACTAACGGACTAAAGACTGCACATACATCCACCAGCTTAGAACGGCGAAGGGCTTACCACCTGTCACGCTGAGCATATGTGCAGTCGCTATTTGGTGAAAAGTGGACTATGGTAGAGGACTGCTTTTGCGGTCCTCATTGCCTAGTCTCTGACTAACCCTTCGGGGATAATAGGTGTGATTATATATATGTATGTACTACTTATGCAAATATCGTAAGAGAATTTGCATAGTAAGATTAAAGTAATGCTGCTTTAAGAGTTGATGGTAACTCCCAGGCACTATGAAGTTTCCCCGTGGTGTCATAACAGAAAGGGCGAAAACAAATGCCGTACCATAGTTGGTGTGCAAAGGTCACCGTATCGAGCGGCGTGGAGCGTTGCATAACACCCCCCTACCCATTCCAACGGCCAGAACAGCTATACCTACCAGCTGACGCAGTGTTAGTACCTAGGTATGCCCTGAATGCCAGCGAAGTGGTGTGGCGGAATATAAGCTTAACCTTTTATATTTTTTTACAGGCGAGGAAAGTGAAGATTTTTAATATGATGATAAAAACTTAATTTTCGTTTGACCAGAGTCAAGTCGTTAAGAAAGAGAGTAAACCGTATTATGATTAATGGTTCTAAAGATTCCTATACAAATACTGAAGAGCACAATTTTACCGGCGCCAAGTAGGTATATTTAGAGATAACTGTGATTGGATGTGACATTGAATACAAGACAAGATATAGAAGATATCGATTATCTAAAATATAGAAGCGAGATAGTGCAGCATAGCTTGGATTGCAATCTTGTCAGATATGCAACTTTCGCAATGGTGTGACCCGAATACTTATATGACCAAATATCTAAAGCATCTTTGATTCGAAGGCACGTTTTTAACGTTGGTTCCGGTGTTGTCATACGATGGATATTTTATATGTGGAAAGAACTCTAAGTCTAGAAATGAGACGTTTACATGCGATGATGATGATGAAATATAAATTTCCTCTAATGAAGTCATAGCATAAATTTTCTATATAAGACGTAAAATATACACGTAGACGTACTACCTTGTTGAAGTATTTGTGCAGTGTCTGTCTTAGCCTAGACAGAAGCTTAAGATTATTACGTTTTGCCTTGCCGTTGTTATCATGTTTTAATCGATATCTCATGGTTTATTGGGTTAGGTTCATGTTTACAAACGATCCAAAGAAGCACGTGCATTTGGATCTACGGTTAGGTAAACTGGCAACATAATTATAGCAAATGAAGCGCAGCTTTGCCCAGCCTTTAACCGCCTCTGTGGTCTCATGGTCCCACCTTTGATTCCCAGGGGGGGTACATATCTTTGTGTACTTGGTTTGGTTGATGGTAGGGCTTGTTAAGTCAGCCTGCTGGTTAGCTTGCTGGTTAGGTTAGGTTGCTGTGTTTAGAGATAAAGACAGCCAGTTCGTCAGTGGTTGAGGACACCGGGTGAGATAAAGGCCAAGTGCTTACCGATGGTAAAAAAATATTGATGTTTGACCTAGTCTTCTTAAGCTCAGTTGTCATAATGTCACACAAATAGAAATTCAGTTACCTCTAGGAGTCTTCGTGACAGAGAATGGGATATAAACCACTTATTAGTTATCTTATTTTTTTTGTAGTAGAAATTTGTAGTAGTCTTTCTTTTCCTTGTTTCAAAGATACTGTAAGACGTTGTTCATTTTATTTTAAATTGAGCAATAATTACTTTTTTATTATTAGATATTCTTTTGTATGTGTTGTGTTGTCTTGTAAATCGTATTAAATGTTTTTTTTATGTGTCCTTCTATGATAGGGAGGGCGTTTTCCAATTTGTATTGACGCTGTAAAAGAAAGGGAGAAAAGAAATGCCCTTGCTGAGTTTCTTGCCGGTTCTTCTCAGTCACTCCTCAGTACAAGGCTCCCGCCCCATAGTTAGGACTTACGAAACGATGGCATAGCGACATTCATAAGTGCTCACTCATTGTAGCCTAAATTGAATAAATGATTTTGAATATGAATATTTGAATATATATATATATCGTTATACAAATCGCGTGACGACACTGATGAAAGCGAAGCCCGTGAGCTGCCGACGCAATTCCGGTGCCGCCCGCTGCCTCACTCCAAGGTCGCGCCATTTTCTGCCCGGATCGGCACCCGGGCCTGCACCCCCCCGGGCGGGCTCCCGTTACGTAACGCTGCTGGCATGACCTAGATTCAGCGCGAGACCTAAGTACCTACTTGCTAGGGTTGCGAGTGAAGAGGCGGATTTAATAAAATTTCAATGATCTACATGGAAAAAGTAAGTAAGAGATATCGTCCGAATCTTCACTACTGATGATGAGTGCAAAATTGGCTATCAAAGGTTACTTTTTTTAAGTTTACTTACACCGACATCCCTAAATCCTTAACTATTAAGAAACTGGATAATTCTTATCTCGGAATGTCGGAAAACAATAAAGCTACGACGTAGGTATGTACCTACTTGTTGTTATGGCGACAGACCCACTGGGAATCGAAGCCAGGTACTATGGGTATGGGAGTCTGGTATGTACCCTATCACGGAACAGTGTAGAAGAAACGGATTATTGAACCTCCTTTGTGCTCCGGCGCAAAAGGCAGAGGTTCACAGCGAAAGGTCTAATTTAACTTGTTCAAAAACATGTAATTATATTTCTTCTTCTTCTGTCTATCCAGGTTCCATGTTACTTGGGGTTAGAGCCAAATGTGTTTTTCTTTCATTTTCTTTTTTTGGTAGTCGCATGAACACTTCCTTTTTACTCTAGAATCCTCACATAATCCATTCATATTTCCTTTGTCTCTCTCTTTCCCTCCATCCACCAACACTCATCACTCATCAGAAGCCAGTAAATGCGCTAAAAAATTACTACTACAGCCGAGTTTACATCCCTAACGCAGGCCTTAGAATTCTTTTGCGAGCTCACGAAGCTTGCTTCAAAGGTGTAGCTGGGCGCATCGCAATGGGCGCGGTGATTGAGAACGCTAGAGAAACTCCACGTTTTGTAAAGAGACTGGGAAAAAGCTTATTAATCACCTTAAGACACGTTCATTATGGAATGAAGAGTGACTTACGGTCATGCTGTAGTATCTAAAACACTGATGTCGACAGACAAATACCTACCAAGCAATTCAAAACATCAAATAACAATAATTATAGTAGTTAGTTGAAAAAGTAAGTATTATAGTTATTAAAAGTAAGCGAACTACATTTATTACAAGGCAATGCTCATTATCGCTGACAAAATTAATATAATCCGTAACTGGAGTAAACTTTGCCGCCAGGAGTCAATTTGCTTTTTATCGCGTAACAACTTTATAAAATACCTAAAACATGCGATGTGAACCGTTTTCTAAAAGGAATGTGGACGCAGTCATGTTTTGTGTCAGCGAGGCTAGTGGCGGTTGTTTTGACGGACTGAGACGATTGCCATGGACATGTTTTGTACACACGTCTGGGATGCGTCTAGAATAGTCTAGATACTTACATTAAAATACCCTAAAAGAATGTACTTATGTATTAATGTTTAAACAGTTTAATTACACTTGTCAGTGAAACATTTATTCATGCCACTTAATGCTTTTTTAAAGCCGTAACGTTTTGGATTAAGCAGTGGTTAGGTGGGTAGGCCAAGTAGGAAACCTATGTAAGGGTTCACCCTACTCAAGTAGGGGAACAAATGTTAGGCCAAACATCAACTTTATTGCTCGAAGACGCGCGTTTACTGATTGTTCATAGGACCTACAAATCGTGATCTGTACCTAGGGTTTGCCACACCGATGCATCAAAATCTCCAAAAACCATGGTGCTCTAACGATCAATTGCCAGAAATATCAAATTGACGAACTCAGTAATCCAGTAGTAATTTTCCGAGCGGTAAACATGGGACCCAGGCCAGGCCCAGGGCCCCTGTTGAGATCAACAATTAATATATTTTTTTTTTTAAATAATTATTATCGTAAGAAAAAAACCCGTTTTAATTTGAAATGCATTTTTCTGATCAAACCTTCGTGGGATCCTTTCAGGTTTTTATGAAATAGTACCTATATCTGTGATAGTTTTCTATAATACTTACATATAGTAGCTGAAGGCAATGGCGGCGTACCATAAGGCAAAGATGAACATTTTTCTGGAACCTATAACAAAAAAAAGCGAGATGAAGAAGGTTCCTTAGGAGAAAATCGAAAAACACTTCAGAGCTGTGTGGTGGCGGCTCATTCAAATAATAATACTTTTCTGACCCAATCTCTTCCCTTAGGTGTCGTAAAAGGCGACTAACGGACTAAAGACTGAATATACATCCAACAGCATAGAGTGAAGATGGGCTCACCATCTGTCACGCTGAGCACATGTGCAGCTGTTATTTGGTGAAACGTGGACTACAGCAGAGGACTGATTTCGCGGTCCCGCCCGGGACGAGCACGGGTCGCGAGGCAGCCTCGCGAGCCAATGCCTCAGCGCCTGGTGTGGACGCGTCTCGGGCTGCCTCGGGCGCAATCGGCCGAGCGTGCCTCGGGATCGAGTCGTCGCGCGTCGGCTGTCGGCAAACGAGACGAGACGCGCTCAAAGGTGCCACTGTCAGCAGAGGGCCTAGTCAACTGGCAAACGCTCGACCGGTGACAGCGTCAAAATCGCTCATCAAATTCGCTAGGCTATATCGATATCGATAAGCTAAGGGATATAGAACATACAGGCTTGTCTAAGTATTTTTTGTTTGATGGTAATCTAACGCTTATGTAAGATTAATAAATAGGTAGTAAGTAGTAACCACACCGATCCTTTTGAGTTTTAGTGAATTGAATGTCACTTTACTAAGAAATTCGGGTAGACTCCTTGAGACAATTTGAAAAATGAATCAATCGCTTTTTTCGCCGGAAGTTCGCCAGACAAGCACGTTTGTAAATAAGTACTTATAATGATGACGAGTGACTTACCTACCATAATATGATATTGATATGAGACCAAACCCATTTTTCAGCTTATAATATAAATAAATTAAGACTGAAGACCACAAACAAACGCTTGCTGCCAAGAATTTCTCAAATATTAACAACTTGACGTCCGTCTGTAATGAAATAAGTGATAACACTAAATGTTACAAACCGCGCGAACATTTAAACAGTTTGATCTTAGATGCGAGTACCCACTAGGTAGTGATTAAAACGTTTGCATCTTGTATGAGTACATCGCCTAAAGTAACTCTATGGCGTAGCGGCTAAGGTTTTCGGGTTTAGTTGTCTAACTACAACACCTATCACATTACTTTTCTAATTGATTATTGTCCTAAATAAAATAAAATAAAAAACATTCCAAGTACATGGTTTTGCTAGTTAAATTAAAACTAATTTTAAAATATGCAAACTAGCGAAGCAATGTACTTACTGTTACTTGAAAGGTAATGCTAGAGGTTCAACTAATGCAAAAAGTCCCCGCCCGCGCCGCACCGGTTTGTGATCTTGCCAGTTAGTTACGCAACTTTCACATTACCGAGCTAAAGGATGGGTAACCAAATAAAAAGCGTCTCGAGCTCCTCCGTGCTTCGGAATGCACGTTGAGCACACTGCGGTTGTATTGGCTCAGGGCTTAAGCCTGTTATAGCCCAGTCTGCCTTAGTGCTGTCGTTCATGTGGGAACGTTCAGGACGTTCATAGGATGACGATGAAGACAACATCGCCTTAATATAGGATTGTTTCATTGTTACTTATTTATAGCGGTAGGTACCGAAAATAATTGTAAATAAAAGTCAAATCATTTATTAAATATACGCCTTCACAGACACAATGACATGATCGTGGTCTCTACGCGACAAGTTAAAATATTTATTTATTTTACATTATTTATTTCACTGCCATTCATTATGAGTTGGTTGATAATGTTTCGAAATAAAACATAGGATTATTTATATGTTTACCAAAAATAATTTTAAAACAATTAATTTTATATAATTACCCTAGTATGTTGATAATGAATCAAGTACAACTTTAAGCCATGTTTAATGCAGTTTCATTGTTGGATACGACATGTGGTACACATCCCTTCTTTATTGTGAGCCCGATGCAGCATTAAATATTGGTGTTATTATGATTAACCATGCTTTTTGAAGGTATCCAGAATCTCCTAAGAAATTGGAACAATATACTTACTTATAGAAAATTGTCATACATAAAAAGTTAGTAGGTAGTATATATTTACCAAAAATAATTTAAAAACAATTAATTTTATTTATTTATTTTATATTCACAGGTGAATCGACAGTTCTATAAAAAGTATAACACTGAAAATGTGAAACAGCAAACCATTTACAGATTCACACAAATAAAAATGTGATAGTAACATTACAAACTCAAGCAACAATTACAATCGATTACTTCACAATCGCCAAATTGATAATAACTAAACTATTACAGAGTATGCTAGATATGGAACTTAATTTGTATTATATGTATAACAAGCCACCTTATGTTAAGCCACCTATTTAAAGAAAAAACAATATTATAACAAACACAATAGAACCCACCAGATTTAATAATCGGATAATAATAATGCAAGTTTATACTTATAATTACCTTTGTATGTTGATAATGAATCAAGTACAACTTCAATAGCTTAATGTTATGACTAGTAGAAATTGATATAAGTAGGTACTTAAACATTTTCTATAGGTACCTACTGCAAGTAAAATTAAATATCAAGTAAAAAATAACATTAATGTTGTATTTCTTAATATATTCTTATTTCCTTACCTAACTCTCTCAAAGTCAAAGTTTATTAAATATGAGGCTTCACTTTCTCTTATTGACATTAAAACTATATGTGTATAAAAATAAATGTCAATTGTGTGTATAAGAAGGTACTGTTTTTTAGTACCTACCTAAGTAAATCTTTTTAATAAAGTACAATAAACTTAGAACTAAATTAACTTTATACTTAATTTTTCCCCATCATATAAACCAAATCACTATTTTATAGGTTAAATATATTTATGGCACACTGTTCCTTTTCTTAAAATAAAAATGTTGTCAACGAAGGTACTGTTTTTTTGTACATAAGTAAATCTTTTTAAATAAAGCACAATAAACTTAGAACTAAATTAACTTTAAGTATACTTAATTTTTCCTCATCAAATAAACCAAATTACTATTTTATGGATAAATATATTTATGGCACAGACTGCTCCTTTTTGTAGAATAAAAACGTTGTCAACATTAGAGCTCCACAAAAAAAAATCATATAAATAACTAAATTCAACGATGCCAAAGCCATGTTCAATGCAGTTTCATTGTTGGATATGACATGTGGTACACACCCCTCCTTTCTTGTGAGTCTGATGCAGCATTAAATATTGTTGTTATTATCATTAACCATGCTTTTTGAAGGTATCCAGAATCTCCTAAGAAATTAGAACAATATACTTACTTAAAGAAAATTGTCATAGATAAAAAGTTAGTAGGTAAGTACCTATGTATTATACAAAATTGCTTGATATTGTTTTTTTACCAAATAACCATGTTTGTTCACCATTCTGAGGAAGTCCATCCTCCAAATTATGAGGTAACATTTAAGATTTTTGAATTGTCGTCTCAAATCTGCCAAACCACATAAAATAGTTTTATCTTTATGTCAATACTCTTTATTCTAGCAATTTTAACAAAACTGACATTTCCTGGTAAATTCCAATATAATAATAGGCATAATACTTACCTTTATTATGTAAGTAATAATTTATTTATTAAAACTTACCGTTTGAACGTAAGGACTGATATCTTTTCCTATTAAGAAAGATGCTTGTCTGTATAAGATTTATAGGGTATAGTCAATAGGTACACCTTACTACACTTAGAGCCTTGGTTTAATATTCTAAGCTACCTGGCAAATTAAATCTTCATTGGAACCCGTAAAACAAATAAGCAATCTAAGTTATAAATTAATAAATGGACATTATGGATAGGTTACATTCAATATTTATACAAAAAGTCTCTTACTGTTGTCTTATTCTTGACCTTTCTTGTCATGATTAAAGGTACTTAGGTGGATTTATTTGGCCCAAATGTTTGTATGGTTTGAGAGCCCCTACAAATTGTTATGCAGCGACTTGCTCTTCGTTGCGGAAAATGTTGCATGACACACATTTATTTGGTCACTCACATCGCAACAACTATATCAGCACGCAATTCCCGGCAGACCTTAGTTAGATATTTGAAAGTTCGTAAACGAGAACTCCGAGAACTATTCACAATCACAAGTACAACAAACTCGATTTCGTTAATTTGCTCCAAGTAACGTAGGGAAACATTTCTTTCTTAGCGCCTGAGCACTTGATTATCGCAGTCCACAATAGCCCTAAAAAGAGCATTTAAAAACAAAACTTTCAACACAACACAACTATTCCTTCATCAGCTGATCAAACAATCGCCATTTTGTGTGAATTTATATCTTCAATGTTTGAGTGATCGCTAGATTAGCGATTCTTGGCTTGTCAAACTGTCAATTAGGTCTATTTTAGCGTAAATTTTACGTCGTAGGTAACTTTTGCTTATGTCAATCCCATACATTCGGTTTATCGTAGCGAAGATTTCGTAGCGTTTAATTTGTTTGCCAATTGACTAGGCCCTCAGTGCTGCCAACTTAGCGCTTTTCGCGCCAGATCTAGCGCTCTGTTTTTGTCTAGAAGCGCGTTTTAGCGCCTAGCGCTAAATCTAGCGCTTTTAATATATATGAAACTATATTACTTAATACAAAAATAATTTACTAGTGCTAATAAAATTATTACTACCTACTAACAACATTGAAAAACTAAAATTCGATGTCTATGGTTTAACTGAACTTTACTACGATTGTTTCATTCTCTTTATAGTTGACCTACGATTCACACAGTTGCAGTGCTTATTTTATTCACTATAATTAATTAATTACATTACATTATAGAAAAATGGATTTGCCTATAACAAAGCGTACAAATAATAAACAGCATTATAAGAGTGAGTGGGAGCAGGATAACGATTTTAAATATTGGTTATAACCTGTGCCTAGTGATCCAACAAAAGTTCAATGTACCTACCCTACTTTATTGATTTTATGTAAGATCTTTGTTTCATTTTATGCTATCATAAAACTTATTTTATCTAAATAGGTACCTACTAATTGCAACGAGCAATAGTAAAACCATTTGTGGTTGGCGCGAAATATAGCGCTTTTTAAAAAAAGCCATTTTAGCGCCTTCTATCTCTTTTTTACAGCGCTGACAGCGCGTTTTCGCTAAGACTAGTTGGCAGCACTGTGCGTGCCTCAGTGTGCGCTGTGTGTTCGGTGTGGACTTTGGTTTTGGCTCGCGAGCGCTATTTCCACAAGTTAGCAGTAAACATGAGCACTGGGCAGTGGATTCGTTTAATTCAATTATATGGTGAATACAAGATGCTGTGGGATTCCAAAGATCCTAACCATTTAAAGAAAACTAAGCGCGAAAACTGTTGGCGCCTAATTTCAGCAGAATTGCAATGTCCTGTTAGTGAACTTAAAAAAAAAATGGATTCCTTGTTGGGTTCTTATCGGCGAGAGAAGAGCAGAGAAAAAAGAAGCAAAATTACTAGTTCAGGTAGATATAGTTATTTTTAATTGTATTTTTTACAATTACGAATAATACTTAGTATAAGTAGGTACCCGTTTGTGTTCGAGCTTGCCGTCGCTGAACGTTACAAAATTAAGTCACAGTGATTGCGATTGGCCGAGTTTGCAAAGCGAAGCACTATGATTTATTCTGTAGCGAAGCTATCGGTACTAAAGAGGTACAGTCACGAGCAAAAATATGTAAACAATTGTACTCTTAAGAGGCCTTACATCTCGACTGTGATTTTTGCGTAAAATGGCCAATTTTGGCGTCATGGATCTCAGAAACTAAAATACATTAACAATTATGACTTATTGAATAGTGTAGAATAGCTATTGAAATAGTGCTTAGCGGCCTCGCTTTTTGTAAATTTTGCTTAACTTTTTAATTAAACCCAAAATTACAGAGAAAGATTTTCATAAAATGCGCGAAGGCACTTTTTTGAGCTCATGGATTCAACTAACTACTGTTCTAAACTAGTGAAATACAAAAAAATATAATGTTATCTCTTATATAGTCGAATAGTGCGTAGCGGCCTTGGAATTTTTAGATATCATTGATTTCATACAGGAATATAATCTTGTTCTAAACCAAAAAACTTCGAATATCGCTATTAGTTAACTGTGAATTTCTCCTTTTTACGATAATATTATTGAGCAAAATTTATACCAGAGTAATTGTTACTTCATGAGGAATAAAGATTTTATAATGAATTTATTATCCTATTTCGATAAAAACGATAAATACAACTGCAAAGTTACTACAAAATGCGATGCGCCGGCCGTCCGAATTCAACTTATGCTCACAGAATGGAGATTTGTAATGTTATGCACAAATATTTTAATCTTATTTCGATAAAAACGATAAATACAACTGCAAAATTACTACAAAATGCGAAAATGGACATTTTACGCAAAAATCACATTTGAGATGCAATAGGCCTCTTCTTAATACAATGGAAAAAGAGTCAAAGTGTATACAAATTGGTGCTCGTGACTGTACTCCGCGTCCGCGCGGCGGGGGATAATAACGGCAATCTCGAATCGCAAACGGCTTCTATGTATAAAAGTCTACAATATTTTAAATCACAAATTACATAATTTATTATCATATTTATATTAGGTATAACATTTATTATGTTGCAGGAGATAAAGACGTCTACATATCAAAGTGGTTTGGTTACCCTTATTTTGATTTTATGAAAAACAAAAATGAACCTGGAGCCACTCAGGAAACGATGCCAATCGTAAGTATCTTTTTACTATGAATACTGAAATTGCCATGGGATAGAGCCATTAGTTATAAAATGTTCTGCTAAGTACAGCCGTGTTTCTTTTGCATTACTGTAGATAGGTAGGTAGGTACTAGGAATTGCTGCAATTGGCGCGAATGTACTCTCTTTTAAAGTATTTCTCCATTGGCCAGGAATAAGTAGATACACCATCTTCAAGTTCTCTGTCAAATAGCTCAAGTGGAATATAATTATTAGAAGTGTTTCCGGATATAGTTATACAAGTAGGTATATAAGTAAGTGCTAAGACAACTTTTGTTGCTTTGTTTGGTTCTAGCAAAATTGGTTTTCCAAAAACGCGAAAAATAGCACTTAATATGCCAAATGCATTTTCAGCAACACGTCGAGCTCGGCTGAGGCTATAATTAAGTATTCTTTCTTTGGAACCATTTACCGGGTTACCCTCAAATGGTTTATGGTATAGGTATTCGTTGAGTGCAAGGGCATTACCTATCTGACAAAATAAAATAGGGCACTTTAGTTACTTAAGGTAAGTATTTGCAATATCTTCTTCTTAGGCACGTTTAATTCTTTCGATTCTAGTTTTCTATATAACTAATGCCGTGTTCTTAAAAACTCCTCCATCAGAAATTCACCCTTTGCTGCCGACCTTCACATACAAAAAATTTGGTGCTGGTAATGTAACATGTTTTCCATCCATTTCTCTAATCACGTGTGGGAAATTCCATTTATTTTTAAATTCTTCTGATATAGCGAGCCACTCTTTTTCTGTTGACGGAACCTAAAAAAATATAAGGTATTATTAATAGGATTTATGATTTTGCTTTGTCCTAATCCCGTTTATGATGTTCACCAGGTTCGGCAGTTTTCTCAAACTTCTAACGCAGCAAATGGAGACACAGAGTCTAACATAAATGAAAATAGACAGACATCAGAAAAACAACATACAGAAAAAACATCAGCTAATATACCTAAACTAAAACCTGCACGTAAAAGACGTAATATTAAAAATACAAGGGAACAAACGCAGCCGCAGGTAGATTCTGAAGACAACATGATTGAACAAACTCTTCAATGCTTACAAAAGTCTTCTAACGACATTAACGATCCATACCTTTCCTTTGGAAGACACATAGCCAATGAATTAAGAAAGTATGATCCACACACATTAACATGTGTAAAGAACGCCATAAATAATATAATTTTTGAAGCAGATTTAGGTAAATACGAGTAAATCAATGCTGCGTAGCAACAATTTACTCGAGGAGATTGTACACAGCAGTACCCTCAAATGTCCACATCATCGTCACATATCATGACACCATCAAATGGCGCTGCATCACCACTTGTCGATCGATAGCTGTGTCCACAGTCCACACTGGCCGAGCACGGCTCGCGAGCCGTTTTGCTCGGACTTCCTGCTCGCGAGCCGTGGCACCCGAGGCAATTTTGAAAGGATGCGCGCGGGCCTTGCTAGCCAAAGTGAGCCAGTTTCAAATTTGCCTCGGGTGCCACGGCTCGCGAGCAGGAAGTCCGAGCCACAAGGCTCGCGAGCTGTGCTCGGCCGGTGTGGAGTCTGTGGACACAGCTATTGCTGTTACACAGTCACCTAATGATAATTTTGATTTGGAAGACATAACGCAAAAAATAAACGCGGATTCTTTAAAATTATATACTTACTGATTGTTAAATTAAAGTAAATATTATAAATCATAGAATTGTTTTTTACTTACCTGTATGCTGTCCCACTGCAAGGCAAAGGCATCCATCGTTGAAATCAAGTCATCACTTTAATAATGGGCATTGGCTTAATCACCACGCTTGCCAAATAGGGCTTCGTAATCGCTAAGGGCTTCAATGCTCCCATCGCAAACTTCTGGAATTATTCCTGAGATACTCTGCTTCGATACTAGAAATAAGTTTTGCAAGCCGGTGTAGGTACCAGTTGCTAAAAATCTTAAAGTTATTATAATTCGTTCACTTACTGTGATTGCCTCTCTATAATTTGTGTCGCACTTTTTAACTTTCTCAAATACAATGAGCATAAATTTTCAAATTGTTGTTGGGACATTACGTGTAAAATTATGTACGTTTTTATCATGTTAAATAATCTATTCCCGTATTGATTGCGACGCTCATAAAGTGTTGTTATCCACAAGCGTCTTGGTATTTTCTTATAAAGTGACTGTTTTCTTTTTCATAAATAAGCTACTAGAAAAATAACTGCAGCAGAAATTACACAACTGTCCATTTTGAGGTGATTTCTATGGCTCGGCCTGACTCGCGACTCGCGAGGCTCGCCTCTGTGTTTCGGGGGTGCATCTCGAGGCTGCCGCGCGAGCCCATGCGCCCGGTGTGGACGCCGCTAATCACTTTCTACTGCTGTATCACTTTTAGTACCCCTACCTCCTTAACTCGATACCTACCGATTTTATATCACGCGCCTACTTCAAATTAGCAATGACAACTATTTATAGCTGCCGTTTTGTTTTTCACTCATTTTTATTATTTTAAAACAAATAAATAGGTATGCTTTTATGTTTCTTAGATTCTAGGAACCTAATATTAGCTGTTATGTGACTGTCGGTACTTATAATTTAAAACTTACTGCGACAAAACAATCATTTTAGTTAACAGCATAAAGCTGGAATGATTTCTTGATTCTTTTCTTCGACTCCAGTATCGCAGTCTAATTTTGGAATCATTTTATTAATTTTTTAGGCGGTATTTTGTTTAAAAATATTGACAGTTGGCTTGTGATATGATTGTCGTCATGCTAATGACATTAGCATGACGACAATCATAGATACCTCAGAATAATAGTTAATATTTTAAGATAGATACTGAAAGATGACAATCCGCTACAGGTAGATCCTCAAACTAGGATCATTATACTTGGTCCGAGTCCTCAAAGCAAGGACTATAACCTAGGATAGGTCAGCAATGAAGATGGGAGATATAATCTTAATATATATATGTTACAGGCAATCTGTATAATACGGTATTCTATACAATACCTAGGTAATGTATAGAATACCTAAAACGTGTAGGTTATGTATGAAATATATTTATTTTATACTTTGCCTAGGTGTTCTGTACAATACCCGAATGCGCATCCGGGAATGTGTGAAAAGGCAGTAGACCGACTTTTTTTTTTATATAATGTTCGTCATAGTGACTGCATCCTGCCTGATGGTAAGCAGCCGATGCAGTCCAAAATAATGAGAGCGCTCCCCACCGTGGAATAAGCACGATAACGAGCGCACCCATTCATGACGGCCTGCATAAATGCCGTTTCACCACAGACTTAAAATAAGAAGCGTTTCACGCTGCTACTTATTATTTTTACGGATTTTTTTTGTTCCTTAAGGTTTTTATACTTGTTACGTACCTAAGTACCTACTTGTAAGAAAATGACATTGTGTTACTTACTTATATACTTACAAAAGAATTTTTAGTTGCACTTAATTTTTAAAGTGATTTTACTGTAGTAACAGAAAAATACTACATAGGTGCTTTTTTAAAGAGTATCTAAAACACAGACATGTCTGTGTTTTACTATTATATGTCTGTGATCTAAAAGAACAATTTATTGATTATTTAAAAGTTTATTTGACTAAAAAGTTTTCATTTTCTTGCATAAGAGTAATTCGAGATTAAATTAATCTATTTGAGTCACAGACATGTCTCTGATTTGAGTGCAGTAATTCTTTTATTCTTCTGCAAAAAAAATGTCTACCCTTTTTAAAAAGATTATTTTTAAGGAGCATCCTAATTGTTACTTTAAAGTTGTTTTTATCTTATTATTTTGTCATTTTATAGGTAGGCTGATAAACATTGATAAATATAGACAAAAGCTATTTATTTTACACCGGACTTCCGGACCTGAACCCGATAGATCATCTCTGGGACCATCTTAACGGAAGGTGGGGTCTAGGGATCCCGCTCCTACCTTTCTTCAGGAGCTCGAAGAGGCTGTTATTGAAGAATGGGCCATTATCCCTCAAGAAGAAGTCCTGAAATTGGTTAGGTCGATGAGGACCGTATGGAAGCCGTCATCAGGGCAAGGGGGGGTAACACTAGAATATAAGTTTAGTTTTAAGCAAATTTTTGTATATTTTTGTTCTAAAATTATCTGTGTCAATTAAGACGTAATTTATAATTTTTATTGCTTTTTGAATATTATTTTTTTTCTGTTTAATTCCAATAAAAGAAAATTTAATTTAATTGTTTTTGGATACTCCTTTTCTTTAGCTTTCTAACGATACCCAATACTATCATCTTAGTTGATTCTAAATAAGATTTTAGAATTTTTTAAGAATATTTTTAAAAGGTGCGATTTTTGTGATGCCGAGTTTACGAGTATACGTCGCAGTCGCAAGGATATGGTAAAAACAGAGATTTGATCAATTCCTTAAGGGATTTAATCAAATCACGGAGGATATTAAAAAACAAGACGATTTTATCATTTCCCTAAACAAATCTAGGGATTTGAAGAAATACCAAAACTCGTTCCGTGAAATGACCAAAAAAATGTGACCTACAGGAGTAGGGCAGCTAGTATTTCTGTTGTCTAATAAAAAAAATAACCTCGACCTTTCCTTTCCTTTCTTACTGACCTATCACGTGACAGGAGAACATAAATTGCCCTCCCTACAGGAATAGGGCAATTTATGTTCTAGTGGTGATTTTTGAGATCAATGTTACAGTACTACATTTACTTGTTATTTACATTTACAAAAGAGAGGGCAGCACTGTGCTCTTGTTAAGATCGGCTCCGTATATTGTATTCAGTAAAATAAATTAAAAACTGCTATTTTGCGATGTTTATGTAATAAAGTGAAAATAGATACTGTGATTGTCTTGCACAAACGTTATCTTGGTGGCATTAAACGGATCTCTGGTGTAATTGCAAAGTGAACCTGGTGATTGTTTTTTTCAAGAATTATAGAGCGAATCATTTACAAAGGACATATTAATCGCTATTTCGTGAGTACCTAAACTGTTGCTACCATGCCCAATCATTAACAACGCTATTGTACTCGTTTTCTGTGATTTGAGTGATTGTATTGCTGTGAAATTTCGTTGTTATTATCAATCATTCAAACATTGAACAGCTGACCAATCAGCTGATGATAATATTATCTGACGTTTACCTTCTGTTCAATAGTATTTGCGTTTACTAACACAGCAGCGACATCTATCACAGTCGCGAAAACTAACGTAATAGCCACAACGATTCGATAGCAACGACGCTAACGCCATCTTGTAAGAAACCATTCAACTAGAACAGATACTCAATAAGGTTGAAGGAGCGAGATGTCAACGGTGAGAACTAGGAAAGCAAACATCCGCAAGATGGCACTAGTCACATGTTATAAATGCAAAAAAGATGTAGATTCGAAAAAAACCATCTTATGCTGTAATTGTAAATACAACTTTGAATTTGACTGTGTTGGTTATTCGGAAAAGCTTTATCACCTAAGAGATGCCGAAAGTAAAAATAAATGGCAATGTCAAACTTGCATTGAGAAGAGTAAATTACAACATTTACAACAGCGCAGCCCTCAACAAGCGTTTGTAACACCAAGAAAGAAGGTGATACCCCATGCATCGAAGGAGGATCCTCCACCTAGCGTATCTCAAGAATCCACCCCTTGGTCCACACCAAACTACACAAATATGACCGACATACAAGATTCACATATACTAACTTTATATACAGCGGACGAGGCGAAGGAAGAGCCTGAACAGTTACTATCAAGAAGTATGGACTGCACCATATCCGACTTTATCTCGCCGCAAGAGTTAAAAGAAACCATACAAGAACTCCAATCGCAACTATTAAGCTCGCAAAACGAATTGGATAACACAATATTAGAAAATAATGGGTATAAAAGGCAAATCGCAAAATTAACAAAGGAAAATAATACTCTTAAAGCGCTTTGCCAGACTCCAATAAAAAAGAACCAATCATGTCGCTTAAACAATGTTAGATGTACCATGCTAAATTCGGACACCTGTTTCTTCACGCCACCCAGACAGCGCACAACAACACACGAGAAGGGTACATCATACAACGTTGAGCCTGTCCTTACTCTTCAACGGAATGTCGCCCACTTAGAGCAACAACTACAAGAAGCCAAGAGTGAAATAATAAACCTGCAAAACCAAATTATTGCCTCTCAACAAAAACTACAACGACTAAGAAGCAGCAACTTTTCATGTACCTACCACGATACTTTTCTGAACATACCCGATCAAAAACATCATAATAGTATATTTGTATTCGGTACCCAACAGTGTGTTGGTTTATCATCAGCTCTCACGATGTCGAGGGAAAACACAAAGTACGGACAATATTTAATTACGGCTCTAACAAAACCATTTGCTCTCACTACAGATATTCTTAAGCATTGTGAACCTAATGAAATAAAACAAAATGACAAAATCATTGTATGTGTAGGCGAAAATGACTACGATATCAAAATATTGTCGTCACTACTGCGTGAATTCCTCAATCGATTTCAGGACAATGATGTAATACTTTTAAATGTATTAAAAAATATGTACCTTGATGGGAAGACACTAAATAAAACATTACATGATATATCTAGTGAATTCAAAAATTGTCACTATGTTGAATGTAAATTAGAACATAAATTATTTAACATGTGTAAATCGATAAATTACATTATTGATTGTATTGATTATAATAATACATATTTAAATATAAAGTCATTAAAAAAACTGATGTCAATGCATAACAGGCCCGGTAATCCCAAGATCTTTTCTTCAAAACACCAAAAAGGTACCATTCCATACTATTTTGCTCGGATGCAGTCAGAGTGTGACTTCGCTAGGTATGATGCCAAAATCTCTCCTACAAAAACTGGAACTCTATTGGACTATTTCCCCGTAATAAAAAATAATGATAAACAGTTTTTTCGTTCGGAATCGCATGGCAACCACAAGTAAACACTATTTTAAAATACTTCATCAAAACATTGCTAGTATCTTATCAAAGCAAGAAATAGTAGAGTTGACACTGCAAGAACTGCAAGATTCAGGTGATGAGCCAGACTTATTGTGCTTCTCTGAAACATTTTTACGTGACGGAAATTTACAGTACTTAAAAATCTATAACTATGAATTGGCGACAGCGTACTGTAGAGACAAACGGAGAGGCGGAACCTGTATCTTGGTAAGACAGGGTACTGTTTACAAGGAACTAAGTAGTATATTACGTAGTTATACAACTCAAAAGTCGTTCGAAGCCTGCGGTATTGAAATTCCCCTATACAAACTGCTTGTGACCTGTCTCTACAGGACACCGACATCCGATCCCAACATTTTTCTACACAAATTAAACCAGTTTTTGCATGAAATTTACAGGAAATTTAAAAATAATATGAACATCGTCATCACAGGTGATTTTAATATTAACATTCTCAAACAGGGAAAAATTACTGAATATTTACAAGATTTATGCCATAATTACAATTTACAAATTCACATTAAAGTTCCCACGCGTAAAGACACTTGCATAGACAATATTCTTAGCAATATTAAAAACGCTTCTGCTAGGATATTACCACTGTATCTATCAGATCATGACACAGCACAACTATTAAGCTTCCCCATTAAACAGAGACACTTTATGGTAAAGTCATACTTTACTTACAAAAAGGACTATTCTTTAAATAATATTAGGAAATTTAAAGAATGTTTAAGTAAACTAAAATGGATAGATATTTACATGGAGTCTGACATGAACAAGGCGTTTGATAGTTTTCACGAACTGCTGTGTCTCTTTTATAATTTATGTTTTCCGTCAATAAAAGTTAAAATAAATAAATCAAATAAAAGTACAAAAAAATGGATAAGTAAGGGTTTAAGAAATAGTTGTAAAACGAAGCGAACTCTCAGATATTTATATTATAAAAATAAAACTGCATTTCTTAAAAACAAATACATGGCCTATTCAAATATGTTAAAAAACTGTATTCTTAAATCAAAAAAGAATTGCAATATTAAATTTATATACAATAGTAAGAATAAATGTAAAGCAACATGGTCTGTTATAAATAATGTAATGGGAAACGCGCAGCAAGACCACAATATAACAGATTTAATGAATAAAAATGACACAATCACGAACCCCTGTGACATTGCAAATCTCTTTAACCATTGTTTTATCGACTCGAATAATATCGCAACTAACAACCGACATACCAAATGTATAAATAATAATGCAATGATAAGTAACTCTATTTTCCTTGACCCTACAACAGAGAGCGAGGTCAGAAACGACATAATGTCCCTAAATAACACAAACTCTGTGGGTTACGACGGTATTAGTACTAAGGTAATTAAGGTTAGCATTAACGAACTAGGAGCTGTTTTGACACATTTAATAAACTTATCATTTTCGTCGGGAATCTTCCCTGAGTCGTTGAAACTATCTGTTGTAAAGCCACTGTACAAAAAAGGTAAAAAAAATGATGTCGATAACTATCGCCCAATTACTTTGATACCTGTTTTAGCGAAGGTATTTGAAAAGTGTATGTACAAAAAAATACTTAAATTTTGTACAACATATAGTATTATTAATAACTCACAATTTGGTTTCCAAAAGCAGAAGTCCACTACTTTGGCAATATATAATTTAGTCGAAACTGTTTTAACTAATATTAATAATAATAAGTTTACAACCGGTATTTTTATAGATTTATCCAAAGCTTTTGACAAAGTGGCACATCACATCTTACTACAAAAGCTAGATAATGTCGGTATAAGAGGACACGCTCAGCAATGGGTGTCCTCGTACTTGACGGGGCGGCAACAATGTGTTGTAATTGATAGAATTGTTAAAAATGAATTAGTGTCGTATTCTTCTAGTTATAGGGAAAACAAGTGTGGTGTCCCACAGGGTACAATACTGGGGCCAATATTATTTGTATTGTATATAAATGACATATTGCAAGCGACAAAACATAAATGTATATTATACGCGGACGACATATCTATAATTGTTACATCAAATAAAATTAACCTGATAAAAAATCATGAGTTTGACATTAATACAGCTTTGGAAAATATAATTAATTGGCTTGAGTTCAATAATCTAACAATAAATTTAAATAAATCTAATTACATTCAATTTCATAAATCAAAACACACTAAATACAATTATAATCTAGACATCACAAAAATTAAAGAAGTTACGCAGACAAAGTTTTTAGGTGTTACTATTGATGAAGATTTGAATTGGAAAATGCATGTAGATAATTTATGTAGTAGGGTTAATAAGTTCGTTTTCGCTTTAAACCAAATTAAGAAAGTGACTAGCAAAAAAACTGCGATTTTATCTTACCATGCACATATAGAATCTATATTACGCTACGGGATCATAATGTGGGGAAACAGTACAGATAAAAATAGAGCATTTATTGCGCAGAAAAAATGCATCAGAGCCATATGCGGAATCCCCCCTGACGAGTCCTGTAAACCAATGTTTCGAGATCTTGGTCTCTTACCACTGCCATCATTGTACATATACGAAATGTGCAGCTTCGTTATGAAGCATAGGAATTTGTTTAAAATGGCGAGTGATATAAACTTAAGGCTTAAAAGAGACCCATATAAACTTGTCCTAAAAGATACACCAAAATCTGCCAAGTACAATAAAAGCTGCTTGGCAATGTGTGTGCGTATTTTTAATAAAATTCCTAAGGATCTCAAATTGCTAGACACTAATCTTTTTCAAAGAAAATTGTATAAGTGGTTAGTTGAGAATACGTTTTATGATATAAAGGAATTTTTTTGTTTTGTTAAATAATGATATTTATTATATAATTTTTAAATGATTATCTTGCTTAATTTTTAATTTAATAATTGTTTAATACTTGTTTAATGGATTTTAATAATTAAAAATAATATTTGTATTACTGAGAGGACTAAATGTTTGCATGCTATTATAAAATGAGCTTGATATGTGATCTATGTATTTATAATGTAACATCATCTTTATACCATGTCAAAGTGCAAATAAATAAATATCTTATCTTATCTTATCTTACTAATTATTATAATTATGCATGTAATTACAAATAAATGACGTTTAAAATACCATAGAAAAGAATTTTTGTCATTTCTCGGAACCAGTTCTGGTATTTGTTCAAATCCCTAGATTTGTTTAGGGAAATGATAAAATCGTGTTGTTATTTTAACATCCTGGTGATTTGATCAAATCACTTACGGAATTGATCAATACTCCGTTTTTAACATGTCACTGCGACATATCGTCAGCTTAGATCGAAAACCGCTTAACTCCATCGGACCTTATTTTCTAGGGGGCAAAAAAAACTGTTTTTTTCCTATTAATTGTTCCTGGACCTTCTCATGTTTTTCTTGAATTTAAGTAAAAATGTGGTTGGTAATTGAAAAAAACAATTAAAATTTACTTTTTTCTTTCCCATCACATGGAAAATGGACCTAAGAAGTTTGCATACAATTTTTTTTAAACTAAAATTGGATTTAGGCCATAGAATAATAACTAAAGCATTCTGAGATTTAGGCACATTTCTTTGATATACGACGTTTAAGAAGTGTGATGTTTTGTTAATGCAAACTTGTATTGTCACTTTTCTGCTCTATAAATCAGGTAGTATCACGGAACCGAAAAATTATAGACCGATCACGTGCTTACCTACTTTATACAAGCTCCTAACATCCATTCTGAAAACAAAAATTAACTCGCAAATTGTTGCAAATAATATTTTGGAAGTGACTCAGAATGGATGTAGGGTTGGGTCCTGTGGTATGGTACTACGGAGCTACGGAGCTTCTCCTCATTGACATTACCATATGCCAGAAGATTTGGCGCGGCAGAGGGACTCTCTCCACAGCCTGGATTGACTTTAGGAAGGCCTATGATTCGGTGCCGCATTTACGGTTGGTGAGGATTTTAGAGTTATTTTAGAAAATTGATATAACTTTAAAATCTTTTTTGATGTTATGTTTGCGGCAGTGGACCGCGGTCTTGTGTCAACCAGGATGTCAAGATAGTGTTTCTGCCACGCACGATTTTATAAGGATAGAGCGTGGCATATTCTAGGGCGACTTCTAAGTATTCTTTGAAAATGAAGAAAAGCGAGTTTCGAGTGCTAATTAAACACAATTTCTTACGTGGTAAAATTATTAAGCAGACTGAAGACAAATTGAAAAAGTATTATGGTGATTCTGCGCCTTCTTATGGGATGGTACATAAGTGGTTCACTGAATATCGTGGTGGACGTACTACCTACTACTAATGACGCGGAGAGCCCGGGAAGGCCGATAGAGGTCACTACGGAGGGCATGGTTAATAAAATACATGATATTGTTTTGGCAGATCGTCGAGTGAAGATGCATGAAATAAGTGATGCTGTGCACATCTCGACTACGTTTACTAACAGTCGCCCAGAAACGAAATCGTGTAACAGCTTCTGAGGAATGCCTAGCCATGTATAATCGCAATCCGAGTGAGTTTATGCGTCGGTACATAACCGTTGACGAAACGGTGGGTCCATTATTATACACCAGACTAAGCAACAGTCGAAGCAATGGACTTCTACCGAGGAACGTGCCCAAAAGAAGGCAAAAACTGTTTGCTCGGCTGGTAAAGTGATGGCCACAGAGTTTTGGGACAGCCAAGGAATTATTTATATCGATTTTTTGGATAAAGGCAAGACAATAACCGGAGCTTACTATGCTGCTTTTTTAGATAGATTCAATACAAAGTTGATCAAGAAACGACCGCATCTAGCAAAGAAAAAAAATCTATTTCATCAGGATAATGCACCGGTCCACTCGTCTGCAATCGCGACATCAAAAATTGTCGAATTAGGATACGAATTATTGCCACACCCTCCTCCGTATTCGCCAGATTTAGCTCCCTGTGACTTTTTCCTCTTCCCAAACATGAAGAAATGGCTTGGCGGGCAAAGATTTTCGTCAAACGAAGAGGTGGTAGCCGAAACTGAGGCCTAATTTTCAGGTTTTGACAAAAAATATTTTTTTTGATTGGTTGAAGAGGTTGGAACATCGCTGGACTAAGTGCGTAGAGTTGAAAGGAGATTATGTAGAAAAATATATATGTAAAAAGAGTGTTTCTTCTTTCCAAAGTCATGGACTTATCAAACCGCCCTCGTATGTACTCGACTTAATGTTCGGTTATAAAAGATAAAATAATCTAACTAGGTATACTTATTATAAAAGATTCGATTTATCTCTTTGCTGACAAGCTAAGTATGTGATTTGATTACATGCATATTCAAAGCTATTGTATATGGATGAGGCGCTTTATTTCGACAGAAAGTAGAATTGTTCTGAGGTAGTGACTAATTTACAGGAAGTGTTACAGTAATGTGGTGAATTATGATTAACTAGAATCAAAACACATAATTTTCTGCCAACCGTGGCGCGTAGCGGTGAAAGAATACTACCACCCCCTCTCTTTCCTTGGGTGTCGTAGAAGGCGACTAAGGGACTAAAGACTGCATATACTTCCAACAGCTTAGAGCAGCGATGGGCTCACCACATGTCATGCTGAGCACATGTGCAGTTGCTATTTGGTGAAAAGTGGACTATTGTAGAGGACTGCTTTTGCTGTCATCATTGCCGAGTCTCTGTCTAACCCTTCGGCGATAATAGTCGTAATTATATGTATGTATAACTGCTGAAAAATACTTGCCTTTTTGATTAAATATTTACACTTTTCCGACACGTTTTTTATACTATTAATTAATCTATTAAGCCATGCCTCATGAGTCATGCCATTTACACAAAAGTAGGCAACGAGCTTTAACTGTAACTTTTGAGCAGAGGGCGCTGTGTTGGCCACTTTTTAATCAGTTCAGTTAGTAGGTACGGTTTATTCATTAACTAATTACCTATGTATGATAGCTTTGGTTAAGTTTGCTTCTAAATACCATACGAATATGCGAAAGAAATGCAAGTAGGTACCATCCATCACTTTAAAATCAAACTAAACTACTGTTGTACTGAATAGTGTCGAATTGCCCAGCCTGGCATTGACTATCAAATAAAAAAATATATTTCACACGGCTTTGTTCACCACCTTATCACTATTTGGAATGCCTACAATAATTATGATGCCATGATTATCATCACGATTCCGCGCCCATTCTTCTCCGCTGTTAAAACGCAATACAAATTCAACTTTTAAAATCAATTTTTGACTTTTCCTTTGATTTTCAATTCTCTACAGCTTTGTAAATACAGATACTAATTAAAAACAACATAAAATTTAACAACTGTTTATTGTAATAAACACTTTCATATAAAACATGGCTTTGTAAAATACAGAAATAATATGCTTATAATATTGTACACTTACATAATACTATCTAAAATTATGTTAAATAAATATCATTCATGAAATTATTAAAAATACATTTTTAAAAGTTGTATCTTTTCTCAATAGTTGAGCAAACTTTGATTACATCAAGTGTGTTAGTATAATAAATAATAAGTAAACATTTATGTTTTTCATTATGATTTTAATCAGTAAGTATATTCTTGAGAAAAAGAATATAAAAAAAACTTTAGACCTTCAATGATATTCATCTTAAAACATTTAGTTTTACAAGGAGAACTATTAGTTAATCGTTCCTTAAAACAATGTAGCACAACTATAAACGAAAATAATAAAAAAATGAATATTTAAGTCATTGTAGTCCTATTAACATTAACGGATCATTCAAATTTATATACATACTCAAATAAAAATCAATTGCAACGAATGTATGTTTTCGCATCATTTCAGAACGGCTGGTACTATTTGCTAATTTTTTTGTGTTCTTGTTTATGTCAAAACAAAGCTTGTACGAAAAAAATGACGGGCTGCTAACATCAATATATTATATAAGTATCACATTGGACTGTATCGCATATCATATATAATTGGAATAATAAGACGCAATAAAAACCCTCACTCATAACACTGTTACTAATATAACGGATGTTGAGCCAACCATTGTTACATTACAACCAATATAATGCCAACAACTACATTATAAAACAAGCTCTATTACTTTATAAAAGCAACAATTTACAATAGTAATAGTATTTTTGATTTGATTTTAGATCTTGTGCTGATGCTTTATAAGCATTGAACACATTTTATACAGATCTAACAAGCTTTAATTATTATCATATATATAAGTTTCCACGTGACCACAGACAAATAAATAATAAGTAAAATTTACATCTTTATAGTATTTTTAAGATGTCAGTGGGCGTAGGGAACATTGTCGTGGGTCTCAGGTCGAATACACGCGGCGACCTTACGACGACGATGACGATACAAACGCTATGACAGTATCGCAATAGCTTTCGTAAGGTTAGCGAGTTATCCCTACTGTATCGCGACTGATTCACTGCAGACGCCGAATAAGTCGCAGTGTGTAACCGCTGGTACTCGTAAACAAAACGAAACTTCATACGTACAGCTATGCCCGCTTTAGGGTGCTTATAAACGAGAGCTGTGGGAGGGAGCTAAATGTATGTGTAATTGTACTGCGGAAGTAGAAAAATCCACCAATAGGATCGCTAGCCTCGCCACGGTGTAAAATGAAGTCATTCTATTGGTGAATTTTTCTACGTGCGTCGCTTATAACCCGACAAGTTCGTGCGCGATCTTTGCGCGGATTAATTTCTTCCGTGGTAGCGTCTGGCACTGATTTGTCTTTACAAATATTAGTTAGAATAATATTAACCTACCTTGTATATTTGTAGTCTGACAAATCAGTGCCAGACGCTACCACGGAAGAAATTGATCCGCGTAAAGGTCGCGCACGAACTTGTCGGCCATAGTTACCTCGCAGTCTCGCACAGCTTTGATGAAAAGCACTCAGTCGACGAACCACTGTTAAGGCACGGCACAACTACAAGCGGCGCCATCTGCCGGCGGCAGACGCCAACACGTCGACAGCGCAGTCACTTGTCAATAGTATCGATAGCACTCTGTAACAACACTATTGATAACTGCGATACTATCGATTGTATTAATTTTTTATGGTTCGAACTAGCGGTTTTTGCTATACTACTACTATCGACACTATCAAATGCAATACTATCGTTGGCATCGATAATATCGCTGTTTCCAATAATATTGTTCATAAAGTGCTATCGATAATATCGATACTATCGGTTACGCCTACACTATCGATGGTCTATCGATAGGCAACACTACTAGCCGCCGCCTCTTGACGGCGGCTGCAGTTACTTAAGGGCCCCACACACAATCAGTTCGCCGGCAGGTTCAGGCTGTTAGTTACTAGCCACCGCCGCCGCCGTGCTTTGTACACTAATGCCTTAATCACACGTACCGAGCAAACGGGTGAGACAGTGCTCTCGGCCGAGTACTCGGTACATATAAACATAGCGCCGCGTGCTCGGCCAAGCCTTCGGCAGAACAAAACGGCGAGACAGTAGCTCGGCTCCTGTTCTACTTACTCGGTACGTGTGATCAAGGCATAACTGACAGGCCGATACCTGCCGGCGAACTGTTCTGATAGTGTGTGGGGCCCTTTACGTCGTCGGTAGACTGCCGTTCGTGTGTCAGAGCGCTAAAGCAGTCAGTGTGCAGCCACGAACCCGTCGCGCAGCTGATCCACGTACTGCTGGCGGCACGGCATGTGGTCGGCGGGGCGGTTGTGCGGCAGCCACACCGGCTCGCCGATGAAGAAGCGTTTCGCCTTTATGTAGTTCTGCAAAATATTATTGCTGCGGTTTATTTTAGTTTTATTTAATACATAATAAACATCATCATCAGTTCATAGACATCCCATTGCTGGGCACAGGCCTTCTTAGAAAAACTACAGCACAGATTGAGTCATAGCTCACCGCACTGGTCTGGCTTTACGCAAGAGCGTCGCCAGGGGGGAGCAGGTAGAGGCAGCCGTTCCCCCCCCCCCCCCCTTAGAAACTAAAAACTACGTAATGAACTGTTAAAAATCACAAAAAAATAATGTTGCTTTACTCTGAAACCTTAGGCACGCCTCTATGTACAGTGAAGAGGTTGAAGAGTTTACACAATGGAACTTTGCACCGTTCTTATTACAATCGCCTCCTTCATTTATATTCCCCCCCCCCTTCCCCCTCTCCCTTGGCCATCGGCTGGCGACGCTCTTGTTACGTGCATTGCCAAAGTTGCCTAAAGGGCCCTACACACGATCAGTTCGCCGGCAGGCTTCGGCCTGTCAATTAGTAGTACAACGCACGGCGGCGGCGGCGACTAGTATTAACTATAATGAAAAGGGCTATTACACTGTAAGCGATTACATCAATGACAAAAATGCATGGAATTAACATTCCTCTAGTTTCGCATACATTGTTCTAATGCGTTCATAGTGCCCGAGTAAAACTTGTAGATTCACTTTTGTTTTTATCTTTTATTTTATATAATTGTTTTATGACCATTGACTGTATAATTTGGTAACGACATATTGTTTTGTAAATGTCGTTACCTCTATATTATTATAAAGCTGTGGAGTTTGTTGTGCCCGTTCTTCTTCACAGCTAAAAGACTTCCTGAATGGGTGGGGTGGGTGGGTGGGTTCCTGTGCCTATCCATCCATCCATATAAAAAAAAAAAAATTGACGATTCAAAACGCTTAATTTAAGCTTACTGAATAAAGTTATTTTGATTTTGATTTTTTGATTTAACTGACAGGCCTGCCGGCGAACTGATCGTGTGTGGCGCCCTTAACTGGCAACGAAAACCGAACGCCCCAGCCGCTGCGCCATCGAGCTCTACTGTCTACTTAGTGCTTACTGATACTATACTAACATTGGTATCAAGCGTGAACCGGTGGTAGATGCCGGCGGGGATGACGATCATGTCGCCGGCGGTGACGGCGATGCGCAGCCAGCGGTCGCCGCCGTCGCGCACGTCGAAGTAGCCCGACCCGGCCAGCACGAACCTGCAGGCGACATACAGCAACTTTAAGGCCTACTGTCTGCTTAAAGTGCACGTCATATCATAGATTAACTTTAAGAGTAAGAAACAGATTAACATTATAAAATATTACAGGTGGTTCATATTGCGGAAACGAACATGTGTTTGTCATAGGCGCATGCTACACTCTCGATATTTATCGGCAATATTTATCCCGATATATATCGAGAAATATTTTGGATCGGCTAGGATGCTACACAATCGATTTATATTGGCGTCATTCGGTCTCAATTTCTCACACTGGGTAGACGCGTACAGGAGCAAGTCAGTGCTCCTCCATCACTAACAAGCCATATTTTAACACCTGTAGACTGGTCCTTCCTATGATATCACCTGATGACACAAAAGAAACCATCAACCAGATCTAATTTATAAAAGAAATACCATTTTTTTTTGTTATTTCTTTGTTTAACACTGACAGAATAATGATAAATATCAACTCGAAGACTAGACGCTCGATATAGATGTGGGACACGCCCCGTGCACGTCCCGTTTTAATATAAAACATTCTTAAGAGTTGAATATCAGGCCTTTTAGATCAGACAGTGCTTTGTTACTTAACCATCTAGACGTATTAAAACTGATAAAAAGACTGACGAACATAAATACCTACCTGATTTCTTCATCTGTATGGAGATGTTCTATGAAGAATGACTTGATTTTCTCTTCATAATTCGGCAGGCACTCCTTGGAGCACACGATTTCATCTTCATATGTGTAACCTCTTTCCTTCTTTAGCTTATCAAGCACTCCATCCGTAGTGTAAGTTTGAACATTGATCTGAAATATTTAAATTCTCATGTTGTGGAATACAAAGCACTGTAAGTCACACAAATAATAACACGCAAACAAGGAAATTATTAAATAGATGATACTGAAGCATTCAGTGGATATTTCGAAATCAAATGAGAAACAACCGTGTTGGAAAAATACAAAGACGAAAATTTACTATGACGAAACCAAACACCACAAGTCACAACTAAATTATTAATGTCAGCGATTAATGTACAACAATTATTCAGATTATTATTACTTTATGAACTTGATAATAAGAAAGACCTTGTGAGAGATAATTAAGGTCTCAGAGGTCATTAGATTTTAGCTAAACTTGTTTAATTATCACCTTAAATGCTTCTTTAAAGTGAGTAAGCATACATTTACATGTTACTAAAATATGAAGATGATGATTGATAGTAGTATCACTCTAAAAAGGATTAAAAACTTACGGCGAAGTATTCAACACCGGTGCGCTTGTATAATTCGTCTAGAGCGATGTACTCTGGTGGGTTCCTGTGGTGCTCAAGACGTTGGTCGCTTGTCGTATCATCATCCATGTACCACGCCTTTACCATAGTTTTAAAGTATCTAACAAAAGAAAAATAAGGAAACCCGGATTCTTTTGTACAACAATCTACGCTACGTCTGTTTTGATTTTCAGATAATTTTTCCTCTTTGCGCTGTGATGGATGTGACGTGACGTGTTGTGATGTGTGTGATGTGTGTGTGTGTGTGTGTGTCAGTGTCAGTCTGAATGACACTGACAAGTGTCAAGTGTAGTGTAGTGATTTTTTTTAAATTTATATCATGACCATGGATACTAGTACTTCAGTCGTAATATTAGAGTTCATTGATTATGCTTAAACTGATGATAATGAGTGATGATAATATGAACGTTGATATAAACGTTCATATTATCATCCCCACGACCATAAAAATCTCGTTATTAAGATTTTGTTCACGAATCTCCTATTCTCAGCGCTAATCGACTTCTAGTTTGATTCGAATTCGAACTTTATCGAGTGGTAATCCAATTTAGTTATTCTGAACATCTCGAACTCGACATTTCTCGAAGGAGAGCCGCTCGAATTGCTTCGAGTGGTCGGCAGTGGTCGAGACGTAATTTCGACTACGAGAAGCTAATGAAACGTCAAATAGCGGCGAAATTACGGTGGATATGGAGGAGTTTATTTCCAATTTTGTCGTGGAAGTGATTTAAAATATTGAGAGAGTTCGCTCTCTTTTTTTTAAAAGCTGGAAGAAAACTTTCCACTCCTTAGTTGTATATCGGCTTCCAACATTTGTAGAAGAAGCTGCTTCTGCTGTGGCGTTGGGGATTTTTTGTTGACATTGTGACATTGTGTGTCTTGTGAATACTAAAATGATCGTTTCGTCACCAAACAAGCACACAACCACAAACAAAAAACATAAAATCTATCGACGATACGTCACGTTTTAAACAATACAAGTTGTTTAAGGAAATTAAATTTGATCACAACACATTAAATATAATGATTTTTCGATACTTATTAAAAATTTATTTTTTTAATTAAAAAGCAAGTTCAATACATTTAAATACCTTTACAGTAAAAATATTTGAGGTACATAGTTGCAACCGGTTTAAAACCGGATGAAACGTGTCAAACTAAACGCATCCCGAGTTGATTGCATTAAAAAGAATGGCAATATTTATCAAAACAAACTCGAAGTCTATTTCCATTAGCGCTGAGAATAGGAGATTCGTGAACAAAATGTCGATTATCGAGATAGAGATCGAAATCAAAACTCGATTCGAGACTACATCTCGAAAAATGAGAATTGGGGCCCGAGCTCAAAAAAGTGCCCTCGCGCAATTTATGAAAATCTTTCTCTGCAATTTTGAGTTTAAATAAAAGTTAAGCGAAATTTACAAAAAGCGAGGCCTATGACGATTTGAGTAAAAAATGTGGCTGGCTAGTGTCACAAATGGGCACCAACATTGTACCTAGGTAGCAAGATTAGGAACTTCAGGTTTCGTGGCTTGCCCCAATCTGAAGCCCTAGGCACGCCACTGTTGCCAACCATACTTTATAATAAAGTATCCTACGTTATTTTCGATAGATATACTTTATACTTTTGCATGAAAATAAAGTATGCGAAAATACTTTATTTTCATTCTTTACTGAGCTGTGATTTGATGCGTAAAATGAAACACTCAAACTACAAACATAACGATATTAGTACTTTCTACTATTGGTTATCTTTACTTCCAGCCATTGACACCCTTTTACTTAATTGGGCGCAATTAAGTAATTATTTTATAAGTTTATGTGATGGTTGTCCTATAGTTATACGAGAATTATTAAAGTTAAGTGACCAACAGGATCAGGAAGTTGTTGAAAATTATCTACACTTTACAAGCCACATGCTGAATATATTTAATAAAATAATAAAACGTTTAGAAGGAAATACGGTAACTATACTGGATGCCTAAGTATAATGTGGATGGTGGATGGTTTAAGAAGCGAACTAAAACAAAGAAAAACTTAAAAGTACTTTGGTTATGAATCAAAAAATAGATTTAAAAACTTGAAGTTATCACCCGATATGGTCATTAAAGTTATCAAAACGTCTAGGGGAATGTTTTTAGTTTTTGAGTACCTACTTACTTACCTACTTTTATGAAATTAACAATTTTTTATCTAAATACCTAAATCAAAACGGTTGTAAGTTGTTTACGCTAGATAGCGGGCGTCTCGATATCGATATATCGACGCTTTTTTGACATCCCTACTAAAAGACGCCATTTTATATAACACAATGGTTGTAGGTATGCACGTTTTTTTTGTAGGTATTTCTCGTCCATATCTTTTTAGGGCTTTGGGAAAATACCATGCCATTAATACTGTCAGTTCCGAACTGTCAACCTCAAAACGAATAATTAAGAATTTGTAGATTATGAACAGTTACGATGATTAATGTATCAAAACGTTAATTATGATTTTGTAAAAAAAGAAACAATAATGACTTGATTTGTGTTTGGACTTTCATTTTATGTTACTTACTACTTCCTACCTTAAAATGTATACAATTATATTACGTTGTTCATTTTCACCCACCAAAATGGGTAATAATGGGTTAAAACCGGGTTAAAACCCAAATCACCCAATCACCCAGGGGCCCAAGTCTGCTAATTTACGAATGGCATAATTGAATCGCAATTGGATCGCATTGTAATTGTTTGACATATTTGGTATTCTCTTACTCATCTAAGAATACCAAATGTGTCAAACAATTACAATGCGATACAATTGCGATTCAATTATGCCATTCGTAAATTAACAGACTTAAGCCCCAGTTATAAATAACCCCAATGGGTGGAATGGGTAATAACCCATTACCCATCTCTACCGACTACTCGGTCAAAACATTGCTGGATCGTGCGAAATAATAGTGAAATATAAAGAAATCTTAGTGTTTGTGTTATTTGTGTAATATACAACATAATGTCTTGTTCAGCTGTTTATTGTTCGTCAAGAACAACAAAAGAAGGTGTGAAAGACAAGGAATTATCATTTCATACGTTAGTGATTTCTATTAATATGTATGCTTTACTATGAGTTTTTTAATAATAAAAACGGCAAAGCATAAATTTTTGCTAATTCCAAACCATACCATATCGTACACTATTCATAAGAATCAGGTTTTAAACCTTAATTAAATGTAATTTATAGGCTTTGATTTTGGCATAATGATTAGTGATGTACGTATTTATGTAGCGACGCTCTATCGATATTACTAATATTCATAATTCATAATTCATTTTCATAATAATTTATTTGCATTTAACATGGTATAGAAGATGTTACAAAACTATTACAGATCAACATGTTAAGCTAATACAGGTTTAGCATGCAAATTAATGGCTGATTTAATCTAGAATTTATAAATAACATAAAATATCAAAATACAAACAAGTACAAAATGTTAAATTATACATTATTCAAAAAATTATTAATGTTATAAAAATTATTACTTTTTAAAAATATCAGCAATTTCTTATTAAATAAATTGTCATTCGATTTCTTAATGTCATCAGGTAGTTTATTAAATATACGAACACACAATGCTACACAGCTATTAACAAACTTTGCAGACTTCGGCATGGCTTTATGCACGACTGCACGAGTCTGTGTGGATTTCTTTTTAATCTAGAATGGGCGATTTTCTGACAGCCCAAATTAAAAAGTAAAAATTAGTTCAAAAACACTCGATAGATGTCGTTTTATGAAAGCTGGGTTACTTATGGGCTGTAATAAATTCTACACTTTTACTTGTCTACCAAAAGAATAAAAAAATAGTATTTACTTACCTATTTATATTCAGGACATCCAGAACCTATTTCTATTTTGGAATAGAATAAATATTACGCAGCCATACACGTGCTCTTCATGAACCCGCCTTTTACTAAGCGCCATACTAATCTATGCTAAGCGCCATCTATGAAGTCATTTACGAACCAATTTCTTTTTTTTTTTGATCTCGGAAAATCGCCCATTAGATTCGCCTGCTGTTTTAAAAAGCACTTTATGTTTTTTGACGAATAAACATATTTCGTAAATGTATAGCGATGGCAGTGGCAATAAACCAAGTTCTCTGAATATGGGTTCGCAAGACTTGTCAGGGGAGATTCCGGATATAGCCCTTATACATTTTTTTTGGGAAATAAACACCCTGTTAATGTCAGTACTATTACCCCATGCCAAAATCCCGTAACGAAGTATCGAGGCTATATAAGCATGGTAGCACGTGATTGCTGCCTGTTTATTTATAATGCGTTTCACTTCCCTTAGAGCATATACAAATTTGTTAATCCTACTACACAGGCCATCAACGTGTTCTTTCCAATTCAGATGTTGGTCAACTATGACACCTAAAAACTTAATATGGCTAGTTTCTTGTATTTTTGCAATGTCCAAATTAAAATTGTATTGAGAATGTTTTGATTTATTAAATTGTATATATTTTGATTTATTAAGATTAATTTTAAGATTATTAAATTCTAGCCATTGTATTATGATGTCAATTGTATTATTAATGTCTGTCTCGTGATTTTTAATTGATTTCTTGGATTTATCAGATGTCACAATAATTGAAATATCATCAGCGAATAGAATGCATTTATGTTGCGTTATCTTAGAAATATCATTAAGTTAAAAGACAAATAAAATTGGTCCCAGTACGCTGCCTTGAGGAACGCCGCATTTGATTTCTCTATAGCTGGAGGTGTAGGTAACTAGCTCATTTTTCTCTATTTTGTCAATAAGGACATATTGTTGACGCCCAATTAGATAAGATCGTATCCAATTCTGAGCAAGACCCCGTATGCCGATATTATCTAATTTTTTTATTAAAAGTTCATGAGAAACGAAGTCGAATGCTTTAGACAAATCTAGGAATAATCCTGTGGTGTAGTTGTTATCATTAAGACTGTTGAAAATGGTACTTAGTAGAGAGAAAAGAGCAAGCGTGGTGGATTTTCGTTTTTGAAAACCAAACTGTGCGCTCGCTATGATATTGTATTTGCTGCAAAATTCTATCATTCTCTCGTGCATACACTTTTCAAACACCTTAGAGAGAATCGGTATGAGAGTAATAGGTCGATAATTATCAATTTCATTTTTCACACCTTTCTTGTGCAGCGGCTTTACAATTGATAATTTTAGTAGTTCAGGAAAGGTTCCGGAAGCAAAAAACAGATCAATGAGATATGTGAGTACTGTAGTCAATTCATTGATACTGGCCTTAATTACCTTAGTACCAAGTCCATCGTAGCCCTCAGACTTTGTGTTATTTAAAGACATAACAGCACGTCGGACTTCATTCTCTATCATAGGTTTTAGGAAGATGGAATTAGACATACTCAAAGTAGTATTATCGCTAGGTTTAGCCCGTGAACTATGCGGAGGGTGGTTGTTTGTTAATTCAGTGAAGTAATTATTAAAAGCATCAGCCATATCCGGCGGATGCGTGATATATTCATTGTTAACCTTTAGTTCCGCAACACTTGTGTTCAGCTTTCCATTACCTATTGCCCTGTCAATCACCGACCATGTTGCTTTGCATTTGTTTTTACTTTTGTTAATAAATTTCATGTTAGCGTTAGTTTTTGCCCTTTCAATACATTTTTTTAATACATTAGAGTATGTTTTAAAGTTATTTTTAAAAATATTTGATTTATTTTTATAATAAAGACATCTTAAACCTCTTTTTGCTTTACAACAGTTTCTAAGCCCTTTACTTATCCAGTGCTGGTTATTTTTGACTGCGTTTGACACCTTAATTCTTACTTTTGGAAAGCAAAGACTATAAAACAAGCTTAAAAGCTCGTGGAAGTTACTAAAAGCTTTGTTTAAATCGGTCTCCATGTAAACGTTGGACCAAGACAGTTTGGAAAGACATTCTTTAAATTTCCTTATATTATCAATACAATAATCCTTTTTATAAGTAAAGTATGGTTTCGGCTCTAAAACTTTTTTTTTAAAGTTATTAATTGTGCAGTGTCATGGTCGGACAAGTACAGAGGTAAAACATTTGCATATGCACCACGTATATTGCTCAGAATATGGTCAATGCAAGAATCTCTGCGGGTAGGGGCTTTAATATGCATTTCCAGATTATGATTATAACATATATCTTGTAAGTAATCTGTTTCTCTTCCCGGTTTAAGCGTGTTAATGTTAAGATCACCTGTGATAATTAAGTGAAAATTCGACTTGGATTGCCTAGATATTTCATACAAATAGTGCTCTAGTTTCTTTAGGAGAATATTTGGATCAGACTTAGGTGTGCGGTACAGACAAATAATAAGCAACTTGTATTGTGGAATTTCAATCCCACACGCTTCAAAAATATTCTTAGATGCGTAACTGGTGATGTTTGTCAATACTTTAAAATGTATGCCTGGTTTTATTAAAATACAGGTCCCACCTCTACACTGTTCTCTACAAAACGCAGCCGCCAGTACATAATTTTCAATCCTTAAGTAACTTTCACTACCACTTCGCAAAAAAGTTTCTGAGAAGCATAACACGTCTGGATCAATATTTGTTTTTCGTAGTTCTAATAAAGTCAGTTCTAATGTTTCACGTTTTGATAATATGCTAGCAATATTTTGGTGCATAACTTGGAACCGCAACTCTGACCTGTTCAAGAAAAAGCTGAGAGTGTCTTTGGGCGGAATGATTCTCGAGAGATGTGTTACATTTCTGCGGAGTAGCAGTTTTGGCATTAGATTTCACAGTGGCGTCGCGCCCTGACTGGAGCCTGGCAAAGTAATATGGAATGGTACCTTTCGAGTATTTTGAGTGCAATGTTTTCGAACTTATGGCATTCATAACGATTGATTTATTACGCACCACCAATTCTTTTTATTCCTTTACATTCAAATATTTATTTTCATAGTCGATACAGTCAATTACATAGTTTATAGATTTACACATATTAAACAATTTATTTGATTTACCATTCTTACATTCCAAAAATTTACAGTTTTTAAATTTTTTACAAATGTTTTTTATATTTTCATTAAGTTCGCTAACATTTATATACATAGTTTTTAGTTGACTAAGGACAATTATAGTGTTATTACTGTAACGCCTGAAAAATTTACTCAGTTGCAACGACAGTATTTTAATGTCATAATCGTTTTCACCGACACATAATATAAGTTTGTCATTTGACCGTATATTCTTGCATTTCTTGATGATGTCAGTAGTAAACGCGTATGGGTATGTGTGTGATGTTATATTATATTTCCCATATTTGATGTTGTCCCTTTATAGTGTTAGTGCAGACGAGAGACCAACACATTGTTGCGTTCCGAATATCAGTATTTTGCCGCTGTCATTGTTGCTTTCCTCTTTAGTGTGTAGAGCATTTATTAATGGGTCGTATTGCGAATCTGGCAAGAAATTGCCTTGTGTTTGATATATCTGTAGTTTTTGTTGATAATCATGAATCTGCTTTTCTAAATCTGCTACGATGTCATTGGCTTGTTTTAGTTGTTGCTCGATGACAGATAGCTTCCGTTGAAGGGTAGTGTTCAGGGTAGTTAGCGTTACCGCATCCGTCTCTTGTGTTTTTTTAGTTAATCGAGGAGGGGTGAAAAATTTCTTTTTATTTTTCTTTTTATTATTCTTTTTTTAGGTTCCCAAAATGCCCGGAAATAAGACATGAAAGGGTTAAAGCTATTAGACGTGATAACTGGGAGCCTAAAAAATATTCAAGCTTCTGTTCCAAACATTTTGAAAAATTCCTGCTTTGTTGACGGTTTTCAAATTCAAATTCAATTCAAATTCAAAATATATTTATTCAATAAACTCAATTAATAAGTACTTTGAATCGTCCAAATATTTAACCTACCACCCATTCAGGACGTTATTTTTTAACTGTGGCAAAGAACGGGCGCAAGAAACCCACAGACGTATAAAAGAGTCTGTGAAGAAACCACAGCGCACAGAAGCAACGACATTTACAAAAAAAAAAGATATGTCGTTACCAGGTCATAAAATACAAAATAATAATTTGAATGTAAAATATACGGTACTATAAATAAAATATATTTATACTATTAGAAATAGCTTTTGGAGTACTTGGAGCATTTCAGTTAAGAGGGCCTAGTCAATTGGCAAACAAATTAAACGCTACGAAATCTTCGCTACGATATACCGAATGTATGGGATTGACTTAAGCAAAAGTTACCTACGACGTAAAATTTACGCTAAAATAGACCTAATTGACAGTTTGACAAGCCAAGAATCGCTAATCTAGCGATCACTCAAACATTGAAGATAAAAATTCACACAAAATGGCGATTGTTTGATCAGCTGATGAAGGAATAGTTGTGTTGTGTTGAAAGTTTTGTTTAAAATGCTCTTTTTAGGGCTATTGTGGACTGCGATAATCAAGTGCTCAGGCGCTAAGGAAGAAATGTTTCCCTACGTTACTTGGAGCAAATTAACGAAATCGAGTTTGTTGTACTTGTGAATAGTTCTCGGAGTTCTCGTTTACGAACTTTCAAATATTTAGCTAAGGTCTGCCGGGAATTGCGTGCTGATATAGTTGTTGCGATGTGAGTGACCAAATAAATGTGTGTCTTGCAACATTTTCCGCAACGAAGAGCAAGTCGCTGCATAACAATTTGTAGGGGCTCTCAAACCATACAAACATTTGGGCCAAATAAATCCACCTAAGTACCTTTAATCATGACAAGAAAGGTCAAGAATAAGACAACAGTTAGGGACTTTTTGTATAAATATTAAATGTAACCTATCCATAATGTCCATTTATCAATTTATAACTTAGATTGCCTATTTGTTTTACAGGTTCCAATGAAGATTTAATTTGCCAGGTAGCTTAGAGTATTAAACCAAGGCTCTAAGTGTAGTAAGGTGTACCTATTGACTATACCCTATAAATCTTATACAGACAAGCATCTTTCTTAATAGGAAAAGATATCAGTCCTTACGTTCAAACGGTAAGTTTTAATAAATAAATTATTACTTACTTACATAATAAAGGTAAGTATTATGCCTATTATTATATTGGGATTTACCAGGAAATGTCAGTTTTGTTAAAATTGCTAGAATAAAGAGTATTGACATAAAGATAAAACTGTTTTACTTATGTGGTTTTGCAGATTTGAGACGACGATTCAAAAATCTTAAATGTTACCTCATAATTTGGAGGATGGACTTCCTCAGAATGGTGAACAAACATGGTTATTTGGTAAAAAACAATATCAAGCAATTTTGTATAATACATAGGTACTTACCTACAAACTTTTTATCTATGACAATTTTTTATAAGTAAGTATATTGTTCTAATTTCTTAGGAGATTCTGGATACCTTCAAAAAGCATGGTTAATGATAATAACAACAATATTTAATGCTGCATCAGACTCACAAGAAAGGAGGGGTGTGTACCACATGTCATATCCAACAATGAAACTGCATTGAACATGGCTTTGGCATCGTTGAATTTAGTTATTTATATGATTTTTTTTTGTGGAGCTCTAATGTTGTCAACGTTATTATTCTACAAAAAGGAGCAGTCTGTGCCATAAATATAGTTAATTTAGTTCTAAGTTTATTGTGCTTTATTTAAAAAGATTTACTTATGTACAAAAAAACAATACCTTCGTTGACAACATTTTTATTTTAAGAAAAGGAACAGTGTGCCATACTCGTAAATATATTTAACCCATAAAATAGTGATTTGGTTTATATGATGGGGAAAAATTAAGTATAAAGTTAATTTAGTTCTAAGTTTATTGTACTTTATTAAAAAGATTTACTTAGGTAGGTACTACTAAAAAACAGTACCTTCATAAACACACAATTGGCATTTATTTTTATACACATATAGTTTTAATATCAATAAGAGAAAGTGAAGCCTCACATTTAATAAACCTTGACTTTGAGAGAGTTAGGTAAGGAAATAAGAATATATTAAGAAATACAACATTAATGTTATTTTTTACTTGATATTTAATTTTACTTGCAGTAGGTACCTATAGAAAATTTAAGTACCTACTTATATCAATTTCTACTAGTCATAACATTAAGCTATTGAAGTTGTACTTGATTCATTATCAACATACAAAGGTAATTATATGTATAAACTTGCATTATTATTATCCGATTATTAAATCTGGTGGGTTCTATTGTGTTTGTTATAATATTGTTTTTTCTTTAAATAGGTGGCTTAACATAAGGTGGCTTGTTATACATATAATACAAATTAAGTTCCATATCTAGCATACTCTGTAATAGTTTAGTTATTATCAATATGTGCGATTGTGAAGTAATCGATTGTAATTGTTGCTTGAGTTTGTAATGTTACTATCACATTTTTATTTGTGTGAATCTGTAAATGGTTTGCTGTTTCACATTTTCAGTGTTATACTTTTTATAGAACTGTCGATTCACTTGTGAATATAAAATAGATAAATAAAATTAATTGTTTTTAAATTATTTTTGGTAAATATATACTACCTACTTACTAACTTTTTATGTAAGTATGACAATTTTCTATAAGTAAGTATATTGTTCCAATTTCTTAGGAGATTCTGGATACCTTCAAAAAGCATGGTTAATCATAATAACACCAATATTTAATGCTGCATCAGGCTCACAATAAAGAAGGGATGTGTACCACATGTCGTATCCAACAATGAAACTGCATTAAACATGGCTTAAAGTTGTACTTGATTCATTATCAACATACTAGGGTAATTATATAAAATTAATTGTTTTAAAATTATTTTTGGTAAACATATAAATAATCCTATGTTTTATTTCGAAACATTATCAACCAACTCATAATGAATGGCAGTGAAATAAATAATGTAAAATAAATAAATATTTTAACTTGTCGCGTAGAGACCACGATCATGTCATTGTGTCTGTGAAGGCGTATATTTAATAAATGATTTGACTTTTAATTTCAATTATTTTCGGTACCTACCGCTATAAATAAGTAACAATGAAACAATCCTATATTAAGGCGATGTTGTCTTCATCGTCATCCTATGAACGTCCTGAACGTTCCCACATGAACGACAGCACTAAGGCAGACTGGGCTATAACAGGCTTAAGCCCTGAGCCAATACAACCGCAGTGTGCTTTACGTGCCTTCCGAAGCACGGAGGAGCTCGAGACGTTTTTATTTGGTTACCCATCCTTTAGCTCGGTAATGTGAAAGTTGCGTAACTAACTGGCAAGATCACAAACCGGTGCGGCGCGGGCGGGGACTTTTTGCATTAGTTAAACCTCTAGCATTACCTTTCAAGTAACAGTAAGTACATTGCTTCGCTAGTTTGCATATTTTAAAATTAGTTTTAATTTAACTAGCAAAACCATGTACTTGGAATGTTTTTTATTTTATTTTATTTAGGACAATAATCAATTAGAAAAGTAATGTGATAGGTGTTGTAGTTAGACAACTAAACCCGAAAGCCTTAGCCGCTACGCCATAGAGTTACTTTAGGCGATGTACTCATACAAGATGCAAACGTTTTAATCACTACCTAGTGGGTACTCGCATCTAAGATCAAGGTGTTTAAATGTTCGCGCGGTTTGTAACATTTAGTGTTATCACTTATTTCATTACAGACGGACGTCAAGTTGTTAATATTTGAGAAATTCTTGGCAGCAAGCGTTTGTGGTCTTCAGTCTTAATTTATTTATATTATAAGCTGAAAAATGGGTTTGGTCTCATATCAATATCATATTATGGTAGGTAAGTCACTCGTCATCATTATAAGTACTTATTTACAAACGTGCTTGCCTGGCGAACTTCCGGCGAAAAAAGCGATTGATTCATTTTTCAAATTGTCTCAAGGAGTCTACCCGAATTTCTTAGTAAAGTGACATTCAATTCACTAAAACTCAAAAGGATCGGTGTGGTTACTACCTATTTATTAATCTTACATAAGCGTTACATTATCATCAAACAAAAAAATACTAAGACAAGCCTGTATGTTCTATATCCCTTAGCTTATCGATATCGATGTAGTCTAGCGAATTTGATGAGCGATTTTGAAGCTGTCACCGGTCGAGCGTTTGCCAGTTGACTAGGCCCTCAGAGCCAAGCTGTTTTGTCTTCTGTGTAATCTGACACTTTATAATAAGCTTTTTTATAAAGCTTTTCTTTGATATGGATTTTAAATTTATCAAGATCTAATTTCTGAATATCAATTGGTACTTTGTTGTAAAATCGTACACACAGACCCTTAAAAGAATTATTTATTTTATGAAGCCTAGTATAAGGTACTGCTAATTTGTTCTTACTTCTAGTATTTAAATTGTGAATATCACTGTTTTTTGAAAACATATCAATATTTTTATGAACATACACTACATTTACATTTATTAATAAAAATCCACAGATCTCGTGCGCTACACGACTTGAAAGGGCATCGAAAATGTACCTACTTATTATAGATTATCGAATGCAATTTTCAGTAAGAACGCGTAATTTTTCTTTCGATATTTTTTATTTTTTGTTCAGAACCAAAAAGAAATTATTTTTCAAAACCAACTTTTTCAAAATATTTTTCACTCCTCTTGCTTAAAAAGACCGTCATTGTAGCGTTCCAGAGCGAGGATAAAATAGTTGTTCTTGCCAGGGAAAAAGTATTTCTTTTTAAATTTTTAAACAAAAACGGAAAAGTTTTTAGTCTTATGTAGAATAATCATGAATAAAGACTGCGCTAAAAACCCATTAAAACTCGTTTTTTATTTACTCCCTCGCTAAAGCTCGGGAATAAAACTACCTCGTATATAATGGGTCATTTTAGCCCCTTGTATAACAATCTACTTTTAGATCATCTTAAAACCCTTCGAATTCCGCGTCTTTTGAGCTATCACGCGGCGCACAAACTCGCGGCTAAGGGCACCTCTACAGCCTCAACCGTCACTAATATCAAAAAAGTGTAATAAGGTAAAATGTTCCTTAATTCAATACCGACGTGCTTTTTTTAATTTTTTAATTCGTCCCCGTTCTCGAGATATCGGGAATTTTCTGGAAAAACACACGATTTATCAGTCAAAAAAGTCGGTTTTTTTCAATTTCCAAAAATAGTTTTTGACTTTTTCCAAAATATTTTTACATAATTTTAAACCCCTTCGAATTCCGCGTATTTTGAGCCTTCAGACGTCCTCGTGGCCTTAAACCTCAGGGTATCACGGGCGAGTCGCACTTTCAGCGAAAATGGGGGCCCTACTGGAGCGAACGTAAAAACATTTTTAATGTTAAAAAACTTAATACAGATGCAGCACATTTTTGAAGGTTATCCATCTTACTATCAATCGGTAAGATTAGTTGATGTCACTACTACTACACTATTGCCCGTAAATGTTTACAATGGAAATAGGCCTTCTTCCGAATGGGCACTTAGTTATGATGTTGTATTGATTCTGAAGTTTTAAAGACAATTATTGTTATTGCCATTTTATCATTTTTTAAAAATAGAAGGAGGCAAACGAGCAGGCGGGTCACCTGATGGAGAGTAATCTCCGCCCCCCATAGACACTCGCAACACTAGAGGAATCGCAGATGCGTTGCCGGCCTTTAAAAGGAATAGGTTTTAGAAAGGAATAGGAATTGTGAGGGGGGGGGGGGAGGCCTCCGGAAACCTTACTGGCCGAACGAAACACAACAGCACCAAGGGCTATTATTTCACGCCGGATAATAAAATATAATACCGAGTGGTATTACGCCGGGCGAGCCGGCCCAACGCAGAGTGGCTCTACCACTCAGTCAGTGTCACTCATTTAGCACCACCCAGGGGTCACGTATAGGGTCTCAAGGGTAAACCTACGGACGCGAGTAACTTTAACCCTTAATTATAATAATGAACTAGGTACACACCACATTAAAATGATTATATCGACATACTATAGTCACATCCTTAGTCACGCACACATGTACAGATAGAAAGCTGCACACTAACAAATGACGGGCATGCTAAAAATCCAAAGACTCTGTCCATTGTGATATATTTGGTCCGAGGGAAAAGGTTTCTTCTGAGAATCAGCGTCACAGCCTTGGCTGTGGCTTTATGCTGAGAAGAATCCTTTTTGGCATTTCAAATTATGTGACGGTTTGGGTTGTGTAATATTTTACAAAATTGCAAAGAGATTTAAATAGTTGTCTTTGCAAAATTGTAACTGGATGGAATGCTAAATACATTTATTATTCTTTCTTTCTTTCTAATGCTTACTTATAACATACATACCTTTTCATTTTTATTCCACGAATTGCGGCAGACGTAAAATCTTGATTCTTCATGGAATATTGTGCCACCATCAAACTATCCACTCTTGGCAGATTGTCCGACTGACCTTTTAGAAAATCTTCTTCCATTCTACATACTACACGTTTCACTTTAGTGTTATCGGATTTATAGGATAATTTTTATTATTTTTTTGAAATACAGGCACACTATACCTACCCAAATAATAGGAAAACGAAGACGATGGAACACCGACCACCGTACACCGTACCGCCCGCGCGCCGGCACCGTGTCGCGGTCGCGGGGGGCGTGACGGTGTACCTACGCCTGGCGTACTGACCATGGAATTCTGTTATTTCAAGAATGCCAAAAAACTGTACCTAAATAGTACCAAATAGTACCCAAAGGAAATAAATAGTACCCTTATAGTTAAAAAGTTATAGACATAGTTTGGTGAGTACGCTAGGCGTAACCTACGCCTAGCGTACTCACCTCAGTTTGGGAAATCTGAGTAAGCTACAACTATAATTAGTATGTCAAAAAACTGTACCTAAATAGTACCCAATAGGGGCACTATGATAGGTACCTACTCAGTTTGAATATATTATGTACTAGCGGCCGCTCGCGGTTTCACCCGCGTGGTTCCCGTTCCCGTGGGAATATCGGGATGAAAAGTATCCTACGTGTTAATCCAGGTTATAAACTATCTGTATGCCGAATTTCATCCAAATCCATTCAGTAGTTTTTACGTGAAAGAGTAACAAACATACACACTCACAAACTTTCGCCTTTATAATATTAGTGTGATGTGATACTTACTCGTACCTACCAGAAATAAGTTATTGTTTTTTATTAATCGTAGAATAACAAATTAAATCATATTCTTAGTTTTCTGGACTGTATAAAGTGTTTTACTGTGTCGCGTAAGGTGCGTTGGGGTAACTTCGGACGGTTTGCATTTGTATTCAGAAGATATTAGCAGTTTTTTTTTCTCGAGAGTAACGTTAGTTAGCACAATAAATTAAAGTGAAAATGTATTGTTAATAAACAGGCTATAAGGTAGAATGTGTTTTATATAGTTATTGTTTACGCCTTCTTGGCGCAATGGAATTTACTTTTTAGAAAATAAACTCTGTTTCTTCTTTTGATAGTTTAATTTGAAACTGGATTACAATATTTAGATGCAACTTGAATGACGTTTGGACGGCAAGTGAGTCTATGACATTTTTTACTGACAAACAGGATAGCGCGCTGTTGACAAATATTGATTTTGCGGTGACAATTTTCGTAGGCGTTACCATACTCCCCCCCGTTGAAGACTTCAGTTCTTCAACTCCAGTGTTCTTCATCGCTTAAAAGAGGGCAGAGTCGTACTAGGGGACGTCGATAGCATCCAGTGGTTGTCTTCACGTCTGCGACGCGGGATATTCCGTCAGCTCCTGGGTACAATTTGGTAACTCTACCGGTACGCCAACATAGTGGTGGAAGTCAGTCTTCAGAAAGGAGAACCAAGTCTCCGACCTTCAGTGTTGAGGTATTTTGTCTCCATTTTGTTCGGATTTGCAGCTCTGAGAGATATTCCTTCTGCCACCTTCTCCAAAAATGTTGTCGCAGCTTCTCCAGGCGAGCATATCGGCTTAGCCGAGTTTCGTTCTCAGCTTCCAGAGCACGGGATGGTACAGCGTTGAGTGGCCTTCCGATTAGAAAGTGCCCTGGGGAGAGGAATTGAGGATCGTCGGGAGAAGAGGACAAGGGACACAAAGGTCGACTATTTAATATTGATTCAACCTGTGCGAAAAGAGTTGAAATCTCCTCAAACGTCAAGTGGGCCGTACCCATTACCCGCCTTAAAATTCGTTTGGAACATTTAATTAAAGATTCCCAATTACCACCGAAATGGGGAGCGTAAGATGGCGTAAATGTAAATTTTATGCCTTCATGAGCGGCAAACTCGGAAAAAAGTTCATTTTGTTGAGTTTGGAATAAATCGAGCTCTTTAGCGGCTCCTACAAAATTACGACCGTTATCGGAAAATATGTTCGCTGGTCGCCCACGTCGTGATACAAATCGACGTAACGCTAACATAAAGGCATCTTTGGACAAATCGCTGACCGCTTCTAAGTGAACGCATTTATATCGGAAGCATACAAACAAGCACAAGTAGCATTTTGTCAACCTTGCTCCGCGTCCCTTACGATTCGTGATGTAGAAAGGCCCTGCCATGTCTATACCTACAGACTTGAATGGGAAATCAGGATTGACGCGATGTGAAGGAAGGTCACCCATTTTTGGTTCCAGAGTTTCTCCCTGCACTCGTCGACAGCGCACGCAACTTCGCACAGTGCTTCGAGCAATAAATCTGCCCTTTATAGGCCAAAAGCTCTGTCGAACCGTAGCAAGGAGTAACTGTGGTCCGGCGTGTAAATTACGAATGTGTTCATAAATGAAAATCAATTTACATAAATGATGCGACGGACTTAACAGAATGGGGTGCCTTTGGTCATAGCTGCAATTAGATTTATCGATGCGACCCCCCACGCGAATTACGTTGTCTTTATCTATAAATGGGGATAAAGACAAGATATGGCATTTAGAACTTAGTTGTTTTTTGTCTTTTAGTATTTTGTATTCATTCGGAAAAGTTTGTTGTTGAGCTATAGCGCATAATAAAATAGTAGAATCATTAAGTTCATTTGCTGTTAAATTTCCGGTAATTTTTTTATTAGAATATTTAATATTATTTATAAAACGTTTAACATAGGCCATTGTCCGTTGTAGTCTACTGAAATTAGAAAATCGTTCAAATTGAATGATTGGCTCTGAAATGATTGTTGTGGCAACTATTTTGACTTCAGGTAAGTTACAAGACTTTTCTATATTCAAGACAGGCCAATCACTTTCACTCTTAAGTAAAAACTCCGGACCATGCCACCATAAACTTGAATTTTGCAATTGATCACAGTTAACACCCCGAGAAATGAGATCAGCTGGGTTGTCAGCTGTAGGTACTTAGCGCCACGCAAAAGACTGCGAGGTCTCTTGTATTTCGCCGATCCTATTTGCGACAAAGGTTTTGAGTCTCGAAGCATCACCCCTTAACCAACCCAGAACAACACTAGAGTCACACCAGTGAATTATACGGTTCGGAGCAGCCTTAAAGATTCAACCACCGTTCCACACAAGCGAGCTGCAAGAAGAGCACCACAGAGTTCCAAACGTGGCACGGTAGTAGGCTTCAACGGCGCGACCTTTGATTTGGAACATATAAGTCGCACAGTAGTCTCATTATTTAAGGTCTTAGACAGTATGTAAATGCAAGCACCATACCCTACTTGTGAAGCGTCACTAAAGGTGTGTATTTCGATAGAGATGGGATTGTTACAAAGTACATGGCGAGGAATTTGCAATGTTAATAGAACAGATAAGCCTTTAGAAAATTGTGCCCATGCTGTTTCTATATCATGAGGCACAGGTTGGTCCCAGTCTATTTTTAAATGCCAAAGCTTTTGGAGCATTAATTTTGCTTGCATGATATATGGACTAAGAAGGCCCAACGGATCAAACATTTTGAACGCATTTGACATTATGTATCTTTTGGTTACAATGGTATCATCTTGGGTGGCTATTAAATAAACAGGAAAATTAAAAGAATTACTGTTAGGATTCCAGCCCAAACCAAGAGTGCTTGAAGATTCACTTATCGTTAAGTTATCTTGCAAAGCTGTAGTTGCAGAATCTTCAAAAATCGAAGGTAAGTTAGTTTTATATTTACGTAATTTGAAACAACCTTTACTAAGTTGGGAAGCTACTGAATTTTTTATGTATTTCAGTTCTTCTTTGTCGTCTGAGCCCGTTATCAGGTCGTCAACGTAAAAGTCCTTTTGAATGATGGTTTTGATCAGATGGTCATCACATTCCTCCCCAAGCTGCCATAGGCAGCGTGTACTTAAATAACTGGCACTTGCTGTCCCGTAAGTGACAGTATTTAGCTGTAGTGTTCTGATAGGCAAGGACTCATCTTCTCTCCATAAAATTAATTGTAGATGTCTGTCGTCTGAATGAACTGCAACTTCGCGAAAAAAAAATTTAATGTCACCGGTAAGCAAGTATCGGTACATTCGTGCTCGTATCAATATCGAGAAAAGAGAGTCCTGTACATTTGGGCCTATCATCTGCAAGTCGTTGACCGAAAACCCGGAGGAGGAAGGTGCTGAGCCGTCGAAAACGACCCTAAGTTTTGTTGACTCACTGTGCATTTTAATTACGGCATGATGACAAAGAAAGTAGCTAGGATTTGGCATTACTATAAGGGACTCTGAAAGATGTCCAAGAGTTTCATATTCTTTTATAAAATTTGAATATTCTTCCTTTAGGGGAAGATTAGTCCTAAAGCGCTTTTCTAAAGTTAAAAATCTCTTTTTAGCAAGAGTGTAGGAATCGCCTAAGCAATCTGGTGAGTCCTTTAGTGGTAGCTTCACACAAAATTGCCCATTAGCTAAACGCGTGGTGTTTGCTAAAAAGTGGCTTTCGCAAGCCATTTCAGTTTCACTTAATTTTGATTTACGTGGGACCTCTTCTAACTCCCAAAATTTGGTAAGTAACTTATCGACTTTAGTTTCAGTGGAAGAGTCTTCGTGAACTATCAAATTGTTGCAATGAATTTTGTTAAATTGAGATATATTTACAGGACCAACAATAAGCCAACCAAACTTTGAATTTTAAAGAATTGGTTTGTTTTTGCCCAACATCCTCTGTTCACCTAGTAAAGTATTCCAAAAAAGATCTGCACCTATTAACATGTCTATAGGGCAGTGTTCGTTAAAATTGGGGTCCGCTAATTTTATATTAAAAGGTATATTTAAGTCATGCAGACTAATTGGAGCCTTTGGTAGGTCTCCTGTAAGTTTATCTAATATAAAACAATGCAAGTCCTTTTGAAAAATATGATTTTTAGATTTTAATTGAATAATGCAACTTTCGTTAACTTTATTTACTGAATTGTTGCCAATGCCGACAACGTTAATATATATGGGTTTTGTATTTAGAGACAATTTTTGTTGTAATGATTTTGTAATGAAAGAGGATTGGCTTCCTGAATCCAATAAGGCACGAACTGTAATTGCCTCTTTAGTAATTGGATTTAGTACCTCTATTAAAGCTGTAGACAAGATAACATGTTTGGAGTTATTTTCTTTAGTGAAAGCAACTATGGAATCGCATTCCTGAATTTGGGCATTGTTGGCTTTAGTAGCTTCAACTGAATGCAGTAAAGTATTATGGCGCTTATTGCACTGCCTACAGGGACCCATGTGGCAATTGTTAGCTGAGTGACCTTGACGTAAACAGTTTGAACATAATTTGTACTTAGAAACATCGGCTAGTTTTTCATCTATTTAAAACTAGGGCAATCATATATTTTATGATTTTTGTCGCAAATAATGCACTGAAATTTTGTTTGATAGTTATTTTGTTTCACTGTGGCATAAGATTTTGTTTGGAATGGTTGCCTATTATGACTGGGTTGCGAATGTGCTTGCGAATGCTGAAATGATTTTACATTATTATTTTTTGTACTAGAATTTATATATTTATTACTACTAGTGGATTCTAAAACGTGAGCCCTATCAATTAAAAATGAATTAAACTGTTCTAAGCTAGGAAAATCACCTAAGTGCTTTCTTTGTTCCTCCCACTTGACAAGTGTCTGATTCTCTAACTTAGCAGAAACCAAAAAAATAATAAGGGTGTCCCAGTGTTCAGTGGGTTGGCCGAGATTAGCTAAGGCACGTAAATTTTTGGTGATATGGTCCACTAGAAATCGTAAAGAACTTTCAGTTTCGCGTTGCAATGGTTGTATGTTAAAAATAGATTTTAAATGATGATTTATAAGCAACCTTTTGTTGTTATAACGGTCATATAGAAGCTGCCAAGCGTTATTGTAGTTCGCGGATGACACCTCAATGTTAGAAACGACACGAGCTGCATCGCCTTCCAAATACGATAACAAGTAATGAAATTTTTGTATGGTAGAAATTCGCTCATTGTTTTGGATTAAATTAGTAAAAGTATCGCAAAATTCTAACCAGCGAAAAAATGATCCGTCAAATTTTGCAATTTGTATTTGAGGTAACCGAACATGAGACTCACTATGATCGAGACTGCATTGAGCTTCATGAAACATGGACTCACGCCTTTTTATTTCTTGGTCGATAGCTTTTATTTCACTTTGTTGGTCTAAGAGAGTTTTGGCCATAGCAATACAGACAATGAAATCTTGTTCAATGCGTTCACGCTCATCAAACTCCAATTCCAAATTATCGGAGTTAATTAACTCAATCCGAGTCTGCAGCTCATCATATTTAACAGACTGACTTTCGAACCTGCTGAGCTTTAAAGACAGTTCAGCAACCTAGATAGTCGCCAGGGTAGCTTGACTTGTAATTTTATCTAAATAGGTTTTAAACCTGGTAATTTGCCCTTTAACTGAACTGCGTTTTGTAAACAAATCCTTTAATGTTTGATTAGTTGGTTGTGAAAGAGATGATGAACCTGGTGTGGTCATTTTTAAAAAGAAATAAAAGAACTTAATTTAAATTATTTAAGTAAATTATTAAGTAACGCCGCCAATTTCGCTATATGAAACTTTGACCTTTATATTTTAATCGTATGAAATTATAAATTACAAGGCACGCTCTATATAGAAGGCAACCAATTTACCTTAGATATGGATAGTATACGTATCTCACACTCCTCACTGCGAAGACACTCTGGCGCTGCGCCGGCAACAGACGGGCAGAATCAGCTGTTGTCCCGTTAACCGAAGCGATGTACGGCCCGCGAGTATGTAAGTACCGGCCGGTACCAGCGCAGTAACAGCTGAAATAGTCGGCAATTTTCGCTAAATAACCGGAAAACCTGGTGCGAAGTAGATAAGGGAGATACTATTTACGTATATTTATTGAATTTAAGCTGATTTTGACTATATTTAAATGAATTTAGAAAACTTTATTTTTTATTTTTAGTATAGGGTAGATAATTTTTGCACAAGTAAAAACATATTGTAATGGGAAATAATTGTGGGATATTTATGTATTTGGGTATGTTTCGTGGATAGATGAATGAATTGGAAAAGGATTTAACAGGACACTTATCTGTATTTTGGCTTCGAAGTGTTCTTTCGCTGAAACACTGTTCGATGTCCTTTGATAGGTGATATCGTTCCCGTATTTCCTGGTTTGTGTCCTGTCACGGTCGCCAATGTTTACGCCTTCTTGGCGCAATGGAATTTACTTTTTAGAAAATAAACTCTGTTTCTTCTTTTGATAGTTTAATTTGAAACTGGATTACAATATTTAGATGCAACTTGAATGACGTTTGGACGGCAAGTGAGTCTATGACATTTTTTACTGACAAACAGGATAGCGCGCTGTTGACAAATATTGATTTTGCGGTGACAATTTTCGTAGGCGTTACCAGTTATAAACAAAACAACTAATATTTTTCTGGTGTTTAAAATACGAATAAAATCTATTAGTGAATTCCATAGTTATTCCAATCGCAATTCCTGAGGTAATAAAAATAATATTTTACCATTCACTGTGCTCGACTGTACCAAACGTAATTTTTGTATGTAGAAGTTTGCTATCAAATTTAATGACTTTCTAGTGTAAAAGTCAAATAACAATTACACTCTTAGAGGGTACTATTTCCGGTACTATTTATTGAGATAGAAATGAGAGCCATTGCTGGTTCTGTTTTCGCGCAACGAGGTGAGTACGCTAGGCGTAGAACCTACGCCTAGCGTACTTACCAAACTATGTCTATAACTTTAGGGTAAGGGTACTATTTCATTCCTTTGGGCACTATTTGGTACTATTTGAGTACAGTTTTTTGGCATTCTTGAAATAACAGAATTCCATGGTGAGTACACCGTGACGTCATAGCATGAGCGCGCGTAATCTCGGAAATTTAAAACAGGGGATGATGGCAAGAGGCCGGACGGCATGACCCTGGTACCTTGGAGGGTGGGACGGGCACCGGTGTGGGATGCTACATGTGTCGACACGCTTGCCCCGTCCCATCTTCCAAGTTCATGCATCAATGCTGGCTCGGCTGCAATTAATGCGGAGAACCTCAAACGGCGCAAGTATGAGAATCTGACTGGAGATTTCATATTTGAGCCGTTTGGGGTAGAGACGTTAGGACCGTGGGGTTTGGGTGCCCACCAGCTCTTTAAGGATATTTCTAAAAAACTGGTGGAAGCCACCCGAGACCCCAGAGCCAGCAGCTATCTGGGTCAACGTCTAAGCCTCACCATCCAGCGCGGCAATGCGGCTAGTATTCTGGGTACTCTGCCTGATGGGGATGATCTGGGTGAATTCTTTTTTTTATAGTTTTCTATTTATCTTTTTAAGTTGTAAAAATTTTAATTTTAGTATTAGATGTTACTTTTGTTATTTTTTATAATAATATTTTAATATACTTAGTGTGTACCAATATTGGTATATAGATTAATTAATGTAATTTTTTACCTTTATAAATTAAATGTTATTATTTGTATGTTTTTACAATAAAATTCGTTTATTGAAAAAGTAAATAAATAATTTTAATCTGAAAGGTTCCTTGATATATAAAGAGTGCAACTTGGTTAATTATGTGTGTATGAGTGATAGGTGGGTACTTAATCGGATGTTCGCATATAGACAAATACAAGTAGTTAATAAAACCAACTTATGTACATAAATTGATAAATACAGATGGAAGTGCGCTTCACCCGGAATCCTCAACTACTGAGGAACTGGCTGTTTCTGGCATTTCTTCTTATTTACAACTGCCGGAATATAACAATGCTACACGAACATTGATGTTATGGCGACATATTTACTTAAGATGGTGGTAGCTAGCTAGGTGGACTTAACAAGCCCTACTACCAACCAAACCAAATACACAAAGGTGTACCCTCCGCTGGGAATCGAACCAGGGACCTATGGGTCTAAGAACGGTTGCCTTAGCCACTAGACCACAGAGGCTTTCTGTTTTATTGTAATAAATAAAAAAGTGTAGATATTTAAATTGTTTTGTACATAATAAATAATAATGATAATTAAGAGTATTAAAATTGTGTTTCATTGTAATACATAAAAATGTTGAGTAAGGGTTGATTAATTGTGTTTTATTGTAATTAATAAAAAACTTGTTATTATAGTGCCAGTGACTCGCCTAGCGTGTCTACCGTGAAATATAGGCGGCATCCGCGAAGCAATCATGAAAATATTAGTGTCATTGAACGGGTAAATAAACAATTTTTTTTAAAGTTGATCTTGTAAGTTTGTATGGCTAATAGCTAGCTGGCTAGCTGGCTATTTGCTAATAGCCCATAAAAAAACGCAACGATAAAATATAATAGTCTAATTTATGACACTAAAATCAAGGTCATATCAGGTAGACCTACTTACCGCTTTATTTTCGGTAAACTAATGTTTTGCATGATTATAAACATCTGATAAACAATACACATCAAAGTTCCGTTCTTCGTTCACCACTTTGTTCGTTCATCAAATCACCTAATAAAAATATTAAATTTATGCGTAATATGATTTGAGTACGCGATTGTACTATGTTGCTGTTAGCACATGAGTAAAGAAACGGTACAGAGAAAAAGCTTCTAGGAGCATACGAAAATCCTTACCTAAAGTTGTAGGGTTGCCAAAAGAGAATAAAATAAAATGAACAAACTTTTATAAGCTTTTTATTAAGTAAGTATGTAGACAAGATAAAGTTTAAGTAAGTATAAGTATTTACAAATTGCTTACTCTAAATATTTTATTTTTATAATTTTTTGTTTTTAATAATTTGTTATGCCTTTTGATAGAATGGTAAATTCTGAATCTGATAAAAAGTCTTTTCAAGTAATCAATTGGGAAGCAGTCACATGGCATATTAAATGTACAATCTTGTACTCGTTTCAGAATATCATTACCAATATTTAAAATATTTATGTCGAGGTCAAAATATTCGCGAAATTTTTTTTCAAGCGATTCGACAAATGCGACAAAATTGTCAGGAGGTATTATTAAAAATCCCGACTGTACACTACCTTCATTAAAATCTTTGTAATGAATGAATAATGAATCTTTGCCCATGTTTATAGGTTGCTCAGATCTGTTAACATACAATTTTATTTTGTCACATTTGTGATTTTCGAGACATTTTTTATACAAATAGCCTGATACATAGAGTAAACCATTTTTTTCCGGTAAATCAAATTGATAATCAGTTGTTCCTACAGTTAATTCAGGGACAGTTACATCGTCAGATTGCGACACTTGTGATGGGGTTTTAAAAATTTGACAATCATCTGGTTTCATAAGTAAACTATCGAAATCCTGATCACAATTTGTATTTTGGGGTTTCTTTAAGATATTGGTGATAAACATCTTATTGAAAGCAATACTTAGTTGTCGACAAGTTGGTTCTTGGCAGTTACCACCTGCCTGTCTGACTTTTCCAAAGAAGTTTTCGAGACAATCTTGATTCAAACGTCTTGTTAATATGAATTTAATTTCTGCTAATTTTAAATCTTTATGAAGTTGTAATAAAGACTTTATAGAAACTTGAAATCCATGAATGAAATTCATGACACTTGTAACGTCTTTTTGTCCATCACTTCTTACTAATTTTAAGTTCTTAAAAAACATTAGCATTTCTTCTAAAAACTTAATTTGATAATCGTTGCCGCGAAAAGCTCTTTTATATTTATTAGGAGATCGCAGAGTACTTGAGTTTAATAAATCAAACAAATTATTAATTTTATTTACAAAATTAGCTGTATCTCTTGCAGCAACCTCGATAAGATTTAAATCTGCGTAGGTGTTGATAGCTGATGCTACAGTACGGCTAAATACATGAGCGGCTAATTTCACACGCATTTTCTGAAAATTATTTGGCTTCACGTGAATATCAGTTAGTTTTGGTGCTAATCTTATAGTTCGCTTTTTGTCTTCACAATATAGTTTTGTAATATGTGACCATTTTGCTATTTTATTGTCAAAAATATAATCACAAGTCATTAAATTGTTCCTTACACATTTCAACAGATGCGGGACGTCAAACATGTAATAAATTTTGTGTCCGTTTACTTCAAAATATGTTTTATCCCTACTCACGGAACGCTATTTTGAAGCACTTAGGAAATCAGAGCCTAAATCTGAGATAAAGACGCGTATGTCAAGACCAATGTTTAGTAATGATGATAAAATTTCGTCGATCCAATCATTTACATCCGAATCATTTTTGCATTGAGACAGAAATGAATGAGCTATTGGTTGCTTCCAATTGTATATAATACCACGAATCATTATAACAATAACATACTTAGCTGGCACTTTTTTCTGAATTCCATTTATTTCATGAAATCCAATAATTTTGTCATTTCTGACGTCATAAAACAAATTAGCCTTCAAAGACATGCAGTCAACACATACACTGCAAATCTTTTCCTGTGATCCCATTTTGTCTATCTTTGTTTTTAATGCACAAAGCAAACGTTCGTCTAGCTTAGTACCTGTCGGCTTAACTAACTTTTGCAAGGTGGTTAATGAAGGTAAACAAAATGTATTTGTGAGAAATCTATACGCTGCTGGACCAGAGTAATGAAGATTGAGTGCGAAAAATTTGAAAGCCAGGCTATACCTGTTTCCACTATAACCGGCCTTCACATCTATTTGCCATTTAATCATTTGAGACATACCTTTAGTCATAAACTTATCACATAATTTTAAAAATTGTTATTTAGAAACACTTCCTAAGTCACACATCTTATGTTTTTTTGCTTCTCGAAGTTCAAGTGACAATTTCCGCTTTCTTGGAGTGTCTGCTGAAAGGTGAAGTGCCGTTTGCGCTGCTTTACTTTCAATAGCTTGCTTGTTAGGTCCCGTCTGAATGCTGCGTGATGTTTGATCTCTCAAAACAATAATTTTATTTGTAAAAATGTTCGAGCTTGAACTGTGTTCAGTAATAGGCATAATTGGAATATCCTGATTTTCTTGTGCAGGTAAGTACAGTCTCACATTGACTCGTACTTGCGCCGTCATATTTTGATGGCAAATTAAGGGTTGGAAAAGCATTGTCATGTAAATATTTTTTAGTTTGATTTTGAGAAAATTTAATGTTGGTTTTTTCGAAATGAACTTCACATATTCTGTATCTTTGCCTTGTGTTGTCGTCAATAATTTTAAGCACAAGGTCTTCCCGACCGACAGCTTTTAACCACTCATGTCGTCTGAAAAAAAAGAATAATCAGAATGAGTTGTAATGTATTTTTTAAACACTCATCATCATCATCATCATCAGCCTATAAACGTCCCACTGCTGGGCACAGGCCTCCTACGTGGACTAGCACGTGAGGATATTGAGCCATAACCCACCACGCTGGCTCAATTCGGGTTGGTGAGTTTTAACGACTGTCATCTTACGACAACAATCGGGACCAACGGCTTAACGTGCCAACCGAAGCACGGAGGAGCTCGAGATGTTTTTATTTGGTCACCCATCCAGCGACCGGGCATTACGAAAGTTGCTTGGCGAGCAAGATCGCAAGCCGAACGAACCGAACATTAGGTAGGTATATAATTTTATTACTGCATAAGAAATAGTATTACCAACCGGAACCATTGGCTTAAAGGTGATATTGTAACAAAGGTTGTGTGCACTTGAATATACAAATATTTGACGACAAAGGCGGCCTTAGTAAAAAAAAATACTTACACTCTAAAATTAATTTATGTTGACGCGAGCATTTTAAAATGAGATAATTTCTTATTGAAATACAAATATTTACAATTATTACTGCATAATTAAATCGATAAAAGTGTGAAAATGGCTGAATCTACAAAACAAATGTTTTTTCGACGCTGTCCGCTTCCTTACACTAATTTCATCATTAAAAATATGTTTACGCTCACACCAATTATCTAGACCAAGATTCTATTGAAACTCGTTAATATGGTAAGATAACTGATAAATGTACATAAACATAGAAACACACTCAGACCTGAAATCAATTTAGAAAAACAGTTTTTCTCTAAATTGACCCGACCGGGAATTGAACCCGGGACCTCAGAGTTGGCGCGACGCCAGACCAGGCGTGCTAACCACTTGACCACAGAGTTCATCATTACCAGCCGTACGTATGCAATCGAATATTTACCTACATTGAGGAGCACTTGACATACCTAGGTACTTCATTATTTGATAATAGCCACGTTTTCCCCCCGAAGGGTAGAAAACGTATATTTAGGTTTCAGCCGTAGCTTGATCCACCTATGAGATTACCCCTTAGAATTTCACGTATTTGCAGTGTGTTTCCTACCCATTCTACCTTGCTTATGCTTGTGCGCCCATTGTGCGGTAGGTGGCGTTGCGTGCATGACTTCCGTCGCCATCGACTGTCGGCCATTTTGTCAGTACTCATTTTGCCGTCAAGATCGGTAAATTTTGGTGGATCAAGCTACGGCTGAAACCTAAATATACGTTTTCTACCCTTCGGGGGGAAAACGTGGCTATTTAGGTGTTCGAGCCTTCGCTTGATCCACCTATGAGAGGTGTTTATAATCTGACGGCGATGGCTGGACGTACTGTGCGAAGGTCATGTTGTAGTATAGTAAAAGAGTAATAACACAATCAATTATTACAGAAAAAAATAAATAATTGTATTTGACAAAATAATCTTCGATCAGTTTTACAAATAGTTATGTCAGTCTCTTAAATTTCACTTATTTTACAAATTAAACTTAATATAACTACTTAATCATATTATGAATACTAAACTTATCATTAAATCACAATGGTATGAATGATTGACTAAGATTGGCAGCCCCGTTGGAATGGATAGCAGGAATTTCTTTAAAATAATATTTAAGAAAAGTGTCTCTACTTTTCCAATTTCCCCTTTTTAATACTTCCTCAATATTAAAGTTTTGGTTTGACCCGATATTTGAATTAACTGCTGCTCTAAAGCTTCCGGGAGAGTCATTAATCTGGGTTTCTTTAAGTAATGTCCGAACCCAACCTGCAATGACGGAGCGTGATGCACCCTTCACGACTCCTTTAGTAGTAATAAATAGGCTCGAGATGGATTTATTGGCTGATCGCCTACCCTCTGAGATTGAGATTAATTTTCTTATCCAAAATACTATATTTAGCCTTTCATCGTCATTTGCAATTAATTTCCACCCTGATTGGCGAAAGTTGGTTGAGTCCGTTTTAGACCCAAACTTAGGCCAAAAGATAATGTTATCATTATGAGGTTCAAATGATTCCGGACTTATATCTAACAACGTTAGGTCATGGACCCTGCGGCCTGACGATAGCAAAAGAAGAGCTGCAACGTGGCGAGAGACTTGAAATATACTGTCATTATCTATACTGTAAGTCCCTAAATACTCAATAAGTTGGCCCACATCCCAGGTCTGAGGTTTCCTCGGTGGGGGTTGCGTATTGAGAATCGCTTTAAGCGTCTGTTTTACCAGTGGGTGGCTGCTAATGGCTGCTGAATTCACTGGGTTTGAAAATGTGGTGACCACGGATTTGTGAAGCGCCACCGTCTTTGGTGCCAACTCCTCCTCTTTGTGAAGGAAACACAAATATTGAGCTATATCTTGTGGGGTAGGGTCATCCACAGCGTTAGCATTGTTCATTGCCCACAATCGCCACCGTGTCCAAGCCGGTCCGTAGGTCTTTAATGTTGACTTTCGCCATGAAGACTCCAGCAGGGTTTTATTCTCGGCTGACCATATTCACAAGATGGCTCCAGCCCGAACTCTCCAGACCTGCAAAAGCAGATTTTTTGCGGCTGGGGGAGGTCTCCCCGTTTTCAGGTCTATTAAGTGATTGTCTAGGTTGGGGACTGTCAACCGCGGTTCTAGGGCTCGCTGCTTTAGCTCGGCTATCCAGAACGTTCTCTTCCATTTCGGGGCTACTAGAAAATAAGTTCCGGAACTCTTCACCAAGTGACGTAGTACTCGTGGCACTAGAGCAGGAGGAGGGAATAGCCAACCTCGGTTGAAGTTCCAAGGTCGACTGAACGCATCGACAAAAATGCAGCCCGGATCTCGAGCATCCTCGCTGACATAAGCGTCTACTATGGCAGAGCGTGCGCTTGCAAATATGTATGTCTACAGACGGAGTGCCCCATTTTTTGAATATCCACTTTTGAGTTTCTTTGCTTAACGTCCATTCTGGCACTTCTAGGGATCTCGAAAGGCTGTCTGCCGTGAGGTTGTATTTTCCGGGAATATATCGTGCAATCAGGTTTATCCGGTAATGACTTGCCAGGTTCATGATCTGCGTTGTTGTTCGAAGCAACATCTGTGACTTCGTCCCCCCTTGTTTCATTATGTACGCAACAACAGATTTGTTGTCAGTTTGTAACATTACTGTTTGATATTCTAACTCCGGTGCGCATGCTTTTAGCGCCTCTAAGACAGACCATAACTCCTTCTGGTTGCTGTGCCATGCAATTTGATGATTGGCCCATAGTCCGCTCAATTGTGTGTTGTTCACTGTGGCACCCCAGCCTTGACCCGCTGCATCTGTGGTTATGAAACTTGAGGGTCCTGCTATGTGGATAGGCGAGGCCTGAGCAACGTTCTGCAACCACCACACTAGTTCCTGCGTTACGGTACCTGGTAGCAGATGTTTTTGGTTTTGATTTGCCATTGGAAGACTTTTCGAGGCGACTTTGGAAGACTTTTCGAGGCGACTTGTATCTCCCTGCAGTGCAGCCTTCCGTACGGAACTGTAAAGGCTGCGAAGTTGATGTTTCCGAGCAGGACTTTTGCTTCCCACCATGTCCACCGACGGTGTCTGAGAGTGTCTTTTATTAGGGTAGTGATTTTTTCGATTTTTGGCTTCGGAAGATGTTTGATGTTGGACTCGGTGTCCCAAATTATTCCTAAATATTCTATTTTCCTTGTTGGTAGTAAAATCGATTTTTGAAAGTTGATGTTCCAACCCATCTTTTGCAGCTGTTTTACGACGAATTGTCCTTGTTGATGAAGGGTCCGTTGATCTGAATGAATTAGAAGAAAATCGTCTAAGTAAACTATCAGCCGGATACCCTTTTCCCTGAAAGAATTTGCCACCCAATTAGTAATTTTTTGCAAAAATGTACGGCGCCGTGGCTAAACCAAAAGGTAAGCATGTCATTTGATAAATAGAATCTTTGTAAGCTAATGCAAGGAATCTGCGATGAGAGTCAGCAATCGGAATGTGAAAGTAAGCCTGTGATAAATCTATCTTTATCATATAGTCTAGGTTGTTCAGGCACAACGGGATTCTGAAATGATTCAACAATCGAAATTTAGGCGGATTTAGAAAATTATTCAAAAGCTTTAAGTTAAAAATTAGTCTGTTCGAACCGTCCAACTTTTTCCTTAAGAACACATGCGATAAGAACCCTGATTGGGATGTACACTCTTCAATCGCTCCACACTGTAACATTTTTTCCAAAGCATCATTCATTTCGGGAGAATCTTTGGCCTTAAATCTTAAGCAACTTTGGTTATTTAGCTTAGACAAAGGTGGAGATGAAGTAAAGGGTATTCTATACCCAGCCAATATAGATAAAATGCTTTCTGAGGCACCGAGTGCTTTCCAGATATGTAAATATGAGCTTACCTGCCCCGCTTTAAATTTAATACTTTCTGCCTCTTTTTGGCCTCCCTGACGATGATTGCGGGTTATTTCGTTTAGTTGGGTAAAAAGCCCGGCCTTTTTCGGGGGTTTTAAAAGTTGGCCGCTTGAAAGAATCATTTGGTTTCTTATCTCTTGTTCCTGGACGGTAACTTTTGGTTTTGGGCCGAAATTTTCCTGGAAAAAGCTTATGTATTCCGCCTTGCTCCTTCACAAACTCGCTTAGTTGTGGTTCGGCAAACAGGTGACTACCCGAAGGTGGTATAGACTGTAATAAGTCGTTTAGAGTTTTATTCAAGGGCTTATAGGCGTTACGGCGCTGCGGGCCGATCGCCGTAATTTTATGACGCATTAGTCGAGTGTACGTGCAGTTCACGCATACGTGAAGTACACGTTAAACGCAAACAACAATTGGTATTGCCTTAAAATAAAACTACGCGTCATCGTCACCTGCACTGCACGTCAACTGCACCTACGCGTGAAACCAGTGTGTGTTGCCGTACGCAAGTTTTGATAATTCTATATCGATTGTTCGTTATGTAATCGATTATGTCCACGAATAAAGTTGTTGTTACAGGGCTACATCACGCCTAATAACCTAGGATCTAAGTTTATACACAAACATAACACTTGATTTTGTTCTAAGCATAGTAAAAATGGTATTAAAACGGAGATATTGAACACAAAATATGGATGTATGGATGTATCCCTTTGCATACATACCCTCCCATGAAGAAAAAAGCACTGTTGGTTGGTTCTGATTGACAGTTGGGTTGACGTTAGGTTTAAATATTAAAATAGGTGTCCAATCATTTGACAAAAAACAAATACCAAAATTACATTTGAAAAATAACATTTGGCAAAATTATACTTGATAAATGTATCATTTTACAAACTATTGTTTAATAAACTACTCATTAGACAAACAAAAAATTCATGCTAAAACATTATTTCACAAATTGATAATTTTTAAACATGTTAGTTGGCAAAACAATGTAAAGCTTAAATAACATTTAACAAATACTAGCTGCCCTACTCCTGTAGGTCACGTGATAGGTTAGATATTTAACCAATCGCGAAGCGCAGCGTAGCGATTGTCTTAAATTTTAAGGTTATTTTTTGTTGGCGCTTAAGGCACCAACATGCGACGCAGGGAAATGGAAATATAGGATAGTGGGGGCTTACTTGGTTCCGGGCTGTGGTCACAGGATCGTGCTGGAGCTGAAGGCGGCTGGCGCTGACCACGGGCGGCGAGGTAGTTGATTTCCTGGCGCACAGTCACTACACGAAACTATTCACTAGGGCAGTTCGTTAGGCGTTAGGCGTAACTTTACACATATGCTATTAGTGGTATTGCTTTATTTCGAAGGCTGAGTTCAAGGGCGCGCGACGCGTGATTTCGTCTTGAGATCTCAAAGGCCACTAACTGTTGCGCGGGCGCCGGCCGTCAAAATGGCCGCGCGACGGGTTAGTGCAGTCCAATGTGCACTCTATTCCTGCGCAGAGACAGCTGTTATTCGTTGCGCTGTGGCGCAAACATTTTTTTTATCAGACAACAGAAATACTAGCTGCCCTACTCCTGTAGGTATTGAAAAATTTAAATTGCTTACATCCTTGATTATATAATATATCATAGCTAATAAACCATAATTTTTGTAAAATCAACAATTTGTCAAGTGAATATTAATAAAATAATATTTTTATTTAATAACAGTAGAAATATTTCTTAAGTAAAACATTTGCTAAACCTGTATTATGTCAAATGATTCTTTTTATAGTAATATGTTTGCGTAAAGAAAGTTTGTCAAATGATTAGTTTTTTAAACGTTGTTTGTAAAATTATCTTTTGTCATACGTTTTTTGTTAAACAATAGTAAACCATTAAAATAATTGAATTTATTTGTATTTCGCTCGGAGTTATTTTACTTGATAAGGTAAGGTATTGTGTAACTATTGTAAAAGTAAGTTGGCGTTTAATTGGTTTGCCGGCAGTAGTTACAAAGATAATATGAGATTATGACAAGTTTTTACTTTGTAGATTTACGGTTCAATTTTTGATGGCGACACCCAGAAAAGAAATCGTCTCTGAGACAAATTGAGGTATTGGTGGAATTCCTCGAGAACCACCGGGAACTCGCCATTGGCGTTTCTCGCAGTTTGCTTTTTCTGTGTTGGGTTGGCTTTACTAATACACAACTCATTAACCAATGTGATACTTTTTGCTTTCCATGTTTATAAATTTTTTGTGTATTTTTGTTGATTTCATGGTCAATCTGTGTTCGCTAGCTTATAATTGAAGAGGTATTTACTTACTGAGCATTATGGTAGTGATAATATTTGTGTGTTAATTTGCTTTATATTAACTAAAATGCAGAGGCCACTAAGGAGCTTCCACAATCCATGCGGTTACAAAAGGTGAACTATCCTTATTTTAAGTCAGGGATGCGAAAAGAAAAAGAGCTTTTGAGATGTGAAGATTGAATCATCATCATCATCATCAGCCTATAAACGTCCCACTGCTGGGCACATGCCTCCCACGTGGTCAATGGCACGTGGGGATATTGGGCCATAACCCACCACGCTGGCCCAATGCGGGTTGGTAGGTTTTAACGACTGTCATCTTACGACAACAACCCGGGACCAACGGCTTATCGTGCCTTCCGAAGCACGAGATGTTTTTAATTTGGTCATCCATCCAGCGACCCGGCATTGCCAAAGTTGCTTAGCGGGCAAGATCGCAAGCCGAACGCGCTAGCCGCTGCGCCATCGAACTCAACTAACGAGTGAAGATAGATGTTCCCGCCAAAGCCGGGACGGCCTTTCAAACCGTACCGCCATAGGTATGGCGGTTGACTCAGCGGTTGTTGACGACCGCGTCCGCCTGTCTGCCGCGGCGCCACCGCTGCGCGACCCGCCGCCGCTAGCTTGGTGAGCCGAGCGCGCGACTAGTCTGTCTGCTAGCTAACGCGAGACGCCCACAAAATACGCGCACTGGTATCTGCCCTTATTATAGTGACTCCTGAACCTAAAGTGAAGAGCTCGACCTAAACGCCCTTAACCAGTGCCCCTAGTGAACTGTTTAGTGTAGTGACTGTGCGCCAGGAACTCAACCTACCCCGCCGACCGTGGACAGCTCGTCTCCAGGTTCCTGTGTATCCCTGTAAGTACTTCACTATCCATAACCTACCCAACCCACATCTTTTATTTCGCCGCTGTTACTGCGAACGCCTTTCGCCGTAACAATAGAATACTGCTGCTTAAAAATGTATATTTTGCTTACAGAATAAACTTTGCTGCTGTCGTCGTTCTGATGATGAGCTAACTAAGGACTTCCCCTAATATAAGTACCTATGTGTAGAATTTAAGGATTTGTGATATTGTGACAATAATAAACAATTTTTTATTAAATTTTATATTTGTTTTTATTACATAAGGTTTCTCTCGTTCCAAAGCCTTTGAATAGAAGCCTGTTGGACTGTCCTCCCCTACATTAACTCGATATTTACACGCCTATCAACATTTTGTGGTACTTGAGCCACTCTTCTTAACTCTGCCTCAGCAGCCACCCTGCGGACTTGATTTAAAGCCTCACGCTTGCGTTCTTGTAAATTAAGTTGGGGAGCAGGAATTTGAGCACGTAGAGCCATTGCAGCACAGCACATGCATTCACGATTTGCCCAGCAAATACTGGATCATAGTGAAGCATCCTCGCAGACAACAAACATCTAAAAAATAAGATTAACATTCACAGCTAAACAGATTTGGATGAAGCATAGTATGTAAATTTATTTATGTAAGATGGAGCACGCGCTTGATCAACAAATAAGCTACTTCTCGATCCATCGAGTGGTTACTGTGGGAGAAACAAAATTATGCTACAATCTCAAATCTTCTTGATTAGCCTAATCCAACATTTTGCCAACGCAAATGGTTCATGCTCAAATGTGCCTGAAAAATTAAGTAGATAGGTATGACATTATAAGTTAGGTAAGTACATTACTCGGTAATTGTGTATGATGCTGTTTTTTTACTATATATCTGTAGGAATTGAAATAAAAGTTACTAACAAGATTTGCAAAGTTAGCAATCCATATACTTCTGCAATGCGTTACCAACACTCGATGAACACTGCAAAGTGACATTTCATTTGACATTTATGAAACGTCTTAGCGCGATACCGTTTTTGTGCGATACAAAACACGCGTAAGTGAGGTTCTAATATGACAATACGGCGGTGCGCTGGGTTGAGGTGAGCGTAACGTGTGCGTCATTATTTAACTACGGCAATACGAAATCAAAAGTTATGACGCAAACGCAGTCAAGACGCGCTGCATAACATTACGGCGATCGGCCCGCTGTTGTATAATTTCTGCCCTCTTTCCACATGTATATTGTAGCAGCGCATCAGAAGTGCATCGAAAAGAGGATTCCTCCTTTAAATAGTGTTTGCTTATGTGCGCTTTTATTTCTAACGGCGCCCTGGCATAAATGTCTTGAAAAACTTTCCTTTGCTGCAGTAGACCGTGTGTTATGGCGCCTAGACACAAATCCATTTTTTCCAATGCTGCTACAAGTTGCCACGGGGGAGTTACGGTAGCGAGGATGGAGTTTACTTTAAGGTTTGTGAAGACTGGTGTGGCCTGAAAACGCTTTTGGACATCAGCATAGCGTATATTTTGCCATGACTCCTTTCCAAGTCTTTGGCATTGAATCCCTTGGTTCACAAAGGTCTCATCCGCTGAGCCAACTTTTGCTTCAGATTCTTTAGTAGTTGGCAGGAAATCCAGAAGATCTTCGTCCGGTATTTTGGGTTCTCCTTCTTCATCGCTAAAACAATTACGCTGTTTTCCTTTTCAGAATCATCCTTCTCACCGAAGGATGGAGCAACCCACGAGTCTTCCTCACTTGGGCAAGCATTTTCGGAGTAGTCTATCTGGGAATCATGTGGATTTTGAATGGAGAGCTTTCCCATCATTATGTTTTGTTGCTTTACCAAATTTGCTAAAATATTACTCTGCTGTTTTATGTAGTTTGCCAATGTATCGTCACTCTCATTTCTGGCTCTTTTATTATGATTCGATAAATTAATCGGGCTGTGTGGACGCTTACTGCTTACCGAAGAGCATGTTGAAGTTGATAGGGAATCTTCTTTCTGATAATGTTGCTTAAGCAAGTCTGACACTTGATTGCGGGATAGCAGTTTCGGCTTCAAGCTTGCGACAAGATCCCCAAATTTGTTAAAGGCATCTACGGGATGAACCATTTTCATTGTAGCGAACGGTGAATAGATCAGAGCTCGAGCTAATGGCCATGTGATAAGCTTTCTCTTTATTTTCTTGTAACGCTTCTCGCTTATAGATTTAAGCGTCGACTCGCTAAAAGCGAAAACTAAATCTAAGGTCGGGATAGCGAATCGCAGTCGGCATTCATCGTCCGACGAAATTTTATCACCGAACATGTCTTCGTATGAAACTTTGTTTATTACCCAGGATCTCCATTCCTTTGGGTAGGTGTTATCTAATATCCTAATAACCCTTTTGTAAACTGTTTCCTCTTCTGGAGGGGGCTCCCACTCCGCCAGTTCCGCCATTGTCAAACGGTTCATCTCCATGATCTGCAAGACCAAGAAATCAAAGCATCAGTACAGGCCACTGAATGTATTTCGAGAGCGTTCGAGCCGTCGTCGATGGCGGCTGATCAGCTGAACATCCGTCGAAAAATAAATAATAAAGACGGTTGCGCAGACGGCTGAGCAGCCGTTTCGATGACGGCTGCCTTAGCCGACAGCTTAGCAGACGGCTGAGCAGGCAGCTAACCAGACGGCTGAGCAGCCGTCGCGACTGACTGCTGTCGATATGTATTCGATTAAGAAAAAGACCGGCTTTCGGTCGCGCAATATTGAATGTTGCGAGTCTGCCGTCAGGTGAGCGGGCATTCGCAACTCATACAATAGGATATTGTATGAATTCAAGCTATTAAAATAGCGCATAATATTCAGATAGTATAAATAGCACTTCACTTATAAAACAATGATATCTTACCTTAGTTTTAATCACGAAGTGCTTAGCAATGAGTATTATGAGTCCAAGCATCCAAATATCTAAAGAAATTACACAATTTCGAATATTAACAATTTTAGCACACTGCTTATGCAAAATTCTAAGACGTACTGACAAAATGGCCGACAGTCGATGGCGACGGAAGTCATGCACGCAACGCCACCTACCGCACAATGGGCGCACAAGCATAAGCAAGGTAGAATGGGTAGGAAACACACTGCAAATACGTGAAATTCTAAAACCGGGTCCGCTGCGGCCAGATTTTGAACAGAACATTGTTCGAAAACATAAATAAGGGGCGTGGCCCATTGAGTAATAATGTGGCCCATTGAGTAATTTATGTTTTCGAACAATGTTCTGTTCAAAATCTGGCGCAGCGGACCCGGCTTAAGGGGTAATCTCATAGGTGGATCAAGCGAAGGCTCGAACACCTAAATAATGACGATTCACCCAATTAGTTATATGTAATAAAAATAACAATTAAGTAGGTACCTAGGTACGTTAAGCCAAGTCTCCTGCGACACTGTTTTGTGATAACCTAACATCAAAAATCTAACAAATTAAAAGACCATATTTTGTTAAGTAGATGTTAGGTGTTAGAAAACACAAAACAGTGTCGCAGGAGACCTGTGTCACACAGTGTGTGACCCGGCTTAACATACATACTTAAATAACATAAAGGTTTGTGTGAACTACTTATACATATCTAATTTTAAATAGGTATAATCTGGTTTCGATTTACTTACCTAGTAGACTCCTTGGGATAATTGAAATATGAAATATCTTTTGTTTTTCTATTATTATTCATACAAATGGTACAGTAAACAACCATTTTACAAGTCAATTATTTACACTAATTATAATTACACTTTACACACACTAAAAGCTAATTATTTACACTTTCATAACTATTTACACTATATTCTACTTACAACAATTTTGTAAAAAATATATGGAAGCACAAAACAAATAAAACGCGTGCTTCGTGCAGGCCCTCAGTTTGTCCACTGGCCGAGCTAGCGTAAACCGGTTTTATCCAGTGGCGGCGCGTACGCGACGCAGCGAGCGGCTAGTGGACACGCACACATTCGCCGTATGCTTGTAGTAGTTGACTCGCGACGTAGCTTTCACTCTGTTCCGTTTCCCTACTCATGTGCTGTTAGTATGGAAAGAAGAAGTTGACATAATATCTTTTCATAGAAGCACGGACAAACTGTGGAGTTTTTTCGACATACTTCGACATACTCTCGGCATACTATTGGTGAAATCAGATCTCGCTACGACCAGTAGTTTTCGCGATACAAGGTGGCCATGCCAGGGTGAGCGCTCATCCTAGCATGGCCACTAATGACCCCTTATAACTTTGGAACGGTAGACCGACAAACTCTGGAGTTTTGTCGACATACTACTTATTGGTGAAATCAGGTCTTCGCTACGACCACAAGCAGCAACTCATTCTATTAAAAAGGCATTGAAGATATCTTGAAGACTAGTAGACTACTTCCAGCCGTTGTCTTGGTTAAGACTATAGTGGCGTTCAAGTTATCTTGAAGAAAAGCCCCAAGACAATGGTAAGTATAAATGGGCACATTCTTAAGGAAATCACTAAGACAGAATTAAGACTACTCTTAAGGCAGACTTAAACCCTAATTAAGAGTGTATAGTTTTAAGGATTTCTAATCAAGTACTTTGAGATATCTTGTAGATTACTTTAGACAAAGAAATAGACTTAAAGATATCTTGAATACCTAGTTAAGAGCAATAATCAAATTTTACAGACTATGTTATTTTAACTTAATGAAGAACTATAAGACTGTTTTTACTAAAGAGGATATAATTAAGAAAACATAGGATCTATAACACTAAATCAACTCTATACGCCTTCGCATTTCATGAAAATTGGGATTAAATTATTTTACTAACTAAGTAATTTATATTATGTTTAAAAAAGACCGGTAATGTCGTTTTACGCGTTGGAAATATAAAACGCATTGTGGTTTCTTGTGTAAAATCGATGGATAATGTTATGAAACAGGAGGGCCTTGAAAAAAACCTAATATGAACAATAAAATATTGGAAAATTGTATTGCATAGAAAAAACTTTGTGGTTAGAAAATAATATTACATTTTATGCAAACGTTATAAGACATTCATGCAACTAGAAAAAATGTAACAAAAACATACTTTAATTAAAATGTCACCTTGTTATGATGTCGTTAGTTAATTTCTGAATATTTTTTGTTAAACATAGCTCATAATGGCGTTAATTCTAATTTGTCTTAACGTAGCAAGAGTTTAGAAGATTTTGAATTTGTAAGTTTAGTTAAAAAAGAGTTAAGTCAAGTTATACTTTACATAGTATTAGTTTAGAAACATTAGACTTAACTTACACTTTAAAAAAGTCTTGGTGAAGTATTACTTAAGTGATTTTGGTATTAAGTGGATCTTTAGTTTTATTTAGTTAACACCAGATAGTTTTCCGTAGTTTTCATTCTATCTTAGTCTTGCTAAGTTATTGGTGCTGTTATTCATTAAAGAACAATTCATTTATTAATTCCGCGGCGGTTTTCTTAGTGCGAGAAATATTTGCAATGTCATTTGCCGACCATTTTGTGCGATATGCACGGAAAGACCCATCACGCCAACCTAATCAATTAACCAACATCTCTTCATAATTCTCAAATCTATGAGATGGAGGGAATCACTAACGGGGAAATCTAAAATCATGTCTATTGGCAGTTCTGTTAAAATAGTATCTCCTCTGTGATGATCCTCTTGTATTTTGTTTCGGTAACCTTCGTTTGTTCTATCAGGAAAATCACGCCTGGGATACACATTGCAACGAGAATCGTACCTACGACTATTCGCCAACAGCAGTGCACTTGGGACATCCATTTTGACTATTAAAATTAGCTTTATTTTTTATAAAGGCCCTGGCTGGCGAATCACATATAAATGATCCTACTTTTAATGTTATCAAATAACCGTTTATAAGAATTCCATTTTTTAAATTTCTTTCAATTCAGTTACAAAAGCTCTCAGAAATTCATTAGGTTGAGGTTTTTCGATACCACAATATATACCATTACAGGCACATATTCATCTCGTGAACATTACATAAAATAGGCCTGAACTCTATATAGAACTCTTGTATATGGGTAATTCATCGATATTTATATTATTTTTGTCCAGATCTTTAAAATAATGTAAAATATTATTAGTCAGGCTATTATGCCAATATTCTCCATTGCCGCAAGATTTAATATCTACTGACTTTACTGTCTTCAAAAGTGTTCTAGCATCTTTTGGTAAAACACCTGGCACACTTAAGTTCAGAATCTGCAATAATCCATTGATAGCAGTATGTGGTATTGGTCTTAAAAAAGTCCCGGTTATATGTCGATGCATGGCAATCAGAATCACTACTACTATCAAAAATTTTCAATTTCCGAATTTTCCGGAGTACCTTCTTCCTCGTGGTCTATAGCTGTTACCGATGTTACAGTTACCGACGCTGATGTTGAAGACGTTGCACTGTTAACATTCGCAACACTTACACTCGCGTTGTTATCTACTCTTTTATATTTGAAAACATTCCGACGAAACGAACCTGTTCTTTTAATTTTATTAACTCTGTCCATTTTTGCTTGATCCTATTTTATAGAAATCGTCCCGTTAAGTGTATTTTTTCTCAAAGTGTACTAATTCAAGTAATGAAGTAGTTAAATTAGTCTTCAGAAATCTATTTGTAGGACAATAGTAATTGTTTTTTTATAGTCTTAAAAAATTCTTAAGTAAATCTACGAATTCTTTATTTACTTTGCAAGGCCTTAATAATACTTCATCATTTCTATTTAGTATTATGTAAGCATACAAATAATCTTAGTTTAGTAAAATAAGTTTTTTTTTACTTAACCCAAGAATAACATAACTATTTGGTTTTAGCTTAAGCATAAATTAAGATAGAGTTAAGACAAGTAAAATTTAGCCATTAATGCCAATTGCTACTTGGGTAGTTTTCGAGATACAAGGTGGCCATGCCAGGATGAGCGCTTATCGAGCGAGCAAAATAATACTACCAACCCCTTTACGTCCCTTGGGTGTCGTAAAAGGCGTATACGGACTAAAAACTGCACACCTACCTGCTACCTTTAGTAAATGTTCTATGCGATTTCTATTTATGTTCCAAATTCAAATCACATTAATGACCAGCGGGTCATAATGAAATTCAGTACAATATTAATGCCCTGCTAGACCTCAGGTCTATAATGATGACTTACTTTAGGTTAGGTTTGCACGACATATAATTTGACATTGTCGAGCAGGTGGTGTGAAAAAATATATGTGTGCTTCCTCCGGTGGGAGCGTGATTCACCCGGAATCCTCGACCACTGAGGAACTGGGTGTCTGACTGAACTCTACTCTACTGTCTGAACACAACAATGCTGTTAACATTGTTGCTATGGCGCCTGACTTCAGATATGGTGGTGGTAGCTAGCCAAGCGGACTTAACAAGCCCTTCCACCAACCCAACCAAGTACAATGGCGGACTCCGTCGCTTTACCAGTCTAAAAGGTCAAAATTCCTTGAACACCGCGTCGTTTATTTGGTACGGGCACGTACCCGGGCGGTCGGTGCGCTTCATACGAAAATCGTTGCAAAGTGGTAAAGCGACGGTGACCCCGACCGTACATAAAGATGTGCGCTGGGATTCGAACCCGGCACCTCTCGGTGTCAGACCACGGTTTCATAACCACTTGACCACAACGGCGGTTTAACTCGCATAATAAGAGAGTTGCCTTTTTCGAAGCCTATAATTTAATAACCGTGTCGCGTGGCGGTGGAAGAATACTACCACCCCCTCTCTTCCCTTGGGTGTCGTAAAAGGCGACTAACGGACTAAAGACTGTACTGCACATACATCCAACAGCATAGAGCGGCGATGAGCTCACCACCTGTAACGCTGAGCACATTGTGCAGTCGCTCTTAGAATAATAACGCTATAGAAAGATAGTCTTCATACAAGCGCTCTGTCAAAAATAAGGCACTAAACCGATTCACACACGCGTGACGTGCGCGCATGGCCGTGATCTGCTGTCTCTTTCCAATTCTATGAATATGAAAGAGACAGCACTGCGCAGGCCGCTGCTACCGAGGCTTTAACTTAGAGAATCACACTGCAGTACGTTTATATTTTGACCTAATTAACTACAAGATACTATGAAATACTGAACGCTTGCCTGTGAAAAGTGATGTTATTACACTTCTTTTGTTTTTCAGATGTGTTGTGACACAATTTAACTGCACAAACCGTCATTTTATTTTTATTTTCGCGAGACACGTTCGGCGCGCTGTGACATTGAACACTACGGAGCGGTCCGGCGTTTGGTGCCATTTCTGGCTCCAATTAATGTGCTTCAAAATAGGCGCGCGAACTTGGTTTCTATAGCGTTATTATTCTAAGGCAGCCGCTATTTGGTGAAAAGTGGACTATTGGCAGAGGACTGCTTTTGCGGTCCTCATTGCCTAGTCTGTCTAACCCTTCGGGGATAAATAGTCGTGATTATGTATGTATGTATGTATAATTTCACTTCTGCCTGTTTTCTTCCATAGTATTCGGGTGCCATGTACCTGAGTATTCAATATGCGCCTAAACCACAGAACACTTTAAGTAGTAGGTATGTGACACTAGATGTATTCAAAAGGAATTCTGAATAGGTACTTTGTTTACAAAATATCCTTCACCTAATTTGGCTCTAGTAGGCTCCGATCATAAAAACTAATGATACCTACACGGTTGCTGCTTGAAACTTGCCTTGTTTTTCAATTAAAAAAGCGAATTTAGAACTTTGTTCCAACTATCTTGTATAAAGCGGGCTTAGTTCCAAAGTAACGTAACTCCACTCCAATAATAAGAACTTGTACTTTAGTGCCTTTTAGGGTTTACTTTACAATGAATGGTTATCTAGGTATAACTCGTTTCATTTCTGTTGATTTATGGATGATTTTGTTTGATTTCTATTGTTTAAATACGAGGGAGGAAACGATACAGTACCTATGACTAGGAGGAAATGTATATCCTCGTAGTCATACTGATATGACAAATTAGTACGACCACCAGGAAACGATGGATCGAAGCTCGTAGGTATCCATAGAATACCAACCTCAATGTTAGTAGTGACAGGATTTTTATGTTTTCAATGGTTTTAATAATTTAATTTAATGGTTCAAATACTTAATATGATATATGTATTCGCGCAGGCGATAGAGAACAGTAGGTATAATATTAATGGGTCATTGTATGAAATTCTTTCCGCTCCTGGATCGCAATGTAGTATAATTCATTTGTTATGTAATTATGGTTAGGTCCTAACCGTTAGGAAATCAAAAATGCCACTGCAAGTAAAAATAGATTTAATACCATATAATAAATCTAAGGTATTACAATACTAATCTGTTTCACAAAACAAATACATACAAGTACATTAGTTTTACACTTACAGAGAATAATTGGGGGTTTCTTTTATTTCTGTCTACATAATAAGTAGGTATATGATTTTTTCCTAGCACCTGAAAATTTCAGAAACAAATTGAAAATAAGTATGTTTTTTTTGTTACAATACTACAAGAAATTATGGCCACTTCTCTTAATTCAAATAAGTACCATATCCTATACTAAACGTTAATAGAAAAATATTGTGAAAGATAGCTCTTGTAGGTATGTAAGTACTGATTTCATTTCATTTAATTTAGTGACAGATCTATCTGAAAGTTTCGTTACATAAATCGTAGGAATTTAATCACAGAAGAAATGAGAATTTGACAAAATCGAATACTTAAATGTACTTAACTCTTTTCTGCGACTTTATAGAGATTTATAGTATTTCAAAATAAAATTAAGATCATAGTTAAATTAGTGCTGATATTGTTCAAACCACAAGAGTAACACTTTTAATGAATTAGGTGAACAGCCAATAGTGGTATTGGTTGCTCATAGTAACGAGTACATACATCTCTAACTACTTGATATGACCATTTTAACAATATAACAGAGCTAGAATTTAGTTAAACACTTTAATGACATTGTGGACACAAATACAATAAACTTAAAATACTTATGTGAAATCGACGACAAATTTTAAAAATCATATTAATAGTAAGTAATACTTCAGTAAATAAACATAGAAAATATTTAAACTAATAAAAAAAATCACAATGAATTCACAAGTCAAATAATGACATATTTTCAAACGAAACACTAATCAGTAACCATAGTACATTATTGAAATTAATTACTTTTAAAGTTCAATTATTACAACATATTATCTCAATTCTAAAAACGAAACATATTTCATTATGTTTTAAAAATAATTATTAAGTCATAAATGCAATAAATTGTAATTAAAAGAAAAAAAATTGAATGGACGGAAATCACAAAGATAGAAAGACAAAGGTTTTTTATTTGTAAACACTAGTTTTGTAAAATAAATAAATAATAAGAGAGAATTAATAATTCATATTAAAAAACAACATTAAGTTTTTATTTATCACGCGACAACCTTTTTAGTAATGAAAAGGCGTTCTATACAATTAGTTTTTAATTAGAGTTTACGTATTCAGATGTAACAAAGAGGCCAATAATCATAATAGTCTGTTTAGTTCATACTCGATCTGCTTGGGGTTCTACAGGTTTGAGGTCTAACGTTGAGTTTGATAAAATATAAATGAATATAAAAACAAGTGCTGTTGTAGGTTAGCATAATACTTTTTAGCCATCGCTCGGGTAACTAACACACTTATAGAAAAGGAAAGATACTCTATAAATTATATTATAGAGTTACAGAAATATCAACTTTTACGAAAGGAAAAGAAATCATAATATTAAAACTTTAGCAAGTTCTGTTGCAGCCTATTTAAGCTAAGCTATGAACAAATAAAACACTTGCAAAAATAATAACAATTTACAAGGTGCCTATATTTCTACTACCGACCTTTAATACTTATCTTGAGACAGTTCGTCATGAAATGGCTTCAAATTCATAACGTCATTGTGTGTCTGTCAACTATTACCCCTCACAAGATCGAGTCATGAACTTATCAGACTAAAAACTAAGCCTATAGAAGTAACAATGTCTAAGCCAAACTAAAGAGACAACAAAGTTATTAAGATACTTAAAAGAATAAAATTAAGCAGTAAAATAGTGCTAAAAGTAACAATAATACAATAATATCGTCCAATTTTATAATTGTATTTTTTGTACACTTCAGAGAAAAAAAATCGAGCCACCCCAAAATTAGCGTTTAGTTGGAATTTATTCTGGTGTGTAAGAAATGTGTATCGTTGGATAGGTCATTTTTAATAATCCGCTTAAAATTATTGTGATACACCAATCCAGAAATGCAAAGCAGTTTAGTGGCACGATTTTTTTGCTCCCAAATAGGTAAGTATCACTAAATATTTAAGTAGGTATTGACATACTGAGATCACATCACTATCTCTAATTATCAATAAATTTTACTGGTATTTAAAAATAATAACTGTAGCCAGTCCGTCAAGGGTGACAGATTTGTTTTCTCACACGCATTGAACAAGGCAGACCAACTTAGGTGCAAATAAACACTAAAAACTAACTAACGAAAAGAAAAACTATCACAACAATAATGTATTTACAAGTTCGTGTATTAAAATAATGTCAATATATTCAATGATAAATTAGTAAGTAATTATATTAAAATCTACTTTTAAAATATTAATCCATCGTATCAACTAGATATCTTACGTTTGATTGCAACTTGTCTGCGTATTCATGTTCGGATACCGTAAGGTTCAATTAAAACCTAAAAGGTATTAGTAGACCCATTGTGTAACCAACAACAATAATAGCATTGTCCAACAGTTTTCACAAAAAACTGTCAAAACAATTTCCGCCATATCAGAAAACTAAGTTTTTGTTACTTTATGTATTTGATAATTTGTGAGAGTAATTTTATTAAATATCGTTAAACTTATGTCCAACATTTTCGAACGTAAGAAAGTATATTGGTGCATTCTTTAAAAACTAAAGTTCATGGAATATTTGCAAATATTCCACTGATTACTTTGTCACAGAGCTCACAAACATTTTTGAAGCTTATATATTTAACTTTAATACCATCCAACTTTTATTAAACATTATAATTCTAAATAATTTCAATGGCCTCACCTTCAACGTTGTTGGAAACGAAGGGCCACAATAAGTGAATCTCGCAGACGCTTATTAATAATTTTAGGTACAATAATTAGTCAAATAAACTCTCCACTCTATATATGAAATTAACATTGAGGGCCTTACCTATAAACACTATTTAAGCATTATTTAGTTAAACATTGTTTTGTCTCTTTTGCTCCAACTTTAACTGCCATACTCAGAGACGTCAAATAAGTTTTAATGACAATTAAGTCTCTTGCTGTCACTTTCTTATGTATAGTACTAAATAGAGAAGGAAAGACACTTAATTGTCATTAAACCTTAATTGACGTCTCTGAGTACGGCAGTTAATGAGTTTGTGTGACGTAGATAAAACAATGTTCAACTAAATAATGCTTAAATCGTGTTTATAAGTAAGGCCGTTAGTCTTTACAAAGATCCATTAAACGATACTCGATACGGCGAGCCGTAGCCAAGGGGCCTACCCATAACTGGAACATTTGATCATTGATAGCTGTGTTCGTTGATAAATCAGCATCACGACATTATCACATAGGTAATGGCGCAAAAACATCCTAATTTTGTAGTAAAATAAGATATAATGCGTAAGTTAAAGTCAATTTTAAGTTGAATTAAAAAGTTGACAGTGCTATTAAATAACATACTATAACACATTACGTTAGGCCATATTTTACTCAAATACAAAGACATTTTTTACCATTTACTGTTGCGTATGTCAAATTGATACTACTTTTTAGTGACTCGGACTTATAGTGCGTTGTCATGTATGTTGAAGACAGCTATTTATGATCGATGATCGAAAGTTTGCGGAGAACAACATTACAGTTTTTAATAATATGGCCATTTACATCAAATATAACTAGACTGTAGTACATATAATATATTACCAATTAAATGTTTTTTTCCTCAAGATGTAACGTAGTTGCCCTATTTTAGAACAATGAATTTTTATAAATCATTAATCGTGTGAATTTAGTACGTCAATCATTGTTATTTCATTAAAGCTTTCCCACTTTCAACTTTTCTAATTTTGTGGAATTATATGAAGCTTTTGGAAGGAACCATTTTACATTTATCAATTTTATTTTGTAGAAAACTTCACCAGCGACGGTTGACATACCTACACGTAAACATATAATCGTAGTAACAAAAATAAAACAAGACCTCCGGACAATTTTTTAAAATGACACAACTATATTTGAGGTAACTGGCCATACTAAAAACGAAAACCGCCTAAAATTGTCATTCCGACCCAATGGAAGTTCTACAATGGGTTCTATTATACCAAGCCAAGATCAAGAACTGAAGATCGGAAGAAGTGGTCACGGCAGGCCCACAGATCACACCCTCGGCTTGAGACCCGTCTAACCTACACACCGACAGTGCCTACATAGTAACGAGAGCCCCGACGGCTCAGCTCACAGCTTGGTGTGCTTCACCGTGTCAGTCCAATAGTTCTGTATCGTCATGGCCTCCAAGGAGTTGAGGAACGAGTCGTTGTCCAAACTGTACATCTCCTCGGAGTTGTCCTGAAACATAAATGGTCAGGTATTTAACATTTATCTTTAAACTGTGTGGGTGGCAGCAACCTATCTCTTCCCTTGGGTGCCGTAAAAGGCGACTAACAGACTAAAGACTTGATGTATATGTCGCAGAGATATGATAAAAACAGAGATTTGGTCAATTCTCTAAGCGATTTGATCAAATCACGAGGACGTTAAAATAACAACACGATTTTATCATTTCCCTAAACAAATCTAGGGATTTGAACAAATACCAGAACTGGTTCCGTGAAATGACCAAAAACATGTGACCTACAGGAAGGAGTAGGGCAGCTAGTATTTCTGTTGTCTAATAAAAAAAATAACCTCGAAATTCAAGACAATCGCGAATGTTCTAGTGGTGTTCTGGTGGACTGCTTTTGCGGTCCACATTGCCTCTAACTAACCTTTCTGGGATATGGAATAGGATCTGGAATAGTCGTGAGTATATCATGTACCTATGTATCTTAATATAAATAATTATGATATCACACGGATTATCTGGCACCGATACAGGTTTGAACGACAAACGTTCGATAATCACGACTATTATCCCCGAAGGGTTCGTCAGAGAATAGGCAATGAGGACAGCAAAAGCAGTCCTCTGCCATAGTCTACTTTTCAACAAATAGCGACCGCACATGTGCTCAGCGTGACAGGTGGTGAGCCCATCGCCGCTCTTTGCTGTTGGATGTATATGTGCAGTCTTTAGTCCGTTAGTCACCTTTCACGACACCCAAGGGAGGAAACGGGGTGATGGTCTTTCACCGCTACGCTACACGGTATGATACATGAGGGTAGCTAAAGTTCTGGATAATTTAATAAACGGGAAATAAATCGTGTCGGTTGCGTACTTGCGTGTTTGTATCACTCTTGCATCTTCCATTAATATTCCAGCAGCAACATGGAACACGGTTAAGGTCCAAAACCGAGGTGACTACTTTGGTCAGATCCTAACGGGAAGCTCATTTCGTATTCCATGCTACAACAAGTCTGGCGGTGCCGCTTTTTATTATTATTCTACAACGCGTAAGCGCTTGGTCTTCATCTCACCTGATGGTAAGTGACGATAAGGCCGAAGGTGAAAGCGCGCTTCACCCGGAATCCTCAACCACTGAGGAACTGGCTATCTTATGTCAAACTATCGGAACACAACATGCTATAAACATCGTTGTTATGGCGACAGACTTAGACAAGATGGTGCCAGGCTGACTTAACAGCCTTACCACCAACCAAACCGAGCACACAAAGATGTACCCCCCGCTGGGAATCGAACCCGAGACCTCTGGGTCTGAAACCGTTAGCTTATATAGCCACTAGAGCACAGAGGGCGTTATATGGTGCGTAAATGAGCAGGCGAGGGACAGTCCTCGGCGTACTTGTACAGGGAATTCATCTGTACACAGTACACATTATCTAGAAGAATGGTCGCTTACTGGGCGTTTCGGAAAGAACTTCTTGAAGACTACAGCATGACGATTTTCCTAAAGAGCATGAATTATTTTACAGGCTCAGCAATGCGCGAGTGGTTTTAGTGTCACTTCTTTCCGGTTATTGGTGTAATTAATTGATGTCCACCTTAGTGGTATAAAAAAATCCTAAACCCAGCATTTTCCTCTTTTAGTCTTGAAAACATCGAAATGGTAACCCTAGCCGCAAAAAACTATTTTTTAAATTTACAATCAACTCTGCCAAAAAAAGGTAAACAGAAGTAAATACGAAAAAAATCATCCTTACCCTTATAGTGCTGTCGTCAAGGTACCCGCTGGAGTCCGGGTTGGAGCATTTGTCGTTGAGCGTCTGCGGCTTGTTGAGGTACCGCCTGCGGTACAGCACGAAGGCCGTGCTGCCCGCCAGCGCCGCCAGCACCAGCGCCGCGAACGAGATGCCGGCAATCGCGCCCATGTCCATGTCTCCATCCCCCGGGTCGATCACTCGCCTAGAAGACTCCACGTTCGGCGGTATCCGGGTCTGTAGGAAAGACGTCTCCAGAGACAACGGTTTCTCTGTCACGATTCTGCTCTCAGTTCCCCCTTTCACGCTCGTCTCGTCTTTCACGGAGTCAGGTCTAGTCAAGTTGCGTTTCTTGGACACAAACGTGGAGTTCTGCGTTTCTGTTACGTTAGTATACTGCGCCACCGTGCCATTGGTAGTAGTGAGGTTTGCTGCTGTTGTTGTGTTAGAAACTTCTGTGGCATTAGCGGCGACCCATTGTATGCCTGGGTGTACTATTTCATCTGTTGCTTCGGTGGTGGTGCTGATGTTAGCGTTATCTGGTTCTTTGTCTGTCTGGTTGACTGTGACGTTGGCCGGGGTCCGCGCCGTCGACGCTGGAGCCGTCTTCGTGTAGTACATCGCCTTCGCCTGCCTTTCTGGTGGCTTAAGCTCCCCTACATCGGTGGGTATGTGTTGCAGTTCCTCGGACTGGGGTGCAGCTAGGGTAGATCCACTGCTCTCTGCAAATTAAACAATGGCATGATTATTTAACGTTATTTCAAAACTCTTTGTTTTTGTGGAAATTTGAGTTCAGCTAATTATTTATTGTATCAATCAATAATCGTCACCCTATAAACCTTCACTTTTGAGCTAACTCCTTCTTACATGGACAGGACATGTGGGGTCATATTTCACCATTCTGGCCCAATACAGGTTGACAATGATAACATAAACTAAGGACTTAATATTGCAAAAGCTTGCAAGATCGCAAGCCGAACACGCAAACTGCTATGTTCAGAAGAAAGTATTCCATTAATGAGGCATTGTCTATTTAACAACGCAGCAACGAAAACAGATTTAGGCTAATCGAAAACAATACGCTCACTTTGGAGCCAGCCAACCCACGAAACCGTACCAAAATTAAATGAAGCGAAGAATTGGTTTCATTTAATCGGTCGATGGTGAATTTGAAGACAATGACGATCTGGATTTAGACTCCAAATTAACACGCGGCTTTAAGGTAGCAATGAGTCGTTTAACTTTTCTAACATCGCATCAGTACATGTAACGCGGTAGGATAGGGCGCACCCACACAATTGCGAATATTTTAAAATGGTTTACTACATGCACTATTGAGATTCATGAAGAACGTCATGAGTTATTTTCAATAGTTGGAAAAATCCAGTACCGATCTTCGATCACATACACGGAGGACAGACCAGATTAGATCACATATAAAAACTAGTTGCACAATCAGTGTTGCCAACAACTGTTACCTCCATCTAGTAGCTAGACGTTATTGCAAAAAGTAGCTAGATTGCTCGATTTTTAAACCCCAAAAAGGTGCTGGAAGAGCTGAAAGTTTTTTTATGAAACAAAAGGTGTTAGAAGTTGCTAAATGTTTCTTTATAAACAATAAAACGAAAATTTATGACAATATCGGTTTTTAAATGAAATTAAACACTAGTAGGTATTTTTTTATATTAAAATATAATTAGAGTCTGTTCAATAAGTCAGTTTACTTGGTTTTACAAGAATGTAAAAATCTAAATAATAAATAAATATCAAATAAGTACAATTTATTAATTGTTTAGTGAAAATTGTTCACGACTATTATCCCCGAAGGGTTAGTCAGAGATAGGGTTGCCAGATGGTATCCAAAAGGAGGACATGTCCTCCTTTTTCTCCTCTCGTCCTCCCTTACCTACTGTAAGTCCTCCTTTTTGCTAAACGTCTAGACATTGAATTTTTCTCAGAACTGCTGTAGATCTGCGAGTTTTATTTTTGTATAAGCGCACTTATCGCAAATGTGGAAAGAGTTTTTTCACTGATTAATACTCAGTGGGGCAAAGAGAGGAACGGCTAAGTGTGATGCAGTCGGCGATTAAACCTTTTTTATTCTTGCTCAATACAACTTTAAAAAACAGACATGTGAAGATTTTCATAAGTATTTGTTGAAAAACCAAGAACTATTTAAAAATAGGCAGCTTAGCTAAATATGAATAAAATAAAGTAAAATAATATAACACATATGTCCTCCTTTTTTACAGATAAATCCTCCTTTTTAGACCCATCTGCCCTCCTTGGTCAAATTATCATCTGTCAACCCTAGTCAGAGACCAAGCAATACTTTTCGTGAAAGTAGCTGTAAAAAGTAACCAAAAGATTTAGCTACAAGTTTCATTAAGTTGTAGTTGCCTGGCTACCAAAAATAGCTAGATCTAGCTATAAAAGAGCTGAGTTGGCAACACTGCACAATCGACGCTTTCAAAACGTCCGCACAAAAAGAGTACCTAATGGCGAATGCTACACGCTCGATATAATATCGCGATAATTGGATCGCAATCCAGGATCACGATATTTATCGACTGTGTAGTACAGTGTATCGTCGGATCGTGATACGCATCGTTGGATTTCTAAAAATCTAGAAATCCACGACCTATATCGACTATCGCGCGATAATTATCGAGCGTCTAGGCTTCGAATTGATATTTATCGTCATTCTGTCAGTCTAACAAAAAAATAGGTAGGTAGTTATTTTATAAATTGGTTCTGGTTGGTGGTTTCTTTGGTGTTATCATAGGAAGAACCAGTATACGGGTGTTATACGGCTTGTGAGCGATGAAGGAGCACTGACTTGCTCCTTCTGTATACGCGTCTACCCAGTGTGAGAAATTGAGACCGAATGACGCCGATACATATCAAGTGTATAGCATCCTAGCCGATCCAAAATATTACTCGATATATAAGGTGACTGCTAGAAACCGCAAGAAACTTCAAGGGCTGGTCAGTTCAAGTGTTTTAAGCTTGACAAAAATGACAGAAAAGGAATTCGTGTTTTTTTTCATTTTTAATTAAATAATTCATTTTGTGAACTTTAATTGGATAGTCTTTAATTATCTTATTTATTCTAAAGCAATAACATAACAAAAATAAAATGAAAACAAATAAAAATAACGATTATTTACAACGCGAGAGCAACGGCCGGCCGGCCGGCCGTCTGTTGACCCGTCAAGTAGGTACGAGTACTTATCGCCCAGCTGACGCGGAAAAAACATGAATTCCTTTTTTGTTTAAAACAATTGACCTCACCAGCCCTTTTTTTCGGTTTCTTGCGGTTTCTAGCAGTCACCTTAATATCGTGATAAATATTGCCGAAAAATATCGTGCGTGTAGCATGCGCCATTAGAGATGTGTGTGCGAGCTAAGTGTCTGTCAACATGACGAAGAGCACCAAAAACTGCTTTTCTAATATAAAACAGATATTATACGTCAAGCTGCCACTATTCCGCTACGATTCAGTATGGGGTTGTGTATCAGTTTTTGTATGATCGAAGGTGACGATCGATGAAAACCATGCGTTGCAATGGACGCGCTACGAAAATTAAGGCGAGCGATGCCGCGGGCAAAAGTTACCCGGCACTTTCCATAGAAAAAATGCTTAATTTGTATACAATAGAATTTGGTCATAAAGTAAAGCTAATATTATTTGCTACCTAAACCAAGTTTTGTCTTATTTTTATCGAATCGCGGATATGAGTTATTTAATTATTAATATTTTTTTAATATGGAAACACTAAGTCTTCAAAAACAGACATGTTACTTTAAAAATTTCTAACGTGGCTGCATAAACCATAATTATTTTGCTTTTAAAAAAGAGAAATGTCAAGTCATGTTGGATTTGACAGCTAGCGGCTGTCATTTGTCAACAACTGTCATTTGTTAACAGATATTGCCAGATAGTTAATGAATAACAGATTAAAAAATAACAACTTAAGCATAAAACGCCGGGTCTCCTTTTCATTATACTCGTAATGGAAGGTTAAACATCAAATAAATAAGATCGAATTCATGTCAATTTAAAGATTTGCGACTATGTTGTTACTTAAAAAAAAACTCCGATATGTCTTTATCTATTCAAAATAGGACATCGTTATTGAAGAAAAATAAAATATATTACAAAATATATCACCCAGTTTGTCTTTCAATAAAACCGGGGCATGCAAATCGTATTTCTTGACAAAGTATCGTTTGGCAAGGCGATAATAGGATTTTGTTTACGAGGCCATTCGTCGGCGCGCGAGAAAAATATCGGATATTAGGCCAACAGCCACATCAGAAGTGGATTACGCTGTTATTTACGCCAACATATAAATGTATATTTGTTTCAGTTCATACAGCTATCAGACTTCTGGAAACAATTTTAGAAACAATGGAATACCCTTAAGTTCATCACTGAATACAATACGCTTTTAGGAAAAGCGTTTTTTTGTGCAACCTATTCTAACCATCATTTAATAATATAACTTTGCACTTATAACCAAAAACATTAACAAAACAAAATATATACCAAATCGAGCTTGCAGTTAGAATCAGAAAAACTTGACATGTCTACAGATTATATACTTGCGACTCAACCAATTTAGTTGAGGTCCTAATCCTAACTTTAGCCAATAAAGCCCTTCGGCGCATCCATAAAGCTGTATCGGTCGATACACCAAAATGATTTACCCGGTACAGCGGTTTAACAGTTCTGTTGAGAACTACAAGCCTGCTTCATTAGTGATTCCACTTAAGATTTAATTATACCCTAGATTCTTCAGAAATTATCTCTAAAATTCCCAATTCTTTTTTATAAATTCCTCTATTTAGAGCGCATAATTTTATATATAACAAAATTCACTTTATCAAAAAATTAATAGTGTAAAAAACAATAGAAAAACACACTTTTATAAATGCACGTAAAAACAAAAAATTTAATATGCATCATTCAAGTGGTCTCTATTTCTGGGCTAAAGTGTAAACTATGTGCTTTTAATTATAATATTTGATTGTAAAAGCGTGGGGCGCTGGAACAGGAAAGACTTTCTTTTTAACAGATACTACTAATACTAACTTCCTGGCGGAAGTTGCATGAGGTCGCACAAGAGCTATAACGTTTATGCCGGTAAATGGTTACCAAAGGGAACCAAAGATATCTCGTCCACGAACAAGAACTCTACATTTTGCCACTGTTGACGCCTTAGACTCTACATTTTGCCACTGTTGACGTTATTATTCTAAGGTTGACGCATTACCCTTAGGTACTTAATTTCCTGAAAGAAGAGGCGTTAAAAATGTTAAGAAGCGAATGTGTAACCTGCTTCCCGTAACATCGTTGATTTCTCAGCAAGTTATACAAAAAGTCTTTCCTGTTCCAGCGCCCCACGCTTTTACAATCAAATATTATAATTAAAAGCACATAGTTTACACTTTAGCCCAGAAATAGAGACAACTTGAACGATGCATAATTTATTTTTTGTTTTTACGTGCATTTATAAAAGCGTGTTTTCTAGTGTTTTCTTAAACTATTAATTTATTTTATACTTTTTGGTTTTTGATAACGAAGTGTTCAAAGTCCATTAGGTACGTGGCCTTTCTCACAAGTGCAAAAACGACTATGATACGATATTCTATCATGAAATGCCAGTGTCTATCTTCCGGCTTCATCATCAGACCTTGAAACCTAATCGTGGTCAATGTTCATAACAAGACTTTTCTATGAAATCCAAAACAGCTATGATACGGTTTCCTATCATGAAGTTCCAGTTCATATCTTCCGGCTCCATCATCAGATCAGTTCGAAAGTACCATATTATTGTATTGTCATCAGAACTACATACAGCTGCCAATTTTCATTACGCTACGACCCTTGGAAGATGGTTAAATTAGTTACCTTAGATTCCATTGGGTAAATACATAGTTTGTTACATACAGGTCGACCTAATAAAAGCGTGTTAAAAAGGAGGAACAACATTCACAAATAAAAACGTTCAGTCAGACATAAGTCGATGCATTACTTTTGCAACTTTTCGCTGCACTGCACACTGGTCTTTACTATTAGGTTCCAAAATTGAGCTATTGTATACTAACATTCCATTCAACAATTTTGCGTAGAGTTTCGTTGCTAAGCCAAAATCTTTTTGAAAAATGTTAGAAAAAAAAAATGAGAAATATATTTATTACAGCAAAAGGCTTTAAACTACATACAAGGTTAAGCTAGTAGTACCATTAATGCACTTATTATTTCGGTTTCCCATACAAATTTCCAAGTTGAAATTTGTAAAAACCAGTAAGCCCATTTTGATGAAATCGGCATGCTGAAGTAAAATATAGAGATCTAAATAGTTTGTTGAAAACATTTCTTAAAAACGTTTTTTTACTGAGTTATTGCGATTTTAAACTTTCTATAGTGGACTTTAAATCGCTATAACTCAGCTAAATAAACCTTCTTTTTAATGTTTTCAACAAACTATTTAGATCCCAGTATTTTACTTTTGCATGCAAAGTTTCATTAAAATTGGCTCATGGGTTTATAAAAATTTCGACTTGGAAGATTGTATGGGAAACCGAAATGCGTATACCCTCTTAAGAGTATTTGAAGATGGAACTGCTAATAAAAGCAAAATAACAACTTCAACGTTTTTGTAATTTGATTTTATGCCAAATTTCCCTACATCTCTGTCAAAACAGAAAAGCCCTAAGACATGCACAATATAAGCTGTTTCGCCTTAAAATTGGGCGAAATCCCTAAAAGTGGAAACACTGCTTCATAGTGTCAGTGAGTGTACCGTTATCGAAGTTGTAATGAACGGCTGTAGGCACGGGCCGTTTCCCTTTGTCCACTGTGTTTGCCCGTAGCGTGAACTCTCAAATTAGGCGAAACACAATTTACCCCGCGCCAATTTGAGCGAGCCCTGATTGGAGTTGGCTAATATGGCCGAATCTGTTGTGATGCAAAAAATATTTGTTAAACGCCTCTTGATGAATCTTATACAGATTCATTTGGATAGTTTGAATGCAACAATTTTAAAGAATAAGAATAAGAAAAATTTTATTGACACTCACACACTTATCAGAGACTTATTTTATCTACCTACTTGCTAGGTACATCTCATTGAGCGTGGTAAAATAGATTGACACCCGTATAACATTACTATGAGGTCTCACAGTATCTCAAAAACCTATTCATAAACAGTACTTGAGTGCGTCCCTTAAAATGAACGCATAGCTAAGGTAGCCAGGCTTGTCTTACTAAACGCACTGAGAAATATCTTACTTTGCATAGCATTTCTACTTTGCTTAGACAATTAATGTTTGTGATTACGGGTGTGAGTGTGGTCAGTCAAATCAGTTTTTCTGATGTGGACTTAATCGGAAATTAGTAAAAAGTTCACAATAAACCAACCCAATTTAAAGAAAATATACAGTTAAAGCCCATGAGGGCTTTTTACTAATTTCCGATGATTTACCCGTTTATATACCGCCTTTATAGGCAGCAAGATATAAACTAAAAAATGGTATGTGAGGTAAGATATATAGGAAGGTAGCGTAACATCTTTTTTATGAAATTTCGGTTTCCCATACAATCTTCCAAGTCGAAATTTTTAAAGAACAATATCCCATTTTTTTTTTAAACTTTGCATGCTGAAATAAAATACTGGGATCTAAATAGTTTGTTAAAAACATTTTTAAAAAACTTTTATTTGGCTGAGTTATCGCGATTTAAAATCCACTATAGAAAGTTTAAAATTGCAATAACTCAGTTAAATAAACGTTTTTTAAAAATGTTTTCAACAAACTATTTAGATTATTTTTATGAAAAAACGGGATTTTTACCATGTCTGAGTTGTTTGTTTTGAGTCCCCGATATTTGTGTCATGTAACTGATCATGTTACTCCGTGATCCATGGTGCATACAACTACGCCGAAATATCGGGGACTCAAAACAAACAACTCAGACATGGTAAAAATCCCGTTTTTTAATAAAAATAATTGTAGTGACCATGAAAGTTTAAAATGTTAAACTATTTAGATCTCTATATTTCACTTCAGCATGCCGAGTTTCATTAAAATCGGCTTACTGGTTTCTAAAAATTTCAACTTGGAAATTTGTATGGGAAACCGAAATGCGTATAAACCCTCATAAGTAGTAGTGCTTGTAAAAATTAAACATGTGCATAAAGACTCAATATCAATATATATCTATAGGTTAGCAATGGCGTCATAAAACTAAAGATAGAGTTTTTTTAAATTCTGAATTTTAATATTTACACAATGTTTTACTAACATAAAAAGCAATTGACCTCCAATTTATTCTTTCGTTATAGGTCGTTTGGTAATATCAAGCGTAGGTACTTTGTGATGCGTAACTGCCTTTGACCCTTGCAATAAAGATATTTCTTCCGTTAAAACAACTCAAAAATGTGCATGCTCAAGGTCGCATTTTCAATACTCTCTGATATTCTATTACACACAATATTGAAAATGTGTTTTCTTTTCCTGTTCTTTCTTATATTACAGAAGAAGACATTATTAATTACATCCAAAAAACTTCATAAAGTACACACGGCGTCAGATCAACCTATCCAAAACTATAAAATTTCTACAATCAATTTTGAACTTTATTGTTTAGTTCTAAGGATTAATATTTATTGGAGCAATTTGACAGTTTAGGGTAGGTTGATCTGACGCCGTGTGTACGTACGTGTGTATAGTATGATATGTCTTCTGAACGCAGAGTGTATAAGTTGAAAATGTGCAAACGTTACTATCGCGTTTGAGTTAAGAGTTTTGATTCTCGATCTTATTTACTTAGCCTGTCAAAACTTAACTCAAACACGATAATAATGTTTGCACATTTACAAACTCACACTCAGCGTTCTGTACGTTGGTAACTATCTGGTAATTTTCAATTACTCTAAAAAAATAAAATATTCTTATCTTTTTTTTATTTATTCATAAATGGCTTTACTCAAAATGTTCGCACATAATTTAATATACTACGAGAGAATCTTATTATGATCATTTATATTATTTATAGACAAATAATTTCACCTAAGTGTATTTTAAGGTGACGCATGTGTATAACAACATTATCTTGTTCCGGAATGTCCTCATCGGGTTAAGCCGCGGAAGCCTTTCGTTTAATCAGGTAATGCGACTCACGCCTCTTTGCGCAAGCCTCCATACAATGGTAGTCTATAAATATGTGCCAAGGTTAATACCATTAGCGGAAAAAAGCGACACGTAAATGTTAGACATTGAAAATTGAGGAGACTACGCCTCCGCTGTCGCAGGGAAATAAGGCCTGAACCATAAATTGTCAGCGTCAAATATAATACTTAACCTTAATTTCTAAACATTTTTGCGTGAAATATATAACATAATGATCATCTCTCTTTTTCTCTCTCTCGATAGAAGTATTTAAAAGTGGTTACGTTTGCCTTTTAGTGACATTATTTTAGTTAGTTTAGTGACATTATTTTATTATTGCCTCGCTGCGAACACAACTATTGCCCAGATTTACAGGACGTCTGGAAGATGCTCAAACTAATTAGATCTTCGTTTTTTTAGCGAGCGGTCACAAGGGTGACTATTGTAAGTATTAGCGTTGGGATAATACTGTTTTTTGGTTAATATCGCCCTCTCTGTCGCATTTTCCCCATTAAAAAGGCTCACCCCATGCTTATGGTTACGACAACGGGCACAGGCGACGACGACGACCCGCCGACCTTCCAGAGGCATTTGCTCAAATGCCATGCGAAAAACCTCTAAATTATGTAAGTAAACATTGCACGGGGCACAATCGATAGTAAAGTTCAACTAACTGCGAAAGTAACGAAGCTGCTAATATGCAAATAAATGCGACAATCTATTGGTAAACTTTGCAGGACTAATGTCTGATGATTTAATTGAAACATTCTGAACAGCATTTGTGAACGGCATTTGTGAACTTTACCTGATTTATAGAACCTGCTTTAGGTTTGAGATTGTAGGTTGGAAGCTTTAAAACAAATAACTACTGTTGGTGAATAAGATTTAAAGAATTCAACACCAACAAATTTAGTCTCGGTCATCTTATTCCGTTTTTGAGTCAAAAAAAATCCTAATAAAAGTAGGAAAAAAAATCAAACAGCTACTTCAAGTTTGTAGATAGAATTGTTGGGTGAGAAGGGTATTCAAGAATAATAAAATGTAATTCTAAAGCTGAAATGAAAGGAACCGTGAAGACTCTCATTCGTTTTGACATTCAAAGAGGGCACTTAACGTTGTTCGCGTTTGCGACTAGGTACATGTATTTTAAAATATCACAGTCGATGAGGGCACCGAGAGGCTGCGACTATAGTAAAAAAGGCAGTATATTTCTGACGGTCCTTATTATTCGTGAAGGCAGTGCCGGCTTCAAGGAAATTACAGGACGCTTCAAATCTTCTCTTTATGTCTGTTCTGCTTTAGTAAGAAGCAATACCGATATATTTTCAGTAATTTACACGTATGTTCATGTAGTACGAGCACCTACGAGTACTAGTTTTATAAAAACATGTATCCGTTTAAAAAATATATTATTAGTATTTATTGTAAGATATAATATTATATTATCCTGACGTTTCTTACATTTTGCCCCTCGTAACAGCGAGACAGAGATGGAGAACGTCTCATTATTCAAAAGTTCAAAACGTACTTATTATACCAACAAACATATCCTAGGATAAAGAGTTTTATTTCCACGTGTAATGTTTGCGTGTCTCATCATCATCCTGCAGCCCTTGCAGCGTCCGTCTTCGGACATAGGCCTCCTCTCTGTTTCTCCACTCCTGACGGTTTGCCGCCACACGCATCCAGTTGATGCCAGCTTGCTGCCGGACATCATCCGTCCATCTCTTGGGCGGTCGTCCTCTAGCGCGGGTGTTAGCGCGGGGTCGCCAATCGAGGAATCTCCTCGCCCACCGGCTGTGGTTCATTCTCGCATTATGTCCTGCCCATCTCCACTTTCTGCGCTCAATTTCTTCCACCACATTGACCACTTTAACTCTCTGCCATATCCACTCATTCTTCTACCGGTTCACGAGGCTGATTCCGAGCATACATCTCTCCATAGCTCTCCGTGCGACACGAAGTTTCTCGGCAGACTTTTCCGTCAGGGTGGCGGTCTCCATACCATAAGTGAAAACAGGCAAGACACACTGATTGAAGACTTTGGATTTCAGATATTGGAAGATCCTTTTAGATTTCATAATTTGGCTATTTATTAGCTGCAAAGGCTGCTCAAGTCTGCGCTACTCTTCATTCGACATCTGCTGTCTGATCTTCAAGCCCCAGAGTGGTTTTATGGCCAAGAGTTTATAGATTTTTTAGACATAGGCCTCAACAACTTCGACAGGAAAATGAAATGTGATTTTTCGCATCTGAGATATTGGTCATTATTTTTTGTCTTTGACCAATTCATTAGCTGATTCAATTTAAAGTTTGTCTAGCATAACCACCATGTCATCGGTGTTGTCCGAAATCAGAGCAATATCGTCCGCAAACCGCAGGTTATTAAGCCTGTCGCCGTGTTCGCGATTATAACAATATATCCTTTTACATCTTCGATCAGTGTCGCCCACGCGCTGTTTTGAAGTACTTAGTATCTGTAGGAGGCGTTTACTTGTTAGGTACTTACTAAACATTGAGTTTAGGTTTCGCTTTGGAACGCTTTGTTAATATAATTGTAGAATAAGAATTAGGGGACTAATCTCTTCATAACTTTCTTAACTTAAATGTTATAATAAAAATTAAACAAATTTTTTACGCAGATTAGCTGCTTGTTGAATTATAGGTCACGTTTTACCATTAAAACACATTGGTTGTTCCCGGCTTTCCATGTACCTACATTTTACGGAACAAATCTATAATTTGAGCCACACACAACGGATTAAAATGGTGATCGCTAAAATAACACCTGTATATAAATCAATGATTTCAAGGCCGCGGCCGCCCTGAAGAATCGCGGATAGCAACGACACTCCATGGACGGGTGCCACACGGGTGCGCATAATAGCAGTCAATTGATTTTTATTTTTTAAAAATAAATTGACTGTGAACGTGTCTTTTCAATAACACTTTTTAAATAATATACATAATAATTTTTTTGGTTAACGCGACAGCAAAAAACAAAATAAAAATGACTTCTTATCTTCATCTACGCCTTTCTTTTACGTCCAAAACACGACAATAAGATTTAAACTTCAAAATGAAATTTTCTAAGTAGTTTAAACGTTCTATAATAGCATTTGAGTGTTCCCCAACTACTTGAGAAGTCCGGAGGCGCTGCAGTTTGCATACGTAATAGTTTAATAAGCAGACGCGTTAACAAGGCGACTTGCAAAAGGATACTTCACTACTAAGTATTCAACGAAGATACGCGATTCGCTTGACACGTTACCCTCAAGAGCTGGTATAAAGTTACAGTTTAATGATAAATCAGTGATCAATATTTGTTTTTTGCTGCGGCTGGCGTTCTTGCAGATTGCAAACTTTCGCAATGCCAGGCCAGTGAATGGATGACTAAATTAAACTTATACCTCGCATTTTTTCTCACCCCATCAATCTTATGTTTATGTGACAAGAGCAGATTAAAGACGAATCCTACTAATATTATAAACGCGAAAGTTTGTAAGTATGGATGGATGTTCGTTACCGTTTCACGTAAAAACTACCGAATGGATTTAGATGAAATTCGGCATACAGATAGTTTATAACCTGGATTAACACATAGGATACTTTATATCCAGATATTTCCACGGGAACTGGAACCACGCGGATGAAACCGCGAGCGGCCGCTAGTAAGAAATAAAGGCATTTTACTGCTATATTTATCTCTTACTTTTTAAACACAATCATATCCGCTGGACTGAAAAGTTGTCATTTTACTAAATACTTTAGGCATTACAATTGATAGTTGGGAATGTTGGGATAACAGTAACTGGATCAAGACTTATTATGAATTCACCTAAGCACCCCAACAAATAGTTGCGATATTTACATATTAACATGTACACAAGTTATGATTCTGTTGGGAAACTTGCGCCATTCAGGCGCTATCGAGCGAAGTCGGCAGAATTATTTGGACAACTTTCAAGGTTCACAATTAATATTCCTACAGGTATACGTAGGTATAACAGGAAATGTTATGTCGACGATCTTAATAGTCCAGCGACGGGTGGGTTTTGTATATAATTGCTAAGCAGCCTTCGCCATGTCAGGTCCTCGGATTGGTGATAAAATTATAACATTATTATCATCATTATATCGTAAATGGCGTGGTTGTTAATGTAAGATGGCTATCACTAACCCAATAAGTATGGGTTGTATTGGGCCAATTTGGTGGTAAGTACCTTCGGCCCACTTTGGCCTTACTTGTGAATAGAATTCAATAAAATATAAGGTGACTGCTAGAAACTTCAAGGGCTGGTCAGGTCAAGTGTTTTAAACATGACAACAATGACAAAATAGGAATTCGTGTTTTTTTCATTTTTAATGAAATAATTCATTTTGTGAATTTTAATTGGATAGTCTTTGAGTTTCTAATTTATTTCAAAGCATACGGCCGTCTGTTGATTCGTCCGCGTCAGCTGGGCGATAAGTACCTACGATGACGGGTCAACAGATGGCTGGCCGTCCGGCCGTTGCCCCCGTCAGCTGGGCGATAAGTACCTACGAAAAAACACGAATTCCTTTTTTGGTCATTTTTGTCAAGTATACAACACTCGACCTGACCAGCCCTTGCAGTTTCTTGCGGTTTCTAGCAGCCATCTTATATATGCCTAAGTAGAAAGTTTGCGTTTGAATATGAAATCTGCCTTTGATACCTGATTATATAAGGGGTTGAAAACCTCATTTAAAATCATATGTGCATAAAATATAATAACCGTGTCGCGTAACGGTGAAAGAATACATTTCTCTTTTCCCTTGGTGTCGCAAAAGGCGACTAACGGACTCAAGACTGCATAAACATCCAACAGCATAGAGCGGCGACCTGTCACGCTAAGCACATGTGACAGACAGAGGACTGCTTTTGAGGTCCTAATTGCCTGGTTTCTGACTAACCCTTGTGAATTGTTAATGTACAAAAAATGGCTGTTGTGGTCTTTAGGTGCGAGAGATATTAAAATTAGAAAATAATTTTAACTTTCATTGCACAAAGAAATACCATTACAACACTTCGTTGATAATTAAAATAAATATCATTTAGCATGAGTAAATTCGTATAAACTGTCACTGTTTAAATTAAGGGGGTCCTGAACGAAATTGTAAAATTTTACGTATTTTTAAGTCACTTGCACTATGCGCTGAATTAGTTAAGTACAATAAAAGAACTTATGTAAGTTAGCCTGATCATTGCACAAGGTCATGGACTTGTTGAAATTTGAAACAAATTCTTTAAACAATAAAATCAAATCAAATCAAAAGTTTATTGCAAAATAAGTGTACTAGATGGTGACAATAAAAAAGAAGTGCTTAAAACTTAGTTACCGTTTGGGTATTGCAAATTCGAGGACAGCTTATAAACTTAATTATTACATTTTAAATAAAAATGAGACAAAACATTATTATGCAATATTGGAGCACATAGTCGACATGACGTACTATAATATTAGGTAGGTACACTTATGAATTTACCAAGATACTAAAAATTTATACAATGTGATAAGGGTGGTACTTCTAACCCGTTAAGGCTAAGTACTACATCTAAATTCATCGACAAAAAAAATAATGGGGAGTCCTACCCCCTCCCCCTATAATTTATGACCATTTTACTTTATGCGATATTAAAGGTTTCATACGTCGGAGAAACATGAAAAAAATGACAAACGGTAACTAATGACACTGGCTAACTAATAAATTACTTGTTTCGTATGTTTCAGATTATTTTGGCAAGAAAAAAAATCATTACTTAATTATTTTGTGATTTAAAATCACTTTTTTTAAGTCCTTATTTTTTTTTTTGACGATGAATTTAGATGTAGTACTTAGCCTTAACAGGTTAGAAGTACCACCCCCATCACATTGTATAATTAATTTCACTATTCGGCTAATTACGAATGTAGATATTCATTCAAAGAATTGTAGCATTCGGCGGTTAAATGAGACTTTAAAGTTTTTGAGAAAATTTTTGTTTGGTTCGTTTTTAATATACACGGGTAACTTATTAAAAATTTTGACTGACATGGAATAAGGGCTGGTATTTATATTTCAACTCTAAATGGTGGTAGGTATAACATGTTCCTGTGTCTAGTTTAATTTTAAGCGTATCCTTAGTGAAGCTCTGAATATTTTTAAACATACATATATCGTATTTGTGTATACATGGTAGGGTAATAAATTTTTTTGAAGTAAGGTTAACAAGATTGGGTTTTGTCAATTTGGGATATTATTCTCACACATTTTTTTGATTATGACGATGAAGGTCAGATTCCAAGTAGGTCAGATTCCAAGTAGGTCAGATTCCAACTAGGTCAGATTTTGAGTGAGTAATGGTTTTTGGTACTCTTACTCACATTATAATCATCACACCACGTCTGCGAGACTTCTCTGGTGGCACGGCATAAAGAGGTGGTGAGAAAACGACTTGTGAGTTGTGATCATTTCTCAAGGATTTCAAAATAGATTGTGAGATTAAACATACCTTCCGCATTGTGCTGAGGTACTTCGATGGCATCGGGTCCTGGCTCAGGGTCTGATTTAAAATAGGTACCTAACCCTTTATTTCATGTCGGAAAATTATAACACTGACTGTATTGTACAAAACCAACTCAAAATCTGACCTAGTTGGAATCTGACCTACTTGGAATCTGACTTACTTGGAATCTGACCTACTTGGAATCTGACCTTCATAGCCATAATCATTTTTTTTTTGCATTATGAAGAGATCGTTTGTCTGTGCTGTTCCACTACAACATTATTCCGTATTTTAGTTGGAAATTGGCGTACGCGTAATAGGCTGATAGTGATAAATGTAATGACTCCTAACATATTTCTTCGAAAACTTTCTTAATTTTACGCATGAAACAATAATTGTTACATGAAAATATTTGTATTGATATTCCGCAAGGCAACCCTTCTTTAAAAAGTATATTTTAATTTTTAACACAAGCGCGTGATTGTTTTGCACATTTCGCAGAATAAAAACATTGCTCTAATTAAATTACTAAATCTGAAACTTCAAAGTAGAATTGTTCTAAATTTAAATATCAATATGATTGATTTTGCTTTAAATTTCATTAAGAGACTTAATGTCAGTTTTGCAATCGCGCGGCACCCCCTTAATCGATACAAGAACTTTTCTCGCAATTCCTGTGACATATTAGGAATGTTCAAGAGACAAGTTTATCTAAGGAAACACCGTCAATGAGTAATAGCCTCATTAAGCGGAAGTTAATGTATGTGTACACGGCGCGGCACATATCCGCAGGGTGACATAGTTTAAGTTCGCAAGGTTTAAACTACTAGCCGATGTAAAGACGAATGATGATCACGGAGACTTAACTTATTTAATAAGGAACAGAGGACATCTTGACACATTGAGGACATAGACAAGAAAAAGCAGAACTATGATTGTCTTCGTCTTAGTTACATAGCTCGTAGAAAAAATTAATTGGTGTAGTACGATTATGAAAATGTTCACTGTATTTAGGCAGCTGGTTATTTAGACAACACTTTTTCTTTAATCAACAGCGTGCAGTCGCTATTTGGTGAAAAGTGGACTATGGTAGAGGACTGCTTTTGCTGTCCTCATTGCTCTGACTAACCCTCCGGGGATAATAATCGTGATTATATGTAAGTATGTTTGTAAAAATGAGTTTTAACATTTTTACAACACAAAAAATCAAACAGAAAAAAAATTTTTGGTTAAGACGTAGGAGGGCCGCATTTTTTTGACATTTATCATGGCACTAGATATTATGACAAGCTCCCTTCATAATATGAAAGCTGAAAACGTAAACTAAATATTTAATGACATAAATTTGTTTTTTTTTTAGTGATTGTCAATGAATCCAGGCACGCAACGCTTAGGTGGGAGGGCAAAACGAAAAGTAAATGTTTTAATAAAATATGAGTTGATAGAGGCGAGACGATAGCAAATGTTGACTTCGGAGAAAATATGGCCATTTTTCTCTTTACACAGGAAAAGAATTTATTTTTCCAAAAAGCAGCGTTTGTGCTAGAGAGGGACGCCTCGGGTTATGTGGTTATTTTCTCTTCTCTAGTATCAACCTGGGCTCACCACCTGGTGACCTGTCACACTGAGAGCACATGTGCAGTCGTAACTTGCTGAAACATGGACTATGGCAGTGGACTTCTTCTGCGGTCCCCATTCAAATCTTTAACAAAAACTTAATAAAAATGTTTAGTTTTTTGGAAATCCAAAACAATCAAGAAATCAAAAATATTTTAAAAGACGGTCGTAATGTGCATTTATAGGAAATTTTAGAGGTAACATCAGGATTTTATTCTATCGAGCAAACCCATCACACATAGGTTCTATCTATAATACATATTGAAAATTTCAGTGCGAAACATCTAAAATATTTTGAATAACAGCTTATTGAAAACAGCCAATTGAAAACGAACAATATTATCTATCACATAAGGAGATTTTGGGCCATAACCCAACACGCTGGCCCAATGCGGGGTGGTAGGTTGTAACGACTAAAATTTTACAATAATAATCGGTATCAAGGGCTTCGTGTGCCTAACGAAGCACGGAGGATCTCGACATGTTTTTGAATTGGTCACCCATCAGTGACCCAGCATGGCTCAAGTTGCTTAACTGGTAAACTCGCAAACCGACAATGAAAACTGACATGTCTTATATAAGGTGACTGCTAGAAACCGCAAGAAACTTCAAGGGCTGGTCAGGTCAAGTGTTTTAAACATGACAAAATAGACAAAAAAGAAATTCGAGCTTTTTTCATTTTTAATTAAGTAAATCATTTTGTGAATTTTCATTAGATTGCCTTTAAGTATCTTATTTATTTTAAAGCAATAACATAAGTAAAATAAAATGAAAAACAATTAAAAATAACGTTATTTACAACGCGCGGGCAGCGGCCGGTCGTTGACCCAACCGTCGTCTGTTGACCCGTCCGCGTCAGCCGGGCGATAAGTACCTACATTAAGGCCTATTCAAACCTGAGCGGTATTCGCTGCCGCTGTGGGTAAAGGTACATACCGCGCGGGTTTCGCTCAGGTATTTAGTATCAAGTTTCGCCGCTAGAGCGACCCCAGCGGTATTCGCTGCTGCTCTAAACACAGCGGCAGCGAATACCGCTCAGGTTTAAATAGGCCTTTAGTCTGCAATGAGACCATCCATTTTCCTATTACGAAATGTGAGTATTTTTTTATGATAATGCTTTAAAATAAATTAGATAGGTATTCAAAGACTATCCAGTTAAAATTCGCAAAATGAATTATTTAATTATAAATGAAAAAAGCATGAATTTCTTTCTTGTCATGTTTGAGGGGGTGCTGCGCGATCGCAAAAACTGACATAAGTATCTTAATGAACTTTAAAGCAAAATCAATCATACTAATATTTAAAATTAGAACAATTCTGCTTTGAAGTTTCAGACATAGTATTTTGATTAGAGCAATGTTTTTATTCTGCGAAATGTACAAAACCATCACGCGCTAGTGTTAAAAATTAAAATTTACTTTTATAAGATGAGGGTGACCTTCGGAATATTAATACAAATATTTTTATGTAAGAATTATTGTTTCATGCGTAAAATTAAGAAAGATGTCGAAAAAAATATATTTTAAGGAGTCATTACATTTATGTATTGTTTGTTATTGATTAAAGAATTTGTTTCAAATTTCAACATGGCCACGACCTTGTGCAATGATCAGGCTAACTTACGTAAGTTCTTTTAATGTATTTAACTAATTCAGCGCATAGTACAAGTAACTTAAAAATACGTAAATTTTCACAATTTCGTGCAGGATCCCCTTAAAACACTTGACCTGACCAGCCCTTGAAGTTTCTTGCGGTTTCTAGCAGTCGCCTTATATACCTATCCTATACGTAAATTTAGATCTTTATTGATAACCGAATTAGAAGATTGCCTGTATCAATCACTTTGTATCAACCACAAGGTGATTGATACAAAATCAGCCTGTGGTTTCTTTAATAAATTTTGTAGTTCTTCAGTAGTTTGTTTGTGTGAATGATAGTGTGTGCATAGTTTGTTTCTTAATTACTTTACTTAATTATTTTAGTTATGCATGTCGTGGCAACCTCTAATTAAGACAGCACCTTAAAATGTAAATCAATATCTGTTGTTTTATAAGTGTACATGGTGTTTGTTTTGTGGGTTGCCCCTAAATAAATAAATAAAAAAACCGACCGCCTAGCCACCGCCGCGCCCCGTCGAGTTCCTTCACACTTGTGTAGGTACTGCATGTAGCATAGCTTACCAGATAAGATGAGTAGTGCCGTCACCCAAAACCAGTGCATCCACCAGTGCAACGTCATGACGGCAGCTTCACGGGCTCTATTGTTACGGCCTGCAATCAAAGAAAACTTAATTGTATAAAGGAACACAAGGCATACAAGTTTTAACACATTCAATATAATGTTGGGGAAGGTGATTTTTTTTCGTCATCATTTTATTCCACAGTGGGTGATCCAACCAGACCATGGACCATCAGGTCACTGATCATGGCCTGCTTGGAATTAGCTGCGATTCGCAGCGTTAATGTTTTAACTAACTTCTTAATAACTAAACTCACCGAGTGATGAAGGTTGACCCGCCTTGCAACCTGAGGAGAGGGCAGAGGTAAGGAAGGAAATAGGACGGTTGCAGATCAGCTGCTGTGATGGCTCCTGGCCTCTGGCGGCGTTGCCACGCCGGCCGACTCCTAGAGGCTGTCCAGATGGCCCCGTTCCACTCGCCGAGCAGCCGCCTCCTCCAGGATATCGCCGGGAACCGGTTCCCACCAGCTCACTACGCGAGGCTAACCGTGCCTGCTAACGCGAGGTAATGTTCGCAATATACGCGCTGCCGCCGCGTTTGTTCGTCCGACTAATCACACATAGCAGCCTCCGATGGTTGTTTAGAAGGAGATTATTGAGATATTATCCGATTAACTGTTGATTCACAACGAATGCACGTGGGCATGTACCGACACACCGAAACTGAAGTCACAACAACGCGACGCGAATTCTGCCGTCAGAAATATAAACGCGTACAACCCGCGGTTGTTTTTACACCATATAATGAGGTCTGAGCTGTCCCGTACCGGGGGAAAATCAAAATTCAGCACCGAAACTTAACAGACCTCCGCCATTACGTGTTATTCCGAAAACCGAACCGAAGTGAACTGACATATGAATGTCAATGTCAACTGACAGTTTTGTTTTTATAAATCCGTCAATGTGGGTAGGCAAAGTACCACCCGTACGGCCTTAATTTGAATTTAAACAGTGGAGATGCGCCCAAAACCGTTATTAATATTAGTTTTTTATATGTAAGTAATACCTGTTACTGTTTTTTTTTCTTACATGTAGATATAGGTACCTACTCCACACTTGAAATTATATTAGGAACACTTTCTAACAGAAACCTAGTAATCCTGGATCTTTATCTTAAAAGTATCTTACGTAAAACATTAAATATATTGTCGTATCATGAGTTTATTTTTTTATAAGGGTAATCGTTGTATGATATTTCAGTAAAGTCGACAAACAGGGAAAGTCGGCACAAGGGTCCTAACTCATAGAAGGGAGGCAAACGAGCAGGCGGGTCACCTGATGGAGAGTAATCTCCGCCGCCCATGGACACACCCGCAAAACCATAGGAATCGCAGATGCGTGAAGGAATAGTTTTGGGAAGGAATAGGAATTGTGAGGGGGGGGGGGAGGGGGGGGCCTCCGGAACCCTTACTGGCCGGACAAAACTCAACAGCACCTAGTGCTAAGTGCTATTATTTCACGACGGATATAGACACTCAGTCAGTGTATGTTATCGATTAGTTCAGATTGATGAATAAACAAAAAAATAATCCGGGCTGTAGACGAAACCCCACCCGTACGCTTCTGCGAAGCCCTCCAACATAGGGCAAATCCGGGGAAAGGGTCAAAACCGAACATACATATTTTAATATAAGTGTCTTTTATAACGTCTGAAATGTTTGCCAAGTCATAAGTACGTATATAGTATTTATGTAAATAAAATAAAAAAGGTAGAGTCATAGTAAAAAAAATAAACCGACTACAAAAAAACAGAGAAACTAAAAAGAACAAAATAATTGTGTTGTCTTGAATAACTAAATTTAATCCCCACAGTTGAAAGTACACTTACATACTTTTGAAATCGATGCCAAGCCTAATATTTCCTGCTTTTGCCTACATACAATTTAATTAGGCGGTTTGCTTAGCATTATGGAAAACAGGTAGACTTACAGATAGATTTAAAGATGTGTTGGAAATTGTCTAGAAGAACACACTAAGGTACCTACGTATTATTTTTGTTTTTGGAATATTTTCTTATTCATTTAATTTGGCTTGGCACCGTCTTCAAAAGTATGTAGGTATAATTTCAACTGTGGGGATTCAATTTAGTTATTCAAGACAACACAATTATTTTGTTCTTTTTAGTTTCTGTTTTTTTGGAGACGGTTTTTTTTTTTGTAAATTTTTATTATTTTATATTTTTTAGTGTAAACGTACTTACGTTTACAAAGAAAAATAAAAAAATAGAAGTAGTAGTAAGTAATAGTACAATATTATTTATTTTAGTTAGTATTTTATTCAATTTACAACATCTTAATGTCAACTGCTTATCTTATCATCTTGTACAAAATATTGTTTTCTCCGATGCAGGGACGTTAATTCTTGAGGAGTTCTCTTGGTGGTTTACCATTAGCTCCACTTGACTGTGATGCATTGTGGCGAGCATAAATTGCTTAGCAACCACATTAAAGTTTGTAATCGCAAATGTAAACAAGTAATTGGAGAACATACATAAAACATATTTATAACACATTTGCTCGTAAAGTGGCTCTTATTACACCGATTTCAGCATCGTAATGTAGCTTATTACACACTAGTGCGGTAATGTAAAATTAGTAATAACGCACTAGTGCGGTAATGTAAAATTAGTAATAATTTGAATCTATGGACAACACAGACCACGCCCACACAGTCTACGCTTCAGCAAGAAACAACTGCACAGTCTGCACAAGTGCTTAGATGGTGAGCCTTTAGCCCGTTAGTCGCTTTTACGACACCCAAGAGAAGAGAGGTGTTGGTACCTATTATTATTATGAAGAGCCCATCACCGCTCTATGCCGTTAGATGTATATGCAGTCTTTAGTCCGTTAGTCGCCTTTTATGACACCGAAGGGAAGAAAGGGGTTGGTAGTATTATTTTGATGAGCCCATCGCCGTTCTATGCTGTTGAATGAATGTGCAGTCTTTAGTCCGTTAGTCGCCTTTTACGACACCGAAGGGAAGAGAGGGGTTGGTAGTATTATTTTGATGAGACCATCGCCGCTCTATGCTGTTGGATGTATGTGCTGTCTATAGTCCGTTAGTCGCCTTTTACGACACCCAAGGAAAGAAAGGGGTTGGTAGTGTTATTTTGATGAACCCATCGCCGTTCTATGCTGTTGAATGTATATGCAGTCTTTAGTCCGTTAGTCGCCTTTTACGACACCGAAGGGAAGAAAGGGGTTAGTAGTATTATTTTGATGAGCCCATCGCCGTTCAATGCTGTTGAATGAATGTGCAGTCTTTAGTCCGTTAGTCGCCTTTTACGACACCGAAGGGAAGAGAGGGGTTGGTAGTATTATTTTGATGAGCCCATCGCCGCTCTATGCTGTTGGCTGTATGTGCAATCTTTAGTCCGTTAGTCGCCTTTTACGAAACCCAAGAAAAGATAGGGGTTGGTAGTATTATTTTGGAGAGCCCATCGCCGCTCTGTGCTGTAGCATGTATGTGCAGTCTTTAGTCCGTTAGTCGCCTTTTACGACACCGAAGAGAAGGGAGCGGTTGGTAGTATTATTTTGATGAGCCCATCGCCGTTCTATGCTGTTGAATGTATGTGTAGTCTTTAGTCCATTAGTCGCCTTTTACGACACCGAAGGGATGGGAGGGGTTGGTAGTATTATTTTGATAAGCCCGTCGCCGCTCTATGCTGTTAGAGGTATGTGCAGTCTTTAGTCTGTTAGTCGCCTTTTACCTTGAAAGTTTAAAAATAATTATGTCTAGTTTTAGTAATGAAGAACTAAATTTACAGTCTACACCACCGGAAATAATAAGTGAAGCACAAAATGTTATTGACAGCCTATTACCATCTAAGTCTAAAGAAAAATACATGTTGGCTTACCAAAGATTTATACACTAGAAAAACAATAAAAACACGCAGTCATTTTGAGAAAATGTGTTTTCCTCGCAAATATGTTATAAAACGTCGTATGACATACGTGCGCTTTGATAATTACAGCCTCTGCTTTCTTGTAGCCCTCGCCTACGGCTCGGGCCAGCAATATCGCCTCTGCTGTAATTTTCAACTTACCGCACTAATATCATAATGTACTATTATTTCGACGAATTACGAACCTCCTTCTTTTTTTGAAGTCGGTTAAAAAGAAATGTTGACTTGACTGATAAAGTACGTATTTATCTGCCCTGTTATTAATAAACGTTGATTAGTTACACTTTAATGGATTAAATTAACGCTGTCTCTATCTGCCGTACTCAGAGACGTCAATTAAGTTTTAATGTCAATTAAGTCTCTTGCTGTCACTCTGTTAAGTATATATAGCGCTAAATAGAGAAGGAAAAATTGTCATTTAAGTAAACTTAGTTGACGTCTCGAAGAGACAGCGTCACTTTTGTAACATTTTTTTTTTACGTGTTACGGGTAAGCGCTTGGCCTTCATCTCACCTGATGGTAAGTGACGACAAGGCCGAAGGTGGAAGCGCGCTTCACCCGGAATCCTCAACCACTGAGGAACTGGCTATCTTAACTCTAACTGTCGGAACACAACTATGCTATAAACATCGTTGTTATGGCGACAGACTTAGATAAGATGGTGGTAGCTAGCCAGGCGGACTTAACAACCCTACCACCAACCAAACCGAGCACACAAAGATGTACCCCCCGCTGGAAATCGAACCCGGGACCTCTGGGTCTGAAACCGGTGGCTTAGCCACTAGACCACGGAGGCGGTTTTCTTTCATGTTTTCATTTTTATTAATAAGACGGCTGGGGACAAGCTTCTGTGGATGTCATAATAAATATTATATAATGCAGGTGTCACTATTATTATGGATAGTATGGATGGGTAGTTACACATTTATTTATTTATTGAACATTTTAGTTACAACTATTAATAAATTACAAGCGCCTGTACATACCTAAAGCGATATAATACATACTAATCATATTATAATGTATGCTTGTAAAAATCTCGACAGGTATGTACTTTCAGTAGACGAGAAAATCGAGTTAGCAGCGAACAAATACGCAAGGTCGTGTTCGTACTTTCCAGGCTTTTAGTTTCCTGTAACTACAAGGCGAGCTAACAGATGAGTTTTTGACAAAGCTTTAGGTTACATACAACAAAATCAAAACTGTTCTGCTTAGTCAACAAATTGTATGATAAACAGTAGTTTATCATACAATTTGTTGACAGTAAATGAAGTCAAAGAACATTACTATAAGATCCTTTCTATTTTATTGAACCAGATACGTCGCGATTATAAAAAGTAAAAAAAAGAACTGTTAAAATTTTCGCTTTCCTTGTACATATTTCAATCGTCAATGTATCGATTCTTAAGGTACTTTAGTTATCAACCATACCACTAACAAGCTACTTACTTACTTACTAACACTACACAATTAAATAAAACAATTTATACGTGTCTCCTTAATCTAAAGTATATTTAAATATAAAAAATCCATTAAACTAACAAGAGATTTTAATTCTTCTTTAGCCTTGCTAACGATTCGTTCATATCATAAGGCTAAAGAAGAAAAATATCGCATTTATTTATTTAGTTCACCAACAAATGTCTTAACTAAACTCAAATAAGACCAGTAAAGTAACCAACCACTACACAGGCCAGTGAAACATTAACTTACAGGTTATTTTTACATTCATATAAAACTACAAACAACGAAGCATAAAATACCTAATTACAGCCAAAATAGCCAGATAAGTATCTGGAAATTGACGATCTTAATTTGTCCGGAACATTAAAGTGAAGGGCCATTTGATCGCAAACACCGTTTATGAGCTTACAAAATTTGGCACAAGTTTGCTCCAAGAACCGTTAACTTTAATAGTGGACAAAGTGGCGCGATCGCCCGAACGAGGAATTCTGGAAGGAACGCGCACGTTGATATGAGTCAGCCTACCTGATAACTGCTAATTGAATTACACATTCAAATATTTCACTCACAAATTCTTTTAATTCTGAGTCTTTGAGTTTTCATCGCTTTTGAGACTCATCTAATTTATGAAGCATCATTGATAATCATACGAAATGAAGACGGTTTATAAAGTGTTTAGAACCACAAGGTGAAATAAACCTGCAAAGTTAAGGTCGCCATTCAATGCCGTTTACGTAACGAGAATTCTTCGCTAAGAAGATCGACGTGATTCCGCATTGATAGTCCAGAAAATGACAATGATTAAAATGCTTGCGATAGCGCACGATTATTATATGGCACTTAATGCGAAATTGATTACAAGGAGAGACATGTTTATGCATTTAATCTAAATCGAAGTTGTTAAACTTTTGCTCTTTTATCAGTACAATTATTATGATACCTAAATAAAAGACTAAGTTTAGGACGAATCACGAAGTCTAATGTTGGTTAAAAATGAGCATTCATTTGAAAAGGGAAAATAATTTTCTATTTTATTGTACCCAAAAACCTGTAACTAGCATTGCAACACATGTTTTATTAAATTTTGACAGTTGTAGTACTGCATAACCCGGGGTGTTCAAAGTTACGCACGATTAAAATACATAATTATATTTTTAACTTACATAAGTACATCTTAACTATACATGGAAAATAAATAGTTTTTAATAATATAGAAACCAAAATCAAAATTCGTATATAGTGATTTACTTCACAAATTCCAGTTACTCCAAAGGTCATAATGAATGCATCGTTTTTATCAGGGCAGGTAGAAATCAAAACTAACCATATCATTATCTTTTTCTCCCTTTCTTCAAGCCTCTCATAAGATCCTTAAACGTAATTACTGTTCAGAGCTGAATATGTGTAGTTTTATTTTCAAGAAAGCTTCTTATCCTATCACATTTCGCAAAATAAACTTTTCAAATAAAAAACTCGTTTCATCAGTCGAATAGTGACTCCAATCAAATAACTTTGTGTTAGGGGTTAAAAATTAGTGTAAGTACTTTTAGACCATTAACAAAAACGCGAAACTTTATAGGTATTTTAGTAAGTTCCTTTTGAGACCGTTATAGCAGCTCTATAAATTCGGTGCTAAAGCTTAATGTCAATCCTACGAATCAGAAATTGGTTTGAATTCAATCAATTAAGTAAACAGTACAATAGCAATTGGGCTTAAACGAGATTTCACCGGCGGCGTATTGTTTGCGGAGTCTGATAAGCAGGCGGGTACAGTATACGATGACATAATGTCTGTTACAGAAGTTATTTGAGCCTCCTGAAATAATAAAGGTGCACGATAAGGTTTCTATTAACTGAATGAAATAGGTGGTTAAAGAGCAATCAGCAATCACACATTACACACAATTATTCGGGAAGGGATAAATTATTGTTATCCTACATTGTAGGTGATCGAAGAGTGCTTTAGTAATTTTACTAAAGCACTCTTCGATCACATACAAAATTGTATGTGAGTTATCTTAACTGAATACCTACACTGCCTTACACTCGTCGGGAGTGTTGACAAAAAGGTATGAGTGTAACGTCGTCTCGTATTTATTTATTCTCCAGTAATGCAATGTAGATCTGCGAGCGTAGAGCCGCATTAATGCAAATCCCACGGGAATCGATGCCGTGTGGGTTGCAATCCCGGGCTGTACACCCACGTTATATACCTACGTTTCCCTTTATACGATGCACTGTTCAGTATATTTTTCACACTGAGCTTATGGACTATCTCCAAATAAAGTACTATATTTAATTTTCCAAATTAGGTAACTATATCGTATTATATTTCATTTTCCAAATCGGGTACCTATATACAGAGTTTTAGTAAGGATCCCTAATTTTTTTGAAAATATATTGTAACCTATGTCACCCGGAGATAGTGTGGCTTTCCAACGGTGAAAGAATTTTTTAAATCGGTATGGTAGTTTCGGAGCCTATTCAATACAAACAAACAATCAAATTTTTCCTCTTTATAATATTAGTATAGATGAAATTTACACAATTTCCGATCCACCACGTTCAACGACCGATTTCAGCAAAAAAGGTCCCATTTAGTACATCTTTTTTGTATTAGTATAAAAGCATATTTGGTTGGGCAGTTTTTAAGACTAGTCAGAAGCTATGGAAAATCTTTTTTATTTTTTTTATCTAAGTTGAAAATTCCATTCTGTTCTGATTAACCCAATTTTTAAAGTTAGGATCAAAATTTTAGTACTATAGGTTAAAGATAGGAAGGAGATTTTTTTACTCATAAAAGTGCAATCAATAGGCATTGTTTTAAAAAAAAAACATCAAAGAAAAGTCGACCCAAAAAAAAGATATAACTTTTTTAGAGCCGTCTTGTCGTTTAATCATAAAATAACGAAAAAAATTATAACTCGAAAACTACAAAAAATCGTAGAACATACATGGAGGTCCAATGGATAGGTATGGTAGTTCCCTATCACCATACAGCGGCTTGACACCTTACAAGAAACACAAACACGCTGTATATATATTATGCGTCTAAAGGATTAAGAGTGCCTCTTTTTTGGGCTTAATGTCTGTCTTATAGATTTTGTTGTGTTGGTCTGAGTGTGTAATAAACGATTATTGCTATTATAACAGACAAACTCGCAGAAGATCTATATATTTATTTTCACGGCAAGAAATATTGTAATTTCGTTAACTTTTCGCGTTTTAGTGACTCCTGGCATGTCATATCATCATCTGTAAAATGAAAGACTAAGATTCTTTAAACTAAAACTTTGCATGATCGCCACTCTGTATCAGATCTACATTTTCTTTACAAATTTGTCAAAGTTATGGTGACATGTAGCCATCTGCTGGAAAAGGTATCTTTCTGTGCTAAATTATTTCATAAGCCACCTGTAGAAGTAATATTGTTTTTCACCAGCCACTTCCTAGATAGTATGCTCCACTATTCACTCACACACAGCATGACATTGATATATTTACTTACAATTTCAATAGGTACTCTTAAGAGTAAACTGCTAAAACATATTGGATGTAGAGCCGTTGATTAAAATGTCATATTTTCACATTATAAATTTTAGTAATTTGAAGTATTGACATTTTTAATATTTTCAATAATCCAGCCAAATAGGCATGCATGTAAGAACTGTACCCTTAGTTAATAATTTTATAACAATGTATGGACTTATTGTTATGCTGTAGGTATAGCTTACTAAATAAATAAATAAGTCAAATGTTACAATTAAATACAACAAGGTAAACAACCGAGAACATTTTAATCAAATCAACAATGGTGCTGATATTTCCCAAAGTCAAACTTTTCACTTACAAATGTTGCGAAAACAACATTTTGTTTTGAAACAAGCAAGAAATTTAATAAAACGACTACAGCTTTGTAAAGCACTCGAAACACTTGCGTGTCCGAATTCTAACGATAGACGAGCATCAACTTTTATATTAAATTACAAAGTGCGTAAGACAATAAAATACTGTGCTGCTCCGACTTCATTTTGAACGCACTTTTTAATATCGCTAAATCTCTTTTCAAGAATAATGGAGAATCTGCAGAAAAGTTTTACTAATTTATGTTTTCTGTTCGGACTCCATAAAACATGGTAATTTATGAATTAATAAAATCTGTTTTAGAAAAAATAGAACAGAGGACATAAAGAAGTTAATTAGGTTATTTAAAATAAATATTTTATTAATAAGTTCTTTTCGAAGTCTTTGGAGTATGTGTCTCTTTCAATGATAGTGTTCGCGTTAACTTTGGAAAACAACAAAAAGGGTCGAATTCCGGTATCCTACCTATTACATATAAAAGGTACCTTAGCGGCCCACAACAACGGGTCCCACTCATACTGTTAAGATAATCGCTATTACCTTTTTTTGCTTTTCTCCGTTCCTGTGTAGCTGGCTCAACCTTTACGCTTTCTTTCTATTCAGATTTTAATATAATTTGTACTCAACGTCTCAAAATGGTTGGACGTGTATCGCACTAGGACTAACTGCTTAGAGGTCAAGTGTTCCATTCCCGGAGTTTGTGTTACGCACGCGAACATGTGGAGGTTGCACTAATTTGTGTAACTATAATAAATAGTTACCTAGTTTATAAAATATTAAGGTAACGTTAGAATAATTTTAAACGGGATATTGCGCTTACCTGCAAGCGGTTAAACTGTAACAACACAATTGTTAATGATAGTGCTGAGATAAGCATTTTGTAATTTAGGCTAATGTCTCAAGCCATGACCTTAACAGCGGAGTCAGACAAGATTTTAAGTGAAGTTACAACTCCGGTTTAGTGCTCCGAGCAAGTTGCGCTTTTTACGTACTTATGTGTAATTTGAATTGAAACAATTTTTGGTAGTATCAAACTCTTCGAGCAGTGTGTGCGGTGGCGGCTCAATAAAAGAATGCTATTGACCCATCTCTTCCCTTGGTGTCGTAAAAGGCGTCTAACGGACTAAATACTGCACATACAAATCCAACAGCAAAGAGCGGCGATTGGCTCACCAACTGTCACACTGAGCACAATATAATGCAGTTGTTATTTGGTGAAATGTGTACTATGGCAGAGAACTGATTTTGCGGTTCTCATTGCCTAGTCTTTCAGAGAGAATGAGTGAAGATCGTGCTGCCAACAGAGCATATCTTGATCAACCATCTGGACGACGCCAGTGGGTTGTCCAAGATACCGCTGGAAAGATGAAGTTGTCAAAGACCTGAAAGAGCTGGAAGTGCCTGGTCTCACTTGGCACAAAACAGAAAGGAATGGCGCACTTTAATATCGGAGGCCAAGATACGCTTTGGGTCGCTGAGCCAGCGTAAGTAAACTAAGTAAGGTTGATTTCAGTCACGCGTTTGACCAGCGCCGGCCACGCGCGCGCTTTCAATTACACTAGATAGTAGTTGCGCGTTTGAACTGCGTGCGTTACCATGAAACGCAACTACTATCTAGTGTACTTGTAAGCGGGCGCGTGGCCGGCGCTGGTCAAACGCGTGACTGTGAAATTAGCCTAAGTAAGTAAGAATTGCCTAGTCTCTGACTAACCTTTAGAAGATAAAGTCGTGAGTGTCTCTTGTCTGTCTTTAGCGTGAAGGGGCCCAAGCACAGACTGTTTTCGTGGTCCTGAGCTTAATAGCGAGCGAGACCCTTAGCCTCACACTGTTGTTGTCGAACAACAACCAACAACAAGTGTTTATAGTGAACTACTTCGTACTTCGACCAAATCGGAGATCTTCACGTTAAGGGGGGTTAGGCGGTGAAAACGGAAATATTGACTGTTTTCTATTACCTGTTATTCAACATATTTTAGATATTTCCCACTGAAATTTTCAATATGTATTACAGAACGTATGTGTGAGGGGATGATTGTTTCCAAAACACGATTGGAAACATTTTGCTAGATAGAAACAAATCCTGAAGTTACCTCTAAAATTTCATTTAAATGCACATTACGACTGTGTTTTACATAATTCCTATAAAATCATAAAAACATAGGTATTTATTAACCATTTCGATTTATTCACTGTTTTGGATTTCCAAAGAAACATTTTTATTAACTTTTTGATAATGATGTGAATGGCGCTTACGAATTACCGCGGATCCCGCCCCGCGCAACACCCGCGAGGGCCCGGAATTTTCTGTGACCCCCTCTTAAGAGGAAACACTACGTCGAAGTGGCATACAAAATTCTTATACAAAACAGAAAAAACGACGTTTCGTAAGCCCCTGTTTCCTCCTTAAGAACTGGACCAATTTTTATTACTTTTTCAGCATCGGTTAAAGAAAGAGATTTTCTATGTCTGTGTTGTTTTTTTTTTGTTTTAACTAGCCACTTATTGTTTCTGAAGACGCCTTAAAACGGAGTGATTTCGCTATTTGAAGGACCCTGGTTATTAAATAAATGACTTAATGCAAAAAAAAAAACAAACATTCAGACATATAAAATCTCTTTCATTAACCGATGCTGAAAAAGTAATGAAAATTGGTCCAGTTCTGAAGGAGGAAACAGGGGACTACGAAACGTCGTTTTTCTGCGTTTTTTATGAGAATTTTGCATACCAATTCGACGTAGTGTTTACTCTTAAAGGTCAGTTCAAGAGTGCTCTAAGCCGACTCGCATATGAAGAACGTCATTAGAGTAAATGAAGCAAAAGTTGTGCGACAGGATCGTAGGAAAGCAGTGGTCTCTGCCTACCTCCGGGAATCGAGCGTGATTAACTGCTCAACTGCGGCCGAACACTGATCAGTGTTCAATGAATTTGAATTGCGTCTAGTGGAGCCGCGTTCTAAGTGTTAAGGCGCTTAGGAAACGTGCACCGAAACGGCTCTTTTCCCGTTATTAACAACTTCGATTGATTGTACCGCCACCAATATAAAACAAAATTGTTCATCATTCAAAATTCATATATAATATAGTTGAATATGTTATCTAATGACTCTTAAAGACAGAAACACGATTGGTAATACTTCACACGACAAAAAAAATATTCAAATATAGCTCTTTCACCATTTTAAAAGAGCTGTGAGTCAGATAATACATTAATAAATGACTTTTTTTTACCAATAATAGAAACTTTTCATTATCTAGTGAATGCAAAAAGCACATATTTTTTATTTCACTTGTTTTTTCATAGGCAAAAAACCTATAAAACGCGCCTATTCGCGCCGCTTCGCTGATACACCCGTCCCGTACCTCGTACCGTCGAGAGAGCGAGAGAGAAGCGCTCGGAATACCTCGCCTTAATGTACTTATGTGTCTATGTTTAATAGTAAGCTAAGGCTACGGTTTTGTCAACGCAGTTGTTTCCGTATGTCACTCGCTCGACAGTAGGGTTGAAGGTCCATGCCTGGTGTTACAACACCTGGCTTCACCCTTCCTGTCGCCGCAGTTGTGCGTAACGCACTCCCCTATCTTGCCATTTTTTATTCATAGCTATGTAATGGAACGGTAACACATAGTTAAATATTAAATCTGGCAAATGAATAGCATTAAAATACAAGAACTGCATAAATCGAAGTTTTTCGTCGTACGTTTGACGGTCTACCACCCAGCACCTTAGGTATATCGTTTTCTGTCGGTAGCAGCAATTTACTTCATAGTAAACAAAGACACTTACTTTCAGATTTGAAGGATCAAACGTCCAATTACAAGGCATAGACATAATAACTAAGTTATCTATCTATCGCGCGTATACACCTATGATATTGCATACGTCTATAAACTGCGGTGACCGCTTATAATCAGGTGAACTAATATAGCTATTCGCCACGCAAAAGTGGAACTTATGATCCATACAATACACTCGCGAGTGTAATAAGTAAGAATACTAAGCTTTATTATATTTCCCTTAACACTTAAAACTAATTAGATCGATCATGTAACAGGGACTTCTCTTGCTTTATTTCTTTGAACCGCACACATAATAGAAAGCTCACTAAATTCAAAAAGCAAAACGCTCTAAGCCACCATCAAACGCCAGTAACTAAAATAACGAGTATACCTACGCTGCAAAGATTAAAGATCTCTTATCCTATTCGGACATCAAATTGACGTAGCAAGGAAGCACGCGCTTCGTCTCGCGTGCAGAAATAGGTTTCTTTTCAGTCGGTTTTGCCACAGAATGCAGGCTGCAAACAGTGCGGCTGCGGGCGAGACTGCATTTTCCTGTGCCATCGGCATTTGAAGACGTATGGAGTTTGTTTGTATCTACCGAACAGCGAACTGGAGCTGGAGTAAGTGTAACTGTTGGTTCTCGAATAGGAATTTACTGCTGGAAAATGATAAAAGTTGAAACATAACACGTTTTCGTTTACGTAAAGATATGCGCTTGTTTTTTTAAGGCACAATACAGAAGAGTTCTTCTGTTCTGTGTTTAAAGGTGTAAGACGAACACATGCTTGGTCACACGTAGCTACAGAAATAAATTTCGCTTATATCGCAGACTGCCACACTGCAAACAGCTCGGCTGCTGCTGAAACGACATTTTCCTGTATCAATCCGAAATTGAAGACGTATGGATGGAGTTTACGGGTGTACACCAGCTAACTGGAGGCTTACCTCCAGTCCGAGTTACTAACGAACTCCTTAGAGTTCGTTAGTAACTCTTCGGTGCCTTATTACTTATTAGACATTCCGAGAGCGACTCTCGGAGCCAGCTCATTGTACAAATGTTCAGGCTTGTATTAACAGAAACTCAATCAGTTGAATGTGCGGTCGTTTTGGTTCCATGACACGCTCAATGATTTTTTATTTCTGTGCAAAGATGGGATGAAGGCATAATGTTTCTCCGTCGATGAGTAAATAGAAATAAAAAAACTCTAATTTTGTTATTGGGTTTTAAGTGACTTTTCATTTAAAACCTTTTTTCAGCCTAGTCGCTAAAAAGAAACGGCATTTAATTATCGAATGGTTGTGTCAGACTTTAAAATAACTTGTCGTACAAACGCGTTTTTTATTCCCTGATTTTTTAGGGACCTTAAGTATTGTATTAAAATAACCTTCTTTCATCGTAACAAGTCTGTGAGGAGATATATTTACACCCTTTGTCATTTTTCAGATATAACGAGACACTTGGTACGGGGACCTATTGTCTGTCTCTGGGTACAACTTGCGCCTTCACAATAGAGCTTCTTCACGATGAAGTGCGGTTGGCTCGTACTGGTCATATAGTCTAAAATAACGTAAGACACTATGTTGTCTCACTTTGTCAGTTTTGTCAGTCAACACCAGATTTTCCAGGAAAACCTCAATAATGTTTTTGCTAATGTCGACTGAATCTTGTGCACATTTGTAATTACCATAAATAATAGACACTACTTCATTACAAGCACAACATGAAAAGAAAAAAATGAATTTAACATACATGGGTCCATATTGGCTTACATAAAACTACACTCGGCGTCAAAAAAATCGCACCTTTTAAAAATCATCTTTAAAAATTCTTAAACCTTATGTAGAGGATAGTGTTGGGTATCATTAGAAAGGTAACAAAAAGGAGTATCAAAAAACAATTAAATTTAACTTTCTGTTTAATTATAATTATACAAACAACATTAAAATTAATAAAATAATAAAAATCCTTAATTAAGTCCTAATTAACAACAGATAATTTACAAAGAAAAATGTACAAAAAGTGTCTTAAAATTAACTTAAAATCTAGTGTTACCCCCCCTTGCCCTGATCACGGCTTCCATACGGTCCCTCATGGACCTCACCAACTTCAGGAGCTCTTCTTGAGGGATAAGCCCCCATTCTTCAATCACCGCGTCTTGGAGCTCCTGTAGAGTCGAAGGAGCTGGATCCCGAGATCGAACCTTACGTTTAAGATGGTCCCAGAGGTGCTCTATAGGATTCAGATCCGGACTTCGCGCTGGCCACTGCATCACAGAGATTTGGGACCTCTGCAAGAAGTCGCTCACGATGCCTGCAGTGTGAGCGCGAGCGTTGTCGTGCATTAATGTGAACCCCTCGCCAAAAGATTCGGCAAAGGGGACCACATGCACTTCCAGGACCTCAGTGACATAGCGGCGAGCAGTCAGCGACCCTTGTCCGCGAGCACCTCCAGTCCGGGAGACGCAGACAAGGTCGGTTTTGCCGGCAGCAGACATACCGCCCCAGAACATGCAGGATCCGCCACCATATTCCACCGTCTCCTGGATGCAGGCTTGGGCGAAACGTTCACCCTGCCTCCGGTATACTCTTCTCCGTCGGTCGTTGCAGAAAAGACACACTCGCGTCTCGTCTGAGAAGAGAACAGCTCTCCACTGCTCAAGGGTCCAATCGACGTGGTCACGAGCAAACTGCAAGCGGGCTCGCCGATGCGCTGCAGTCAATTTTGGACCCGTAGCAGCTCTGTGGGCCGCTATCTTCTTCTCCTTCAATCTTCTTCTAACCGTAGATACGCTTACGGTGCGTCTGCGAACTGCCTGGAGCTGCTGTTGCAACAGCGTTGGAGAAACGATTTCTCAAAGAGTTCGACACAACGAACCGGTCGTCTCTTTCCGAAGTGCAGCGACGTCTACCCGAACCGTGTCTGCGGATATAGCCACCGGTCTCTATGAAGCGCTGGTACACTCTTCGAACGGAATAACGGCTCAGGTTCAGTTGCCGGGCGACATCACACTGCCGCACCCCTGATTGCAGTAGTGCAACCACTTGAGCGGCTTTATCAGCTGTGGTATCCATCAAAATCTGTGCGTGTGTCCTCTTCAACGGTTGAATAGCGAATGACCCACATTGAACCCGTGTTGACCGTTTTATACCCACAAAGGAAGCGCAACTAGCAACTCTCACGGGTAGCAAAATTTGCATCGAATTTTTGTGACACTTTATTTGTTGCATTAGGTTTTATTTGATAATGAAAAGTAATGTTTTTTATTAAGTTAATTAAGTAACCTTGTAAATAAAATCATAATTAATGCGACTGCATGTGCATATCAAGAGTAAATGACATTTGAAAGTGATTTTCTAAGAGGTGCGATTTTTTTGACGCCGAGTGTATTATTCCTATTTTTTTACTACCGATTTGTGTTCATAATAATCACTCTATCTAATTTTTATCCTCATTCTTTATTGTTCATAAATTTTTATTACTACTATCGGAACTCTTAACAGACAGTTATCATATTTTTTTTATTAATATTGTCATTACTAAGAACAAGTTTATCTCATAATCTTTTTTTTCATAATTGTTTCCTTCACAGACAATTAACATAATTTTTTTTAATAATGTCGTTATTAAGAAAATGTTTGAACTCATAATATGTTTTTTTAATACATACACTTATGATTATATACTTATAAATAGTGGGGGTCGGGAGGCCTGCGGCCCCCCTCCGTTATTTGTCAAAAGACTAACCGAACCTAACCGACAGAACTATAGTTTTGCATACTTAACTTTTTCATTATAGCGGGGGGACTCAGGCCACCCGAACCCCGCGAGCAGGGGGGCCAGCCCCCCTACACCCCCCGGCATGCAAGCAAGCTCGCAGCATGCAAACAAACATGCAGCAGGCATGCAGCATGCAAGTAAGCATGCAGTATTCCAAAAAAACATGCAACTTGCATATAAGCACACAGCATTTATTAAAATGACAAAGTTTTGTCACAAGCCAACTTAACCAACGGAACTATAGTTTTGCATAGCAACCTTTTTCTTTATAGCGGATGGCTCATAAAAACATTTATGATCAAGAAATACATATATGAAAACAAATATAAGTATGGAACCCATTTATGAATATTGGCGTTATGTATTAGAATGATTAGGAGTTTCGATCGTTAGTATAAGAAAATATATGAAAAAAAAAATTAGTATAAACAAGGTGTATGTGATTAGTGATGTTATGAATTCTGATGATTATGATGTTATGAATTCTGATGATTATGTTGGTCTAGTTTCGATCGTTGATAATTAATATTTTTATGCAGAGTGATCATTATGATGTAAAATGGTATGAGATATATTTTCGGACTTCCGATAATAGGATAATAGGAAAAGTTATGTGAAAAAATGCACACCCAACATACACAGATCGTGCTCGTTTATCAGAGAGATAGGTAGAGACCACAGTATTCCATCTGCTACATTAACTCTGACAACATTATTCCTGAGAACCTATTTCCCAACCGTCTATAGTTTCGGACCATTCTATAGTGGCCTATAAAGACGAGTCTATTTGAATTTCGCACCCTGTAAGTACACCAATATGGAGACTTAACGCGCGAAAACAGACAATCACACCAGCACAGTGAGTTAGCACAAAAGTTTACGATGAAATACGCATTGAACAGTACATCGTATCACTAGTTTTACTGCACTGGCGCATAGTTATCCCAGAATCCATAGAATAGCAGCATCTAATGGCTTCGCAGAAGAGGACATGAGTGCTTTATTAAAGCCAGGTAACGGACACGGAATAAATTAACCCGCCCGTTGGCCATCGTCTGCACATTAATTATTTGTTTGCTGTTTATATTGGCACGAGCAAGTCTTGAAGACATGCCAGTATGAGATTCAAACGCTACTGTTGATAAGGTTTTTTATTTTTTGTGTTGATATTTCTCATTCATCATAATGCTATATTTATTTCGAAACTGAAAATAAGACAGACGACGAATAGGATGAAGGTGAGCAGGAAAATAGTCAAAACGTAACTATTATAATAATAACAACGCTCTACTTGCACAAAAGAAAGAGAAACAATTACAAAACAGGGAAATTAATTAGTTTGCAGCAAAATTTTAAACACTGCTTCATTTTCATTAAGGGAATGTTCTTACCAAATGTGATAGGTCTAGGTGCTCACTGTCCAATCATTTGTCGCGACTCAGCAGTGGTATATCTGAAATCATAGATAACCAAATCAGAATTCATACATCACTATTTATCAATACAGAAATGGAAATAAATGTGGAAACGACAAAACTGAATGTCTGTTAAACATGTCTTAATTTCCTATGCAACATAAAATAGTCTATTATCAACATACAAAGTTGTTCAGATAGAAGCCGTCCGTAGTAATAAACATATAGGGCGGAATTTTACAGACGCGTCTAACATGATAGCGTCTGTAAGCCGTAACCAGTTCTAAGATATCTCTTGTGTTTTATAAATGGAGACTTCTAATTACCATCCGCTGTCAGCTTTGATGGAAATTACTATTACAACGCAATTGGTGAACCTCTTATCTACGTTTGTAACCATAACAACAATGTCGTTATTTAATAAGTTAGCTTTGGCAGCTTTTATTTATACTTAGTCCATTTTACATTAGGTACTTGTAACTGATATTTTAGTTTATTTCAAAGTACTTGTAAAGTACCCATATTAGCCTACAATAAATATTGAATACCAAACTACAGAAAAACAAATAATTATTTAGCTGCAACTTACAAGTACATGTAGAGATGATAACAATATTAGACGGTGACAAATATTACAGCAATACCGAGGAGATTGAGGTCATACCGAATCCAAAGTTTGCATAGGGCACCGATCGACAAACATGGGCAGCCTCATTATGACCTGTGATCTTTTAGAACCACATAAATTATTAGCTTTTGCCTGAGGCAGCTTGCTTGCTAAAGCTACTACGTTCATAAAGCTTGTACCTACCTACGATAATACATAATAATCATCGATTTTATGAAATGTACCATTTATGATATTATAGTGCATAATGTTAAAAGCCGTACTCAAATCTGCTTATGTAACGAAGTTCAATTGGCCTAATGAAAATAAAATGTGTAATCCTAACATTCCAAGTAAATCAAATATCATGTACACATAAACAATTGAAAAAACACCAAACAATTGAAAAAACACCAAAAACAAATGTTTCGCACTAACAAAACAAGTAAGGTTTAGAGAGCATACAATTAAAAAGTTGTACCTACTTAATCGCCTGAAGGTCGGACCTCATTTTGTATTTGCTAATTTGTTAGTTTTTTAAACAGACGACACTCCACTATCTAACACACGGAAAATTTAAAAATTCATTCAGACAATAGGAATGTCCTTGGAAGTGAGGTCGAGTGTTTACGGCTTACCCGTGAGGCGATAAAAGCCTGTAGGGGAGAATGGGCTTATTCGTACCGTCCGTCTCGGTTAATGACACCTCCTAATTTTTTACCATATGACAAAGTAAGTAGTGGTATAATATTTTAGTACACTATACAAAATTATTTCAAAACAAATAAGAAGTTCTAATTAACTTTATATGTATAATTACAATCTAGTTAGTTTAAAGACAACATTTTGAAAACACATGTTATTATACTGAATTATTGCAAATACAAACTTAAAATATTGTATGAGATGCCGAAATGAAAAAGGAAAGTAATGCAGGGAATGAAAAACACCAAAGACGAAAAATTTTTTTAACACACCTCTACAGTTAGGCACAGGACTAATAATAATGGAAGTTACAGATGGGAAAACAGGTACATATTAGGATTTAAAACAAGCAAGTTTCTTGAAATGGAAGAAAAAAAGATGAATTCAGCATGGTTAAGTAAGTACAGTAAAATGTGAATTGGATACTATACAAATATAATTGTAATTCGATACAAATTCTTACTAGTCTTTTAGTGGCTTCTATTTCGTTGGTTTTATTTTGTAAGTACTTAATTAGCTTTTGAGTTTCACCTGCATCATTGTGCTTAGCCGGTCTAGCACAGTGATGAACTTTTAATTTTCACCTGCCGTCAAACCACCTGATCTGGTTCTGAAGATCAGGTTATAAAGTACCTTACTGAGCATACGACCGCTATAAGAAATTCTTCTCCGCTATAGCAGTTGAACTGTAAACCTATTAAAGATATTTAATAAAAAGATAAAGATGTAAGTGTGCACGTACTATGCCAAACAATGCATCCAACTTGCAAATTAATTTTCCATATTATTAGCCAAACTTAGGCGACGCAACAAATGACAAAAAGCATTAAAAGTTAAATATACTTATTCTAAAAGCGCGGCGATAGCAATGTATATGATGGTAAGTATGTTTACTTTACAAAATACTTAATCATAAAACATTAATCATGATGATGGGCGGTGTCACAAAAACTTTTTATAGATATATCGCTTAAGGATACGGTCTTTCTCTATACAGTTAATATAGGAGGTTTTTAATATTATTTGTGTTTTTATAGATTTACACGAATATGTTATTTTAGATGTGTATTAATAAGCTTTACAACCTCTAATTCATAAATTCAAAGACTTTAAAAAGAAACATTATATCATAAGATACCGACTTCTACTTTTCTATTCTTATTCTTATTTACATAAAAAAACATAAGCCGATGAAAAACATTAGTTCACTTTTTTATCTTTCATAAGAAAAGCTTGGGATATTAGGAGTCAAATAAAAAAAATGAATCAAACATTACGGCCCTCATTATAGGAGCACAAAATAAGTTACTCCTTAATTTACATTTTACCGAATCGTGTAGCGGTGAAAGAATACTACCAGTACTACCACCCCCCAAAGTATGGTAAAGGACTACATTTGCGGTCCTCATTGCCTAGTCTCTGACTAACCCTTCGGGGATAATAGTCGTGTCTTTATGTACGTATGTATTACAATTACATACATATACATATTACAATTCGCTTCAGGATTATATTGAGTTCAAGAAAGTCGAAAATCGTTTAAACATCCAAGTTCTGATCCTTTGTCATACTTAGTTTTCGATTGCTTTTTCGTCTTAATTCAGGCGCGGTAGTGTATATATTCTTCGATTCAGGTGAATAGGGTAAAATATTTTGCAGAAACATAGCAACCATTGCATTGAAAAAATAGATTACACTTTAAACTTGATCAGGGGTTTGATAGAGTTTAAAATCAATCGGCAGAAAATAACAGTGCTTCCGTAAATCGCAACCTAATAAAATGGCCTCGAGCAGCCATTTATTTAGAAATGAAAACCTCGCGTAAACCGGTAAAACTCAATTTTATAAGAGCAGCCTTTCCTAAATATAAATATTGAGGGAGAAAATTATTAAATCCACTGAGTTTTCTAAAGGAAAAGGGCTTATAATTATTTAGTAGTCTAATTTTGTATTACATAGCCATTTTGAAATGGACACTTTCTAAATGGCTTTACTTGTCTTTTGTTACATTAAAGTTAACATTTGGATTTGTTTAGATATCTAGAAAATACACATACGTTTTTTCGAAGGCTAAAAAATCTGCCGTATCGAGATCGACTACCATTAAAGTGCTATTTTGCAAAAATATTTTTTTTTGCCTTTTCCTGTTGTTGTAACTGTAAACAGTTTTGTTAACACATAGGTAACTGAAAACTGTGAATTGCATTACACATAAGTAACAGGCAAATACTAATGGCCAGTTGCACCAGCCACTGTTATGTATGTTACATACACACATTAATCACTATTATTATCTCTGAAGGGTTAGTCAGAGACCAGCTACCCTATCGGCTAAAAAATATGAATATGGACATGGGTTTCATTTGACATTTGAAGCCCATAATATGCCCATATAAGGAAAAAATATGGACTTCAAATGTCACGTTAAGCTCGTGTCTATATCCATATTTTTTAGCCGATAGACCCGCAGGCAATGAGACAAAATCAGTCATCGGCCATAGTTGTGTATTCTATTTTACTATTTCTACGTACGATCTCTAGTGCCCGCTTATGCCCATTGTGTATGTGTGAAAGTCGAAGTCCAGCAGTGGGACGTTTATAGGCTTTTAATTGTTAAAAACGTAAGCCATTGATGTAATGGTCAATTTAAATAAAATTTACTACAGTAATTTCACAGCAGTTATTGATTGATTTTTAGGTTGACCAACAGCTATTATAAGAGTTTTAACATTTTAATAGTAACGAAAAGCCAGTTAGTTGAAGGTTCTCAGAGAAAGATGTAAATGGTTACATCCGGAAATTATTTTAACTGCTTCCTTTCTCAAAAGTCTGCTGTGAGTAATAAAAAAAAACCCAGTCAAGTGTTTCACAGCGTAAAACTAATTGCTAAACATTAAACACAACATTTATTTATATTTAATAATATATGTCATACGAGTATAACGTGAAGAAGGAAATGCTACAGAACATTTTCCTTATTATTATGCGCATCATTGGCATAAAGAGTCTATTAAATCCGCCTTGACGAATCCTCTTCTTTGATCCAAGCACATGGTCTTATATTTTTATGGCTTTTTCGACTGGTATAAACATAAGCTGACATTTATCTTTTTGAAGTACTTATCGCAGGAGACCAATTCGTACAGTGTAGCGAACATTTTAAAAACCAGTGGAAAATAATAATAATAACATATGGATGGTATTGAACAATCTGGTTAAGTTTTTTTTAAATAAATCAATAGACTTAAGGAATTCACATCTTCACCTTGTCTGTCACGAAGACACCTATAGGAGTTGCTAACAATTGAGTTTCTATTTTGTCTGGTATTACGAGAGCTGAGCTCATAGAATACTTAATGCTATTTTAATATGTTTGACGACAATCCCTTAGCAGCTATCGATAATAACTTTAAAATGGGATAGTCTGTTGGTGTACTGACTCATTGCTCATATTATTTTAAGCAAAGTACATATTAGTTCTTCGATATTTTATCAATACACGAAGCTGCATAAAATGATAACAAAATTTTAAAATGGCCGTTTACTTGTTTATCTGTGAATATTAGTCTCCTATTGATTTGGAGTCATAACTAAAAAGCTAATACCTACTGAAAATACCTCAGTCGTAGTCTCTGTGGCATTTGCCATTGTATCCGTTTCGGTTATTCTATTATTCGAACATAAAAGCGCTTTTGTAACTTTTGTTCATAATGGCGTTCAGTCGTCCATCTTGCTCTTCAATGGCTGGCAATAATTTGTGGAAGAGTCGTAATCGGCTCGGGTCAATGCTTTTCCACTATGAGGCAATGTCTTTGGCTCATGGTTCAATTGTTTTAAGATTTATATCTTCAAATAATGTAGGTTAAAGATTATATACGTTGCGTTTAGTTATTACGATACTCTACCTAAAGTAGACATTTTAGTCCAAGTAGTAGTGGGCGAGGTTACTGTTTTTGTTTTATTAACTGTCTTATTTTAGTCACTTTGCCTGTTACTCCACAACATGAACTGAAATCAAACCTGATAAGAAACTATTGCAGTCTCGTTTTTAATCGAAAATGGATATAGACGGCATTCTGGTCTAATATGAATTAAAAAAAAATTTACTCCAATACACTCATTTCATGCAACTACGTAGTTAAAGATAGGTAGGTAGGTAATTAAATACGTAAGTTATATTTTGGGGTACGAACAGGAAAATTATGTGTTAGGGAAACTTGTAGAATAGCTGTTTTATTTATTCCCGTATAGTCCCACGAGTAACGCGTTATAAAAATGATGAATAAAATGTTAAGCGAAATAGGTTTAGGTGGAAAGAAACCGGAATAAATCATTGTTTCTAATACGGTAAGAACACAATGGGTTGCGCCAATATTAAAGCCTATGTTTATAGTTACGGTTCGTAGCACAGAACAGAAGTTCTTCTGTTCTATGGTTCGTACGATTCTTTGGATGCTAAATGTGTTAATCTAACTCTTTTGTGATGTCTCCTACAAGAAATGCATTGTCACATATAACCCCAGCACGCATACGTTCCACGTTCTGATTAACACAAAGACGATTATCCCGTCTCGATGGCCGTAACAGATACGCCGGGACAATGTCGCGTGCGGTCGCGATTGTTCTTCTGACCACCGCCCGTGACGGCCACAATGACAGACTAACTACCACAAACGTCTTGCTATCGGCTAAAGCGAATGTGCCGAAATGGACCTAATGTTCTGAGTGCGAAGGTAAAGGTTACGATTTCATTTGCCTATATAAGCACACAATGATGATATAGAAGTAGATATATGTGAAGGGAACGTTGCAAGTAGCGATTTAAGGTCATGTTTTGTTTTGGAAAAGGAGATCCGGACTCAACATATTTGGATGCAATCTGATGTTAGCATCTCTCTAGCTTATCTTGATGCCGTTCATGTAGGTGTGAACTAATACAAACCGATGCGATAGCAATGCTACACAGACAATTCCAATTAAGGAAAATGAAAATAAACAAACTCGCCTTTTATGTATTTTTAAACATCCAGAGAGAAGCTGTTCATCCAATGGAACAGATAAACTTATACAATTACAGCGTTTATGAAAATGATAGCACTTATAGGCACTTAACGTGGTCACGCCTTATAAAACCGGTTGATCCCATAGATGAGATGATATTACCATAATACGAATACAAGTTGTGTGCTCATCGCCGCCCACTGAAGTTGCCAATTTTCCTACGCCTGTGTCAGATCTGCCTAATGATGCAACAAGATCAATTCGAAAGTTTGTGCTGCATATAAGTTAAGCTTATCTATATGTGTGGATATTGCTATAACCCAGAAATACATATTAGGCTCACACGCTGGGTTATTACTTCGCTTTGTTAGTAATGTCTTGTCTGTAATGTCGTTTTCGTTTAGAAGTCGTCCTATTGAAAAACATTCATAAATCCGTATTCACCTGTCATTTCGATAGAACGATTACTCGATAGGATCGCAACTCAGCGATTTGTCAACTATTTAAGGGGATCCTGCACGAAATTGTGAAAATTTACGTATTTTTAAGTCACTTGTACTATGCGCTGAAGTAGTTAAATACATTAAAAGAACTTACGTAAGGTAGCCTGATTATAGCACAAGGTCGTGGCCTTGTTGAAATTTGAAACAAATTGTTTAAACAATAACAAACAATACATAAATCTAATGACTACTAAAAACATTTTTCTTCGACAAGTTTCTTAATTTTACGCATGAAACAATAATTCTTGCATAAAAATATTTGTATTGATATTCCGCAGGTCGCCCCCATCTTAAAAAAGTAAATTTTAATTTTTAACACAAGCTCGTTTTGTACATTTCGCAGAATAAAAACATTGCTCTAATCAAATTACTAGGTCTGAAACTTCAAAGCAGAATTGTTCTAATTTTAAATATTAAAATGATTGATTTAGCTTTGAAGTTCATTAGGAGACTTGTGTCAGTTTTTGCGATCGCGCGGCTCCGCGCGGTGCCCTCTTAAACTTAATGTTGCCATTATACAATTCTACTAAATAAATTCAAATAGGTAAGTACTTTTTGTTCACGAAAAATTGCAGAAATGATTATTTTTTTTCCCCAACGACTTGGAAATTGTCTAATTTGACGTGTAATCTGACAATTGACATTCGATCAAACTAAACGTCAAAATAATAGGTGAATACCGCGGAGGCAACGATCGAACTTCGATTAATGCACGTGAATACGCTCATACAAAACCGACCTAAAGAAATCGTGCGATTGATACGTGAATACGAAAAGTGACTTCAGCGATCAAATCGCTTGAATGTCGTTGAAGTTTTGTTACGTGAATTAGGCTGCAGTAGTGGGACGTTGATAGGATGATGATAATGCTGATAATGATGATTCAAGTTGCAATATCCTTTACTCAATTTCGGCTACAATATTTGAGCACTTTTAAATGTCGCTGCCATCATCGGTTCGTAAGTAAGTCTATTGTAAGTCTTTGGGCCTTGTAGGTGGGTGCCCTTCGGTTCGCCTAAAATTTTTGGTTCTAATTTCATATGCATAACATTCTTTCGGCATTACGAAGATTACGCTTTAGTGTTGAAAGCTCTAATTTATCATTATAATTAAGTACCTAAGTTCAAACTTTAATTAATATTTTTTTATTAGATGACAGAAATGGGTGCGTATCGTAAAAGGACATAACGTTCATTGAATATAATTTTCACTTGTTCTAAATGCACTTCCTATAACAACATTACCTATATTATTCATTTGATATAATAAGCTATAAAGCTTGGTAGAATAATCATGTTCCATAACATCATTATTTTGATATAATTTTTGCTTATAAATAAAAATAGCATTTAACCCTAAATCGATTTCAAATATTGTCTTAAAAAGTTAATAACTTGGGTCTGCGTTGAAGTTGTGCTAAAAATTCAGTGACAGAAACGAATCGCGGCAAACCCGACTCCACGTAGACTTGTCTGCCCTACGCCGCGCCGCTAGAGTGTAATTTAAGCCCGCGTAGGCGCGGAGGGGCGAGTCGGCCCGCGAGCTGAGGAGCAGGTGGCTTTAACGGTCGCCGCCGCGGCGAAGGCTGGCCGGCAGAGCCGGCCAGCAAGCCGAAGCTGCGGTGGTGAGCGAAAGCCATCTGCGACGATAAGCTCGCGTGGGACCGCCGGAGTCCCGCAGCGCCGGAGCCGTGACAGAAACCATGCCTGCTGCATGCTGCATGCCCGCTTGCATGCTGCACGCCTGGCTGCATGCTGCATGCCTGCTTGCATATTGCATGCCTGCTTGCATGCTGCATTCTTACTTAAATGCTGCATGCTTGCTTGCATGCTGCTTGCTTGCTTGCATGCTGCTTGCTTGCTGCTTGCTTGCTTGCATCCTGCTTGCTTGCTTACTTGCATGCTGCTTGCTTATTACATGAATAATGTTTCTTAGGATAAGGTTATTATATCAAATGTATATGTATTATCTCAGAAGTACCTACATTATATCAAATAAAATTATACTAAGAATCTAAAATTATATTAAATTATATAAAATGTTTGTTATATTAAGTCAGTTGTTATATCAAATGAAATTATATTATCTGAACGTTAGACCATAAGTATTTATATCATACATTACACATGAATACTAGCGTTATACTCTTGTGCGTTTAAACTTTGTGCGGATTACAATGTAGTAATTGTAAATAGTAGGGATTATGAATGGTTCCGCCTAATGTCGCATTTGGGAAGTGTAAATTCGGCGATAAAGAGTTAGGCGAAGTAAAAATAGGCTTAACATATTTAGGAAAAGCAAAATTGTGAGAAAAAAATTAAAGCGTATGGTTTGTGTGCCATTGACAATTAGGAGAACAAAAAATACGGCGATCCAATATAGACCCCTTGTAGGTAGGTACTTCAGCAGTGCCGGCAAGAAACTCAGCATTGGAGAAAGATCACGCTTTATTTTCAGCATTAGATAAAAATTAGAAAATACCCTTTTCATCTCATAATCATGATAATAGTAATGTAGTAAAGCTGAATGCTGTAAACACCGACGGAAAAAGAAGGATGGTTTTTTTAATCTCTTGGGTTGGGGGAGCTAGACTTATTGAGTGGTCCGCACGGCGGCCCCCCGATAATATACGAACTCGTTTGTCTTTTACGTCTGGGAACTTGTCTATGTATAAGCTCGAAAAGTGCAATGTACCTGGAAACTTGAACAAAGGCCGCATTTCAAACCCTTATTGAAGGGGAGCGATTCCAAACCATAACAGTTGAAATAAGTCTTCAAAAATAAGCACCAACTACAGGAGGTTTTTTATACTATTTTACGTACTCGAAACCTTGTTGTCTGACACTGGTGCGGTTTTAACCACAAGACCACAGAGGTGGTTATAACGATATACTTTATTGTAACAGAAAACTTTCTTTTTACATAGCTTAACAGAGTACAGAGTTTATAAACAATTGATGAGGCACGAGGCAAGAGGTGAGGATATTATGCTTTCATAGCGTAGGTAATATCTACTATTTATACATGTGATGGGGGCGGTACTTCATACCCGTTAAGGTTAAGTACTACATCTAAAGATTAATGTTTTATATTTTAGCGTTTTATTAACGCTTAAGGGCCGATTTTTCAAATATACTTAAGTAAAATTTTTTTTCAAGCACTGACAAATTTCGACGGTTGAAAGCCAGACCTCGGTAGCCAAGTGGTTAAGGCAGCCGCCCGGAATGCGGAAGGTGCGTGGTTCGATACCCGCCTGAGGTTGTCGTCTTTTTTCAGTGTTTAAAATTTTACTTAAGTATATTTAAGCGTTAATAAAACGCTAAAATATAAAACATTAATCTATAAACGCAGCTTCATCTTAACCGAATGTTCAAATATTTGTAAAAATATTTCTTTCGAATCTCAAAGGTGAAAACTTCTAAGATTTGATGAAGCAATGTTGAGTAAAAACATAAGCATCAAGCACTGACAAATTTCGACGGTTGAAAGCCAGACCTCGGTAGCCAAGTGGTTAAGGCAGCCGCCCGGAATGCGGAAGGTGCGTGGTTCGATTCCCGCCTGAGGTTGTCGTCTTTTTTCAGTGTTTAAAAATTTTACTTAAAATTTTACTACATCTAAATTCATCGACAAATAAATATGGGGGGGATCCTACCCCCTTCCCCTATAATTTATGACCATTTTTACTTTATGCGATATCAAAGGTTTCATACGTCGGAGAACCATGAAAAATAATGGCAAACGGTAGCTAATGACACTGGCTAACTAATAAATTACTTTGTTTCGTATGTTTTAGATTATTTTGGTGAGAACAAAAATCATTACTTAATTATTTTGTGATTTAAAATCACTTTTATTTAAGTCCATATCAGTTTGAGATTATTTTGGTGAGAACAAAAATCATTACTTAATTATTTTGTGATTTAAAATCACTTTTTTTTTAAGTCCATATTATTTTTTTGTCGATGAATTTAGATGTAGTACTTACTTAGCCTTAACAGGTTAGAAGTACCACCCCTATCACATTGTATAAGTATGTTTAAACCCGAAAAGAAACAAAGAAATTACAAACGACATACAAAACTACCGTTTCCCAAGCAAGGCTGCCTAAGTACTTTAAGCAATTCACTTGTGGACTCAGTAACGCGAAGTCTATATTTTTTCGGCTCACCCGTGCGTAGGGTTACCATTTAGGAATTTGAAAAGTCCTGACAAAGCCTGACATTTTGATAAAAGTCCGGACTTTTTAGTCACAAAATGGAAACATTACTCACTTTTTATACCTATGTTGTTTTTAGATAAATGAAAAAGAAGTTAATAAAGATTAAAGACTTATTTGATATTACTTAATATGTAGTTTTGTTATTCATATTCCAAAATCCGAACAAATGAAAGAGCCGGACAAAGTTCGGACTAGAGTCGAAAAGTCCGGACTAATCCGGACGTATGGTAACATTACCCGTGCGTGGCCTTGCACTACATTTACCAATAGCGAATCAATCCGGCGGTCCTCGATCCGAGACCCACGAAAATGAACGAAAATCGACGCTCACAAGGGCACCGCGCAGAAACGGTTAATTGCACGTGATCATGTTTCGGGGTGGGGAAAACCTTTTCCAGGTCAGTAGTGAGCGAAAAAAATCTTTAACGAACCATTCTTAGGACCATTAATTACGGTTCGGTATACATCCATTTGTTTCGGACATTAATTGCTTATTATTCATAATGCAACAGTTAGCTTCAGTAATCGTTGACTACAATATTACGAGCACACGTGTATATTTGTAAGATGATTTTTTTAAAACCTTATTATTTATTTGATTATACAGAATTATTATAGTAGGTACCTATTTGATTTGCGTTGAATAATTTTACTATCCGAATAACAAATATATGTATATATGGTATAATTATGTAATTTAAGTTTTGTGTGTAAATAATATTTAAATAAGCAAATTACTTCCATGTATTTAGTAAATATTAGACGTTTGGTGTTTTATGTAAATATTTAACGTTGCTGTTGTGATAAAATATTTATCTGGCCTCACTAATAATAGAGCACATTAAAGGTACCTACAACAGTGAGGGTTAGGGAAATGTGCAAAGTGAAAATTGCATAAAATTGCAATCTGTGTACAACGTTTCAAGGGCCAATTTCCATTGCGACCTTTATGTGTAACGAGATAGAACAAACACCACTGCACGATTACATACGTTTAAACGGTCAACGACCTTGCATTCACAGCAGGCTGAAGGCTCCATAATCCAGTTTGCTGGGATTGCCTAAATCAACAGGAGCTATTGGCAGCACAGCTTCTGCCGATGTTAATTTTATATGTAAATGCATTCGCAAGGACATCAGTTAGGTAAATAATGATGTTCGTCGTGGAAGCACGAACAACCAATTTTAGACGCTAATGTATAGAGCACAACACTTCGCGGGAAACGTAAATAATGGTTATGAAATGTAATGTGAACCTCCTTAGTTCACGTTTGTGGGGTAATGGCATAGTATTATTCCAATAGATAATATTAGAAAAGTCGACTGTTACAATAGTTCTAATTGATTTCAAGTCATTAAAGAATCCGGGTTAATTGAGTTTCCATCTTTGACCTCATCGTCATTTATCATCAGGTGAGAATCGGTGAGATGAAACAGAGAAGCGCGGCGCTTCTCTGTTTTAGAATAAAACTAAATAATAACAAATGAGTAAGAAAAATAATGGAACTTGTCTTTTAAAATTAATATCATTATTAATCATGGTACTTTTCAGTACACTCAGTGTACCTAAACGCCTGGAGCATTATTGTAAATAAATATTATATACATTTTCTTTTAATAATTTTAGACTTCAAATAAGATGATTCCTTTTGTGACAGTTATGTGAATGTCTTATAAAGTAGCTCATATATTAATTTTACGAGTATTATCAGACAATCATTAAAATACTTTGCGATACTGAAACAGCTGCTATCATAGCATTTTGTCCAAGCCGCATTTGGTCCAAACGCATTAGTCGCATTTTGTTCAAGTCGTGTTTTGTCCAAGTCTTATTTGGTCAAAGTCGCATTCTGCAAGGTCGCATTTGGTCAAAGTCGCATTTGGGCAAGATCGCATTTGGTCCAACTTTGAATAAAAAGTATGTTCTTAGTTAAATTTTAGATTAAAATCTCTTTCCTAGCTATATTAGCACTCTATAAACATTTTAAAATTATGGTCATTTTAATACTTTGGACAATACACCCCGAAAGGGATGAAATAATGAGTAACTAAAAAAGGGACAAGTTATGGACTTCAACTTAAAAACTATTGAACTGATTTTGATTAAACTTGCACTGGTGTTCTGAAACCAAAATTGCTTAGGTAGACAAATTACGACTTGGACAAATTGCGATTTGAACAAACTGCGACTTGGACAAATGGCGACTTGGACAAATTGCGATTTGGACAAACCGCGACTTGGACAATTTAAAACGGTTTTTCAAAGTTAGACGAAATGTGACATTGACAAAATGCTATAATACCAATCAGCTCTGATACCTTTTATAAAAAGGCGAACAACGTCAAACAGCAAAAGTCACACATAAAGTCCAAGTCAAACATTACCAACATGGCAATAGATACAATTAGTAGGTGGTTTTGCCTACAATCACACCTTTATACAAGCACCCTACGTATTACAGGGTGGCTTTACACACTAGCCTTACAGTCGCACTTATTGTAACAACATAAAAATACTCGTAGAATGCGAAAGTTTGTCATTGAACGAAACAAATAATGACACATTACTTGTCTACCTATTCACTTTTTATAGTGTCCATGAGCTTTAAACATTGGATCAATAATTAGACTTACCTATACATTCTAACGTAATGTATTCGATCATTCAATTATCAACACTAACACAAACTATTCAACTTCAAGTTATTAGTAAACAAAGGGCTATCTTTATTATTGTTATTTTTGTATTCACAATGCTATATAGATCCTATTCGAGCTTCCTGAGACTGGTTGATTTTTTTTTCAGTAAATATTTTATCCTCAACATAGGGCTAATACAGACTCATGGATGATGAAAACTCATTGTAGATTTTGGATTACGTACTTAGTGCTAAGAAGAAAATACTAGACGAGCTACATGCCCTTTACGTTTATGATATTGCAAAAAAAATGTCTCGTGTCGTACTTGAAAATACGATTAATATTTCTCTGAGATAAAATTACTGATGTGAATTAAAAAACAACAGAAAAAATACAATATTCTAATTAATTTCAATTCAAGCCTGTATTCCAAGTTTGATACAAGATACTTTCGCACATGAAGTTCATTGCCTTTCTAAAGGCGAAAACAATACTTATCGTTTACTTTTCCAACAAACAACAAACTGAAGTTTTAACAATGCCTTTAAACACACAGTTTTAAGGCATTGTAATAACAATTCAATAGAGAATTTATAAATAGCTCAAGTTACAATAAAATAAAACATATCATAAAACAATAGGGACGCATGAGGATGAGCAGGTATAAAGAATTATATGAGAGTAAATAAAACAAATGAATTGTGTCGGGACTCAGGATCGAAAATGGAAAGTTGTGGTTGTTGTAGGCAGAGGGTTATGTGGTCTGTGGCAGAGGCCTACCCTCCGGGAAACGGCATTATGTTCCTATATTGGAACAGGGGACGTGTTTTATGTTTACCACCTTAATTGTCCATTACTCTGATTCCGTTCAGAATAATAGAGCACATAATGAGGGCATCGCGAATTCTAAATAGGAATCCTTCAAACAATGCCTCTTTGAAAGCTCTTATAACAATTCAAGGGTGACACTGGTGAATTGTGGTTTCCTCTGATAGCGTCTGGTGCCGCCGTAATCAGCGTCAGGCATTGTCTTCTGTCGATAAAAGTCGGTCGACCCTGAGTTTCAATAAAAATACCTCTGTACAGTTGCCTAAAGTTCACGCGAACACTACATACAGAAATGAAACACTTCAAACGGATCTAGTGGCGTTAAAAATATATGATTTCGGACGTCTCGAACCTTTTGCAGGGTCCTTGATCATAACTGTCTACGGTTCTGCAAACAATCGCCAAATACGAGTAGATTCGTAATTATCATTTTGACATCATAATTTTTTTTAAATAAATTATTGAAAATCAAACAATTGTTTAATTTCAAAATACCTTTATCATAACATCTAAAGAACTGTATAAGAAATCATTATGCTGCGTTCAAAAGATGACATGTAGAGATAATAACACCAACAGAAAATAGGAACTCAATAGCGTTCGGATAACAAATAAACGATTTTAAACTATGATTGCTTCGGTCGCCCATTAGTGTCCATGAGCTCTTGAACTCTTGTAAGGCTTTAAACGCATTGTTGTTTTTAAAGCCTTGTGCCTTTTCACTAACTACCTCCTATTATGATGTCTTTCATCCAGTCACGCATGTTGATCTCGTCCTTATTCCAAAGCGGTTTGAACTCATTCTTAACTATACACATTGCAATTATGTGTAAAAAGTTTCAACACTTCAGATATAAAAAATACAGCTGGTCTTGTGCCTTTGAGATTTTTATATGCTTAGTGAAACATATACGGGCTTAGACAAGGTGTAGAGTTTTTAAGTAGGTTAAACTAACACACGTTCCATGAGTGTGAAAAGAGCTTTATTTTTACAATGTGCAAGGTCACGTAACGCTTCGTATTTTAGGAGCAACATGTAATTTTATGAATTGCATTGGAAATTTTAGCTATTCTTCATTTTAGCTAGTCTATGTTTACATAAATACATATTCCCATTCCCACGCGAGGCCCCAGGGGCTTTATCGCCAACTCTTAGAGCGGTATTACTTTCATTTCAATCTTACTATGCAAATTCCCATACGAGTGTTGTATAGGTAGATTAAAGTACCTAATACTAGAGGTGATAGTGGGCTCCTGGAGTCGGTTGAGTCGATAGATTTCCAAGTACCTAATACTAGAGGTGATACTGACCCCCTGGAGTCGGTTGAGTCGATAGATTTTCAAGTACCTAATACTAGAGGTGATACTGACTCCCTGGAGTCGGTTGAGTCGATAGATTTCCAAGTACCTAATACTAGAGGTGATAGTGACCCCCTGGAGTCGGTTGAGTCGATAGATTTTCAAGTACTTAATACTAGAGGTGATAGTGACTCCCTGGAGTCGGTTGAGTCGATAGATTTCCAAGTACCTAATACTAAAGAGATAGTGACCCCCTGGAGTCGGTTGAGTCGATAGATTTCCAAGTACCTAATACTAGAGGTGATAGTGGCCCCCTGGATTCGGTTGAGTCGATAGATTTCCAAGTACCTAATAATAGAGGTGATAGTGATCCCCTGGAGTCGGTGGAGTCAATAGATTTCCAAGTACCTATCACTAGAGGTGATAGTGACCCCCTGGAGTCGGTATAGTCGATAGATTTCCAAGTACCTAATACTAAAGAGATAGTGACCCTCTGGAGTCGGTTGAGTCGATAGATTTCCAAGTACCTAATACTAGGGGTGATAGTGACCCCCTGGAGTCGGTTGAGTCGATAGATTTCCACTTGCTACGATTTTATTTATTCACTACGGGTAAATACTAATTGGCCTTTATCTCACCTGTTGGTAAATAACGAAAAGGCCGAAGGTGAAAGCGCGTTAGTTATATATTCCGATTTCCCCTAACAAGGATCCAATCCCAATAGGTTGATGATGATGATGTCGGGGTCTTTCGGGACTTCAAACCAAGGAGAGACTTTCACCACGTCATGTACTTCGTAGGTCATTTGAATCCTCTCATACCTCTCTGCATACCTATAAATAAATAAATAAACTTTCCTACAGAGTAGATCATATTATAGTGTAAGTGAATTCCCGAATGAAAAACAGTTAATAATTGATTAGTTATCTTATTAATATAATTAATTCGAATTTATAATAATTTAAGTATGTTAACTAGTGGTAAAATATGGTTGAATCAATTTAATGTTTCTGTACCACCAATCATGTACTTACCCATATTTGCAAATAAAAATATCTTTATCTTTACACTCACACCAATTATCTAGCCCAAGAGAAGCTTCGAAGAATGGTTACTTTTTAGACAACGGATAAACATACTTAAAATACTTAAATACATACTTATTATACATAGGAAACACCCAGACCCGAGACAATTTAGAAAAACAATAATTTCTAAATTGATCTAACTGGGGAACGAACCTGGGACCTCAGAGATGGCGACACCATGAAAACCGGTGCACAAACCACTCGATCAAGGAGGTCGTCAAAAAAAACTATATAAAAGTGGTAAGAACTTACTAATAAATAAATAAATAAAATTACTGTGGGCTCAACCGTTCAGCATTACATTTGGCGTCAGTTCAACGTACTTTCATTCATATGGCGGTGTCAACGGCACGGCTAATACAAGAACACAGTGACTAAAGCACTATTTAATTACCTAAGCAGTAGAGTCGAAAGTCACTTAAATATTTGGAGTGGATTTACATGTGATGAGATGAAATGAGTTTTTGCTGCGGCTTGTGTTACAGATGCTAATCGTTTTACAAAGCGGCGAGTTCAATTTATGAATGGCCTTTTTACAACCGCGTCACTACGGTTTCCGTAATGGTCGTATGCGTACATGGTCAATTGCAAATTCATTTCAGGTCATATGCGTACATGGTCGATTGCAAGTCTGGCAAGTTGCAAATTTGGAATATGGTCATAAGCGTGCACGGTAACTAGCGTTTCTGGTACTATGCAAGGAAAGGGCTGAAACATATACGAAAACATTGTAAAGTCCCTTGTTCATGCTATGAATGAGAAGCTAAATAATTTCGAACAACGGAATAATCGTGATAATTCTTTGAAGTTACTTACTATTTTTTTAGGATACCTAACTTATATTATAAACTACATTATACAATGTGATAGGGTATATACTTCTAACCCGTTAAGGCTAAGTACTACATCTAAATTCATCGACAAAAAAAAATAATATAGGGGGGTCCAACCCCCTCCCCCTATAATTTATGACCATTTTTAATTTTTTTCAATGTACCTACTGCGGCGCTACGCGATATCAAAGGTATCATAATAATATGTCGTAGAAACATGAAAAAAATGGCAAACGGTAGCTAATGACACTGGTTAGCTAATCAATTACTTTGTTTCGTATGTTTGAGATTATTTTGGTGAGAAAAAAATCATTACTTAATTATTTTATGATTTAAAATCACTTTTTATGTTTTTACAGATTATTCAAAACTAAGTTGGACCTCCATATTTTTTTTTGTCGATGAATTTAGATATAGTACTTAGCTTTAACGGGTTAGAAGTAGCACCCCTATCACAAAGTATATTTTTAATTTAGCTTTTTTATATAATTTTAACGCAAAGAACACCTGACCCGGATTGTCAGGTTCGTATCTTGCTCGTGGAAATTTCACCAATTTTTAACTTTTTATATTTTGATTAACAAAGGACTCACATTAAACATTTACTTGTGAGAACTTAATAAATCCCGCCTTCCCATACGAACAACACCGTCATAATTTAAACTCCCGTACAGTCGATGAAAAGTAAACGCCCTTACAGAATCACTCTCTCATTCAGCTCACTCAGGCAATTTTCTCGGAAACTTTGATACATTCGTTTCGTTTGGCATAAAGTTGTAGTTTGGTGACCCGAACAGGAACGTGTGGTGTGGTTTGAATAGTTGATTTTTGATATTGGGTAGGTTAACCTTCACTAACTTTGAAACGCGCGATTTCCCTGTTTATTACCTACTTTCTTGCTTATATCTATATAATACAATACAGGCATAGTAAATAGGTACTTATAGTTTGTTAGATTAGTTGTTAAGTCTTAAGAGGCCTATTACATCTCGACTGTGATTTTTGCGTAAAATGGCCAATTTTGGCGTTATGGATCTCAGAAACAAAAATACATTAACAATTATGACTTATTGAATAGTGTAGAATAGCTATTGGAATAGTGCGTAGCGGCCTCGCTTTTTGTAAATTTTGCTTAACTTTTTAATTAAACCGAAAATTGCAGAGAAAGATTTTCATAAAGTGCGCGAAGGCACTTTTTTGAGCTCATCGATTGAACTACTGTTCTAAACAAGTGAAATAAAAAAATTATAATGTTATCTCTTATATAGTCGAATAGTGCGTAGCGGTATCGGAATTTTTAGATATCATTGATTTTATATAGAAAAAAAAACTAATTCTAAACCAAAAAACTTCGAAAATTGCTATAAGTTAACTGTGAATTTCTCCTATCTACGATAATATTATTGAGTAAAATTTATACCAGAGTAATTGTTACTTCATGAGGAATAAAAATTTTATAAATAATTTATTATCCTATTTCGATAAAAACGATAAATCATCATCATCATCATTTATCATCAGCCAGAAGACGTCCACTGCTGGACAAAGGCCTCCCCCAAGGATCTCCACCACGACCGATCTGTGCTGCTTGCATCCAGCGGCTACCCGCGACCTTCACCAGATCGTCGGACCACCTTGTTGGAGGCCTGCCCACACTGCGTCTTCCGGTGCGCGGTCGCCACTCGAGAACCGTTCTGCCCCAACGGCCATAGGTTCTACGGGCGATGTGCCCTGCCCATTGCCACTTGAGCTTGGCGACTCTTTGGGCTATGTCGGTTACTTTAGTTCGTCTACGAATCTCCTCATTTCTGATTCGATCACGTAGAGAAACCCCGAGCATAGCCCTCTCCATTGCTCTTTGCGTGACTTTGAGCCTGCTAATAAGGCCCATAGTGAGCGACCACGTTTCGGTACCGTATGTCATCACTGGCAACACACACTGGTCGAAGACTTTCGTTTTGAGACACTGCGGTATTTTGGACGAGAAGATATTACGTAGCTTACCGAACGCTGCCCAGCCGAGTTGGATTCGACGATTGACCTCTTTCTTAAAGTTGGACCTACCTAGTTGGACTGTTTGTCCCAGGTATACATATTCGTCAACAACTTCAAGAGCAGAGTCTCCAACCTTCAGAGGAGTGGGTACGACACGTGAGTTAGACATGATTTTCGTCTTCTCCATGTTCATTTTAAAGCCCACTTGTTGAGAGACTCTGTTGAGATCACCGAGCATTGTGCCGAGTTCCTCCAGGGTCTCAGCCATGACTACTATATCGTCGGCAAATCGAAGGTGACTGATGTACACGCCGTTAATATTGATGCCGAGTCCTCTCCAGTCCAGAAGCTTAAACACAAACACAACACATGATGAACTCCTTTTTTAGGAAATCTGAACACCGCAAGTGGACCTGGCTAAGTCCCGATGGTGCAACAAAAAATGAGATTGACTTTATCATGTCGACGAGAAAGCAAATATTCAATGATGTCTCTGTGATCAACGCGTTCAATACTGGCAGTGATCACCGGTTGGTAAGAGGCACATTGAACATTAATATCAAGCTTGAAAGACGTCGATTGATGAAATCTACGCTCCGCCCTGCACCCATCCAAATCCAAAACCCCGAAAGCTTCCAGCTCAAACTGAAAAATCGCTTCGAATGCCTGAAGGATTGCGTAGACGTGGACGATTACAACAACAGGTTTGTAAAAACTGTCCATGCGGTTGGGTCTAAGTTCTTCAAAACCCACCGTATAAGAGGACCTAAAAAGCTCTCGGATCATACTCTCAAACTGATGGAAGAGCGGCGCGTGATGGTTCTGCGTTCTTCGGACGATTCGTCTCAGCTTCGGCGGCTCAATAGGCAGATCTCGAAGTCTTTGACTCGCGACACTCGCCGATTTAATACCGACCGTATTAAAGAGGCTATCGAGCGAAACAAAGGTTCGAAAGTGTTTGCAAGAGATTTGGGTATTGGGCAGAGCCAACTGACGACGCTGAAAACCGATGACGGCAGAACTGTCACGTCCAGGTCCGAAGTTATGGGAGAGGTCGAGAAGTTCTATGGACAGCTATACACATCCACGGGGCCACCTGTACAAAGCTTAGCTACAGACCCTAGAGCTAAGCTAACCCGACACTACACCGAAGATATCCCGGACATCAGCCTGTACGAGATTGGTATGGCTCTCAAGCAGCTTAAGAACAGCAAGGCATCGGGTGCTGACGGAATTACGGCTGAGCTTCTGAAAGCAGGCGGAAGACCGGTACTCGCAGCTCTTCAGAGACTATTTAATTCCGTCGTACTCGGAGGTAGAACGCCAGTAGCGTGGCATGAAAGTGTGGTTGTGTTGTTCTTTAAGAAGGGCAACAAGGCCCTACTAAGGAACTACAGACCCATATCACTTCTAAGTCACGTTTATAAGCTGTTCTCGAGAGTTATAACTAATCGTCTCGCACGCAGGTTGGATGACTTCCAGCCAATCGAACAAGCCGGATTCCGAAAAGGCTTTAGCACCATAGACCACATACATACGCTGCGGCAGGTTATACAGAAGACCGAAGAGTATAACCGGCCTCTTTGCTTAGCGTTTGTGGACTATGTGAAAGCCTTTGATTCGATCGAAACATGGGCCGTGCTACAGTCTCTCCAGCGGTGCCAAATTGACTACCGGTACATCGAAGTGTTGAAGTGTTTGTACGAAAACGCCACTATGACAGTTCGTCTTCAGGACCGGAGCTCGAAGCCAGTCCAGCTGCAGTGTGGAGTGAGACAAGGAGATGTCATTTCTCCGAAACTCTTCACTGCTGCACTGGAGGACGTGTTTAAGCTTCTGGATTTAAGCTTCTGGCCTGGAAACACGATAAATACAATTGCAAAATTACTACAAAATACGATGCACCGGCCGTCCGAATTCAACTTATGCTCACAGAATGGAGATTTGTATATTATGCACAAATTCACTATCCTATTTCGATAAAAACGATAAATATAACTGCAAAATTACTACAAAATGCGAAAATGGGCATTTTACGCAATAATCACATTCGAGATGTAATAGGCCTCTTAGCTACAAGTTAGTTAACTGTTTTTATTTTTCATTAGTAGTCACATCAATAAGTGCCTGTAAAGGTTTACATTGAATAAATAATTTGACTTGACTTTGAATCAATTTCCGAAATGTTTGTACGCGCATCACTTATGAACGGCTGCACCTATTTGGCTAATTCTTTTTTGTGGTGTTCGTAATTGTTAGGACAACGTTTGTGTAAAAGAAAATGTTACAAATAAGTAAGTACTTATACGGAAAAGTGTAAATATTTGGTTTAAAAAATCTCCATAAAAAAGTGATTGAGTGACATAGAAGACAGCCAAGAGAATGAAAGTAATAAAAACAGTTCGAAGATATACTTACAAAATTATAAAAAATAAATTATGACAGAATTGACTTTGACAGCTTGACGTTATTGCAAATAGTATTCATTATAAAACGTAAGTAAAAACTAAAAGTTTACTCTGCATTCAATGATTGTAAATCGAAGAATTATGATGTCGTTGTCGTGCTGTAGAATATCGAGTATCGTAATAATTACGATTTTCAATCCTAAATCTACTGCTACTTGAGTTTTAGGACTTCTTGGGAATTCAATATTTTCACCGTTTTTAGTTCACTAGCCAATCTTTGATAAACTGCTCTATGCGTTAACCAACATTATGCGATGAACAAAGTGAATAAAAGAAATAGAACTTTGGCTAAACTTTTTACTACAGTATCTCAAAGACATAACATAGCAAATATTACTTTGACGACCGACGACAGGACGTGGGCGAGCCGCGAGACTATGGCAGACGGAAATGGATGTTTGATGAGACTATTTCTCAGTTTGTTATATCAGCTGAGATCAGTAGTACCTATGTATGATGTGTGAGAAATCAATGAAATCAATAAGTGAATGTCCAACCGAAAGGAAACCGAAAGATACAGTTTGAAATGTGCGTGATTAAAAAAAAGATTAGAGCATGTTGTAATCAATATTTAAAAAAAAACAATTGCCGAAATGTTTCTTGCGCATCACTTCCGAACAGCTGATGTACCTATTTGGCTAATTCTTTATTTGTTTTGTTCGTAATAGTCAGGACAAGGTTTGATAAATGAAAATTTTTGGAAATTCGTCACAAGGTACCTACGGGTCCACGCGAATGCAGTCGCGGGCGGGCCGCTACTCTAAGAATTATTATAAGACGAGCAACACCTCATGTCACCACGTTCATTGACCTTGTTCATAACGCCACAATAAAATAATTGTATATAAGGTGACTGCTAGAAACCGCAAGAAACTTTAAGGGCTGGGCAGGTGAAGTTTTTTAAACATGACAAAAATGGTCTCATTGCAGACTAACGTAGGTACTTATCGCCCAGCTGACGCGAACGGGTCATCAGACGGTCGGCCGGCCGGCAGTTGCCCGCGCGTAGTAAATAATCGTTATTTTTAATTGTTTTTCATTTTATTATTCTTATGTTATTACTTTAAAATAAATTAGGTACTCAGACTATCCAGTTAAAATTCACAAAATGAATTACGTAATAAAAATGAAAAAAACACGAATTCCTTTTTTGTCATGTTTAAAACACTTCACTTGACCCAGCCCTTGCAGTTCCTTGCTGTTTCTAGCAGTCACCTTATATAAAATAATAGGCATATTGGCCTCTGTCACTCAGGTGATAAACCTAAAATAGAGGTCAGGAAATTAATCACAAATATGTAACAATTATGTGACAATAAATATTGCTTATTGCTTATTATGTAATATCATCACGAGTAGTCCCTCATAGTATATGTACTTAGATAGAGTTCGCGTAAACTTTACAAAACAATACGAAGTCCATGTGTCATTCCATTTCGCCAACGTGCAAATGAAATGATCCACAATTATCAGACATGTTGGTTCGTTCACCTCCAGCATTAGAACGCTTTCCAGCAATAGCAATGAAACGGAATAAAAAATTACGACCGATGAATAAATGTCAGAACTTGGCGAATATTCAACGGTTTTTCAACAAAGCCATGACGCTTTATAATAAGAGAAGCTGAGTATTATTAAGTTGGTTTTCATATTTTTGTTTTGTTATATTAATGCTTACTGTATTTACTTGCTTCTTAGAAATACAACTTGAAACACGACGATTTGGGCGTCATCATTAGATACGCAACCTTTCATTTTCAGGCGCATATGCCACACCTCCAGTTGTACCTAGGCTTGGCCAATAAAATTTTATCATATGTTTAATTTGTTAGTGTTAGATTCTAAAAGTAATAGATGTAAAATTAAAAATATTAGTGTAGTAGTAACAATAGTGAAAACAAACTTCAACAAAGCCTGAAAACATTAAAAAGTCATAGTAGGTACCTAGCGAGCGGCCATTTTGTTTCAATTAAAAGTAAAAACGAATAGTTAGTAATTATGTCAGTGGGTTTGTTACGGTGCTCTCTCGCATCACGCCAGGCGGTCAGTTCACGCAGTTCGATTTGAAACGGTTTTTACTTTTTTTTTTACCCATCGCATCGGAACAAACAACACGATAGATGAGCAATTTCAAACTGCACAAAGCCGGAATTTGACGAGCGCGCCCACAGTTCTGCACCAAACACAATTTTGTGAAGCTTATTTTTAAGCGAAGTTTGGAAAACTCTATAGCTCACACAGATGCTTCAGAATGATGTTAAGTACATAGTTACATATTCTCACACCTGTTTTCCACAGTAGTAGGCAGACGACAGATTTACACAAGCGATCCAGAATCCAGAAGAACGGAACGCATCGTGGGATGTAGCTATGCATCACGGTCTATACATACAACCCCGCGCTACATTTATTTTATTTTATTCTTTATTAATATCTTTCTTTTTTTTACCTTTTTCAATAAGTACCTACACGTAAATTATTTTACTAAAAAGGTGTTGATAGGGGTTTACGCATTTCGGTTTCCCATACAAACTTCCAAGTCGAAATTTTGAAAGTCTACTATAGAAAGTTTAAAATAGCAATGACTCAGTTAAATAAACGTTTTTTAAAAATGTGTTCAACAAACTATTTAGGTTTTTGTATTTTACTCTAGCGTGCAAAGTTTCATTAAAATTGGCTTATTGGTTTTAAAAAATTTCGACTTGGAAGTTTGTATGGAAAACCGAAATGCGTAAACCCTCTTAATCCTTAAAGCTTCAAAAATACTTTCCTAAATAAAGGCGTAGAAGTATATAATACGGTTAATATACTGCGACCCCTTTTTGGTATTTGCTAGTGAAAAGCGATAAGATTTACGTGGGCAGCTGGGTCAGAGCGTCGGAACAAAAGCTCACATAATAATAGGAAAAGGGTGGTCAGAAAATGGACGAGAAATTAATGTAACAAGAACAATTAAACATTAATTTATGAATGCTCTTGATAATTACAACCTTTGCTATAAAACACAAAACTTTGTTGAAATTAAGAACAATAATTATGAACTGATATTAAGGAAATAGTCTCGATTATTTCCTGTTTTCGTGGTATAACAAAGGTTCAGTTCATGGCTACATTGAACTTGAAAAGTAAAAGTAAAATCAATTGAAATGCATATCAATCCAAACACTTTATTGCAGCATTTAAAGGAAAAAACAACAAACCGATTCAGGTTATTTTTATTACCTCTCCCTCATGACTGTTCCGCCTACAGATTAAACATAGGAAATAGAACCACCTACATAGCGATACAGACGATTGCTCTTAGCCAAACCACTATAGCGAGAACTAATGTTAAACTGAACGGGGAAGCTAAGTAGAGTTCAATGTAATATGGGTGAAAGGCATGTGGGAAGTTTCTGGGCTATCCGGGATCAAAAATTGTATACAAAAAGTGATGTAATAGGTACTTGTAACACCCTCTCGTTTTTCGTTTTTGTGGCCAACACAAAGAATTTCTAGTATGTCTAAGAAGTGCTTAAAGTCAGTGATACATTATATTATGACCCAAATGAATATGATTTAAATTAGCTGTGCCACAGAAACTTGTCGAGTACCGACTAGATTTTGTAATGATGTCGGATATCTTGAAATTTATTTTTATTTTTATTCAACAACTGGAAAGCCCTTGGCCTTCATCTCACCTGATGGTAAGTGACGATAAGGCCGAAGGTGGAAGCGCGCTTCACCCGGAATCCTCAACAACTGACGTTTATCTTGAAATTAAAAAGACAAAAAACACACTATGAAATATATATTTTTTTTCATTATTTAGATTCTCCAAAAGAAGAAGAATAAATTATTGTCTGGAATTATGTTAAACTAGCGTACTACAAGCTAATTTGTCCGCGTCTGAGCGAACGGCTAATACTCGTATATCCTGTCATGGTTCCGCTTATGTAAAATATGTCCACCCAATAGATCCCTTCTAAATATTGGTGAAATAATTTATGAAATCGGTTGAGTACTTACGGAGATTACCTCCTACATCCAAACTTGAAAGTTTACCTCTTCATAATTTAAATTAATAAATAATATAATAAATAACTTTCCGTGTGTGTGGCGTGAGCGTAACACCAACTATCTAGCCCAAGAGAAGCTTCGTTATGAAACTCGTTAAATGGTTACTAGACAACGGATAAACATACTTAAAATACTTAAATACATATTTATTATACATAGAAAACACCCAGACCCGAGACAATTTAGAAAAACCATAATTTCTAAATTGACTCGACCGGGGATCGCACCCGGGACCACAGAGATGGCGACACCATGAAAACCGGTGTATAAACCACTCGACCAAGGAGGTCGTCATATATATAATATTAATAACATTGAGTTGCCGAAATGTTTGTACGAGCATCAATTCAGAACGGCTACACCTTTTTGGCTAATTGTTTTGTTTGTTGTGTTTGTAATTGACAGGACAATGTTTGTATGAAAGATAAGTTTTGGAAATTCAACACGGTGTACGGTACGGGGTCCACGCGGTCGCACACGCGGGCGGGCCGCTAGTAACTTATAAAGGAGATTGCCAAAAAGTGGGCGGGCTACCTTTGTCTCACGCCTTAAAATAAAAATTGTACTTAAATTAATCTTTTTCATTTTGAATTGTTTTTTAACTTTTGAAACGGTCAAATAGAACAGAGGTTTCTTTTTAAAACATAATAAACTACGGGAAATTGTAGCACGCTGTTTTAAACTATCACTAGCAAATTCGGTAAAGTATTTACAAATTCTCAGGATCATATGAAAAAGGTTTTATTTTCTAAAAGTTAACGGGCCACAGATACTGTACCTAATGGGGCTGTACCGTTTATATTACCTATATAAGTAATCGTTGTGGCCTTTTAAGGTAAAGGAATTTTGTAGCACCTTCCCACGCTGGAATGCAGTACGTTATTTATTGCAGACTGCACCAGAGCAATATAGCACGCAGGCAATTTAAAGGTCGAAGATTTTAAACTCTGCCTATAACAACAATATTATAGCCCGAAATAAATAATTTTCTATATTTCTATTTTTTTTAAATTATAATGAACTTGTACCAACCAAGTATTTTTAGAACTTTTTTATAATAATGTTGGAAAAATATCTACGAGCGGGTCGGAGTCACTTTCCGACAATTTTTCCACACATATAAGTAATGTTTTTAAAAAAGTCATTTGTATGGGAAAACATTTGCGAAAAATCTATGTATTTTACACATTTTCGTTACACATAAAATACTATACTATAACGAAATGGGTAAGATGCTGTGTTGTAAAAATAATGGCCATATCTTGTTTCATGTAGATGAATCATCAATACTCATCATAAATGCGTTGTTTTTGAAATATTCAATAATTTCTAATTCAGATCGATCGTATATTTCGCAAAGCATTAAGTGTCTAGTGTACATTAGACTAAAAGCTTAAGACAAAATAAGAGAGTCCGTTGCACCCTGTAATATTGCTTCAGCAGTCTTCAGGTCACTCACACGTCGCGAGCCAGTCACTAATAAATAGAAGTTCCATTTTCTTTTGTTTATTTTGGCTCAAATAAAATATCTATTATCCCAATGCTGACCCACATGTTAGTTGAGAAATGTTGTTAACAGATTTATTTTACAGACAGCGAGTCGACGCGTCAATTTCGTCTGCTCACGTTTGCGTATTGAGTTGTTTCACGTCGTTGGTATGTTTTGAATTTAGTGTAGGTATTTCGTAAAAAAAATTTAAGTACCTGAAAGGTCTGCTTTTTTATTTTCGATGTTGGGATTTGGATATGAAACATCCGATTTTCACCAACAGTGACTGCGTTTTACGGACATGCTCATTTAACCTATAAACTACATTTAAAACAAACCCACCAAGGTTTATGCATGTCAAGACTATTTTTATATGTAAAATTCTTGTTATTTACAATGAATAAAAAGACTTTAGCTTTTTAGTTTACTTAAGTTTAAGACAAAATAAATCTTAATTATTTACAAAACATACATTTTCCTAGCAACTTACAAACAAACGGCTTGCGACAGTTCGCGACTTCGTCCGTAAGCACCCGTATTTCGTGATCTCGTGGGAAAGAGAGGTCTAAGAATTGGTGAGTCAGGCAGTGCAGTGAGACGTAGTGCGTGAGTCAGGAACCTTTTTATATGTACAGACAATTTATTGTCAGTTCAATCGATATCGCTTTGGAGACTCGCGAAAATGAATCGACTTTTTAGCAAAAAATGTGTTCCATTTCTCATGGTCCACATTGCACAAGTCAAGTTAATAATATGGAGGTTACGCACAGAGTTTCCATTGGTGAGATACATTGCAAAAAGGTCGTTAAGTTTTTAACAATGATACATGGAGACAACAATGACATCAGAATCATTGCGATAGGCACGCGTCTAGATTACTTATTGAATTAAATACTGTGAATTTTTTAAGGACCCGGACCATGATTATAATTTCAGTACGATTTGAGTGGTCCTTACCTTTCAAGGCCAAAATATACATTATTCAAATTCAAATTTCATTGCGTTTCACAATGTTAACAATCTTAAAATTGTGTACATAAACATAAAGGAATATTAAGAGTAATATTCATAGTTGTAAACTACCTCCTCAAAAATAAAGAATTACAAGCAAGTAAATTAGGATGAAATTGTCAATTTTGATATTTATATCATAATAAAAGATCAAGGTATTTAAGCCTTAAATTATAGAAATGCATAAGAAAATATAAATATAAATTATGCTATAAAATAAAATAAGGCTGCTTTTACTATGATACGTCAGATCAGAGCAGATCACAGTCATTTATTCTATTGGGGTAAGTATACCAAAAACAGACAAAGCACATGTAAAAAGTTGTCATTTAAAATATTACTTTCCTTAAATTATAATACTAATTATCCTTTAAAATATTGTATATTCATCAATCAATTATGTTCAATCGATACAGCCTCTATACGTCAAAGCAATGTCAGCCATACGATTGAGATATCCAAAAACAAACAAAAGCACATAAAGGACAACTACAGGAAATAATTTACCTGTCCCGTAATTACTTCTTATGTAGACGTACTTTTCTCAAGTCCTTTAAACAATTGGTACGCAATACACACACTATGTCAATGTTTGATTCAATCCAATAAATGCAATGTTTCACGATAAATAATACCAGGGGCACATGACACACGAGGATGTGGCCAAAGAGTGATGTAGCGTGCGGCAGAATTGCGCGCTAAACCGCGACTGAACTGGCGCATGGCGGCCCGCCTCCGACAGGTTTACGGCACTCACCATCGTGCCTAACGAAGGGAATTACGTACAACCGGTACAACACTTCCATTGCCGCTGCAGTACTCATATAATCCGGCTTACGGGTACAAAACCAGTAACGGTAGTGTCATAAAACGTTTGAACGCTCTCCTGGTAGCGAACGCTCATTTGTTTCTAATTATAATCTGTCAATTAGTAAACATTTTAATATAAACGCCGGGAAGTGAACGGTTTAGAAAAATAGGGTAAGATTATACCTATGTATCTTGCGTAAGTAGAATATACTAGACTATACCTTGGTAATTGGGTCTCCAGGCAGGCACGATTTTCCAACCCTACGGAAGTTTGTTAGGGAGATGACTGGTCTACATCCTATAATAAATCTTTTATAAAAGCATAACTTCACATAATGAAGAAGGAAAAGTACACGCGATTGAAATGGAGAAATAAGAACGATAGTACCATTTACAAAAATGCTTATTAAAAAGAAAGCAAATAAATAATTATATGAAATGAGATAGGAACGGGTGGCGTTAAGTTTTGGCTCTAACTCTATGCGGTGTCCGTGACCTCGTTCACTAGACAGCATTCGACGTATGCTAGCCTGGTACCTGGTAAAGGCTTTGAACCAAACATATCGGACTTTTGCCAGTTTTGCGCTCTGCAGAAAACAACTAAACTGTAAGGTATGGTAATAGTACATTATGATATTAGTGCGGTAAGTAGAAAATTACAGCAGAGGCGATATTGCTAGCCCGAGCCGTAGGCGAGGGCTACAAGAAAGCAGAGGCTGTAATTATCAAAGCGCACGTATGTCATACGACGTTTTATAACATATTTGCGAGGAAAACACATTTTCTGAAAATGACTGCGTGTTTTTGTTGCTTTTCTAGTGTATAATTTTTGGTAAGCCAACATGTATTTTTCTTTGGACTTAGGTGGTAATAGGCTGTCAATAACATTTTGTGCTTCACTTATTATTTCCCGGTGGTGTAGACTGTAAGTTTAGTTCTTCATTACTAAAACTAGACATATTTATTTTTAAACTTTCAAAGTAATTATTGAACACGAAGCCGCTATTTGAATCGACAAAATAAAGGTATGTGAAAGGTAGGAAGTCTTTCCATCCAATCCCTTGCGTGTCGTAAATCGACTAACGGATTAAAGACTGCACATACATCCTACAGCATAGAGCGGCGATGGGCTCATCAAAATAATACTATCAACCCTTTTTTTCCCCTTGGGTGTCGTAAAAGGTGACTAACGGACTAAAGACTGCACATACATCCAACAGCATAGAGCGGCGATGGGCTCATCAAAATAATACTACCAACCCTCTCTTCCCTTCGGTGTCGTAAAAGGCGACTAACGGACTAAAGACTGCACATTCATTCAACAGCATAGAACGGCGATGGGCTCATCAAAATAATACTACCAACCCCTTTCTTCCCTTGGGTGTCGTAAAAGGCGACTAACGGACTAAAGACTGCACATTCATTTAACAGCATAGAACGGCGATGGGCTCATCAAAATAATACTACCAACCCGTTTCTTCCCTTCGGTGTCGTAAAAGGCGACTAACGGACTAAAGACTGCACATACATTCAACAGCATATAACGGCGATGGGCTCTGCAAAATAATACTACCAACCCCTCTCTTCTCTTCGGTGTCGTAAAAGGCGACTAACGGACTAAAGACTGCACATTCATTTAACAACATAGAACGGCGATGGGCTCATCAAAATAATACTTCCAACCCCTTTCTTCCCTTCGGTGCCGTAAAAGGCGACTAACGGACTAAAGACTGCACGTACATTCAACAGCTTAGAGCGGTGATGGGATCTTCAAAATAATAATAGGTACCAACCCCTCTCTTCTCTTAGGTGTCGTAAAAGCGACTAACGGACTAAAGGCTCACCATCTAAGCACTTGTGCAGACTGTGCCGTTGTTTCTTGCTGAAGCGTGGACTGTGTGGGCGTGGTCTGTGTTGTCCATAGATTCAAATTATTACTAATTTTACATTACCGCACTAGTGTGTAATAAGCTACATTACGATGCTGAAATCGGTGTAATAAGAGCCACTTTACGAGCAAATGTGTTATAAATAATATTAACTGCGCTTGTGAACCGTTATCTACCTGTACGAAAAATGTTGCAAACATATACATAATTATACATACATTAACATGAGGAGCTCGATGGCGCAGCGGCTAGCGCGTTCGGCTTAAGGTCTTCACCGTTAAGCAACTTTCGTAATGCCAGGTCGCTGGATGGGTGACCAAATTAAAAACATCTCGAGCTCCTCCCTGCTTCGGAAGGCACGTTAAGCCGTTGGTCCCGGTTGTTGTCGTAATATAACAGTCGTTAAAACCCACCAACCCGCATTGGGCCAGCGTGGTGGGTCATAACTGGGCTATAACTGGCCTAATATCTCCACGTGCTATTGTCTACGTAGGAGGCCTGTGCCCAGCAGTGGGACGTTTATAGGCTGATGAAGATGATACATACATTCGCGACTCACAGGGTAAGTCAGAGACTAGGCAATCAATGACCGCGAAATCTGTGCACTGCCTTTATCCAGGTTTCACTAAATGACAACTTCACATGTGCTCAGCGTAATAGATGGTGAACCCATCGCCGCTTCATGCTGTTGGATGTATGTGCAGTCTTTAGTCCGTTAAAACTATTCTAACGGGACCTAACACGATTAATTTTGTAAGTAAGTACATATTATCTACTTACTGCTTGACGTTTCGGCCGCGATGCTGCGGCCGTGGTCACAAGTTCGCTTGTTTACAGTACTTACTTACAAAATCAATCGTGCGTGTTAGGTCCCGTTAGAATAGTTTTAATGCAATTGCATCAACGCAAACGCGATAGTTTAAAGTCTTAACTTTAGTGCGTTAGTCGCCTTTTACGAATCCCAAGGGAAGACAGGGGTTGGTAGTATTCTTATAATAATGAGCCTCTAGAAAATATTGCAGGTTCAAACTTCATTCATATATGAGGAGCGACGAAACAAAAATAGTTAAACAAAATGTCTAGATTGTGGCAAACTGCAAAAAACTGTTAGTTGTACTTATACCATACTAATGAATAATTTTACTTTATGAGAGGAAAAATAGTAGAAAATAAGCATTGTAAGTGAAGCTCTTCAAAAAAAATTGCTATTTAAATATAGTATATCAAGATTTTTTTTAAATGCAGTTAACCAATTTTGATACAACAACATCGTACTTAAGAGGGTTTATATTTCGGTTTCCCATACAAACTTCTTAGTCGAAACTTTTAAAAACCAATAAAACAATTTTAATGAAACTTTGCACGCTAGAGTAAAATACAAAAATCTAAATAGTTTGTTGAACACATTTTTAAAAAACGTTTATTTAACTGAGTTACTTACTGCTATTTTAAACTTTCTATAGTAGACTTTAAATCGCAATGACACAGCTAAATAAACGTTTTTTTTTAAATGTTCTCAACAAACTGTTTAGATCCCTGTATTTTACTTTAGCATGCAAAGTTTCATTAAAATTGGCTTATTGGTTTTAAAAAAATTTGACTTGGAAGTTTGTATGGGAAACTGAAATGAACATCTCGACTGTGATTTTTGCGTAAAATGGCCAATTTTGGCGTTATGGATCTCAGAAACAAAAATCTATTAACAATTATGACTTATTGAATAGTGTAGAATAGCTATTGGAATAGTGCATAGCGGCCTCTCTTTTTGTAAATTTTGCTTAACTTTTTAATTAAACCCAAAATTGCAGAGGAAGATTTTCATAAAGTGCGCGAAGGCACTTTTTTGAGCTCATCGATTGAACTACTGTTCTAAACGAGTTAGGCGACTAATGTCCATATTGAAAAATGACGACGTATAAAATGTCGACATCTTATATAATGTTGAAAAATAACAAAGACTAGTTAGATATCATTGATTTTATATAGGAAAAAAATCTTATTCTAAACCATAAAACTTCGAAAATCGCTATAAGTTAACTGTGATATCTCCTATCTACGATAATATTATTGAGCAAAATTTATACCAGAGTAATTGTTACTACATGAGGAATAAAGATTTTATAATGAATTTATTATCCTATTTCGATAAAAACGATAAATACAACTGCAAAATTACTACAAAATTCATTCATCAATAAATGTATGAAAATGATGAATCTTCGAACTTGTATAACTTGGCTCGGAGCAATCCTACAACTTTTGTGCCATATTAACTATTTCTCCAAATGGCTAGTTCTAACAATACGTGCCATTTTTTTTTGTTGGCCGGCACTTTCAGAAAAGGCTCAAAAAAAATGATGTCCTTTATTATCCTATTTCGATAAAAACGATAAATACAACTGCAAAATTACTACAAAATGTAAAAATGGGCATTTTACGCAAAAATCACATTCGAGATGTAATATAGGCCTCTTATTTTGATCTAACAATTAGCAATTAACTAGTTTACTAGTTAATACAAAATACTATCTAGTATTTTGTATAGGAATTAACCAGTTTTGTTAAAACAAAATCGTTTATAACCATTTTTGCTCCGTGTCGGATTTTTAGGTACTTTTGTATCGAAAATAACTGATTTTGTTTGGACTTTGAGAACGACACCAACGCACCAGTCGGAGACCTAGAGGTCCAAAACACGATTCCCAGAGGAGAGTGCATATTTTTATCTGTTTGGTTTGTGGTTGTTGCTACATTCTAATGAGGCTAACATTCTGAAAACGAACACGTTTCTGAAAACGTTGAAACTTTAATGAAGAGAAATCCTAAATAAGTAACCTTAAAGGTCACGACGACATAATATAATTCGACGTTACAAAACTTTATGCAGAAAATGTTATACCTACACCACCAAAATACATTTGTATGTAAGGGTATAATCATTTCACAACCGCGACAAACCTTCGTAATTCCATCATTTATATGCGTATTTTCACAGTCGGAATGTTTATTCAGTCTGAAAGTAATGAGTCAATGCTTCGTGTGGTTACATCCTATCAGTTAACAATATATCTAAGTATCACTTAACAATAATAATCACGTTAATTAAACTGAATATGTTTTTATATACGTAATTAGCCTGGCAAATGACTCTACACCACCTCATGTTAAGTGCCGCGCGAACGCAAAAACTGACATAAGTCTCTTAATGAACTTAAAAGCAAAATCAATCATATTGATATTTATAATTAGAACAATTCTGCTTTGAAGTTTCAGACCTAGTAATTTAATTAGAGCAATGTTTTTATTCTGCGAAATTAGCAAAACCATCACGCGATTGCGTTAAAAATTAATATTTACTTTTTAAAGAAGGGGATATCAATACAAATATTTTCATGTAGATATTATTGTTTCATGCGTAAAATTAAGAAAGTTGTCAAAAAAGTATGTGTTTAGCAAGCAAGTATGGGCTTCAAATGTCAAATGAAGCCCATGTCCATATCCATATTTTTTAGCCGTTAGACCCGATGGACATTCACTTTTTTATATAAAACGAATAAAGCAATATCCAACTACATTTTTATCTAAAAGTGTTTTGTTAGCAAAACCAGCAAAAGCTTTTCCACTTTGATTTGGTTGTATGTTTAATGCAACTAGGCCTTACTAATGTTTGTCCGCATTTGGCTGTCAGTCATACTTACTAAAATGTTTAAAACAAAAAAGCAGCTTAAATCAAGTAACAAACCTTCTAAAAGAACAACCTTTAACATCGATAAATGCATACTACGTGTATAGTAGAGTAAAAGAACTACGCATAACATTTTAAATTTCGACCAAAGTCAAAGTCAGATGCTTTATTCAATTTCTTTCTTTATTATTCAAATGTCAAAAAATTTACCTATTATATAAAAAAGTTAACTAACAGACTTAACTTAACTACCGACCTACCTAATCTACCTACCTAACTAATCTACCGCCAGTTCGGATTTTGGGAGAGCCTACGACTGAGAAAAAGATCGAATTTCTTCCGAAATGTCGTTCATACAAAATAGGTTTGGCATTTAGATTATTAATTTTTAGAAAATTGTTTGTAATTCCAATAATGATGGAAAGCGTAGTACGGCTCCTTGTCCATACAAAAATCAATTTTACGGTCCCTTTCGGAAAGCATCCAAAGTTGGCAGTAATGTAGCTTTTATATAAGAATTCCTTTTTTGTCATTTTTGTCATGTTTAAAAAACTTGACCTGCCCCTTTATTCTGTAACGATTCCTTGTTTCAAAACCACGTTAATTCCTTAAAAAGTTACGATATCTTTCCAAAAACGTATGCGTATGACGTTTGTGTGCGGTAAGGTTTAGGTGTGGAATCTATAGATTGCGATACAGAATCAGGGCCCTGACCGGCCCTTGAAGTTTCTTGCGGTTTCTAGCAGTCACTTTTGTATATGTTCTTCAATATCGATATAGAAACACGTCGGGAAATTATTGCTTCCCTTCCACCTTTTATGTCCCTAATCGTGTTTTTTTTATTTATCATGAAAACGATTAAAGCTACATAAAAAATGTCAACATATTCTTCAAGCAAGCAATCATTTCTCAGCGTGTTTCGACATTGAAGCACGTATATGAAAGCTACATTCCTGCCAAGTTTCATCCTTTCTTCCGGATAGGACTGTATTTCGAGTTAGAGAACTGCTGTCTGCTTGCTACCCTATCGGCTAAAAAATATGAATATGGACATGAGCTTCATTTGACATTTGAAGCCCATAATGTGCCCATATAACGACAAAGTATGGGCTTCAAATGTCAAATGAAGCCCATGGCCATAACCATATTTTTTAGCCGATAGACCCGCCGGTCTATATACCTAAATAGCAGACGGAAATCGGCCGAAATTTCGTTTCGGAGAAAGAGAGTAGGCCGTCTGTTGTCTTCTATCGAAGTAATACTTGTAGATCTTAACGTATAATCTCACAAACCTTCTTTGGCTGTATTTTTTTCGGCATTAGAATTTAGTTGATTTTAAAATAATACAAAATGTTTGTAAAGAAAGCCTTGTAAAAGGTATAGTATTGTTTACCGAAGTTTTGGTCAATCAATTTAATCAATTTTCAGTTAAAACGTGGCGACGTTTATATAAAATTTTAAATAGGTACTTAAACCTTTTAATGTGTATCCGCGTTGATAAATGACTCAGACACGATAGGTACAAAAAATCTTATTATAGGTAGTTGTTTCCGCGAAGGCTGCTGCACAATGCTCTTGAATATTTAAATGAAGTAATGGTCGGTTAAGTGATACAATCTTAATGACGGCTAAGTACATCTGGAGCAATTTTTCGCAAGTGCCTAACAGGAGAAAGTTTTGACGTAAACATTTATAAAGAGATGGCTGCCTGCTTTCAAGATGGATCTGGCTCTGCCATACGAGACGTGTGCCTGTTGCCTTAAAGATTCTCTGAGCATGGATTATGGCTTAATCCATGCTCAGAGAATCTTATAGCGTCAAACAATTAATCAACAATTAATGTATAAATCAGAACAGATCCTAGGTGCAAAACATCTGGTTCAGATACAGAGATTTACATACATTGAAGTACTTACGCACTATCGCATTATTTATTATAGTTATTATACAGGATGGCTCAAACGGTGACACTAAATTTTTTTTTGTGCCACCACTTGGGCCAACCTATATAAATATATATTTTATTTACATCTTTTGTTTGCAGCTTTGTCCGCGTGAAATTCGATCTGTCATAAATTCCCAAAGAAATAAGGTAAGCAGATGATCCTATCGAAACTTTCAAATTTTTCTAATCGATATTGATCCTTATACCCTCAATGATGTTGATGATGGTGAAGATAAGAAAGGAGTAAAGGAGAATGACCATTTTACTATGGGAGTTAGGCTAGTTTTTTAGCTAGCAAGCGTAACACAGCGCTTTAATGGAATAAGTAGTAATCAATAGCAGCAATGCTCTGAATTACATTACAATATCATGCGGGAGTTTGAAGCTATCTTCATTTTTAGCTTAAGACTTTTTATGTATTTTTAGGTTATGACCACTGTACCTTTTGCATGCAATTCTTTAAATGCTTAAGTATCTATACCTATTTACTTACTGATCCTTCTTTAAGAAAAAGATATATAGAATAAAACAAGTTTTTAGATCATATCAGTTCAGTTCACCATTTATTTATCACTTGAAACTTAACGCAGCGTTCTATAGAAAACCTTTTTTAACAATAATCATTATAATTTAAGAGAACATTTTTGATATATGAATGAATAAGACGCAATAGATATCGAATAGGCTGGTTTGGACATTTTCCTTTGGTTACCCACATTTTTAAAGAGGAACACAATTTCATGATGATATTTTCTTAAGCGGAATAGTATTTTTAACACGCTACAGTACCGTTTTTTCAGCACACAAGTACCTACGAATAAGGATGATGCATTAAACATAAGCGATACAGTTCGGCGGGCCGCGCGAAAGTTTCTTCCTAGTAATTACCGGAACGCCATCCACGCCGCATTGTCGGCGCGGCTGGCTGGCCCAGCCATCTTTTCGCACGGCTGTGCCTCCTACCTTAATTAGCGAGTGTTTGTTTTGTAACTTTGTCACGATTGGAACTAACGCTCTGGTAGTTTGGTAGGGAAACGTGATTGTCCGCAGCCGCGCTCGAAACGTCTCTGTATGTAACCCTATTTCCTAATAGTGAGCTCGAAGCGAAAAAATTGTACTACATGAATCCGCGTTCTACCTTAATTAACGAATGTGGGCTTAGTAACTTTGTCACGATTGGAACTGATGTTCTGGTAGTTTTGTAGGGAAACATGGTTGCCCGTAGAGTTCGAAATGCAATTTAGTCCTTTTTCCTAAGGCACCCTACAAAACGGGACTTTTTGCAGTGATGCAAATGCGCGACTTCATTAAGACCTAGTGTCTTTTGTAAAGGTTAGCGATCGTTCCTTTCCTGTATTGCAAGTTGCGACTGAATCGCTGCAGACGCACTGTGTAACCGCTCTAATCGTTAGCTTAGGTACTGTAATGTCGCAATCTTTTTATGGCCACGAATTTAATAATTACATTCCATAAGAGGACAAATTAAATCATTTCATTTTTTACACTTAAGATCTACATACCTAAATCCAGTACCAAAACCTAAGATTACCTACCGAACAGTATTCGTTCACGTGATGACTGTTGAAAATCGATTACTGATATCGCGAGCACGTTGCAACACAATATGCTCATAATATACAGCGCGTTAGTTAAACCGCGGGACATATTAAGTGAGAACATTAAATTGGGTAGTCGATTCCCTATCCGAATCATAAAAAAATAAATATTTTTTTAAAATAATAATAGCTATTCTATTAAATAATGTTAGCGTATACACCCAAGCAGCAAAATTTGGTACTATAAAAGTCCTGAGAACGTTTTGGAGCGTGCTAATTAGTGTACATGATTAGCACAATAATGATGTTAAGAACGTTTACAGAACCCCGAATAGGCCCTAGTATTATCACTGATTTATTCTATAAACATTACATAAGGGCTCTCACGGTAATAAATCAGCTATGTAGTTGAAACCTAAAAGTGTCGAGAAACGCTATTTGGTACTGAAATAGTGCTATCTGCAGCATTTATGTCACAAATTTGCACTATAAAAGTAACCAAAACATGTTTATAGTGCTATTTTGCGCCGTAAACAATTCTAGTGATCCTTTTTATCACACTTATTTAATGTGCCTCGTCGTGTCGGTCGTCGTGAGTGTTCTTCAACGAAAATCGACAAATTAATAACAAAAATATGATGGTTTATTTCATTCGCCGTAGTAATAAAAATTAAAAGGACACTACGTAGCTCTGCCGTAACTTGCACTTGCGAAATTAATTCTATTGATAAAATCATTAATGCCGATTTCAAATTTGACAATGCGCCCTTGTAATTTTCTTGTTTTCATTAATTTTAAATTAATAAAATAAATATTTTTCCCCACTATGGCTGGTATAGTACACATTGGCACCAGCCGTGCTGCTAATGTGCTATCATAGCAGAAAACAGCAGCCATATTTCGTTTCTATTAGGGTTTCGTTGTCCAAATTTAAAATCAGACTAAATCAGTGTAGCAGAGCAGGTAGTCAAAATAAATTTCCTTGTATGGAGGTACCTACATTACATGCTATTAGATATAAGGCCGCCTTTTATTTTCTCTTGTTGTTTGTGATTCTAAGTACTTACCTAACTATTTGTGCAATAAGTACCTGTAGTGTTTATTTATCTACTTTTCTAAATACACAGGGGCATAATTTAGGGAATGGTAAATATGAAAGTAGGTACCTAAAATACGTAAGTAGGCACTCGCACTAGTATCTTTATTATTGACATTTCACATTCACAATGCTATACAGATACCTAGTCTATAATATAAAATATAGGATAAAATGTTTACTAGAAAAAAAATAACCAATCTCAGGAAAGCTTGAATTGGCTTCTGTTCTTCAAATTCTCATCTGTTTTCAAAAGCGTCCTTGGATCTTTTGGTAAGAAACTAGGAATACGCTTATTTATTATTTCTATCAAACTTTCAACTGCTTGATGAGGTATATTATAAGTGACGCACCATCTTCTTATATCACTGCATAATTGTTCATCTTTATTGCTATCTTCATCTGATTCAGATGTTAAGGAACTTTGAACAGAGGAGCTCTCACTCTCATAATAATATTCTTCATCCTTATTACTGACTTGAAAGGGAGGAACATTATTGCTACAACCCTGAAGTGGTACAAAACCAATATTTTGTACGGAACCATGAGCTGAATTTTCTGAACCCGCTTGACCAGTATTTACATTTTGGACATGAGCCTGTTGTATTGATGATAATGCCTGTGTATATCGACTCTTCACTTTTTTTATAAGTATACTTACGCAAAGATCTCAAAACCATTATTAAATCTGTAATTACTTAAATCTTAACTAGATCTCTAAAAAAATCGACAGAGTGCCACCATTTTGAAAAACTAGTGATATAATTATTGATACTGAATATCTATAAATCCAATTAGTCCATTAATTATTAATTTTAGTACTTGTTTGTGACGGTTTAATATCGTAGCAGTAACACGAACTCACTTATAGAGCTATTTAGAATTGAAGTTATTTAGCAGCTGCACCAGGAGTCGCTATGGTACTGTTAAGTACTGTAGAAGAGTTTTCATGATTTTTATAGAACTAGCTCCATAGCGATGTTAAGGGAGCTTGTAAGAAAACATAAAGTTCCGTAATGATTGTGCAAGTTACTTTTACAGTGCAAATTGAACCTGTTATAGTGTTTTTGACACTTCTACAATACTAGTGCTGTTAAAGTTCTTTTTACGCATTATTATTGCTAAATAGATACACAAAACTGTCAATAAAGTCGTCTATAGTACTAAATAGTAACATAATCGCTATTGTATTATCTATTATCGTGCAACACTTTAATGATTCTTTTGTATAGTCCTGTAAACGTTCTTATAGCAAAATTATAGTACTTAAATGTTCATTAATTTTATAGAAGCAAATCGCTCTGTTTAAAACTTTTATGGTACAAGCAGTCACAATGATTACCATTACAGGCCTACTATATCACTGTTTGGTGATAAAATGCCTTGGTTATAGAACCTTTTGTTACTTGGGCACTAAGCGCTGGAAAAGAATCAAAATTATGCTCAAGTATGAAGGAAAAACGACAGCTGCTTATTCAATACCATACGCGTAAATGAGTCGAAAGCACTAGGGTGCCCAAACATTACGGAAAATTTTATGAAATTTTAACATCGATTTTCTGAATTATTTTATATGCTTCGAGTAGTATTTTTTTATTTGTTTATGTTTACCCAGGCATAAACTACCATAGGATTAAATAAATAAGTCCTTTGTATTAACTAACACGCTGTATACAGGATTCGAAGACATGCTTAACGATGAGAGAGGTATGCTAAAATAGTTTGTCATGAAGAGAGGTTGGATGGATTAAAAAATACTAAAAAATGGTGTCAATGGGATAGTTGGAAAGGGAAGACCTCAGCGAACGCACTTCGACCAGATAGGAGAGCTTCTTTGAAATGTACAGCCACCGAAAAGTAATAAGATATATAATAAGAATAGAAGGTATGGCTATGACAGAAGCAACATACCTTTTTTGTACAGTAAAACAAAAAAGTACAGAAAATCTCATTGACTGGGAGAAATATGAAACGGTAGATTCCATATTAAATATTTTTATACATTTCGTGTTTAGTCAGTGATTCAGTCAGTCGGTATTTCGATTTAGTTTTTCGACAGCATACACACATAGCTTTTTTTCAAAAAAATATTTTACATGTCTGTGAGTAGGTATGAATAAATAATTGTTTTCAGTTGATATACAAAAACCAGTACGGAGGAGGTTCAAGTAAATAGTATAGAAATAATTCATAGTTGGGAGATTTTGGCAATTCTCCATATCGTCGATCGATCAGATGATCGGATTACTTGATAGTTTACATACGTCATTGCATAATATATTTCTCGCAGCACGGAGAAATTACCACATTTAGACTATGAGACAAATTCAGATCGTTGAAACACCATTGAAGACGTTTTTAAATATTAGAATCGAGGCAAAGTGCGAGTGCGAGACCTTTTCTTGTATTTTGTTAATCAAAATCTTTGAAGGACAATTACAAGAGAAGTATTGAACTAATGAAGATATTAGTGACAAACATGAAAAATAGGAGAAAGAAAAATATGAAAAGATGGTTTGATCATGTTGAAAGGATTGATGAAAAAATATTTAAAAAAAAGGGTGCATGAGACGAGAGTGGATGGGCTAGAAAAAGCGAAGACCTCGGCAAACATATCAAACGGCAAACAAAGGTCAAGTCAAGAGTACCCAAAACCGAAGAGAACAATGAAAAACGTTATGAGAGTAGATGTAGCAAAGGATTTGATGAAGCAATGTTGACTAAAAACATAAGCATCAAGCACTGACAAATTTCGACGGTTGAAAGCCAGACCTCGGTAGCCAAGTGGTTAAGGCAGCCGCCCGGAATGCGGAAGGTGCGTGGTTCGATTCCCGCCTGAGGTTGTCGTCTTTTTTCAGTGTTTAAAATTTTACTTAAGTATATTTAAGCGTTAATAAAACGCTAAAATATAAAACATTAATCTGTAAACGCAGCTTCATCTTAACCGAATGTTCAAATATTTGTAAAAATATTTCTTTCGGATCTCAGAGGTGAAAACTTCTAAGATTTGATGAAGCAATGTTGACTAAAAACATAAGCATCAAGCACTGACAAATTTCGACGGTTGAAAGCCAGACCTCGGTAGCCAAGTGGTTAAGGCAGCCGCCCGGAATGCGGAAGGTGCGTGGTTCGATTCCCGCCTGAGGTTGTCGTCTTTTTTCAGTGTTTAAAATTTTACTTAAGTATATTTAAGCGTTAATAAAACGCTAAAATATAAAACATTAATCTGTAAACGCAGCTTCATCTTAACCGAATGTTCAAATATTTGTAAAAATATTTCTTTCGGATCTCAGAGGTGAAAACTTCTAAGATTTGATGAAGCAATGTTGACTAAAAACATAAGCATCAAGCACTGACAAATTTCGACGGTTGAAAGCCAGACCTCGGTAGCCAAGTGGTTAAGGCAGCCGCCCGGAATGCGGAAGGTGCGTGGTTCGATTCCCGCCTGAGGTTGTCGTCTTTTTTCAGTGTTTAAAATTTTACTTAAGTATATTTAAGCGTTAATAAAACGCTAAAATATAAAACATTAATATCTATGCTTTTAAAATACATTTTTCGTGAATAATTTTATGTGATTCTCCAATAATCATATTTTTAACGACGTTCGTTGCTCTATTTTCAGATTTATTACACTTATTGTAAACAAGAATACGGAATTACGGGACGCCACAGCCAATAGATGCTTGCAGCACCGAGCTGGTTGACCCCACGCTTAGTTATATTACTATAGATACAACTAGAACTAGAACACAGTAATGCTGGACTGACGTTGTCCGTATTAGTCCAGCATTTGGCGGTACAGAGAGGGATGAAGGTCATTCAGGCAGGCTCTGTGTGGGAACCATCGGCAAATATAGGGTTCAACTTGAACTACTACCTCATTATTTTAGCCTATAAATGTCCCACTGCTAACAAAGCCTGTAAAATCAATTTATCGATGAAACTGAAAAATCTAAAATACACACACGAGAATTAAACCTAAGACCTACAGATCGAGTTATGCCTGCCACCGAGGCGACAATAGGACCCAATTAAAAAACATTATTGTACAACGTTACATTTCCGTTTCAAACCATTCAACAAGTAAACGCAACAACCGTCCCATTAACATGCCCAACTAAAAGTTCCGGTAATCATTAACCCGAAGCCTTATCGCAATTTCATCGACTGCACCCATACACGTATCGTCCAGCGATTGTTAAAACAAAACACTAGTTACTGGTAGCCGAATAAAACACGAAATGGAAAGTGAACTGTGGGAATTGTGCCTGTCATTGTATACAGCCTTCGTCACGTAATGTGGCGTAACACATGGGATGGTGCTATGGTACTTAATTGACAATAAAATTGTGTAGTAGACAAACTGTGAGGCATGTCGGGTTTTGAAACATGAACCGTGGCACTTCAATAAAATCGAAACTGAAAAGTGCACTTTAATAAAGATGCATCAGGCAATTTTCAGTTTTAATACGAAAAAAATATTATGAAAATCTTTATTATTGGGAATAATAACATAACCTAGATTACGCTACACCCACATAAACTATATTTGTAAAGCTATTGTTGCCGTTAAAAACTAATGAAATTCACTAACATGGAACATATGTGGTCGTAGGTATATAAAAGGGTTCTGTGTTTAAATTAGGTACACACATTAAGAATAAAGGTAATACTTACGAACTCGATGGAAATTAATCTGAAACAAAAGAAGAAATTTATTAATCTAGTGTAATTCATATACCTATATAGGTATTATTATAACGTAGGCAGGCACCAGTACCTGCTAACATCGTTCTGTAATGTTTGCTAGAGAGATAAAACTATAAATCCTACTAAAATTAATTGGAGCACTAGGTAAAGGTAGGGTTGTAGGGACGGGAGTAGTTGTGAAACGGGTCCATCCAGACTCTATTTTAATTGGATGTGACACAGTTTCATGAAACAGAATATTATATTGGTGAATAATCTGAAAGGTAGACGTGTTAAAAATTGTAGTAACAAAATGATTGTGTTTTAACTTCAGTATGTTAAAACGAGCAACATATTAAGGGAGGACATTAGGAATTCGATTCCCGATCAGATTCATTAAAAAAAATACTTATTCTTATTTTTTTGCATAATTATTCTAATAAATAATGTTAGCGTATACAATAAGCGCGGGAAAAGATCAAATATGATCAAGTATGAAGAAACAACGGGTAACACTAAACACGTCAGCTACCTTACAATACCATACGCGTACCTAAATGAGTCGAAAGCGCTAAGGGTGCCCAAACATAAGGGAAATTTATGAAATTTTAACATCGAAGTTCTGAATTATTTTATATGCTTCGAGTAGTATTTTATTATTTGTTTATGTTTACCCAGGCACTTTATAAAAATCAAAAGAGTATTTAATATATGCGCCATCTCCAAGTATAAGTCTCGGGACTAATAGAACTATCTAGTACGTACATACGTACCTACTGTTGCTACCTTATTTATTTTATATTAATAAACAAGGTAGCAACAGCAGGTACGACGAAATTTAATCACAACTAACACGTCACTGGCTTGGCTCTTATTATAATATTGGCGATGATGCAACTCACAGTAACTGACGAAATCCAGAACTTCAAGAACCAACAAAATAGGATTACTGTACCGTAGAACAAGATCTCGAAGAATTGTAACTACGAGTACAAAAACTTTTTAATTATATCATAAAGTTAAGTCAGATACTGAAGTGAAGGCTTTTATTATCGGAGGCAAAGAGTTAGTTTGGGTAGATAAAAAGTTTGAAAAAACATCTATTGCTTTTCGTATTGGAATTGATCTATAGAATAGACAGAGGGAGGAATGGTATGAGGGAGAAACCATAAGTTTTTTTTAACCATATGAAACAATTAACAACAATGTATGTACAATGTAATTTAATAATATCATCAATCCATTGTGTTTTCAATAACATGGAGCTTATGGCTTACTATAACGTAGCAATATGAACTACGATATAAGCTTTCCGAAAGCGCAATCAAAGGGCGATTAAGGCTAAAGCAGGAAAAACGCAGCGAAAAGCTTTTTTCATCACTTTACGGCAATTACGCAGGTAGCTGTTTTCTACAACGTATAAGAATTGCGCGTTATTGACCCTATAAAATATGGAACCTTACAGAACCCCATATAACTATGCAACCACTAACGGTATCTTATTTTATCTTGGTGGGGTGTGCCGACGTCTCTCTATTGCAGAAGCACGTCACCCATTATGATTTTTGTGCAAAATCCCGACCTATCACTACTTCCTCAGTGAAGATGACTGCCATAGTTTGGCCGATCCCAAGAGATTCAATTTTTCTAGCAAGGGAGTCAGATACAAAATAGAACTGTTGCATGGACTCCGTTTTTTGTCCATTATGCCTTGAACACCATGGGTATGACGAGCGCGTTTCCGAACCTCATATTTCTCTGTTCTTGTGCTTTTTTATCTAATTCCAGTTCGTCTAAGCTACCCTTAAAAACCGGAACGCAGCAATGGAGTGTTCCATTCCTGTGTTCCGATAGAAATAGTATTACGGTGGTCGCCAACCAGTAGGATTCAGGAAGCTTATTGTATTAACTTTTAGTTTGCTTATTTAAAATTAATTTTTAAATAATCAAACTATTAAAGCAATGTACTTGTACTTGAAAGGGATTGCGATAGGTGTTGAATTTGAACATTAAGCCCCTGCGCAGAATCCTACAAAAAATAAATAAAGAGCATTTGATCGATCGTTGTCGCTGTAGTCAGTATCATCACGCTTTCGCTTACGGACGGAGTAAAGAAATCACGAACTCACGATAATATTATTGTCATGCCTTATTATTCAACAGTGGCCGTAAAATGTGTTGTTTTCACTGTCGACTATTAAGCCAGAGTATGACTTGTATCGCTAAACGAAACTAGAAGAGAGTGTTTCTTAACAAAGAGCAACAAATGTCACAATTAACAACGGTAAGTTAATAATTACATTGCATACATAACAAGAAAACGAAATCATAAAAACAAGCAAAAACTAAAGAGGCATATATTTTAATTGTCATATTTGTCATGCTAGTAAACCGGCTAGCGCGTACTGGTCAGCTCCAATCTAATCACATGTTATGGGTTAAATATTACTGTGAAATCCCTATTTTCACTCTAGTCAGCAGCCAGGTCAGTTCCTTTTTGTCCCGTTGTTGTAATTTTATTACGGATAACAGGCTCCAGTCCTGCGATCCAATAAGATTTGAAAATCAACAAGAAAAGGGCCTCGGCTTTCTTAAAAAAATAGCTCATTCTCAATTCTCCATTTTACAATAGCGACAAAATGAAATCGTTTTAATGTCAGCCAATTTTAATTGCATTATCGAAATCGTGTTGGCTGGCGTGCATTGAAGCATTAAAGATCAACTAACTACAGATTACCAAACTGTCTAACGTTAAGAAATTCGTTTTTTTTTATTATCCACTTGGATACCAAACTTTTTTCGACGGCCATTCTCCATTCGACCATTCTACCTAAAAATGAGGTTGAGTACTTCTGAATATAATTGAATACGTGGATAAGTGGACGGTAACGAAGTTTTTGAACTCGAATAGAAACTGAAGGACGATTGAGGAAAAAAGATAACGAACAGTTTTAATTAAAAAAAATATTATTTATTCGTAAAATCTGTAATAGCGAAGTAAATGAAGTAAGAGCGTGGGATAGAAATGTTTTAATTTACTGCTCGTACAATTTTTATCCAATATATTATAAATGGTAAGTAGGTATGGATTTTTTATATATGGAAATGCGTCATTCAGTTGCGTATAATCTGTTTTTTCTATCTAGTTTGCCAAATATTGTGGATTTCATCATGTTATTTATTAGTCATATCATAATATTATGACATAGAAGTCATTAGTCCACGTACACACACACGCCATTTAAATTAATAACGTTGAAAAATATTTCACGCGCCAGATTTCAACCTTCTGACCCTGACCCAAATTGTTATAAGGTGTGGATAATATAATCCATTTTTAACTGGATTCAAAAAAGGAGGTTGTCAATTCGTCGGGAGCTTTTTGCACTGGTAAAATGCACACTATTCAGATTCAGCATCAGTCAGTATATTTATTTGTGAAACATAGTTAGATATTACAATGTTCTCTTGAGTTTTATTGTTAATATTTTTATGAATACTTTCATTTTTGAAACTAATAATAATCATGAAACTGATAATCTTAGAATGAATTATGCCACCACAAGACTCCACAAACCAAAACATGCAATTGCAATAGCATAAATAGCAAAATTTAATTGTCTGCATTTGCACTAGGCATAAAGTAAGAACAAAAGGTCGTGAGATCGTGCTTCATATAGCTTTTACTGTAAAGATATGTCAGAAGTTTAAAACAACCAGAGCGTGCTCCGCGCATTCTAGACCTCTTATCTTATTTTAGCATACTAATTTTTTTTCCATGATTTCCACGACATTTGTGTCTGCACGAAAACTTTGCCTATTCGTTAGACAAAACTAGGGACAAACCTCATTTTCTAGTTCTAGCTTCGAAGTGATAAAACTCAAGGAAACTTGCAGACTCTTTGTTACGGAGACGGCTTACTGAGAACTAACCTGAGAGTCGGATCAGAAACTTTAGCAAGTCTAATCGTTTGTTTATTATTTTCTTCTTTAATGGTTTGGTATGGTTGGACCTGATAGATAAACGTGGGAAACTACTATTTCTGAAAAACAAAACTAGGGAAGAGAAAGACGAATTAAAACAATTATTTTAAAAAACTAACAAAGCTATAAGAGAAGACTACTGCACTTACAGAAAAATGATCATCGAGAAAAACCTCATAACATTTCGCAGTACAAAACGAGCCAACAAGGAACTGTCAACACACAAGACATGGATTCATAACCTAAAAGACGGTCAGAATGAAACAAAAAGCAGGATGGACATTCTCAAACGCGCTACTGAATTTTACAGAGACCTCTATAAAAAATCATCAGAAGAACCAGTCATAAACGGAAACAAATATAAGACAATAGAAACAACTCAAGATACAATAGATCCAATAAGTGAAATGGAAGTACTGAGACATGTAAAGGCACTGAAAACTGAAAAAGCCCAGGACCAGACAACCTAACCAACGAAACACTAAAAATCGGAGCACCGGTACTAATCCCTTTCTTGCCATACACGAAAAATACATAAACATAATAAACAATGTGTACTCCAAAAGTGTCAGTAAAATAAAACTGGAAAAGAAAGGAGAGGAGTTTCCTATAGAAAGAGGTGTAAAGCAGGGAGATTCACTCTCACCAACATTGTTCATAGCGGTTATACAAGAAATCTTTCAACACATAGAATGGACAAACAGAGGGGTGTGGATAATCAATAGACGTCTAACACATCTAAGGCTTGCTGACGATATAGCTCTTTTTAGTGAAACTCCCACAAAACTAGAAAATATGCTTCAGAACCTCGACAAAGAAAGCAAGAAAGTAGGACTAGTAATGAATACTAACAAAACCAAAATAATTACCAATTATAACCAAACCCCGATTAAATTAGAAGGAATGTCGATAGAATATGTCAATGAATATCTATACCTCGGTAAACTAATATCATTCGACACCAACAGACATGAGAATAAAGTAGACAGAAGAACTAACATAACATGGAAAAAGTATTAGGCACAAAAGGAAATTGTCAAAGGAAATTACAGTCTGAAGCTAAAGAAGATCGTAATGGATTAATGTATCTTGCCCTCCTTAACATACGCAAGTCAGACTTGGACATTTACAAACAAGATAATGAACAAAATTCTATCATGCCAGCACGCCATGGAAAGAAGTATCCTGAAACTGAGAAGAATAGATAAAACACGAAATATAGACATACGCAAAAAAACAAAACTCAAAGATGCACTACAACATGCCATGACACTGAAATGGAAATGGGCAGGCCACCTAGCCAGATACCAGGATAACAGATGGACATTACAACCCCAATACCAACTCCTTCCATTTGACCGCATTCAACGCAGAGCTGCTCGAATTGTCGGCGACGTGGTTATTTCAGGTCGGCTCGATCCACTGGCTCTTCGGAGAGACGTTGCGTCTCTCTGTATATTGTACCGTATATATCATGGGGAGTGTTCTGAAGAATTGTTCGGCTTGATCCCTGCCGCTAATTTCCTTCACCGCACTACACGCAATCGACTGTCATTCCATCCACATCGCCTTGATGGATGGCGGTCTACTACTGTGCGTTTTTCAAGAAATTTCTTGCCTCGAACTACAGTGTTTTGGAACCAGCTCTCGGCGGCGGTATTTCCGGACCGTTACGACTTAGGGATCTTCAAGAAACGAGCCTATTCCTTCCTTAAAGGCCGGCAACGCGCCTGCGATTCCTCTGGTTTTGCGGGTGTCCATGGGCGGCGGTGATTACTTTCCATCAGGTGACCCGCTTGCTCGTTTGCCTCTTTCTGCAATATAAAAAAAAAAAAAAAAAAAAAAACGAAGTGGCTTGGCCACACTGGGAAAAGACAAAAAGGATGGCAAAGGAAAAGATGGGTCGACGATATTGTAAAAACAATTGGAAAAAACTGGATGATCCCAGCTCAAGACAGACAAATATGGACAAAGATGGAGGAGGCTTTTTACCCTACAGGGGCCATAAAATAACTATACATATATACCTGAAGATCGTAATGGATTAATGTATCTTGCCCTCCTTAACATACGCAAGTCAGACTTGGACATTTACAAACAAGATAATGAACAAAATTCTATCATGCCAGCACGCCATGGAAAGAAGTATCCTGAAACTGAGAAGAATAGATAAAACACGAAATATAGACATACGCAAAAAAACAAAACTCAAAGATGCACTACAACATGCCATGACACTGAAATGGAAATGGGCAGGCCACCTAGCCAGATACCAGGATAACAGATGGACATTACAAACAACGAAGTGGCTTGGCCACACTGGGAAAAGACAAAAAGGACGGCAAAGGAAAAGATGGGTCGACGATATTGTAAAAACAATTGGAAAAAACTGGATGATCCCAGCTCAAGACAGACAAATATGGACAAAGATGGAGGAGGCTTTTTACCCTACAGGGGCCATAAAATAACTATACATATATACCTGCTTACTACTTTATGACTGTACCTAATTTAAATGTATGGAAAAATAAAGCTTTAATAATAATAATGGTTTACACACTTAGCCCATGATGTAAGAGAGATATACTTAGTTATACGCTTTCTTAGTTTAACCCCCTGTGTGTCACGAAGACTCCTATAGGTTGCTAACAATTGAATTTCTATTGTGTCTGGTATTACGACAGCTGAGCTCTTAATAGTAGATGAAAAGGAGTGCTGATTGAAACGATCAATGGTAAATTATATTCCCTCCAAAATTCTGGAGTATCAGTCAAGCACACCTTTACATAATGTCAATGATAGAATTTAATGAGATCTCAAACAGACTTCTTGAGAGATTTTGAAAGGTGACGATGTCCTGTTGTGTTGTTTTATTTGCCAACACTCATGCAGTCATGTATGTCCATGCATTTCTAACGGTTAAAAAGCCATTTTTGAAAATAAACGTTACAGCAAGCATAACTCTTTCCGGCAAAGTAGTCCGTTTGTACTAGTTTGTACTAACGGATATTAATTGCTACTATGCCTATTTACCTTTTTTAAAATTGTTTGGTAGCGTGTAAGGTGGGCTTGTTGACAATTTGTCTGTGAGAAGTGAGGTAAGCCTATCCATGACTAACTCAAGTTAATTACGGAGTTGCAAGATTCTTCCGCGCTCCACTGCACGATCAGCGGTCAAGGGCGTGCATTCGGTAGTGCCATTAGACAACGCCTGTAAAAAATGAAACCTCTTTTCTGGCAGTTATCTTAATAACGAAATTGTTTTTTTACATACTTTTCTGAAAAAAAGGTGAACCCATTACGAAAACTAGAACAAGGGGACTTTGGGAAAAGAAGGGATATTATACAAAGGACATATTTTACAAGGTTATTGTTAGGCAAGCGTTATTGACTGCAATCTAAAAGCTTTGTTACTAATTAACATGTGGTGATTTTGTAAATACTTATCTTATCATATTTTAAATTTTATTTAAAATCACTTTATATAGTAAGTATTTTCAACAATATGCTGCTCTTTATTTTAATTAAATTAATTTGCGTTCAAATAACGAGCTCCGTGGCGGAAAAAACCCGTTTAGGGGCGACAGTTTTAATTAAAATTAATTCTCCACTCTCCAAGGTGACCTAAATAATATTCTTAGGTGGCCGCTAGCTAAATATTGAACATCAATATGCGAAATATATGTGGATGGCTCAACGGGACTCGTTATTATAATACATTTAAGCATGTTATCACACTAATATGATAAAGGCGAAAGTTTGTGAGTGTGTATGTTTGTTACTGTTTCACGTAAAAACTACTGAATGAATTTGGATGAAATTCGACATACAGATAGTTTATAACCTGGATTAACACATGGATACTTTTTATCCCGATATTCCCACGGGAACGGGAACCACGCGGGTGAAACCGCGTGCGGCCGCTAGTACCATATAAACGTATGAGAAAATTATTGAAAGGAAAGCAAAGGGCAATTTTCACGCTAAAAACAAAACTGCTACTGACATGAGTTTTAGAAAGTTGACATGATCAAAAACAAAAAAAAAAATATATTTTCTAATACAGCAGAAACAATAATTAAATCTTAATATCAACCTACACTAATCGTAATCAATTAAAATCGTAGGCAATTAAGCCTTCCTTAGTTCAAATCAAATTGCACCGATTAAGAAACAAGAAGAACAAAAAATCTCTATCTCGCAGCCGGAAGTACACTCGGTTTTTTTAACCCCTCAGTCTTGGATTTTTTTTGACACTTTTTTTGGCGCAACTGTCAACGTCAAATTTGACAGAATCGAGCACAGACTATGATATTTTGCGATAACAATACATAAGATGAACCACAGAACCGAAATAACCAAACTTGTTCATACTAAAGTAGTCTGTAAGTCTATGAAAACACGGTATAAAGTCAAGTGTGTTTTTGTAGGTGCGGTCTCATGCGACCGCTTGGGGCCTGAATTTAGGCAGGACGTCTTCCTTCTGTTAAGTTTCCGTCGCTCTGACATTAAGTTTAGCTACATATCGTTTAGTTTTTATCGATTTTATTGTTTTGTTTGTCGTTTTAGTTTTTATCATATCGTTTAGTTTTTGTAAAATAATTGTAGTGCGTGCACTATGCTTGCACCAGCCGGGCAGTCACATCTGGTCACAAAAACATAGTTTGCACCACAGACATATAATAGAAGCAGACCAAACATTACAACAAAAAAGCGTGCCCATTACGCCTACAGACAAATTTCATGCACACATTTACAATAAAAGGGGCTGAACTCAGGCACGCAAGGGACAAGTACCTACATCTATAGTGCTGTTATACGTAAAGAGGATAATTTTATATTTTATAGACATTTGAAGATACTCATTAAATTAAAAAAAAAAACACCAGTAGAATGCTAAGTAATCTATCATTGAGTGCCAGGCAGGCTATGTCTGTATCTGTATCTGGCTGCGACGCCACCTCACTAACTTAATAGGCCTATTACATCTCGACTGTGATTTTTGCGCAAAATGGCCAATTTTGGCGTTCTTGATCCAAGAAAAAAAATACATCACCAGTTTTGACTTTTTGAATAATGTAGAATAGCTATTGGAATAGTTCGTAGCGGCCTCGCTTTATGTAAATTTTGCTTAACTTTTTTATGAAACCCAAAATTGATGAAGGTTTTCATAAAATGCGCTAAGGCACTTTTTTGAGCTCCCAGATTGAACTACTGTTCTAAAGAAATGGAAAATAAATAAGAGTGTTATCTATTATATAGTCGTATAGTGCGTAGCGGCCTCGGAATTTTTAGATATCATTGATTTTATATAGAAAAAAATCTTATTCCAAACCAAAAAACTTCGAAAATCGCTTTAAGTTAACTGTGAATTTCTTCTATCTACGATATTATTGAGCAAAATTTATACCAAAATAATTGTTACTTCTTGAGAAATAAAGATTGTATAATTAATTTATTATCCTATTTCGATAAAAACGATAAATATAACTGCAAAATTACTACAAAATACGATGCGCCGGCCGTCCGAACTCAGCTTATTCTCGCAGAGAAGAGATTTGTAATATTAAGCATGATTTTATTATCCTATTTTGATAACAACGATAAATACAACTAAACAAGTTACTACAAAATGCAAAAATGCGCATTTTACGCAAAAATCACATTTAAGATGTAATAGATCTCTTAATAAATGCATGAAATACTCGTAGTAGAACCGTTAGGTAAAATAAGAAAAATGAAATAAGTAATTAAAAACAACATACATACATACTCTGCTGGTATTTTTTTAATAAAAATAAAAATTACAATAAATAATGTCACAATTTTTTAAACTAGTGATAAGACCGCCGGGTGGTCGAGTAGTCAGCGACCCTGACTGCGGGTTACTGTATATTTTGCAAGTCCCGTAAAAATGATATCCGGGATACTTTTGAGTCTGTTCAGGAAGTAATGATGAAGGTTTCTGAAAACAAATAAATTTATCATTTTCTGTATATTTCAAAGTAACAGAGTTGAGAGACTGCGCAGACTCATCTTATTCATGTTATAGCCTAGAATACTGTACAACAATATAATACTTAAATTAACTCACTTAATGTACACACATCAAAAGTGTCTAGGGATCAAGCATTTTTATGCGGATTTCTTGAGATTGAGATGTGGCTTTGTAATAAATTTATGATTTTATAAATTTATATGGATCCTTTTTGGTGCATTTCATAATTTGAAACAGGAACTTTCAATCAATTTCTAGTAAAAGATGAAAATCAGCTGTCAATATTTTCCCTATAAAAACATACAACGCATTGAAGACATTATTAGTGCTACTGTTTCCCTACTACTGATTAAAACCAACGTTATTATGGAGCGGCGACGTCATTTAAGCAGGGAAGAAATGCTCAGAGCCGTGGGAATGATAGAAGCTGGTTCCCGGCAACGTACTGTGGCTTTAGCTCTGAATACAAGTCAGAGTGTTATCAGTCGACTTTGGACACATTACCGAAGCACTGGTACCGTGGCTGAGCGCCATGGAGGACGGTATCGCTGCACCACACGGAGACAAGACCGATACATTCAAATCACAACTCGAAGAGCTCCAACAATAACCGCCATGATGTTAGCCGTGAGGCTTCATCACTCTTCAGGGAACTTAATTAGCGACCAAACAGTCAGAAACCGCTTGCATGAAGTGAACCTTCATTCCCGAAGACCGCTAAGGGTACCACCTATAGCAATGCACAATCGTAGGATTCGATATCAATGGGCTCTTGAACACAGAAATTGGGCAGAAGAACAATGGCGTTTCGTGTGCTTTTCTGATGAGTCTCGTTTTGGTATGAGACCGGATACAAGACGTATACGACACTGGAGAACCCCTGGACACCAACAGCGATTAAAATCCTGCCAGGAAGTCCATCCTTATAGTGGTGGAACCATCATGGTATGGGCGGGTATTTGGATCGGCGGAAGAACTGAGTTGATTTGGATCAGAGGCAACCTCAACGCTCAAATTTATGCTGAGACGATTGTATCAGACGTCATCGTTCCTCTACAAGTGCAAATCGGTCCCTTATTTCAGTTAATGCATGATAATGCACGACCGCACACCGCAAGAGTTGTAAGACAGACTCTCGCCGCAGCTAACATCAATGTCATGCCCTGGCCTGCTCAGTCGCCAGACTTGAACCCGATTGAGCATGCATGGGATATGCTACAGAGAAGAGCTCTGCCGAATATGGAGGGTATCCAGTCGCAAGAAGACCTTTTTTTGTTGTTGCAACGAACATGGGCGGCCATTCCACAGCGTGATTTGGATGAACTCATTTTGAGTATGCCAAACCGATGTTCTTGTGTTGTTAGTGTTCGCGGTAGAAACACGGATTATTAATTGTTTAAGTTATCCAATAAAATTTTAAAGAAAACTGTTATTTCAGTCTTTTTTTTGAACTTTAATGTTAGTGGTTCAAATGTCAAAAATCCCTTTATTACGAAAATGGCAAATTTCTTTATTAATGCAAAGGTGACTTGGTTTATCGTTACTGTAGACAAACGAAAACACTTTATTTGATGAATCCTTAAAGAAAATTTTAATTAATATCAATCAGGAGAAAAGTTATTGCAAAAATATATGTTGATCCCTAGACACTTTTGATGTGTGTAGTTAATACAGCACTTGAGGTACTAGGCTGTAATTTTTGCAAATTCCTCAAAACATGATCTCTACTGGCATTGCTTCTTACCGGACCTTTTAGTAAAGATTTAGATGAATTCTGAAAAACAAATGTAAAAAGTTATTATTTAATGCATATTTTCATACAAAAATACATCCCTACGACTACCATAGGGTTAAAGGGGTAGGATAGGGTTTAAGTTAATAATATTATAAAAATAATTTACTCATATTTAATTTATCCCTAATGAAAAAATATATTGCATACTTAAATCTAATCAATCTTCAAAAATATACCTATTAAACAAAACTGGAGCCTAAATACGGCCCCTTAAAATTGTACAAGTACATGAAACGTCAAACGAGATCAGAGTTACTATATAATTGATTACTGTTACCACAAGAATCTTTCAGAAACTACTTTACGTTAAGATTTCACGAGATTAGCACTTATGACAATTATTCACTACTTCTACAATGCCGAAAGATTAATAATAATCACACAATGACTGAAAAAAACATTATGAGATTAGATGGCACAACAAAACTTACCAATGGAACGTAATTTCAGGTGTTTTTCTAAATGAAGAGTTGCCGCACAAGGGCGCACTACACTTCACCATTTTATTTTAGTACTTTTGGCTCATAAACTTTATTAGATCACAAAAAATAAGCGAAAACAATCTCCTATACGTCCTTTGTTGACAAGTCTAGGAAGACATTTGTAGCCATAGATAAAGTGTTTGTAGCTTATTTGTAGCTTGTCAAGATGGCGTTTTGCCTCACGGTCCAGTTTGTCTATGTGTGTGGAAGTGTTGCGACATTAAAAAGAAACGAGATAGTCTCATTAATTTGTGGTTGGAGAGAAAGAAGTAGAAATATTGTTTTATTCTCATCTATGTAGTTGTGAAATAATGTTTGGTCTGCTTCTATTATATGTCTGTGGTTTGCACAGTCACAACTAGTGATGTACCGTGCCCGGGAATATTGCAGAGGACTGTAAATTTTGCTGGCAACGGTTCCGGCAATGTTTTCAAAGTAGAAATTTTTTAGGGAGTTTTGGTTAAATATCCAAAAATTAAAAAATATTTGTCTTGAACTAACTTTACTTTACTACTGTCTATATAATTAAAATAAAAGCTAACAATAAGTATCATAATAACGAAAACTCCAAATGTTCCGGCAATGTTCCCGACAATATTCTCGGCAATGTTCCCAGTTTGTTGCCAGCAATTTTGGATAACTATGAGAAGCTATTCATTTACCTCGCCGAAAATCTTTAAATAATATTTAAAGTTTTTATTAGGGTCCTTCAAACGAGGCGTGAAGAAGCACTTTGTGGCTTACAATTATCAACCTATGAACTATGTAATATAACATGGTCTGTCCGCTCAGCCCCTCTTAGACAAGAAGCAAAAACACCCTATTCTGTCCTGTCTATTCGTAAGAGTTATAGGTGTATACTCGCTCGGCACGAGGATCTTGACCTGTTTGCCGATAGCTTGACGTGCTTATGTAACAAGATTAATATGTATCTTAGTATTTCTTAATATGACGTGACAATTTATTTAATCTTAGTGTTTGTTGTTATAGTATTATTCTTGGCTTGACATCTATCTATTATGATTACTGTTGCATATAGCTTGTCGTGCTTATGTAACGGGATCCATGTGTATGTTAGTATTAATTAGTTAGTATTAGTATGACATGATAATTTATTTAATCTTAATGTTTATGTTGTAATATTATTATTCTTGACTTGACCTATGATGATTGCTATTAATTCTTTTTTTTTTATAATATTGACATCGTGTTTGCAATTTATTGTTTTGATTTCGAATGACTTTTGTTTTGTATTGTTCTGTATAGCTACTCCCATTATCACTAGTAACCATTATTTTAAAATGTATTTGTAAGATTTTGTTATTTTGATTTAATGCTTGTAAAAAAGTTGGTTTTGCTTGTTGGCGCTTTGGTACATACTGTAAGCCAGTGAGTGTCCTGAATAAATAAATAAATAAAGAGTTTGTCAATAGTAAATAACTTCAATTGATCATCACCAGCCGAATGACGCAACTGCTGGACAAAGCCCACTGCTGGACAAAGACCTCCCCCAGGGGTCTCCACCACGCCGGTCTTGTGCTGCTTACATCCAGCTGCTTCCAGCGACCACATCGTCGGTGCACTTTGATAGAAGCCTGCCCACACTGCGTCTTCCGGTGCGCGGTCGCCATCTAAGAATCGTTCTGCCCCAAAGATTTGGAACGACGCGTCGGTTCTACAAGGGGTGTTCCTTGACCAGTGATGCATGAGTTCAGCAATTCTTTGGGCTATTTCAGTTGGTTTAGTTCTACGGTTTCTCATTTCTAATTCGATCTCGCAGAGGAATTGCCCTTTCCATTGCTCTTTTTGCATGAGCGTAGAATCCAGATGGAAAGGTTCACGGATCATGTCAGTGAACGCTGGTGCTCTATCCTCCACCCTGTTCCTTCTGCATATCAATAATATGCTTCCTTTTGGAAATATTTCTTGCTTTGCAGATGATAGCACAGTGCATGGGGGATATAACGGTCACCCAGCAACAGAGCAGGTCAAACCCGAAATGAAGAAAGTGAAAAATTCAGTCATTGAGCTCGATCGGGTGTTGTACTTCGGTATGGAGATTTGCTACGATCTGAACCATAGGGACTACATCGAAGCCGTGATTAAAACAGCCTCATGTAAACTCGGTGTCCTGAACAAGGTGCGGCGATTCTTCACGCCTGGTCAGTTTTACACTTAGTACAAGACAGGTGTGGTGACTGGTTGGGCCTTGTCTCTATTTCCACTTAACATCAGTTTGAGACAGATGCCGGACTTATATAAAAAAATAAACTAAGATATGTGTACAGAAACTACATTAATTCATTATATGGCCCGTCCTTGTCTCCTTTAAAGTATTCGTGTACTAATTTATTTATTATTTACTACGCCTTTTCACAACAACTCACACGAAACTACTAAACAGCGCATGTGTGGTGGAAACGCGCGAGTAGTGCTCGCAGGGCGAGATAGCGATTTTAAAGAGATGCGGGCGGGTAGGGATTATCATATAAAACTCTTTTCTTTCATGGCATTCTGATACGCAAGGTACAAAATAACAAATAGTCCGCTAGGAACATTGGGCAATATTCCTAATGTGTCCGAAAACTTCCGGGCACGTTGGGAGTGGAAAGTTCCCGGCAGTGGCAACATTCCCAGACGTACATCACTAGTCACAACCAACTACAAGGATACATTACGCAAAACAACAGCTTGTTGCGAAAAGTTGGCCGTATAGGTAATTATTAGACACGAATGACAGGTACGTGCCAATTAGTGAGCGGATGAAAACTTGATAACCAGAAATCTATTTCATTAAGTCTATTTTGGTTTACCGAAATTATTAATTGTAAGGTAGGATAAAATAAAACTACGAATGAATAGAGGCAAAGGGTGTCATCCTTTATTAATTAATATTTGTCTAATTAATTACATAAAACATACTACTAATTATTATCCTAAATAATTAATATAAATACGAAAGTGACTTTCTTTGTTTTTTGTTTGTTTACACATTAACCACTAAACGGATTTTGACGAATTTTGGTATTGAGACAGATGGAGTCCTGAAAACGGTTTACAGGCTACTTTTTCCTGCGAATAACACAATCGAAGACGCGGGCAAAAGCTAGTAATGTATTAATTGGTAAAGTTTTGTATTCATTTATGTTTATTTATAGTGAACACGATATTGTTACAGGTATTATGAGATTGAGGAAAGGGAATAAGTAACATAGGTACATATTTCTACCACATGAATACCTGATGTAAAATTAATATATATTATGATGTATCGTATGTATGTACTTACCTGACTTTGAATATTTTAACCCGTCACTAGTAGGAGACTCTTTTTTACATTTAGTATAAATAACAAATAAACTAGCTTGCAGCTAGCTTGGTGGTTAACACAGTGTGCACTGTACATAATTTGTTAAGACATTGCGCTCCGGTAATCCATAAAAAGCTGACCATACATGAATACAGGTCTGTATCCTAATCATAATCCATCCTTAGCTTAGATGTCTATTTATCGGGGAAACGGGCGTGACGGTAATACAACAGAGGAACATAACGGTCGAATACTTTTCGGCGATATTCACTCGAGCCACAGTATTAATTTAACTGTGACAGTAGCGTGCGCGTCACAGACAATACAATGCCTGTGGTGCGCGTAGATCGTGTGATAGCGGGTATCTCCGAAAAGTAATCGACGCGGATGTTCTTGGATCGTATGTATGTACCTATGTAAAAGTACTAAAGTACAGAAGAGCGTTTTCCGTCTGTCCATGAGCAGGGTGTCGGATCGCGTGTCGTCCGTCCCCGTCCCCATTCGCAACGTTCCGCTTCCTTGTTAATTCCCTCGGTGCATTGAATAGATCTCACACGGGGTTACGCGCATGCCCTTATCTCCCATTATTGGCTGGATCGCCGATGGGCTGAAATAACACTTTATCATCATGGGAACAGGCGTGCGATACAATGTGGTTTGCGGTCAGGTGCGAGCCAGCATTCTCTGACCTAACCAGGAGAACAAGTTGCTTACCTTAATAGTTACTTTTTATATAATTTTTACAAATAAAGTGTTTGACATTCACTTTTAGTACATCAGAATACACTAACATTTTTAACTTATGTGCTCGAGTTCGCAAATACATTAGGTACTAACCTCTGGATATCGGTCTGAACTCTGAACGCATCACTTACTTCTCCACCTACCTACCATTTAACCATCTAAGAATCTAAGGATTTTTTTCGTATTATTACATAGCTACATAATTATTTTAACTACTATGAATTATTACTATTTATAAAAGGATAACGTATTATCTATCTCATGTAACAGAAGAAGAAGAAGAAGAAAAGAGAGAGAGAGAGAGAGAGAGAGAGAGAGAGACAAGGAGAATTCAAATGAATTCGGTACAGAATATATTGGGATTTGGGATGAACTTAATTATTGTATTTTTTTTATCCACAACGGGTAAGCGCTTGGCCTTCATCTCACCTGATGGTAAGTGACGATAAGGCCGAAGGTGGAAGCGCGCTTCACCCGGAATCCTCAACCACTGAAGCACTGGCTACCTTATCTCAAACTGCCGGAATACAACAATGCTATAAACATCGTTGTTATGGCGACAGACTTAAATAAGATGGTGGTAGCTAGCCAGGCGGACTTAACAGCCCTACCACCAACCAAACCGAGCACACAAAGGTGTACCCCCCGCTGGGAATCGAACCCGGGACCTCTGGGCCTAAAACCGGTGGCTTAGCCACTATACCACAGAGGCGGTTATTTTTTGTAATGCGATGCGAATTAAAGGCCATCATTGATAGTTTCAATTTCAATTAAAGTATTTCTACAATTGTTATCCAACTTTTTAAAGTTTTAAGCACAGTAGGTAAGTTTAATGGAGCATATTGATCTCAAAAATATTAAATTTTAAAGATTGTGCAGGATATCGATATTTTAAAGGTGTTTATTTTCGCTTCACGAGGAATGTCAATCTACTTGGACCACTGAAATAAATAGGAGATGATCCGTGAAAACGTGTTCCATTTGAATATGTTGTGTTGTGGCCACAGTTCTGTGGTGTAGGCTTTTCTAGAAAAACACAATATTATACCTATCAAAACATGTACCTTTATTCATCATGTTGACGTTACGTAAACACTTATAAAAAGTAACTCAAGGATATCATAACGATCTAAGTATATTTTATTATAAACAGTTTCTGAAAATATATTTCCAAGAAGTCAAATGAAATGTTCCCCATTAGCGTCGCACGGCTTCTTAGAAATACTCCATCTTGTTTTCAGTAGGTACTCTGTCAATAAGAGAAAACCAGCGTACCGACGAAATAGCACATAGGTACCTTATTTACTTCATTAGCCTACGGACTCGTCAAATTAATACCAACTTTTTAACTGACCAGTAATATATATTAATTAACCAAAACTTATTCATTAACTAAGCCAAAATATTGAATAGTCAAAAACAAAGAACGTTATAATCCCGTTAATAATTACATAAATAAGTACAGATCTAAACCTTAAGAAACTCCTACAAAATTTGTCGTGTAACTACTTTTTGAATAGCTACACCCCCTACGGCTACTACATTATAAAACAAAAGCTCTTGAACCCGTCCGCGAAAAAAGAGATTTGGCCTAAATAATGAACAATGAATTTTAAACAGTTTTACTTGTACCAGGTGAGCTGAACGCCTTAAAAGACTAAAAATCTCATTAAAACTTCAGAACTGGAAGGACTGAGCAAAACAAGAGTTTCCGCTGCCATGAATAATTTGCCCGGGGTAAGTAAGCATGGCAAACAGCTAAATATTGAGTATTTACGGATTCACGCTGGAGCGTTATGTCAACAGCCAGCGAGACTGGAATAACCTTTTTAGGACTTTTTTGTTTGGCAATTCACACCTTCTAAAATGATTGAGGATTATTGTTGGCCGTTTTAAGATTGAGCAGTGTTATTATAAGTTAAATGGATGGAGCCTTTCGTGTAACGTGTTTATGGTGTATAATGATAATGGAACAAATAATATTTAATAAGCTTTCCGTTGATTTCGTATTCTAAAATGTCGACCAATTACATAGTCTGTACAAAGTAATAAATTAATTATTATCAATTATACCCGATATCTAATAGGTACACGACAATTTCACAAAGAACAAAAAAGACCCAATGAAATGGAAATTACTTAAAGTATTCCATGTAACGCTACAAATTACCAGTGAAACAATGAGCACGTAAGTTTTAATTGGGGATTATAAGGAAAACAAAATTACGTTATTAGAATAATACACAGGAATAGTCACAGGTTCCGTACATCTGGCTCTTCTTATTTGACTTGTGTATGTTTCATTATTGTTGTCTATATTATATTTAGTTCAAATAAAGATTTACAATTGAGTCCACTACTACTGAAAATGTGCCTCTACTAATGCAATGCATGCCACTACCTTCATCTTCGGCTTTTCTCATCCAAGTGTTTCTTTGTCAACGGACATTTCTAATTCTGCAGATGAATAATTACAATGCCGTATCCCTAACCTAACACACGAGTAAAGAGTGTTCAGAATATTTATAGCGTTTGATCCGATCGAAATGTGTGTGATATTGTTATTGTGGAGGAGATTTTATGATATTAATTCTTCTTATCTGTACTGTTAAACTGTACTTGACAAGTCAACCAACCACATTAAGGGACACAAAACAAACAAAAGCCCAAACGACAATGACCTAAATTAGAACTATCTCCAATTCGATTGCGACAACGCCATTGAACCGGAACAAAGATACATTTCATCGTTTCGTGTTACGTTACAATTCGTGCCATCAGTCTGTCGAAGTTCATAATTTCCTCACTCATTCGCTTCTTCAACTTAAGGGGGACCCCTAAAACCTCTGTGTGTCAGGTTATCGAAGTAACGCTCCGTCAGACGTCACGCGATCTCGCTATAATGCAATGCACAAATTGCACAACAAACTTAACATGCGTTTCTGCTTGTACGCATAAATTCACATACATCTGTAGTTCAGTCTACGGGTTGAATGAAATGTTCACATTGACATTTGGTAAGAGGTTCTAACACCTAATTCATGTTTTCGATATGACCGTTGGCTCTTCACTATACCACACAAGTCACCTTCTATTAGTAAGTAGATCTTCTGCTGATAGATATTTAGTATTAGTAAGAACCTTAGATTAAAACAAAAAGGGAAGATACGGCATGCTCCTACTTGTAGTCATTCAAAATATAGTCCTACTTAAGCTCTGGCTCACCCGCCTCTCGTCACCTCCCACACAATCCCCCACACCACTCCCCCGTCAGAATACGACCCATCTGGTCTTATCGTCCCCCGCCTCGCCAGATCACGTCCCCTCCGGCCAATCTACTATCCCGGCATTATTGTCACTTAGTGTAGAACCTCCTAACTTCTCACTATCCTCTCTCCCTCGCGATCCGTCTTCCAAAAAACCGTCGCGTAGTGACCCCATCTTAAATGGGGCCAAAAATCCTCCGCCTATTCATTTGCGGGACAAAGGGCAATGGCCCAATGTCTCAACGCTCTGCCGTGAAAACGGCATAGCGTATACAAAGGCCTCCAATACTGGAGTGTCTATTAAAATCACGACCCCCACCTCTTCGGACTTCAGGAGCCTCACGCGGCTCTTGCCGTCACGTAATATCCCCTACCACACATACTCGCTCCCCGAGGAGCGGAAGGTACGTGCGGTAATTAGGGGAGTTCCGTATGAACTCGATAACGAGCTCGTCCTCAACGAGCTCAAATCCAAGGGCTTCCCAGCTGAGGCTGTGCATAAAATGCACAGCAGCTCTGGGAAGAGGTGGCCACTAGTGCTGGTCATCTTGTGTTGTGTTGTCTGTGTGGTCAAGTTGGCCACACTGCAAACTATATGGGGTGTCCACGCGCCCCGAGGCGCACCCTTCCCAAATCTCGGCCATCCCCTCCGGCGCCTAACGCCAAAAACTATCCAGCCCTGCCTAATGCAGGACTAAATCAGCCTTCTCCGCCTCCAACTCCAAAGGCATGGGGCCCCCGCCCTGTGCCCTTACAGCCCACCCTTAACCAAACCAATAACCCAATAACACCCCCTGCCCCTCAGCGTTCCGCACCCGGACCATCCCCTCCGCAATGCGTCTCTGCCAGTGATGCCGAGGTCGTCTACGGCGTCCTCGATCGCATCGACATGAGAGTTTCATATCCTAGCCGATAAGTTACGCAGCGCCCGTTGTGGTAGAGACCGCGTTATGGCCTTATGCCAACACCAAGCGTTGATTCGCGCTTTAGATTAGTCACTAGGCTGGATCCTCTTGTCATTTCATTTCATTTCATTTAATTTCATTTCATTTAATTTCATTTAATTTCATTTCATTTCATTTCATTAAATTTCATTTCATTTCATTTCATTTATTGTTTGTTTCCTGTGTTTGCTGTGTGTTCGCGGTAGTTTGGAAGGTTATACTTTATTAGCCTTCTAAATGGCCGCGAACAACATTAACTTCAACATTAAGTCGCTATGTTAGGAATGCTGACCTATACAGAGATTTGGAGCTTCCAACTCTGCAGCAAAATATCAAAAATCGCACCCTAATCATTTAATACGCGAGACGTCGGTGTGTGAGCCGGCCTCGCGACTAGACCTCATTATCGTAGGCCGAAAAATGACTTTCGGACCCCCTTATCACTTATCAGTCGATCTTAACCGCCTTCTAGAGGCAGGATCGTAGCCGCGTACGAAATAGCAAGCCTTCAGCTTGCGCAGCCTCACTGCAGACTGAGTGCATCCTACTAGAGGACGCGCCGCATTTTTCTCGCGCATTATGCTCATGTTTATTGAGTAGCGCTGCTTCACCCTCGCTCCTCCGGGGGGGTGACTGCTTCGTTTTGAACCGAAAGATCTCCCCAGGTCTATGGTTTTAAAGGGGGTGTTAGTCAGTAGGAGTCTGACATAACTTCGCCAGCCGTCTGGTGTCGTACTCATGTAGAGTTCACCTCCTCCCTCCCCTCGGTATCCGGGAAGGTGCCTGCTTCAGGCGCAAAAAAAAAAAAAATTAAAAAAAAAGAAAAAAAAACAAGATGTAGCCTGGTAGGCTACTCTTGAAACAGAATTTCATTAATCAATTTCCAATCACAAATCTAAAAAATGTCAAATGGCACTATTGTAAGCGACAATAGCGCCACATTGGAATTAAATTGCGTGGAAATTGATTGAACAAATTACTATCGAGATGGCGTTCCGGAATTATCTATACTTATCCCAATATCGATACATATTAATCGCATTGGAATTGTATTAAGATTGAGTTTGCGTTCGAGAGTAACCCCCCTGTTCGCTCGGCAAATTGTGACTGAAGTGAAATTGTGCCTTTAGGCTTAATTTTGGCGGCTCACTCACGAGACGCTAATGCCACAGTATAAATATGAGCTCATATTTATACTGTGCTAATGCCGTATCTTCCCTTTTTCTTTTAATCTAAGGTAAGAACGGTTCAACTCAGTCAAAAGGTGTGCGTAGGATGCCTTTATTGTGTACTTTTGGGTTAAACCCGTTCAAAAATGTATTATGTTTATTGAAACGCGAAAGTTTAAAAGTGTAAGTAAATTGTAGCATTCTTCAAATGTGGTGATTGTTGTTCGTTTAATCGTTTCTTAACGTCATTTTTAATTAATGCCGGAAAGAATCGTTCACTAAGTAATGAATTAAGTTATGCAGATTTCAAAATGAAACCGTGCCTTAATTGTGATTGATAATTTTTGACGGCCGGGTGGTCGAGTGGTCAGCGACCCTGACTGCGCAACCCACGGTCTCGGGTTCGAATCCCGGTAGGGGCAAATGTTTGCGTGGTGAGCACGAGCATTTGTGACCGAGTCATGGATGTTCATTAGAATTTATGTATGTTTATCCCTTATTCAGTCACCATAATTCGGGCTATGCTTAGTTTGGGGCTTTGAATGATTGGTGTGACAGTTGTAAAATTTATTTATTATTTATTTATTTAGCGCGATTGCAAAAGCTGACATAAGTATCTTTATGAATTTCAAAGCAAAATCAATCATATTAATATTTATAATTAGAACAATTCTGCTTTGAAGTTACAGACCTAGTAATTTAATTAGAGCAATGTTTTTATTCTGCGAAATGTGCAAAACCATCACGCGCTTGTGTTAAAAATTAAAATTTACTTTTTAAAAAGAAGGGGGTGCCCTGCGGAATAGCAATACAAATATTTTCATGTAAGAATTATTGTTTCATGCGTAAAATTAAGAAAGTTGTCGAAAAAATATGTGTTACGAGACGAGTCATTAGATTTATGTATCTTTTGTTATTGTTTAAAGAATTTGTTTCAAATTTCAACAAGGCCACGACCTTGTGTAATGATCAGGCTAACTTACATAAGTTCTATTAATGTATTTAACTAATTCAGCGCATAGTACAAGGGACTTAAAAATACGTAAATTTTCACAATTTTGTGCTGGACCTCCTTAAGTAATTATAACGAAACTACAAATGACTTTGGAAAAATTCATTTCTCCAGGTAGGTAGGGCAGTAGTGGGTCCGAGTCGCACTCAAATCTCCAGTGTTTTCATTAACCAATAGCAGTAATACTATTGTTAATGCAAAAATAACAAATTCAAAAAACAAGTAATCCAGCGTCGTCATAGCGCACCAATTTCCTCAACTGGCCATTACAAAATGGTGCTGTAAATTGCGTCTTTTTCCCAAATTACGTCTATTTTCGTAATGGCGGCGGCGTAATGAGGCATTGTCCAACATTACGTGGACAATAGTAATCATCAACAACATAGATCTTAACTCTTAGCCTTTAAGACAATCAGCTTTGTTTTAACACGTACACTTGGTATAGAACAAAAGACATGTATACGTGATGTTATCATTTCCAATCTTATTGTGTTACATTTTGGAAGTCATTATTGTTTGTCTGTCACGGTCGTCCGAGATTGTTCAAACTTGAATTTTATGTTCACAACACATCCTCATTATGTTGTGATGAATTTGGCATCAAGGCAAACTGTACAAGATAATCCAATCCTGTGGTTTAAACCATACTTAACCGCAAATATGTCTGCGACCGCTAAATGTCATAGCTATGCCATTGTCACTCCATTTGGCTGACTCGTAATTCAGTCGCAGAACTTTCAACATACCTAGAACTTTTCCGACATCGAAAAGATATCAATAACTATAACGGCGATGACTCAATACTGTCTGTGTTTATTAATTTTATATTACAGATAGATTGCTTTAATTTTCGTCGTTAGGCTTGTCTATGGAGCAAAGTAATAGGGGTCTATATTTTTGTACTTATATTTATTTTATCTGTTTGTTAAACTAAAAATTATTCCCCGACTAACTGACGACAATGGAAGGTAAATGGAAGGACATACAAAGATGGTGGGATGCGCTTCGAATAACCAAGACAAGAGGTAAATGGAAACAGTGAAGGGGCGCCTAGTGAATTAAATTAAATGATGATCTATTAACAAGCGGAGGTAATTTTGAATTACCTCCATAACCATTCTTTTAAGAACCATTATTGCCAACTAAGTAGTTGGGAAAAGCAAGTACTTACAGCTACCAGGTACCCGGCTAGGATCCGGTACCCGGCGGATTCGGCACTTTTTCAGGATCCGGCCGGATACCGGATAATGATGCCGGATAACGGGTAATGCCGGGTAATAAAAAAAGAAACCAACTGGTTGCATAGGAAAATGGTTATTAAACTTTGTATGTACTTAAATCAACTTATAATTTTAACTAATTTTAGTATTAAATCAAGTCTTTATTTCTAATTTAATAATATTATTATAGTAACTAGCCATTGAGATCCATTTATTTAAGTATTAATTTGTTAAATTTTTTAAGGTAAGGTCAATGTGGGGAAGTCCGGCATACTTTTCTAAAATTTAAGTTTAACGGAACTTATTGAATCTAGATACGCTATATAAAGTAACTTGTGTCGTCGGAAATTATAGTTAATATATTTATTTACTTATATTGGTCTAAAAATCATATGAATTGCAATAATCTTTAGATTTATATGATATTTTTTTAAACTCGGCGTGTAGACGGACTTCCCGTGCAGTTTAAGGTAAGTCCGCCTAGTAGCAATATAACCAAAACTTGTGACGCAATATGTTTGAAAACAGTTTGTAGCAGTGATGTACAACTGGCGTTGACATGTGTGTTTTATGAATTCGTCGATAAGGTTTAAATTTCAATGATAATTTACTTTATTTCATTTTAAGGCAAATCTTTGGTGACAGTGGTTGCAAATATTTTTAATAAAATAGTAACGAATTTCCTTTTTTGTAAAAAAAAAATACTAAGTAAAAACATAAATCATTATTTCTTATTGAACATTTAGTGCTGCAAAATGAACAAATACCTTCCCTCATTATCATTTAAGGGGTCAGAAATTTTTTAACTATATTTTTTGCACACCTGTCAACTTTCTTTGGTTTTTTAATAAAAATCAACATTTGTATTTTTTCTTTTTAAGTATTTGTCCCATGTACGCCGCCGTTTTGAGCTAAAAAACAAATGTCAAATTTGACAGGTATACCAAAAGATTCGAACCCGTATTAGACATTAGCATAGCAGGTTGCAGGACTTAGAAAATTTTCTAGCAACAATTTACTTTTTTTTTACAAACCGCCGAAAAACACTGCCATCAAAAAGAGATAGAAAAAGTTTTAAAAAATGGTAAAAAAAAAACTCTTAAAATTTTTTTAGTTGAATTTATATGGAGCCGCCACTTTAAAAAAATTGTATGACTTAAAAAAATGTATGTATGACTGCCCTACTCATGTAGGTAATTTAAGACAATCGCTAAACGCAGCGTTGCGATTGTTTTAAATTACCACATTAGGCAACAGAAATCTAGCTCCATACAAAAATTATAATGATTTTTTGAATTTTTTTTTTCCTAAAAAAAATACTTTTTTTTAAAAATCTCTCCATCTTTTCCCGAAAGCAATATCTCTCGTCAGATGGTAAAAAAAATTAGAGTGTATTTTTTATGCACCCCCTTTGCGACACCCGGACCGAATTGTCTAAAATTGCCTGTTTTAAAGAGATATAGAGATACCTTAGGGAGATAAATAGATTAGGTAGATACTTAAGTAGGTACATAATATATTTATTAATAAGGAAAAATAATAAATGACAAAATTCAGCAATGTGCAAAACCTGAGAAAAGCTTTCTTAGCAACTCGTTTCAAGATCTGCTTAAGACAATCAAAATTTTCTATCCTAGTCTATAACAGTAATGATAGTCCCGCCACTGAGCATTCCTCACCCGCTAATTGTCTTGTAGCCAGACAGACAATACAGCTTGAATATAAATAGGTACCATATGATAGTTTTTTTATTTTTAAATTGTGATTTTTGCATTCACAATCCTAAATTTAGATCTATAAAAATCCTTTATTGAAATAAAAAAAAATGCTTTGAGTCGTCCAAACATTATTTATTTTGCCTTCTAAGTACCCATTCAGGACGTCTTTTAGCTTAAGCTTAAGTTCGAAAATTTATATACCTACCTAGCACTGTTAGTAATATTCCTTATTATTTCGTGGATATTTGTATACATATATTTTTTAATATTAAGCCCGGCAAATAAGGAGTTATCCTCGAGCAGTTTAAGAGACGAACGATGGTTCGTCTCTTAAACTGCTCACCCTCACTCTACTGACGTCCCAAAAAGTGCCTTTTCACGCTTTGTTTGATAATTTTTTGTTAATGTAAATAACCATCTTTGACGGTGGTATCATCATTATAGCTACTATGTTCAGTTTAGGTGTCTAGCGGATTTAATTTGCATCGCTATCAATCATCCCAGCCTTTTGCGGACCTTTCCTGTCATAGACCACTCCCACTCAACCGCAGAGCACAAGTGACTACCAATATAAGTTACGCTCGGTTAAGTTTGAAGTTACCGTTTGCAGAGCTCCGCTTATAATGGAAATTTACGCCTAATATATGGTACAGTTGACTGAACAAGTGACCTCAATATTATTGATAGAAATTAAACTGTTTCATGACAACGAGGAATAATAATATAATGTATTTGTTGACAAGGTAAATTGCAAACGGATGATGTTACCGACATTAACTATGTGCATCCCCTCTCCTTACTTCACTAAGTTTATTTGTACTGGCACCTCGAGACCAACCGTTAGGTTATGCAAGAAGTGCCAGACGTCCCTGCGCCAGTAGAACACTCGCGCAGGAGACCATCAACGTTAGGTCTTGACGCCAAATTAGTGCCCGCCGCAGCGCGCTCTTCATTCGGTACTCATAAGACTAGTGTATCAGGAGAGTATCCCCGTGAACACGTGTAGTTCACTGCCTATTGTCCAGATAGGTAGCCGGAGCTGTCGAGCTCGCTCACTTCTCGTTGCACGAAGGGCACAACTCGCAGTTGCCACTGCTAGGGTCGTCGACTCTCAAGTGTCCACCTTGCTAGCGGAGTAGTAAGCACACTCACTTCTCGGAACCCATCCAGGCGCCTAGCCAGTTCCCACGTCCTGCGCGGCTGGCTGGACCGGAGGCTACGGCATCTAGGAGGCCGCCTCTACTAGTTCTCCAGACTAGTACCGGAGATGTCAACACCAATGTCCAATGAGAACCACCGGACAAAGCTGCCAACTATAAGGGAAACTCACGTTCCCCGCAGGACTTTTCGCTTCTGGCCCCTCAGAGACCGCTACTAGGCCCCGCTCGCTGTGCACGAGTTTGGAAGTCCTGGCACACAATACCAGGACAGACGAACATTCCCAAGCTCTACAGCTAACCACACGCCACTACGTGTCCAACCCATGTCCGGATCCCGCCGGAGGCGCCTGGTTAAAGGCACGACCAGCGGGGGGCTTGAACCGGAACCCCGTAGTACCCCTGAAAACACAACCGGACCCGTAGTTCCAGTTGCGATACCCTATCTATTGGGGTCGGTAGATAGGGACTTAACTATGTGCAGTGAAAATATCTAGGTAGTTTACATACATATTATAATCAAGACTATATCCCCGAAGGGTTAGTCAGAGACTAGGCAATGAAGACCCCAAAAGCAGTCCTCTACCATAGTCCACTTTTTACCAAATAGCGACTGCACTCGCGTGACAGGTGGTGAGCCCATCGCCGCTCTATGCTGTTGGATGTATGTGCAGTCTTTAGTCCGTTAGTCGCCATTTACGACACCCAAAGGAAGAGAGGGGGTGTTCTTTGACCGCTACGCAACACGGTTAATCTAGTTTAAAATAGCTGATTACAAATGGTTTTTGTTGGTTTGTCTTGTTTAAAATAGCTGATTACAAATGGTTTTTGTTGGTTTGTCTTGTTTAAAATAGCTGATTACAAATGGTTTTTGTTGGTTTGTCTTGTTTAAAATAGCTGATTACAAATGGTTTTTGTTGGTTTGTCTTGTTTAAAATAGCTGATTACAAATGGTTTTTGTTGGTTTGTCTTGTTTAAAATAGCTGATTACAAATGGTTTTTGTTGGTTTGTCTTGTTTTTGTTGGTTCGTCTCATTACTTACATCTTTTGTTAAGTACTAAGTTTACAGAGAGTTTAATTATTAATGATGATCGGCGTTGACCACGCCAATCGCCAAGAGTTATTTACAGTTAGCAGAGAGCGCAGAGTGAAATCTCCAGTTACAGGCAAAGACATATAAAAGATTATACATCATTGGTTACAGGCAGAAAATTAACCCTTAATCACATCATACCGCACGAAAACTAACTTTTACTTTGTAAAATGTTAATATGACACCGTTTTTGTTGGTTGTTGCTACTTAGAAGCAGCGATATCTTTTAAGTAGGTAGTCAAGTCAGACCAGGAACTGAAACTTTTTGAGATTCTTTCAAGTTATTTGAATGCGACATTACCAAAACTTCAGAACAGGAAATTACAATAAACTACCTAAGATCTTATTTAAAAATGTAAGTAGGTACACATATTGAACTTATCTCAACCATGACGAAACAAAACCATTTATCTGACGATTACGAGCTTACTGACTGGAGCGAAGCAAAAGATATGGTAATATACATTTGCTAAGAAGCTAGACAGAGATGCAGCTAAAGTGTATTTGGTCATGGAAGCTCCGGATGTTGTAATTGGAAGGTGTTTTTTCTTGAAGAAACCTCTTTGTTGTGTTTTTGTTTTGTGACAAGACAACATACCTTATAAATGGAATCTTTAGTACTTACACGTTTACTATTAACAGTGTCTACTCTACAATGTGGATATCTTCAACAAAATGTAGTATAAAATGTAGGTTGAATAAACACGAATAGATACATTATCCTTATATCCTTATAAAGTTTACATACATTATACATTGTGTGTATATATATCGTAAAATTGGCCATATCATGAAATGCTCAAAACATTTCATGAAATGAACATGTTCTAACCTAACTTAATCATGATGTGGCCAAGCATTTCATGAAATGGCCACGACAATGCATGCACGCCAGCTCCTGGAGAGGTAGGCGAAACCACAGCTTCTCATTTCTCAAACCACTTGGTTTTGACAAGAGCGTATTCGCAGTAGGCAGTAGTAAAGTGTTTCATTTGAAAATAATATATTGTAAATGTTCCGTGCAGTCAGCAAAGTGACCATCCAGCCAAGGGCCCTTTAAAAAAAGACAATAATAGCTAAGCTGTGTCGGCACTTTTTGACACTTGAAATGGTCGATAGGCGTAGTAAGTGGTTTCGAAGCCGAGTGCATTCGCGACCCTGACCGCAGCTCCAGTTCAGCAGCTAAGTGGCTGAACTAGGTCACGGTGTTTGTGTTGCCCCAACACTTCTGGGGAAAATAAAACCCTGTGAAAATAAAACGATGTGATGTAAAGCGAGCTCTCAACAATGGCGCGACAGCATCATATACTACTAGCAGACCGCCGGCGACTTCGTTCGCGTGGACCCCGTACCCCGTGACGAATTTTCAAAATGACTCCCCTCCCAAGAACACTTATTGTGACGTAACTAAAATAGTTAGACATATGCTATCGCGACACTTTTTGTAGATAATGGTGTGTTCTGCAAAGCCATAGTATATTATTTTAATCTATCATCAATAGTTTTCTTAGCACACGCGATTTAAGGAATTTATTTGAGTTTAAGTAAGGATCCCTAAATTTTTTGAAAATACGTAATATATAGATAGTGTATCTTCCCAACGGTGTAAGAATTTTTTAAATCGGTCTAGTAGTTTCGGAGCCTATTCAATACAAACAAACAATCAAATGTTTCCTCTTTATAATAATATTACCTATAGAAGTATAGACAACGGGGCGGCGCATGACCTTCATCTCACTGTACTTAACTGTTAGTAAATTATGGATGTAGGTACTCCACCCGAAATTTTTACAAATGAGGAACTGGCTATCTTCTCTCAAACTGTCGGGACATAGCAACAACATAGGGGAGCAAACCAGGAGAAGGCTAGCGGCCCGCCCAGAACTTCTTCCGCAGATTCCTCTGGTTTTGCGGGTGGGTGTCCATGGGCGGCGGTGATTACTCTCCATCAGGTGACCCAACTGCTTGTTTGCCTCCTTCTTTTATAAAACCCGTATCCTTGATCTGGAGGGAATTTGTAATAAATGATAAATCTCTCTTAGCAGATGAAGCAGCTTATTTAAGTTTTTAAGATTAGTCATCAAGTCAGTCCGTCTGCACGTGAAATAGTATCACCCTTTTGTATTTCGTATACCAATAAGTACATAATACATTTTTGTCCCAGGTTAATAATTTTGCAGTGCACGCATTTGAGCCAAATATACCTACTTTCCAAGCGCAATCTGGATTTAAAAGCGAACGGATAAGGACAAAAATTATAGGGTACACGCGTACAATTTTAGCTCAGTTCCGGCAGCTGGGTCTAGCCCTAAGCACTGCCGCAGAGGACTGGTTAGACTGGTAATGGTCACGAGGTCCTTGAACCGCGCTCCACGGCGCTGTACCAGCTCGGCGGCTGCTGTTTAATGCCCTTCCCTCAATTTAAAATGAACTCATTCCTGCTAGTCGATGTTGTCGTCAGTCATGCATAGCTATGATGCATTCATAGTTAATGTAACGAGCCATAATATGTAGCCATCTTCAAAATTAAGTTTTAGGTGGTCAGTTGAATGCCTGTGGCATTGTCTACCCTTAAAATTTTAGCAACGGACTGGATGGTCTACAGCTGAATACGTCATTGTTTACGACAAGGGGAAGCTCAGAAGTTTTTTTATTTGGTCACCCATCCAATGACTTGGCATTACAAAAGTTGCTTAAATGGCATGGTCCGCAAACCGTATGCTTTAGCCGCTGCGCCAACGAGCTCCATTCGATCACTTTAAAGAAAACGAAACACGCAAACGGCAATCGGAACCTTTTTATAATAAGCTAGTGTCCGCAGCACAAAAAAACTAGCGATCCATCCGCGACCTCAAAAGCAGTATTACTTTAATCTTACATACGTATCATCACGACTATTATCCCCGAAGGGTTAGTCAGAGACTAGGCAATGAGGACAGTAAAAGCAGTCTTCTACCAATAGTCTACTTTTCACCAAATAGCGACTGCATGTGCTCAGCGTGACAGGTGGTGAGCCCATCGCCGCTCTATGCTGTTGGAAGTATGTGCAGTCTTTAGTCCGTTAGTCGCCTTTTACGACACCCAAGATTAGAGACGGGGTGTTAGTATTCTTTTATTACGACACAGTTATTGGTACGGTACGGTTAAGTACTTTAATATTACTATGCAAAATTCGCATAAGAATTTGCATAGTAAGATTAATACTGCTCTAAGGCGTGTATTCTAAAACCAAACTCACACTCAAATCTCTGCTTGGGTACAACAGTTAGAAAGGGATGGTGTTATTCATCGCATATATCGCCATCCCTTTCTAACTGTACTCAAGCAGAGGTTTGAGTTTGGTTTTAGAATACGAGCCTAAGAGTAGATGGTAAAGCCCCCAGATTGAAATCCAAGCCAAGCGCGTTAAGATCCGATGCCTTTTATTGTGATCCAGGATCATACGAATCAACATGGATGGATCGGAATAGGCATTTGCGATCTTTATACGAGATCACGCTCTATACATATAAAATACTCTACTATACAAATTAAAACGAGCGAAGGGATTCGAAACGTTTGTTTGGCATTCTATGATAGATTGCTCAATAAAACCTGAATCTGTATTACGTTTTCCACATTACCACATATTATCTGTTTAGTTTATCTTATGAAATAAGAATGAAAATTATAGGGAATAAAAAAAAGAATTTAAGTATTACTGACATTTCGAGAGACATTTTGAGAGTTGTTTTATTAGTTTTGACGTCAATAAGCCTTGAAGGCTTAAAATTTTACTTAAGTATATTTAAGCGTTAATAAAACGCTAAAATATAAACCATTAATCTGTAGGAATAGAATTATACGAGTAGGTATAGGAATTATTATTTATTAGGTTTTGGGTAATCCACGCCCGACCCGACCTGATCCAATCCATACTTATTTTAAAATTTAGATAATCAGATGAATTGGGATTTAGGGAATCCGCGCCCAACTGATACAAACAACTTTGTTTTATGAAATGACATACACAAAGCTCTACACAATATTCCTAATAATAACATGAAAACCAAACATGACTCTAGTGACAGTGCTAAGAATCTTAAATTATAAAGACAGACATAGGTAATTGAAAGTGTCAATAGCAGGATTATTATAGAATGTAAGTATAATAATTACTAGTCATATTTTAGTAAAATCAGTACGTAGTAATCAACCCCTATAAAAATCAACCCTAATCAAATTACTAACTCGGGATGCGAATTACTAATGCCAACCCGCACTATTCACTAGGACGGCAGTTATTTAGTCTTAAGGGGCCTCAGGCGGTAAATACGGAAAAATTTACTGTTTTCTATTTGGTGTTATTCAAAATATATTAGATATTTCGCACTGAAATATTCAATTTTTACTACAAAACGTATGTGTGAGGAGATGAACAAAGCCAAATGAAACACCATTGGTAACATTTTGCCCGATAGAAAAAAAATCCTGAAGTTACCTCTAAATTTCAAATAAATGCACATTATGATCGTATTTTACAATAATAATTCCGATATAATCATAAACACATAGGTATATTACCTTTTCGATTTCTGGACTGATTTGGATTTTCAAATACTTAACTAAACAATTTTATTAACTTTTTATATGGTATAAAGTAATAAACTTAATATCTTCTTGAGCGTCAACTTGCTGACTATCGGCAAAAACAATTAAAAATTCTATTGTGTCTGGTGCAAGTATATATGTGGTAAGCATTACTTCTATCATGAGCAAGGTTTTCAATTCTATTCTGATATAACAATACTTGGGTATAGATAATTAGAAGCTTTATGTTGGATTTAAATCTACCTTAAAACTTGATAAAACATGTAAATAATCAATACACATACCTAGGTATGTAGTGATTGGGTCTAGTATTAGCCAGTTATATCTCAATAGTCAATTTTGTTGGATGATGAAACTATTCTTATTATTAAATCTAAAGATGACTCACATAGAAATTAACAAAAAATATCTATCTTTATTTATTTATTTATTTTATTTTATCTAGGTATGTAATTTTTAAATCTTTTTTAAAATTTAATTTAACATAATTTGGGTGTTTATTGACGTAATAAATAATAGAATTAAATGTGAAGTAAGTAGGTATTTGCATAGTATTGCGAAGAAAGTTTGTTAATTTTAATAACAAAATAATAAATCAAATAAGTACTTAATCACAGTTTTAGTCAGATGATTGACTCTCAAAACTTATTTTATTTATTTTAATTTGATAGAATGCCATAATGCTTTAGAATGTAACTTAAGCACTGGTTTAACTACAGTTGTTGAAGATTCCGGGAGAAGCTTGCTTCCACCTTCAGCCTTATCATCACTTATCAACAGGTGAGATGAAGACCAAGCTCTTACCCTTATGGGAGAAAATAACTTATTTTATGTAGTACTTACCTACCGAAACTAGCCCTTAGGGCCCTTAGACGTTTTAATTTGGTAAAAGTAGTAGTGCAGTGTATGTAGGCCACTTATTATTGATTGAATTGATAAAGCATACAAACTCTGACAGTATTCATCAATAACAATGAAATGCTAAATGTCTTAAGGTAGTTAATATGTAAATTTTTCAGAATAATTTAGGAAGCATTCAAGCAAAGGACTAAAAGCAAATCTAAAATTATGACCTACGGTCTTCAATATTAGATTTGTTTTTTTTTAAACAAACTTGCCTAAAAGGTACGTTGGTATTACTGCAATTTATTTCTTACGATTAATATTAAACACGATAACATTAAAATAAAGATTTGTTTTTTGAATCTCTTTTGTTTCACAGCGAATCGAACTACGAGCGATGCTGCTTACCTGATGGTGCTTATTCTCGTTCAAATTATTCACTTGCCACAAGTTATCTAAACTGAGTCACTCTTTACGAATAATGGTCACATTCGGTTCTTCTTTTCCTCACGATTAAATTTAAATTAACACAACAACCACCACAGGAAATTTCGAATCATAATCCCTCTTTGTTGACTGACTGACTGACCGACAGACAGACAGACAACCTGTGACAGGACACAGCCCGGACATTGACATAACTGACATTGCTTTTTTTAATATTTTCCTTTTTTTTATATATATATTTGTTCCATGAAGGAACAGGCTAAGGTCTGAGCCATACTGCCTAGTCATTAGTTTCTTATTTGTTTTTTCCCCTGATGATAATGAGTGATGATTAAGATGAATGACAAATGATGTTCCCCAAACCCCTTGAGTCCTCAGTAAAGATGTGGGACTTTACTGAGGTCTCACGCGGACTACTTGAGAGAATTTGAAAAGTGATGTTGCACTGTTTTGTTTCATTTGCCAACACTCATGCACGTTCACAAACACTTAACGGTTAATAATCCACTATTATTTCACATTAATATTCGAAAACACACAAATTTTAGAAAATAAAACAAAACTGCAGACATGACGCTTCACTTTCCCGCCAAGAAGTCCTTAATATTTTCCTTTTGCTTAGGACAATGGTTGGCTCACATAGATCTTGATCTTTAGCAGTTGTTTTTTTTAGAAGACAAATATTGATAATTAATTGTGGTGCAGATGTGATGGAATTATACAATGATACATAATGGTTGTAGGTAGAATGCTAATAAAATTACCCTATAACGGTTTTGTAACTTTTGTATTTTTATTTTATTTACAGCGCCATCTGTGTTTCTACTTAAAAAGTAAATTGGAACCTCTTTGCTATTTAGGTTATAATGTGATTACGATTATTCACAATAGAAGGCGCTATTTGTAATTTTGCTTTCCTGCAGGTCTTTTATCCACTTAGAATCTCCAGATATTAAATTATATTTCAACTCTATAGGAATTACTTGTTGTAGTTTTTATTTGTATTTTTTGTAGGTACCTACCAGAAAAATAAGTAGGTAAGTACCTATATAAACTTATTCCTAGTTCAGAGTGTGCTAATGCTTCATTTTGTATTTTTTTACCAGTGGACACTTTGGAAGCTTTTGTACAGATCTAAGACCTTGTATTATATCCAATAAAATATAAATAAATAACTAGAAAGTTATTTGAAAACTATATAGGTATTTATTGTAACTATATATTAACTTGAAAACTGTATTAACCTGATTGGTACCTATTCGTTGTCCTAAGGGGAAACACTACATCAACTTGTCATACAAAATTCTCACATTCAAAACACAAAAAAACGACGTTTCGTAGTCCCCTGTTTCCTCCTTCAGAACTGAACCAATTTTTATTACATTTTTAACGTCGGTTAAAGAAAGAGATTTTCTATGTCTGTATGTTTGATTTTTTTGCATTAAGTCATTTATTAATTAACCAGGAGCCTTTAAAATTTAGCGAAATCACTCCGTTTTAAGGCGTCTTCAGAAATTTAAAAAAAAATCAAACATACAGACATAGAAAATCTCTTTCTATAACCGATGCTGAAAAAGTGATAAAAATTGGTCAAGTTCTGAAGGAGGAAGCAGGGACTACGAAACGTCGTTTTTCTGTGTTTTGTATGAGAATTTTGCATGCCACGTCGACGTAGTGTTTCCTCTTAAAAGGCTGGGATATATCTTGGATATAGTAACGCCTAAAAAAACTCAAACATAACTATATGCATCAGCAATAGTAGTACCTACTTAGATCAAAAAATGTAGGGTAAATAAGGTAACAAAAAAAAAATAAGAAAAACGGTACCGCTACCCTTGTGGAATGCTATTCGAAATTCTAGGTAATAAGGTAAACTTTTTAAAAACAAGCTTTTATTAAGTACTTGTTAATAAAAGGAAATAAAAAGTTTAAAATAATTTAAACCTGAAAAGAAAAATACTATTATATAGGTACCTACGTCACGAGCAAAAATATGTAAAGAATTGTAACTCTTAAAACAATGGAATAAGAGTCAAGTGTTTACATATTGGTGCTCGTGACGTACTTACATTGCAACCTTTAACGTATTTTAACCTTCTTCGTCTACGTCACAATAATCCCAATAACGTAGGTACATACTTACCTAATTAAATATTTTGATTGAACCCTAAAACTTTACACCTTGTTGTCTTTGCGTTTTTATTACAGACCCAATTTTTTATAAGTAAAAGCGTGTTACATTGTGGTTGCAAAAGTAAAATAATGAGATAAGACTTTAAACTATCGTGTTGCATTGCATTAAAGCTATTTTAACGGGACCTAACACGATTAATTTAAATAGTTAAGTACTTACTTACAAAAATTAATCGTGTTAGGTCCCCTTAAAATAGTTTTATTATAATAATGAGTTTGTAATATTTACTAAATATTCTATGTAACACGCTTTAATTTATAAAAAATGGGTAATATTAACTAGTAGCAATTAGTAATTAACAAGTAATAAAAGCTTGTTTTTAACTACCTTTTTATTTTTAATTTTTTAGTATTTTTGATGCGAGATTGACTACGGCGGGCGTAGTTCGTAGCGCGTAGCAGTGTTTTTCCGTTATGTAGCCCGTAGCGTAGTACCCTCACAAAGTGTTGTTTTGAGTACATAAGTCGTTGTGTCGTTTAACTACCGAGTTCCTATGGCCACCTTCCGGCTCCATCATCAGATCAGGTCCATGTCATAATAGGATAAAATATTTACTAGAAAAAAATCAACCATTCTCAGGAAGCTCAAATGGGATTCGAACCCACGACCTTCGAGCGAGTCTTCTGGGGTCTCGGTAGCTCAGCGGTTAGAGCAGTGGACCGGTAATCCAAAGGTTCGAATCCCATTCGAGCTTCCTACCAGTCTCAGCTGAGACTGGTTGATTTTTTTCTAGTAAATATTTTATCCTATATCTTTATAGCATTGTGAATGCTAAATTTCAATAATTAACATGTCATAATAATTTTGAATTGTCATCCGATTTACACATGCATGCAAAACTTCAGCTCAATCGGTAACCGGGTAACCTAAGTAAATGTTTCTGTTACAGACAAACATCGGGACAGGTGAAACTAAATAAATGCTTGGAAAAATAGAGCGCATCGTACGACGAATTCCGAATAGACAGGAGGCGGGAGCGTTTGCAATTTGTCTAGGGGAAGGATGGATTGCGGCCACCGCCCTATTTTTACAAGCTTTTATTTAGTTTCACCTGTCCCGGTGTTTGTCTGTTTTCCTGTATACCTATAGGAAACCGTCGTGATATGTCAGTCCTTTGTATGTGTCGAAGAACTTCCAGCAGGCCTATTCTCTAACTCAACTACAGTTTGGTTTGGGGGTCAAAGTCACTCGCGTCCATAGGTTTTCCCTTGAGACCCTACACGTGACCTCTGGGTGGTGCTAAATTAGTGACACTAACTGAGTGGTAGAGCCACGCTTCGTTGCAGCACACATTGGGCCGGCTCGCCCGGCGTAATACTCTCACGAATATTCGGCGTGAAATAATGGCACTTGGTGCTGTTGTGTTTCATCCAGCCAGTGAGAGTTCCGGAGTCCCCCCCCCCCCTCTCACAATTGCTATTCCTTCCTTAACCCTATGCCTTTCTTAAAGGTTGGAAACGCATCTGCGATTCCTCTGGTTTCGCGGGTGTCCATGGGCGGCGGTGATTACTCTCTATCAGGTGATCAAACGATCAAACGACCCGCCTGGTCGTTTGCCTCCTTCTTTTATAAAAAAGGTTAAAATTATGAACACCGAAAAAATTCGTTGCTAGTCAAAAATTACAAAGCGCGCGCTAATGTACGACGAATTTCCTTGGGTGTTAACTGTCAGTCGAGTTATACACCGAGATTTTTCATTGGTTTTGGAGCCATAACCCTGTTCATGTTTATCATCAATGAAGCTATTTAGCATGTACAACTAAAAATATGAGAATAAAAAATAATTTAAAAAATATTCATAAATAATGTACTAACCCTTAGTACCGGACGATTTTACGAAAGTAAATGACCGAGGCGCTTCAAACGCTCCGCCTACCCCCTGCCCCGCCGTCAGCGCAGGCGGCAGGCCGGGAAAGTTCATAGGGGTCACAGTGTACTCGTAGTTAAGGAGAACGTTACTACCTAAGTGTTTTCGACAAAAAGTCACTTTTACAACTTTTTTTACTTAGCTCGTAAAGCGATTATTATTTCATAAATGTACAACACTTGTTTTGTATGTATTATATTATAACGTTTTCGGCTCCAAAACCAATGAAAAATCTCGGTATAGAATAGGCCTGCTATGCGATTATCTAAGCGAGCTCATAGATGTTACAGCCTTCACATCGTTCGCTGCAGTCACGGCTGTGGTCAAAATTGAGGCTGTTTTACTTACATAATAAGGATTTTTACCTACAAGAAATGTCAAAGAAGTGATTCCCTATCACACCGCTGCGCGGAGCTAGTGTCGAAGAGCGTTGAAAATTATTTAGAAGAATACCAATAGTACGCTCACCGCTGTTGCAGCCGCTGCTACCAAGGCTTTAACGATGTTTGCGCTTAGAGAATCGCACTACCGTACGTGCGTGTAGATCGTGTGCAAGCGAATTTCGTCGAAAGTGATCTACCGGGAACTTCCTACACTGTAAATCACACCATTTCCTGGAGTGGTACTTTTACATAGAAACCATTGCATAGGCGGCTTTCCAATTGCAACTACTATCCTGATCCTGAAACATATCCTGGGGGACTATTGTATAACTTCTACTTCTATGGTAATCGAAGTTAGACAATTAGGCAATTATCCCCCTGGTAATATTGTACCTTTCGCAATCTGGGCGACATGCGAGAGATTAAAAGCTACTATTAGTAATACTTTTCTCAATTGAATTGTAAAAATGAAACTAGTTCCCGAAATAACAGGGTTTAAAAGTCTGTATTACTTACGAGTTTAATAAAAGAAGGCTGTCAATCAGAAGTTAAGCATGATGTTACCACACAAACAATTATTTGACAGACAATGAATTTAAATATTTAAAAGTATGTTTAATCTAAAAATCTATTTCAATAAGAACGGCTCGACCGATTCAGCGGATTCTTTTTTTGTTCTGTTTGTTGTTGTCAAGACAATGGTTGTATGGGGAAATCACGGGAAGGTCGGAAATTAAGGGGTTTAAGACCCGATTTCGAAAGACATATTATAAGCGAAAGCTATTTGTGCGACGCCAGATAATCGAAGTGCCATATGAACGAAACGCCATTTAGCCGTTGGGCCATTTAATCTAAAAGACAAATATGCGAAAGCCAAGATCGAATGTACAGTTGTGCGAATGCCACATCATCGAAAGTAAAATTTCTTCTAGTGGATAGCCTATTCATATTACAGAGATCTGTGCAAAGCAGTGGGGTAATTTTGAGTTGATGACGATGAGGCTATAGGAAAATTATTATAACAATTAATATCTTTATAGAGATCTGTGTTAATTATACTTAGTAATTAACACAGATCTCTGTAATATGAATAGGCTATCCACTAGAAGAAATTTTACTTTTGATGATGTGGCATTCGCACAACTGTACATTCGATCTTATGACTTTCGCATATTTGTCTTTTCGATTAAATGGCCCATTGTTTAAATGGCGTTTTGTTCATATGGCACTTCGATTATCTGGCGTCGCACAAATGGCTTTCGCTTAAGTATGTCTTTCGAAATCGGGTCCTAAACCCGAAATTAAGATGCTACTTTTAAAAACTAAAAAAAATTATAAGTAGGTAAGTAGGTACTTATAATAGTCTAAGCGAAACCATCACAAGATGGATGTTCACGCAATCGAAATAGCGAACGCCAACCTAAGCCTTACAAAGAAAGCTTGTACAAAAGAACCCCGAAAACTGTTTGATAGCTACCAAATCCGGTAACCTGGCAACGGTCGCAACCTCTGCAGTCAATACCGTACGCACACAATAAATCATATGTCGAACTTTCGTACATACGGCTAGTGGGAACCAAAGGCCATAAATCACGAGCAGTAAGTACGATATTGTCGTTTCTTTCTAATGGCCTAAATTATAGCCCAGTCGGATCGGCGGCGAACAAAGCCTTTGGAATAGTCGATTCACGCTGTCAGCTTGATGTGGCTTTTTCGTGCCTTGTCTTTCGTAATTGGGTCATTTTGTATTAAATTTATTTAATTTGTGTTATTTATTCGTTGTTGATTCAATGGTGATTGCAGCCCTTTCTGTAACAACGCTTTTGTTTTCGATTCGTAGATGGATAACCTACGAAAAATATGTTGTTGTGTAATACTTTATACAAGTTATTTCTTGCGACTTTGACGTAACACTCTGGAGCGTAATCAAATTTATGTTCATTTATTATTAAGTCTTTTGTTATTACTATTCTCTTTATTTACATTACACATGTGAAGAAATTTTTTTTACAATATTTTATATAAAAAAACATATTTACAATATTAAATATTACTTACAAAAAACTTAACTTAGGTTGCCACCGGCAGCGGGGATATACCCTAGCTATCGGTGGTTAGGGCTGCAGAGTGAGGATCCTCCTGACAATACGTGCCGTGTCAAGGAGTTCTGCCGTCTGTATCTGACAATTGACCCAGCCTTTTAGCGAGAGCCTCTCTAGATTTATTATTATTATTATTTAACCTACTTTTATCTTTTTAAGTGAATAGGTAATATCTTCTTCTTTGTCACGAAGAATCCTAGTGGTTACTAGCAATTGAATGACTATTGTGTCTGGCTCTACACGGAAAGAAATGATTAGTTGGGTTTACCATATTTCAACAAAATTTTAGGGTTAATATAGCACCTACTCTTGAGTTTTGTTGAATGAACAAAAACTGTATTGTTGATCAGTTACGGTAATTTTAACTTACTACATATATTTTTTGTTGTTTTAACGTATTTATTTTGTAAATTTAACATTTAAAATGGTTATTTCAACAACTTGAACAGTAAAATCAACAACTACCTATTGAATTATGCATGAATTGTTACGCCAACATGTACAAATAGGTAAAAACAACTGTTTTCATATCAACAAAAACTTTTCTGTGAAAACAACAATTTGTTCATGTTGCTTTAACCCATCACTTTGTTAATTCAACTAATGTGTCGCCAACCCGTGCAAAATCAACCTTTTTGTTCTTTCAGTATACGGCAGCTAGTTATTAGCGGCATCAGCTTATATACGGCCACTTAGTCCCGATGCTAGGCCTGGCCCAGCATTCGGGAAGGCCTGGGGATTCTAATATGTACACACGGCGTCAGATCAACTTACCCTAAACTGTCAAATTTCTCCGATGATATTGATCCTTAAAACCAGACAATAAAGTTCAAAATTGATTGTAGAAATTTGACAGTTTTGGGTAGGTTGATCTGACGCCGTGTGTACAAGAGATTATCGGGCCTTACACATGCTTGCCCATGCTGGCCAAGTGTGGGTTGGTGGGGTAAAAAGATAAGTAAATAAATTTGACATTTAATTGTATCTATATTATTATTACTTACCGCAAAGTTAACACAATCACAACTCAAATTAAAAACGATTACTTTATACAGACAAAAGACCCTGCAAATTCTGCGAAACGTGAGTGTAAAAGTCATAATTAAGCAACGCAAGTTGTTCCTTGTAGAAGAGTTTTAATTGACTGACTGACTGCTATCAAGCTTTTATTAAATCTAAAAAAAAGTATTACTTATCATTTTTTCTTTTTTTAAGCTTCTCTGTTGTATAGTAAGTAAGTAAGTACTTATTAATTGAGTTTATATAAATAATTTATTTGTACGATCATATCAATTTCTTTACACAAATACTAAAATACATTTTCTAATCTATATATTTACAAAGTTTTTCCTATAACTAAATAAATACAACTAAACCTACGTACAAATAGAATTTAAAAACTATAAGTATATTAACTATATATATATATTATATACTATATTGAGTTTATTGAATAAATATATTTTGACTTGACTTGACTTGACTTGTTATTTAAGTTATTTAATTTTGTTATCCTATTTCGATAAAAACGATAGGTTGTATTTATCGTTTTTATCGAAATAGGATAACAAAATTAAAAATTACTAAAAAATGCGAAAATGGGCATTTTACGCCAAAATCAAAGTCGAGATAATAAATTCATTATAAAATATTTATTCCTCATGAAGTAACAATTATTTTGGTATAAATTTTTCTCAATAATATTATCGTAGATAGGAGAAATTCACAGTTAACTTAAACCGATTTTCGAAGTTTTTTGGTCTGGAATCAGATTTTTTTTAACATAAAATCAATGATATCTAAAAATTTCGAATCCGCTACGAACTGTACGACTATAAAAGAGATAACATTATAATTTTTTTATTTCATTTGTTTATAACAGTGGCTCAAAAAATGCAAAAAATTTCAAAAAAATTTATGAAAACCTTTCTCTGCATTTTGGGTTTAATTAAAAAGTTAAGCAAAATGTACAAAAAGCGAGGCCGCTACGAACTATGCCAATAGCTAATTATAATATTCGATAAGTCAAAATTGTTAACGTATTTTTTTTCTGAGATCAAGAACGTAAAACTTGGTAATTTTACGCAAAAATCACAGTCGAGATGAAATAGGGGCTCTTAAATCTTCCCTTACTCTTTCTTCTTGGTACCTATATATGAACTCCAGCTGCCGTAAAACCTGACACAATAGGAATTCAATTTTTATTTACCTCTATGAGTCTTCGTGACGGACTATACAGACTATACAGACTATAACCATAACATATGCTACGATCGCGTGCAATTGCAAAGGTTGTTGAAATTGCTATGCAAAGTAGCGCATGCGGGCATAGATACCGATCTAATGAGCTTACTTCCAAGACTTGGGGATGATTGTCCATAGCGTTTGTCTGACTAAACTGAATCAATGATAAACCTATCATAGATTCAGTTCATATGAGCTTGATGACTTAGCCCTGGAACTGCTAGCATTGCCGCGCCCACGTCCACTAATACGGCTGACATACGACCACGTCAACTACTACTAGACGCACGTCGTTGTTCAGAAATCCTCCCGTGAGTTTCCATTTGTGGTAAAAATACGTTACGTGTTTTCTGACGACATGTACGATGTGGTCGTGAGTTGTTTGACGCCAATATTACCTCACAAGGGACACTGAGCTATCGACCACTGAGGTTATTTATCAATGCACCAGTGTCTTCCTCTCCTGAATCTTCATCTGAATGCACGGCGGGCTCCGGAGGTTCTAAAAATATCTGCCGAAGCTCGAGATCCTCATCTTCTTCCAAAATAGCCAGTGCTTTGTGAATATTGCATCTGAACAGAGGAAAAAAAGATATATACAATGTGATAGGGGTGGTATTTCTAAGCCGTTAAGGCTAAGTACTACATCTAAATTCATCGACAAAAAAAAATAATATAGGGGGTCCTACCCCCTCTCCCCTATAATTTATGTCCATTTTTACTTTATGCGATATCAAAGGTTTCATACGTCGGAGAAACATGAAAAAAATGGCAAACGGTAGCTAATGATACTGGCTAACTAATAAATTACTTTGTTTCGTATGTTTGAGATTATTTTGGTGACAAAAAAAAATTGGTTGCCTGTAAAGTCGGTATACGGGCGAAAGTTTTACGTGACAACGACTTTGAGTGGTAAAATAATTTTAATGTGAATATTCATTCGTATAGTAGGAAGAAGGATGAAATCTCTCTCGCTCTGTCTCTCTCGCTCTTAGGCGGGCTAACTGTGCTCGAGTGGAAGGGACGCGTGCCTTTCACTTTTTATGTCTGTCTCTCTCGCTTTTAGGCGGGCTAACCATGCCCGAGTGGAAGGGACGCGTGCCTCTCACTCGCTCTCATTGTGAGCGCATAACGTGAGCGGAGCGTAACGCAGTTTCTTGAAGTGTCACCCGGCAAACCAATTTATAAGACGTTGTCACGTCAAAAATCATTACTTAATTATTTTGTGATTTAAAATCCATATTTCAATTTTTTTTTAAGTCCTTATTATTTTTTTTTGTCGATGATTTTAGATGTATACGTAGCCTTAACATGTTAGAAGTACCACCCTTATCACATTGTATAATAAAGATATATCAATGATAAATCTATCATTGATTCAGTTCAGTCAGACAAACGCTATGGATAATCTACTTACGTAAATAGGAAAGTTTCGTTACCACTCGTGTCGTGTAGCAGTGAAAGAATACTGACCCCCTCTCTTCCTTTGGGTGTCGTAAAAGGCGACTAATAGACTAAAGACTGCACATACTTTCAAAGAGCATAGAACGGCGATGGGCTAACCACCTGCCACGATGAGCATATGTGCAGTCGCTATTTGGTGAAAAGTGGACAGAGGACTGCTTTGCGGTGCTCGTTAGTCTCTGACTAACCCTTCGGGGATAATAGTCGTAATTAGGTAATTATGTCGTTAGTGCTGTACTGGAAACGATCAGATGAGATAGTTAAAAGGCCAACATAAAATTACTTTAAACCCTTTTTTCGTTTTTGATCACCCTACATACATGAATGCGGTACAGTTTAAATTAAAGTTCTTTATCTAAGGAATAATTGCAAGACACCATTCACCCAACCCGCATTAGGCCAGCGTGGTGCGTTATGGCCCAATATCCCCACGTGAGAGGCCTGTGCCCAGCAGTGGAACGTATATAGGCTGATGATGATGATGATGATGATGATTCACTCAGTTTTGCCATGCAAAATCGTAATAATAAATATGAAGTTACAATTGATTATATATTGTTAAATATGTTAGTTAAAACGCCTAGGTAGTCGAGTGTTTCTAGCGCTTGCCTCGGTTCGATATGTGGAGGTCCCGGGTTCAATTCCCATGTCAGGCAAAGTGTGTTTTCGGATTGTGTGATGCATAACTCTGGTTTGTGATCGCCTGCCTGCGGGTTTGGCCAGCGTGCTGATTAACCCAGTACAGTATTGTAGGGTAGATGAGGATTCCTCTTCCGCTTCCACATGTTGCGGAAGTTCCGCAATTATTACAGTTCCCCTACCGCTGTCGCTTCCCTATAAATTAAAGTTAAAAATTCCTATTCCGCTATCGCTTCCTCATAAATTAAGGGGAATTAATTCTAATATATATCTAGGGAATAAATCTCCGACCCGCAACAAATAAATAAAATACTACGTAGGTACTTTGTTTTTGTTAATAACTAAAAGAAAAATGGAGAGTATGCTGAAATACACTTAATAATGTGCCTGTTTCATCACACTTTATTTTTCTTCCTCTACCTCATAATAGTTATTTGTTATACAAGAGTGCAAACTTGCTTTTTAACCGCGTGCTCAATTTTGATGACCGAGCAAGCGAAGGATTCTAAAATTGAATCACGAGCGCAGCGAGTGATTCAAAAATTAGAATCCTGAGCGTTACCGAGGGAATCAAAAGAGCACGAGGTGAAAAATCTTTGCACTCGAGTGCAACACGTAACTTTTCATCCCACCTCAACGAGGAAATTACCAACCAAATTAAAAAAGTAGGTACACCAAAAAGGTTCCGAGTCTGAGTTTTTAACAAATTAAAAAAAAGTTGTATGATATATTCGGCACCATAGAGGTAGCAGTAAATAGGTTTAATGTTTTTTTTAATTCACAAACTTAGTGCACACGATGTTCTAAATTCAATTTACTTTATCCTCTAGAGAATAAAAACGGCTTTTCCATTCAGATATTGAAGATTAAAAATACTCTTTCCGAGATGGTGGGATGAAAATACATTTTCCGCATCCTCTTTCTTTGTGCTATACAATTCCTCTTCCCCTTCCTCTGCCTCATAACCACATCCTCAACAACCCTACAGTATTGAAGCGATGACTTGATTTAATTATGATATGATGACCTCCGTGGTCGAGTGGTTAGCACGCCGAGTCTGGCGTCGCGCCATCTCCGAGGTCCCGGGTTCAATTCCCGGTCGGGTCAATTTAGAGAAAATTTGTTTTTCTAAATTGATTTCGGGTCTTGGTGTTTTACTATGTTTATGTATATTTATCCGTTACCTTACCCTAATAAAGAGTTTTACTCTAAAAAAAAAGGAAAAAAAGAATTGTCCTTTTACCCTGCACTATATTCTTTCACCGCTACGCGCCACGGTTACTTTTCTATTAGTCTTAAATATTTAACATTATTATTGTTTCTTAATTTCCTGCTAGTTTTGCAAACTAACTGTACATAAGAAAGTAATATGCAGCTAATGCTTGAGCGAATAGTTCAGTTCCCGGCGGTGCCTCGCACCACCGCGGACGTAGATTACTTAACTGTAACTTGGGTGAAACCGCTAATTACCAAGTTTGGATGGATAATGCCTGCCGATATAGGTTAGCATGCAACTTGCTTTGATTAGATAGCTAAATCGTTCCAGCTAAAAGGTTTTCGTTAAGGCATAGGTGCTACGGTTAGAACTTCGACGTCTTTGTTATCTTTTCACAAAAATATTGAAGTATATTTTTGTATTCACAAAACTATATAAGCATACCGCCCGACCGACCGCCCTAAGCCTTAACCGTATCGGGTAGCGGTGAAAGAATTTACCCTTGGGTGTCGTAAAAGGCGATTAGCGGATTAAAGACTGCACATACACCGAACATCATAGAGCGGATATATATTTAACAAGTTCACGGACGCACCGGCTATAGATTAGTAGATCTGAAGCCGTGTGTACATAGTTTTGGCCTTTTAACTTATGGTTAGAAGCGGTTACAGTACCACGGACCATATCTTGTCAATGAGAATTCTAATTGAGAGAGCTACCGAATACCAAATCCCATTATGGATTGCATTCATAGACTAATTAATTAAGATTAAGAAAGGCTGTAGCCGTTATGTCATATGTATATAGTTATATACTGTTTACTAGTGACGGAACGGCTAGATCAGGCGAAGGCTATAGCCGTTGTGTCATATGTATATGGTTGTAAACCATTTACCATACCAGTGACGGCTGTAGCATTCCATACAAAAATGCAGTGTCAAAATTGTTTTGCAAAATAGAGTCGAGTGTCCGCCAACGTCTTATGTAAATTTTTGTATTCACAAAACTATTTTGCTTGACTGAGATTCACCAGAAAACCACTAACAGTGTGACTCTAGATATTTGCACAAAGATTGTCATTAAATTAGTTTACAAACATCCTTCATAGAATCTCGCCATAGTATAGATGGGTGACCAAATAAAAAATCACAGATCTCGTGCTCTACACGACTTGAAAGGGCATTGAAAATGAACCTAGCTATTATAAGATTATTAATGAATAAAAAAATATTATTCTATTTTCAAAAAAAATTTATCGACTTTTCCAAAATTTGTTTATACTATCTTAAAGCCCTTAATTTTCCGCGTCTATTATGTCCTAATAGATCTTCGTATCTCAAAGCTGTTAAGTTCCACAGGGCTATGACGCCCGAGTAATACCGCACGGCGACGCTCCACGCTCCGCCGCTAAGGGGGAGCGTACCGCCCCTCCTATCACTCCCACAAAAAAAAGTACAAGACATAAAATGTTTCCCGTCTCAATATCTCTAGGTGTATCTCTCAGTTTTCCGATTTTCGACCTGGTTCACGAGATATCGAAGATATTCCGAGGGAAGGTGTTAAAAAATCAAGGTTTTTTTTGTTTTTTTTTTCAATTTTCGAAAAAAGTTTTCTATTTTTACCAAAAAATTTTTCACCATCTGAAAGCCATTAAAATTCTGCGTCTTTTGAGCCTTTATACTTCCTCATAGCCCTAAAACACTATATACCACGGGGAAAACACACTTTCAGCGAAAATGGGGCCCTATATACCGGAGCGATCGAAAAAACATTTTCAATGTTAAAAAGACGAGGAAGTAAGAAAGACGTTGTTCAACACAAACCCACATTAGGTCAGTGTGGTGGGCTATTATGACCCATTTTGCCTATATGTGCTGTTGTCCATGTGGGAGGGGCTGTGCCAACCAGTAGGACATTTATAGGCTGATAGAACTGTTACGCGTAATCCCTCCTTCACTACTCGACTGCTTATAAAATGTCATCTAAAATCGTATTTCTCTCTCCGAGAATGGCCGCGGACAAGCAGCTCAGCATGGCAGCCAGCGCCATCGCCATGCGCGGAGTGCGCCTGTTCCTGAGCGCGGGCCGGACCGCCGCCGACCGCCGCGCGCAACACGCGCCCGAAACGCGCCGCGCCCGCCCCAAACCCGCCCAGCTCAGCACGCGGCCGCCGCAGAAGGTGTTCGACCTGCTACTGAAGACTACTCGCTTCAACAAGTATGATATTCAATAGTCAATAGTCAATAGTCAAAATATATTTATTCAATAAACTCAATTATTAGGTACCTACTTTGAATCGTCCAAATCTTTTTTAACCTACCACCACACCACATTCAGGACATCATTTTTTAACTGTGGCAAAGAACGGGCGCAAGAAACCACAGCGCACAGAAGCAACGACATTTACAAAAAATATATATATAATATATGTAAATAGTTTAATTAAATATGGTGCTCTATATAAATTAATTATAGACAATTAGAAATATAATAAATATATATTTCTAATTGAATACTTGGAGCATTTCAGACCCAAGCTGTTTTGTCTTCTGTATAATCTGACACTTTATAATAAGCTTTTTTATAAAGCTTTTCTTTGATTTTGATTTTAAATTTATCAAGATCTAATTTCTGAATATCATTTGGTACTTTGTTGTATAATCGTACACACAGACCCTTAAAAGAATTATTTATTTTATGGAGCCTAGTATAAGGTACTGCTAATTTGTTCTTACGTCTAGTGTTTAATTTGTGAATATCACTGTTTTTTGAAAACATATTAATATTTTTATGAACATACATCAGATTTTCATAAATTTATTGTGATGCAACTGTCATTATACTTATATCCTTTACTTACTTACTAACGTCTAGTTGCCCGCAGAAGATGTTCGCCCGACACTAAATACAGGATTAATTTTGGATCCCCCACCAATTTTTTTACGTGATACGTGATCCTATAGTAACAGTACATCTAAATAATGAAATAAAAAACATTTCCTTTTTTGTCTCAACTTTTCCTTAAGAAAATTCAAATTATTGTCACCTAGCGCGCGGCCGCCGCGCCGCCCGCCCCGGCCGCCTCAATAACAAAGCGCATGCGCCTGACCGCTATTATTCACCCCTTGCACCAATCACGGCGCGCCGTCGTCGCTTCTCCCACGAGGTGAGCGCACGCACCTAGCAATATAGGATAAAAAAGCAGGCAAAAAATAGTATTTAAAAAAAGAAAACATTAATTATTTTTACGACAAATATTTTTATGATTCCTTTTTTACCCCATATTTGCTTTTGGCGGGGGGTCCAAAATTAACCCTGTATTAGTCTCGTAGCTTACCAGTAGCCCATCCCGTGCCAGCGCCGAACCTGCCCCGCTTGGCCCTCGCCCCGCAGGTGTTGTCGATCGACGATGTAATCGACTTGATACAGAAGAGTGCTCGTTTTAAGCACTTACTAGCGGCTCTAGCTTCAACTGTTGAGTGCACTAGCTCGGCGATGAGTGCGCCTGTTTCTTATCGTGGGCCAGGTCAGCATCGCGCTGCCGCCGGCGCACAAGCCGCGGCGGCTTCTCCTCAGCAGCAGGTTTCAAGCGACAAAATGTATGAGTCATTCACATTTGCACAAAAGATCCCAATGTGTCGAGTCAACATGCTACGAGGGAGACTTCTGCCGGTTCCATGCACTAAGATAAGATAAGCCCATGTACATACCACGAGCCCTGCCCTAGCTTCAAATTTAATGTTGAAGACGCTATACTTCTGGTTTCTGCTGCGCCCGTTCCTGACCGTAAGCAGGTCCGCCGTGCGTTGTCGCTCGTGCCAGCCAGCGCCGCCGCGGCGTGCGAGCCCGCGTCGAAGCTGCCCAGCCGTGCGATTCTCTAAGCTAAAGCCTTGATAGCTGCGGCTGCCGCAGCGTTGAGAAATGACTCTGTCTCTTTCATATTCATAGAATTGGAAAGAGACAGCAGATCACAGCCATGCGCGCAGCGTCTATGTGTCGCTTGGAGAATCGCATAGCAGCTTCGCACTCGCCCCGCAGGTGGTCGACGTGATTTAGAAGAGTGCTCGTTTCAACAAGTCATGAAGCGAATAATCTGTTCACACCTTACAATACAAGCGCCTAAGCCTTATTGTCAAGCGGGTAAAATATGGAAACAGAACTGCTTCGTCAAAATTGTAGCCTGAGCTATTGAGTATAATAAAAACACACAAATACCGATCTCCTATGGGGGGACCAACAACGGCTTAACGTGCCTTCTGAAATACGGAAATCTCGATGTGTTAGTTTAGTCACCCATCCGAAAACCCAGCATTGCAAAAATTGCTTCACTTTCAAGATCATAAAAAAACACGGGTTGACTTTGAATCGAGTCGCCTGAATTTGGAGAAGCTAACACTGTGGGGGGGTTTAGGGGGTTCTTAAATAAATGTTTATTAACATTTTAGCTGCCGCTGTTGCGTTAAAATATTAAAATAATCACTTGAAAGTTTTGTCAAAATCGGCCATAAATACTTACCCCCGGATTCAGGCGACTCGATTCAAAGTACCTACTTACCAAAAACACTAAGTATCTTATGGGTTTCTTAGCATTAAAGATTCTTCTGTGGTAAATGGTTAATCAGTCAACTGCCGTTAAGCCAGACACGATAGTAAATCAATTATGTGTTAGTAGATTTTCTAACAGACAAGAGGCCTTCTGCCCTATTTTTTGAACATAAGTCAATTTCTTCTATTCTTCGAAGTTGTGCACCCTCCCAGTCCCAGCCTATTTTAAAATCACCGATGGAAAATTCTGTAACGTAAAAAACATTAACTTGGTAAGGTGAAAAAATCGCACCTATGCTTTTTATTCTTCTAATTGAACTCATTCAAAAGATATCCTAATAAGCCTTTCAAAAAATAAAACCCCTAATAGACTAAACAATGTTAGTTAATAATGAATAAAGGATTTCCGTCTTAGACTTTGACTTTTTTAAATCACGGCGCCTAAGCCACAGGTGCGTGGTTCGCCCCACTAGTCCTACTCCCAAGGCTTGTAGGCTGTAATGTAAGGCTGTTTAGTTTGCCCGAGCCTCGGAGCCGCGAGCCCGCGCTTCCGGCGCAATGCCGAACCGGAAACTTAAAGAGAAAACTCTCGAGACGCTATACCGAAATACGCACTTCTCAAAGTAAGATCTGAGATTTTGTAATTAGTACGAACTGAAAATAAAAAAAAATATTTCAGTGCCTCCTGACTGTGAAAAGTGTTAGGTAGATCTCAAAATGACAACTTTTCAGTGCAACGGATAAATCTTCACTTTATATGTTTTTTTATAATTACCTAACTATGTAAAAAAAATGTAAAATGAAGAAAATCTATTATTTTCTAAACTTTCGTGAAAATTTAATGAGTGTAGAGTTGCTTAGATTTTTCTATTTTAATATATATATATTTTGAAACACTACAAAGTTGACACTGTAAAGATGTCACTTTAAGATGTCAACTTTTCACAGGATGTACAGATTTATCCCCTCCTACCTACCACCTACCTAGAATATCATTGACCACATAAGCAAAAGGGTTAGTTCGAATAAGTATTGCAATCTTTTTGCCATTGAAAATGGTTATCAGATGCAAATCGCCTGAGACGTATTTTTGGCCATAGCTCCGAGTATTTTGGGAAGATCGAGATGGGAATAGTAAGTACCAAGAGTTGAGCAAGACACTTGTGAGCGTTTGGGTTTTGAAAATCGGCTGGTAAATTTTTCAGGAATTTTGTAAAATGTAACAACGAGTTTTTTGAGGGTGGTGTTTTTTTTATTAAATCGTAAATATTTCGGAAAAAAACAGACTTAAGAAAAAATTAAATAAGGCCCTAGGGTGTTAGTTTAGCTACAAAATGGCGACAAAATTTTGAAAATCGGTTAATAATTTGTGACCTGTATGTAGGTGGTCCCTTTAGATTTAGAATTGTAGAAAAACGGGTATTTCCGTATTTCAAAGTGATGATAGTCTATGATTATTGACCGATCGTCATGGTAATGATGCTAAGGCGAACCCTACACGTCAATAAATATTGTGATAAATATCGTGATATTTATTGATGGATCTTGGGCTGGATCACAGCACACCCTACACCATCAATACGGATCGCGTCAAAAATACGTACTTTGTACGAGGCAGACGTGTAGGGTTGCCACTCGCACTTTAAGATAGAGTATTGCCTCTTTTTCATGTAGGCGTACTTTATAATCTACGCTACGACACCAATTAAGTAGGTACGCTAAAATCTTAGAGCATTAATGCTATAAGGCTAAAATACTCTATTTACGTAAAAGACAAATATTTGTCAAATGTCGCTAAGAACAACTAAAAATACGTTTTTAAGGACAAATACATAAATACTCTTTTTTATGCTATGTACTTTATTTTTGTTCTAACAAAATGTAAATAGTACATTGTTTGTTACCCTAGGGGTGAAAGTAGCTTATTTACTCCCGAGACGGGGTTTGGCGCCCGAGCGTAGCCAGGGCGGCAATAGTTCGAGGGAGAAAATAAGTCTTTCACCCGAGGTAAACACTGTGATTTTCATTACGAATGGTAAGTAACTAAAAATAAAAACATGAATTAGCTAAAAAAATTAGTGAGTTTTATTTTACATAAATCTAAAACTTTTTTGAGATATTTAGTTAAAGTTTGTAGTAAAATTAGGAATAATTTGAATCTATGGACAACACAGGCCACGCCCACACAGTCCACGCTTCAGCAAAAACTACTGCACAGTCTGCACATGTGGTTAGGTGGTGAGCCTTTAGCCCGTTAGTCGCTTGTACGACACCCAAAGGAAGAGAGAGGTTGGTAGTATTATTTTAATGAGGCAATCGCCGCTCTATGCTGTTGGATGTATGTGCAGTCTTTAGTCCGTTAGTCGCCTTTTACGACACCCATGGGAAGAGATGGGTTGTTAGTATTATTTTAATAGTAAGTCACAACTACACATGAGTTCAACAAATATGATTGTATTTTGATATTGCATGTCGTGACTACCTATAATAGAGACAGCACTTAGCATTAAGATAAACTTGTTTTTGTTACATTCGAATTAGTGTATGTTTTGTTGGTAGTACATTATAAATAAATAAATTAATTAATACACATGACAGTACTTACCTGTCAGAAAAACGATTCTCCCTAGGGCGGAAAAGTATTACTTTCCACCCGCTCCTCAGGCAACTACAAACCTACTTTCCGTGTATGAGGAATAAAAATTCTTTATTCATCCTAAAAAAGGTGGCAACCCTAGACACGATAAATATTGACACGCGACACTACACACAAGATAAATATCGCGATCTAGGATCTGGGACTGGATCACTGGATTTCCAGAAATCCTGCGATAAATATTGTGATCCGTCAATACACTACACTACACGTCAATAATTATCGTGATTCGTCAGTATATATTGACGGATCACAATATGGATCTTGCGTGTAGCGTTCGCCTAAAAGATGCAGATGCAGGCGAGAAGTGCATTCGAATTGGAATTTCGAAAATCTAAGTGAAAATAAATTTCACTTAGGTTGTAAAAGAAAAGAAAATGTGTTGTGCAGTGTTATACATTCGTATGAAATATTAAGTAATTCGACTTGTAAGTAATGTATTTGTGTAATTTTAGGTAAGTCGATATCTCAATAAAAAAATCTTATTATTCAACTTGTAATGTGTTATGATACAAAATAAAATATATTTTTTTTCGTAAATTTTTGTATTCATTTACAATGCTCCGATTCTTGCGGGGACTGCGAAATTAGTGAATTTTTAAATTACTACTTAATGATTTTGATTTGACCAAAATCTCTAAATAAAAAAGTGACATCTAATATTACTCGAATAATATCTTGATTCGAGTTTCTTGCCAGCTTCTTCTCAGTCGAATCTCAAAATCCGAACTGATGGTAGATTAGTTAGGTAGGTAGATTAGTTAGTTAGTTAGTAACTTTTAAGATTTAACTACATGTTAGTTTACTGCTCTTTTTGTTCTTGACGTCAATAAGCCTGTTAAGGTTTATAATAAAAAAATGATTTGACTTTGACTTGACTATAAACGTCCCACAGCTGGACCGTGTACTCAAATGGACAATAGCGCATTACTATGTAGTGTTAACTTTTTATTATATTTTTTTACATGGAAAGATTGTGTCATCATAACCCAACAGCTTGACAGCTATCTTAACAATAATAACCGGATCTTTACGTGCCTTCAAACACGGGAAGGAGTTCGAGGTGTTTTTAATTTTGTCACTCATCCAGTGTCACTGGACCATTGTAAAAATTGCTCATCGATCTGCAACAGAATGCTATAAATATAAATACCTATATTTATAATTTATTTTTTTGTATGTAAAACTGTAGTTTACTAAGAAAATGCTGTATTCAGCTATAATCGGAGTGCAAATTTAGCCTATATGTATTTGATATTGTTTTTATGTGTTTGTTGTAATTTGTATTCTGTTGCTGTACCTAAACTAAATAAATAAATTGTTCAATCCTGTTAGTTCCACTGATTACTGAAAATATTTTGTTCAACGTAAAATAAAGGTGAAGTTTGAGGACCTTCGTGCGTCACGCCATCTCTGAGGTCCCGGGTTCAATTCCCGGTCTAGTTAGTTTAGAGAAAAGCTGTTTTGCTAAATTTATTTCAGGTCTAGGTGTTTTTTATATGTTTATGTATTTATCCGTTATCTTACCATATTAGTTTCAGTTTAAGTCATTATAGTTTCAAAAATATACTCATCTTGGTCGAGATAATTGGTGTGAACGTAAACAAATTATAGAAAAAAAAGTAAGTTTATAACTAGGTATATGTTTTGTTGCAGACATGAGGTGGAGGCTCTATTTGCGATGTACAGGCGACTGGTGACGGCCGCTCAGAGCACGCTGCCCGCCAGCGCGATAGGCCAGCCGCCCGCCAAAGTAGACGTGAGTTATTAAATTAAAATTTAAGGATTTAGATTGGAGTTAAGTCACTCGCGTCCGTAGGTTTACCCTTGAGACCCTCACGGGACCGAGTGGTGCTATGAGACTGTCTGAGTGGTAGAGCCACGCTGCGTTGCAGCTCGAATTGGGCGGCCCCCACGGCGTAATACCCTCTCATGGAATATCGACTTGAAACAATAGCACTCGTTGCTGTGTTCCGCCTGTTGATTGAAGTGATTGAAAGTACCGGAGGTTTATCTCTCCCCCTTCCCCCTCACAATTCCTACTCTTTCCTCAAAGCTTCTATATATATTATATATTACAAGCGGCCGCTCGCGGTTTCACCCGCGTGGTTCCCGTTTCCGTGGGAATATCGAGATAAAAAGTATTCTATGTGTTAATCCAGGTTAAAAACTATCTGTGTGCCGAATTTCATCTAAATCCATTCAGTAGTTTTTACGTGAAAGAGTAACAAATATCCTTACATACTTACAAACTTTCGCGTTTATAATATTAGTAGGATATATTTGTTTTATTTTATTTTTATGATATATAGCACGTATTTGTATTGTTAGTTTATATTTATTGATATATTTCTGGTGCACTACCTGACGCTCTTTTCTGTTGTCCTATACCTCAAAGGTTGTCAGGAAGAGATCGCTTTAAGCGATAAAACCGCCTTTACCCACATTAGTTTTAATGTGCTTACTTTTATTTCTGTATTTTTGTGTGTGCAATAAAGCGTTATATCTATCTATCTATCTATCTATCTTCTACTCCTTCCTCAAAGTCGGAAGCGTATACGCGAATCCTCTGGATAAGCTGTAAAAGAAAGGGAGAAAAGAAATGCCCTTGCTGAGTTTTTTGCCGGTTCTTCTCGGTACAAGGCTCCCCCCCATAAATAGACTTACAAGCCGATGGCATAATGACTTTCATAAGTGCTGTAACCCAAACATGGCCTAACCTGAATAAATGATTTTTGATTCTTGATTCTTGATGCGGGTGTCCATGGGCGGCGGTGAATACTTTCCATCAGGTGACCCGACTGCTCGATAGCCTCCTTTTTACATAAAAAAAGAACTTTTGAAAATACGATTGACTGATTAGTTGGTTACTGACATGATTGTGTGCATACGGGTAACGCTAGTTTAGGATATACGAGATTAGATTTTTAATTGTTTTATTAAAATTTTGTATGTGATACCGAAATGTATAAGCGCTTATTTAAATACAATTACTTACTTACTTTCGCCGTTTCAATTACATTAGATCAATTAGGAACTCGCGGGGAAAAGCTAGTCTTTTAAAGAGTCTGTCTATAGCACTTTCTTTAGGGTCTTATTCATAAACACTATAAACATTTTCGTAGACAAACGTACCTACGTGTAGCGTCACACAAATGTCATTTTGATTGTGAACAAAAGAGACAAAACAATGTTTAACTAAGTAATGGTTAAATAGTGTTTAATGAATAAGCCCCTTAATGTTCAACTGAAGTTAGTAATATTGAAATGGTTTCAGAGCAGTAGTGTTTCGTGTTGCATCGAGCTCCCACCAATAACAATAAACAGTGGCTTTTACGAGCTCTCAATAACGTAACGACCGAGTGCCGCTGTAAACAAACATATTCATCGGCTTATAACACAATGTCTAAATCGATTAATGCTATAATTTTATATTTGCGTCAAGTAAAAAAAAACTTCGTAGCTACTAGCCGTCTTCTTATCGAGTCGTATCGCTGAACGCAATCGTTGGTACAGCCAGTACAAATACAGTACAGATTAACCTTGAGTAGTTAAATCATTGATTGCGTGAAATGGAACGCACCTGATTGAAAACAGCTGACGGTAGCATATCTCAAATTAATGTTGAGACCACAGACCCTAGGAAGGTGTGGCACAAAATAACCCGATGGGTCCACGTGTTCTGCGAGAAGGGAAGCTCGGCAGGCCCCACTAGGATCAGATAAGGTAAGACCATGTCCTGCAAAAAGAATTCGAAAGGTCAGGATAAAATAATATTTAATTTTAAAATAACCAGACAAAATATTCTATATCTAACTTTTTGTTTTAATGTGTTTAGCGTTCGTGTAAACTTTAGATGACAATGATGAGTCCAACTGAATAAGGTCGAGTCGCTACTAACGTATAATTGAGCACTTTTAAAATTCGACACGGAAACCAATGTCTCGGTAGATCAATTGAAGCTGTCACCCGGATTGCGAAAGGTACGGTACGGGTAAAGACAACCCGTATGGTGAAATTCAGCCCAGTATACAACAGTGCGACTGGATGGCGACCACCCCAATACCTTTTTCCGCTGGGAATCGAACCCGGGACCTCTGGGTCTGAAACCGGTGGCTTAGCCACTAGACCACGTAGGCGGTTAAAAAAAGAAAAAAGAGGCTGGGTTCGACTCGTAGTCTGAAACATATCGCCCTTATTACTTTTTCTATAAAGTATTCATGACAACCTTGTTTTCACGATAACCAAAAGCTGTAGTAAATTTCCGCAACGAACCAATTCTATTCAAAATTACCTCCACATATCGACCTAACTATTACAAAACAAACTATTGCCTATTGCTACAGACTTATTACCTCAAAAGAACTGTCTGGAAATTGCTGACATGATGTGAGCACACGCAACGCTGTCACGGCCGACATTGTGTGACAAATTGTTGTTGTGATCTATCGGCTGGAACGCACACGGCGCAGAACTTTAGCCAATTTGAAGGGAACAAATGGAATAAGGCCGCGGGTAATGGCTATTGGGGAATAAGTGAGCCGAATACGGCCATTTTGAATTCTTAGAATGAACAGTTTCAACGTGAATGTGTTTTATGCGAGTCAAGTGCTTTAAGGGGACAGAGTGCGTGAAAGAATTTTGATAGCAATATAATGGAGATAATTAATAAGTACTGTATTTTCTACTTTTAATGAAACAGTATGATAATACAAATAAAGTCTGAATTGTGTTAAGGTTTGTGACAGGCTTTTCGTGTACTAACCAACATTGCTAAACATTATACAATAGTACATTCGTATGGAGAAGATAATGGGCGTCACACGTATATTTAGTGTTAAAGTTTAGCATACTGTGCTCGTAATAGAATATGCATTAAGGATTTTATTAGATTTGGAAATACAAAATACATGGTCAGGAAGCACTATCATTTAGTTTATGGACCGATCAGCCGCACATGATTTTATGACATGAATAATTAAGCTGGAATGGCGACTTCCGGCTCGTTGCAATTTTATGTTGCCATCAAATCCAACTATGCCTATGCAACAATAAAACACTGCTGTTCGCCATAATCGCCATACCAAAGACTACTACGTATATAAGTACGGAGACGCTATACTATTCATGTCACGTCATTTACTAGTTTACTTGCAGAGTTATTGGTGTAATAATAAGCTACTGTAATGAAAACTTACACAATAAGTTTCATCACATAAATAAGAAGGTTGATTATAAGGAGAAGCCTAGAATATTTATGCCCATATTTTTTTTTATAATTAAAACAAAATGAACTTGTCTATAATAATATTATGGTACCTATTATACCTTAAAGTCAGAAAAACCTTTTTGTAATATTTTTAATTTTCTTATAAGCGCGCACTGGGCCTGCGCGTATGGTCGCACTGGGCCTGGCTCGCACTGGGCCTGGCACGTACTGGGCCTGGCTCGCACTGTTCCTGGGCTCGCAATGGGCTGTACTCACTCACAATTCCCCATATGCTATTGTTTATGTGAAAAGGCCAGACGCATTACAGGTCAATGTAGGCTTAGAGAGTATGCTTACTGAAAGGTTGTGGCATTTATAAAGGCTGATGACGATGATTTAAAAAATATATTTTGCTCAGGGCATCGACCAAGGCACATTCCGCGACGTCATGCACAACACCTTCGACATGATCACTGAAGAGGCTATCCTGGAGAGAATCTGGATCACCTGGGACCGGGGCGCGGCGGGCGGGGAGGGAGCGCTGCGATTCGAGGCCTGGGTCCGGGGGCTGAGTGTCCTGCTAAAAGGGACTGATGATGAGAGGAGGAACCACTGCTTCGCTGTGTACGACCTGAACTCAGATGGGTATATCACGAAGGACGAGATGTTTCTGCTGCTGAAGTAAGTGAATGCTAATGTCGTTGTTACTTGAACATTGACCTAGGTTGCCAGTCAATGTAGGCTTACCATAAGGCGGGCCTAGGGTGCCAGGTGTCCGACTTTTTACGGCAGTGTCCGTCTAAATATATAGAAAACCGGCCAGTCCGTCTTTTGTTAGGCCAAAAGGACAAAAGCGTGTGAGCGAGCTGGTTGCATCACACCATCACATCACTGTTGCAAAACGACAACCGCTGACGCATAATGGTAGAACAACTATTTGTAGGTATGGAAGCAATTCTGAAATTAGGAAGAAAAGATATAGCTGCTTTATAGGTATATACAGTGTGTAAAAAAAGACCGTGGTTGGAGGATAAGTACCCTTAATATTGATGATGATTTCAAAAATAATTAAAAGTGCATTTAAAGATTTTTGAAAAATCACCTGTTTGAGCCGGGAAACGATCCGGTGAAATGTAAAAAAATCAGCCTGTATTATATAATACCAACCGAAAGAGTCATTCATAAGGATCAATTTCATTTAAACAACATACCTACCAAGTATCTTAAATTAAAGAAAAACCAAGAAAAACTTTTTCTTTTATTGCAAGAAATACTTTTTTTAATATTACTTTTTAAAGAACCTATTATTTAAGAAAATAGTTCACTTAATTTATGAATTGCTCAAAATGAGACCCGTGAAATGCACAGACGTATTCTTCGACTGAATTCATAATTTTTTCTTGATCTTTCTTTATTTTAAAATACTGTTGTTTAAAAAAATTGATCCTTATGAATGACTCTTTCGGTTGGTATAATAAAATACAGGATGTTATTTTTTCACATTTCACCGCTTCGATTTCCGGCTCAAGCAGGTAATTTAAAAATAAAGTTTAAATGCAGTTTTAATTTTTTTGAAAATTAAGGAAAGTTTTCTTTCAGTAAATTTGCCATCATTCATATTGAGGGTACTTTTCCTCCAACCACGGTCTTTTTGTCCAACCTGTATACATTTACAGCTGTTTGTATAGAAAGGCTGTTTTTTTGTGTTTGGGTTTAGTGATCGGGTTTCATAAATCCTGACAGTCTAAAGCATAAAAAGTTATGTGACGTTTTGTGTTCAGGAACTCCTTGCTAAAACAACCAGGGGATGAAGATCCCGACGAGGGAGTGCGCGAGTTGGTGGAGCTGGTCCTCAAGAAACTGGACGTGGACAAAGATGGCCGCGTGTCCATCGAAGACTATAGGTAACTTTATGAAACTAAGTATTAATGCTGGAGTTTTGCGCTATATATCTTTATCTTATAATAATATTTTTTAATACTTATATAATTTTAATATGTTAAATAATATCATTTAATAATTCAAAGACATTCCCGGGAGATAGCCTATTTTAATAAGGATCTAACTAGTAGGTGTACCTACCCGCTACACAACGTAATACACACTATACACCCTAACTAATTTGTAGGTAGAGAATATAAGTAAGTAATAAGAATATTTTGTTGGATTTTTTTATTTGCAAATTACTTAGTGACTGTGGTAATTTTATTCGCGGTCTAAGCCTGCGGCTGCGAGCGATATTGAGTGCAATATGGTGCACGTGCAATGCAACGTTTTGCTAAGAAGACGATAGAATTAAGTAAATTTTAATAAAAGCTGCGAATTCATAATTTTTTTTTAAAATGGTTACCCATATTTTTTATTAGTGAAATTGTATTGTATATTCTGAACAAAATAATTTCATGTTTTGGGAAATTATTATTTATTTAACACGTTCTATACACGAACTGAATTTGTAGGACCGCTGTCATAATGTTTCGATACGAGCGGTTGACCTTAGTTGATAGTCAGGGTCCATATTGGCTCACCTAAAGTTCTTTACCCGTAATTGTTCTTCCTAATAATATGACCTACAGGAGAAGAGCAGCTAGTATTTCTGTTGTCTAATAAAAAAACATAACCTCGATTCTAACCTATCACGTCACCTACAGTAGGCCGGCTAGTATCCTCAATCTCAAATCTGACGACCTGTGTGTCGCCATCTCTGAGGGGACCTCATCGGGGTTCGATCCCCGGTCGGGTCAATTTAAAAATTATTGTTTTTCTATATTGTCTCGGGTCTGGGTGTTTTCTATGTATAATAAGTATGTATTTAAGTATTTTAAGAATGTTTATCCGTTGTCTAGTAACCATTTAACGAGTTTCTTTGAAGCTTCTCTTGGGCTAGATAATTGTTGGGAGTGTAGGAAGTTTTAATTAAAAAAAAAAATCATTTAAATAATGTACGAGTAAGTGTAAAAGACGGTTATGTTGAGAAAATATAGGAAAACAAATAGTAAAATTGATGTTTATTGCTACTGACATTATGAAGTTGAATGATTCGGAATTATGAACATTGGAAACAGAGTAGTTAGGAATTGTGATTGTTAGGTTGAAAAATGTTAGGAAGAAAATTTTCGGAGTTCCGATTATCGGAGTTGAAAATTTAGGTGAACTTTGGCGCACTCTAATAATCAACTTAAGAGGCCTATTACATCTCGACTGTGATTTTTGCGTAAAAAGGCCAATTTTGGCGTTATGGATCTCAGAAACAAAAATACATTAACAATTATGACTTATTGAATAGTGTAGAATAGCTATTGGAATAGTGCGTAGCGGCCTCGCTTTTTGTAAATTTTGCTTAACTTTTTAATTAAACCCAAAATTGTAAAGAAAGATTTTCATAAAGTGCGCGAAGCCACTTTTTTGACCTCATCGATTGAACTACTGTTCTAAACAAGTGAAATAAAGTAATTATAATGTTATCTCTTGTATAGTCAAATAGTACGTAGCGGCCTCGGAATTTTTAGATATCATTGATTTTGTATAGAAAAAGCATCTTATTCTAAACAAAAAAACTTCGAAAATCGCTATAAGTTAACTGTGAATTTTTCCTATCTACGATAACATTATTGAGCAAAATTTATACCAGAGTAATTGTTACTTCATGAGGAATAAAGATTTTATAATGAATTTATTATCCTATTTCGATAAAAACGATAAATACAACTGCAAAATTACTACGAAATGCGATGCGCCGGCTGTCCGAATTCAACTTATGCTCATAGAATGGAGATTTGTAATATTATGCACTAATTTATTATCCTATTTCGATAATAACGATAAATACAACTGCAAAATTACTACAAAATGCGAAAATGGGCATTTTACGCAAAAATCACATTCGAGATGTAATAGGCCTCTTAAGACGAATGAGTTAAAAGTTGTATCTTTGCAGGTTAGCTGTGGAACAGGAGCCGCTGTTGTTAGAAGCGTTTGGTCAATGCCTGCCGTCTAGAAGACATGCAATAGCCTTCCAGAAAACCCTTAACCCTAAGATATGAACTAGATTATAAGAAAAAAGTGAACTTACTAAATAAGACAGAGAATGGATGGAGAGCTAGTATTTAAGAGAATGAACTGAAATTAATGTACTTACTGGTAAGAAGGTTAGTTTTAGTAGGTGCTTAAATGAAACGTTGTCTGGAAGTTTTAGCGTTAAGATGTTTTCCTATTGTATTGTGTGTGCAAGCCCCAATAAATTATTGTTAAGTCAATTAAAACGAATACATACTAAGCCCAGCTGTCCGAAATTAGATAGCAGAAGATTTTTAGCTATGAGACATATTTAAAAATGCAATAAGTGCAATGATGTTAGAATGAAATTAAAATGAAAAAAATTGTTTTCTGTGACCCCGTGGTCACGTGGTCGGACTGTGCAACTCGGTCGAAACGTCGTCGGGTATGAAAGGTATGCAAGGATACCTTTAACAAGTAGTTTAGCATTAAATCCTGTTGAAATATGTCGCACCCTCAGTGGATAAAAGGCATAAGTCGAAAATGTTGATTACTCAGTAGAGCAAAAAATCTGATTATTTGGCAATATTTACTTTATTTTTAATCGTAAAAGATTTAATCAAATATCAAAAAAAAGGGAAAAAAATTGACATTGCGTGTTGGTTTTATATTAATTTGTACTAATGTGTCTATTTCATTAGAAATTGTAAAAATAAACTATTATGCTACTTATCACAATGTACTTTAAATACAGGATTCTAAGTATTCAAATTTATGCTTCTTTTTCCCACAAAAATATAGATATCGTACAAAGTATGTTCAATTAAAGCGATAATGAACTTGCAATACCGAACATTTTTGCTAGTATAGGTAGGTAAGTTTACTGCGTTTTTCGCTTTAGTAATTTGTTGTTTATAATGCCTAACAAATACATGTGCCCTTTTTAGTCAAAATACTTGTTGAGAGACCATAAGTAAACACTAATATTGTTATATTCCGCTATATATTATAAAAATCTTACATGCATAGGTATCAATAGTTATACCTAAGTACTGATTAATATTTATGATAAAAGAAAAAAAAGCTAAAAATCTTTAAAATAATTATTAATTATTTTGACCCTACTATCCAGGATAGTTTTGAATACAATTAAAATTTGTAATATAATTAACAGATTTGCACAATTACTGCCAAGAAATATGTAGTTCTTAAAAAGACCGAAGAAAAAACACAGTAACTGATACATTTACGAATTTAACTTTAAATATTCGGCAATAGCTTGATAAACTATTTAAAATAACGTAAGTAGTCTAATAACATTTTGCTGGCACCTTGTAACAGAAGGTTATATAAGTATTCTTAATAAAAACTAAGAAAACCAGCATAAACTGTTAACAAAATCAGGTCTGACCATTCGATAACATTGTTTGATGTCACAAGTGAAGACCACTAAATAAGTTCTAAACCTTAAAATGATATCCTGTATATTCTGTTGTAGCTTAGGGCCTGACAATAAAATTTGATTGAGGGAAACACCGGTAGAGCTGGGTAGAGATGCATCAAAGACAGCTCTCAACTTTGTAGTGCTAATGCTCTCCTTGAGCACGCCGTGATGAGGAATATAATACCTGTCAACCGCACTATGAGAAGGTACTAACTTCATATGTCCAGACTCTACATAATCTTTCATAAATTGAACGTAGAGTTCACGAAGTGTAGGCTCTTTTATAAGTTTACGCTCTAAATTGTGAAACCGTTTTAACGCAATTAACCGAGTATCACCAAGCTGAGAGGACTCTACCTTGAACGGCAGCCTAACTACAAACCTCCCATCGGGATCTCTATTGTGTGTGTTGACAAAGTGCTTTTCACATATGATGTCATCAGGATCTGGAATCGGCGGCAAAGGAGACTCTTCTGATTCCCAGAATTTGTTATAGTAAGTTGTAACCTAGACTCGTTGGTAAGTAGGCTAATATTTTGATACTGAGTTGTAGTCACTGGGGTCGAACCCATAATGACCCAACCAAAGATGTTTGAATGAGCTGTAGGTAAACCATTACCTAATTTTAACTTTGGACCACAAAAAATGTCACTGAAAAGATTAACACCCAAAAGTAGATCGATTTTACCCGGAATGTTGAAAGTCTTATCAGCAAGCTGAAGGTCGCTACATTTCTCTGGCACAATCGGATTGACCATTGCTGCTGGTTGATATCCCGTGATGCGCTTAAGTACTGCTTCAGTGGACAAACCAGGAACGGAATCGTCTGTGAGAGACAAGATTGAACAATCTACCCTTCCATGAGTAGCTTGCCGGTGTTCACCGACACCGAATAGATCGCAGGACTTACGACGTCGCAGTCGAAGTTGCTAAAAATTCAGTTATAAGAGATGATTGAGCACCAGGATCTACTAACGCACGAACGACATGTACCTGACCATCAACATCCTGGACTCCAACAAGAGCAGTACCTAAGAGGCCGATAGACAATGGTTTTATGTTAAGTAACACCTGTTTCGAAGAGGAGGGTTCGGGCTTCACAAAGGAATCCGCTGCTTTAAACTCATTATGTAATTTTGTATGATGACGTTTCTTGCATACTTGACAACAGCGCTTAGCTAAACATTGTGAAATACTATGTGGCCTCAAACAATTGTAACAAAGTCTTTTTTCAGTTAAAAATAATTTCTTATCTTTCAGTTTCTCAAACTCTAAACATTGATAGATTGCATGATCACCACTACAATAATAGCAAGTTGAATTAGTTACATGTAAGGTGGACGCATGAGGAATTAACACTTTGGGATTATTGTTTACACATGTGAAATTAGTTGCTTCTAAAACCCTTAAATTGTGTTCTAAAAATGTCAACAAATTACCAAAACGCGGTATCTCATTTTGCTGTAAAGTAAACTCAAATTTAGTTCTTAAGTCCAACGGTAACTTTTTAGATTTTATATGATATAAAAGAAAACTCCAAGAATTGACATCAAATCCAAGAGTATTTAATGCTTGTGTGTTTTCTTTTAAGGTGTTGAGAAAACGTTTTAAATTCTTTAAGTTGGAACATGAAACTGAAAGTAACAAATCTAAATGTTTGTCGGCTATCAAGCGCTTATTTTCATAATGTTCTTGTAAGAGATTATAGGCCACACCATAGTTTTCACTAGTTATGCTTAAATGTTTAATTAAGTTAAGAGGTTCTTGTTCTAAAACACTCAATAAATAATGGAATTTTTGTATTGAAGATATTTCATTGTTTTGATGAATTAAACTGTCAAAGATTGATTTAAAGTTGGGCCATTCAGTGTGAATGCCTTTGAAATGTGTTAATGTAATTTTAGGTATTAAATGAAAACGACTTGATTCGCAACTAGACTTGGAAACTACTTCTTGTGTCACAGGAGCATTGGTTGTTTTGGAATCCAATACACCTAAGTCAGACCAAATACTTTGAATTGAGTAATATATCTCTTAAAACGTTGTAAAGCAAGATTCTATAGTTCCTCTCTGTTCTTCGGGCTGTGAAGCAGCAATTATCAACGTGAAATTAGTATCAAATTGTTCACGCATCTGATTTAGATCAACGAAACGAACACGAAATTTACTCAATTCCTGCGATGTTGTAGGAATAGTTTGCACAAGCACTGTAGCCAGTTTATAAAGCTCGCATACGAAATCATAAGCCATGTTAAATTTAACAGTGGCTATTTTCAAATAATTCGACATAATTAAAGTTATTTTATTTCGCAAGTAAAAATAAACAAAACAAACTAGAGGTTAATAATGTCAGTTGACAGATGACTGACTGTCAGTCGACAGCTTAATTGAACGATGTTCAGTGCTGCTAGTATGCGAAATTGGAATCCCCAAGATAATTTTGTAAAACTATTGAAGGTATGCAAAAAATATTTTCTAAAAATAGATGTATAAGCAATTGATGAAATTTGAATATAATATGTTCCGATGCTTACGGAAATGATGGGAATCGGGACGAAGGACCAAAACATGGGCGATCAAAGAAGAGGGGTTTTTAGGGGGCTAACCTGGTTCGACGTTGCTCCCGCGTGCTGGCTGTAGTAGACGCGCGTCTCACTCTTTCTTGACTTTCCACGGCAAAAGTTCGTGATCACAGTAGTAAACTCGCGGCGATCACTTGGAAGATGTTATGACTTGACCGATAAATGAGGAACACGAGAGCTCGACTGAAAGGCCCTGTCGCGTAGGCAGGCTGGATCGGAAGTGAAGATGGCCGACACGACACGACGCGATATTGGTTTACCCCCATAGGATCGAGGATAAAAAATGATGAGGGTAGTAGAAGTTAGGTTAGGGACGTAGCATCGGTACAAGTCTAATTCGATTGATAGTGATGTGAATGAATATGATGAATGAAATATGATTGATCTAAATCTACCAATTACGCTTTTATTTGTTGTACTAATTAGGTAACATTTAAGAATAAATGCACATACTTACTTAGAGAGATGTTTGAAAAGATCTTTAAAAAATAAAGCATATGTACATTCTGTCAAAAAAGTTTCGGGAACGGATGATTTGGATAAGATTCCAAATTATTTATTTTGTTTTTTTTTGTTTCTATTTTGGCGCGGAGTTTAAGTTGCATAATTATGTTAATTAGATTAAAAACAGTGCTGTTTTTAGTTAGTTTATATCTAGTGTGTATTGCGAAATTCGTAATGGATAAAAACATCGAACAAAGAGTTTGTCTTAAGTTTTGCGTCGCCAATGGAATTTCGTGTACGGAGTCACTGAAAATGTTACAGAAAGCTTACGGTGAATCAACTTTATCAAAAAAACGTGCTTATTAGTGTTACAGAGCGTTCAAAAGCAGTCGAGATAAGATGGAAGATTTGCATCGCTCTGGTAGGCCATTAACGTCTTCAACTGAAGTTCACATCGCAAAAGTGAAGGAAATGGTGACTAAAAATCCTCATTCAAGTTTAAGAGAGATAGCCGCTGAACTTTCTGTGTCTCACGAGTCGATCCGTACCATTTTAAATAATCACTTGGGTATGAAACATGTTGCCGCTCGGCTAGTCCCAAGACCTAAATTTTCTCCAAAAACTCAATCGCATAAGAGTCGCTGAGGACATGCTAGAATGAGTCAATTTCGACCCAACATTCATGCAACGCATGACAAACAATTAATAGAATCCTAAAAACCATTAAGAAATAAAATAAGGCTGCTTTTAAAAATTAATTACTTACAAGTAATAGTATCATTAAGTAAAATTTTAAACACTGATAAAAGACGACAACCTTAGGCGGGAATGGGAAGGCCTAACTTAACCTAGGTACTTACCGACTGGTTCAATGTCAGCTTGCCTTGCAACTCAGGGGTTGGTCTGGGTAGAAAGGGAACAGGATGGTCGCAGTTCAGCTGTCGTGATGTGAAGCCGGCCTCGGTGGCGTGCCTCGCCTGCCGACTCCAAGAGGCTCGTCCGAATCGCTCAAACACACGTCCGTTCAATCGATCCGTGCACACCCAGTCCTCAGCCCGCCGATGGCCTCTTAGTACAACTAGCACGCAGCACCTTTCGAGACTCGTGCCAAACCGCGAAGGATTTCCAATATACGCTGCCGTCAGCGTTCGTCTGTCCGATTAATTAAACACAATAGCCTCCGATGGCTCTTTACAAGGAGATTGACAAGATATTATCCGATTTCTTGTTAATTCACAACTAATGCACGTGGCCTATGTACCGACCCGAATCGAAGAATAAAAATCAACGCGAATGCGTATCCAGCCGACAGGATATAATGCGCGCACCTTAATCGCGGTTTCTTTTACACCATATAATCAGGTCTGGGCTGTCCCAACCATAAGAACCAAAGTCAGCACACCGTAGACAGACAGACCGCCATAATCCCAAACCGAAAGCGAATACGAAAACGGAACAGAAAAGTGACACCATTTAACAAACTTGGGTTGGGTGTGAGTCTGGCTCTATGACATCTTGAAATTGTGTTGCCAGAAACCCGTGTGAACATCGTTTGATCCAGAAGCTGTGAATTTTGTCCGGCCCTGGACATTTCCAGACCATAAGGATTTTTAGACCATAAGGATAGCACAACTTACGTCAGCTGTAGGTACTAATAAATGTATAGGGCGTAGATGTGGTCTCGATAGGTTCACGCGCCTCTCAAATAACAATCATCCATTCACCTTCCGTGTGTTCTTTAAGACAACATTCAACAGCATAGAGCGATGGACTCACTACCTATCACGCTGAGCACGTGCACAGTCGCTTTTTCGTGTAAAGTGGGCTATGGCAGAGGACTACTTTTGCGGTCCTCATTGCCTAGTCTGTGACAAACCCTTCGGGGATAATAGCACAATTATAGTCGTGTAGTCGTGATTAAATGAATCCATTACTGCTACTTTTACATAATGAATAGAAAAATGAAACATAATACTATTAATGTATTTTTTTTTATATATTTTAGCGTTTTATTAACGCAATGTTGACTAAAAACATAAGCATCAAGCACTGACAAATTTCGACGGTTGAATGCCAGACCTCGGTAGCCAAGTGGTTAAGGCAGCCGCCTGGAATGCGGAAGGTGCGTGGTTCGATTCCCGCTTGAGGTTGTCGTCTTTTTTCAGTGTTTAAAATTTTACTTAAGTATATTTAAGCGTTAATAAAACGCTAAAATATATTAAAAAAAAAAATAATAATAAAAAAAAAAAACATTAATCTATAAACGCAGCTTCATCTTAACCGAATGTTCAAATATTTGTAAAAATATTTCTTTCGGATCTCAGAGGTGAAAACTTCTAAGATTTGATGAAGCAATGTTGACTAAAAACATAAGCATCAAGCACTGACAAATTTCGACGGTTGAAAGCCAGACCTCGGTAGCAAGTGGTTAAGGCAGCCGCCCGGAATGCGGTTCGATTCCCGCCTGAGGTTGTCGTCTTTTTTCAGTGTTTAAAATTTTACTTAATGATACTATTACTTGTAAGTAATTAATTTTTAAAAGCAGCCTTATTTTATTTCTTAATGGTTTTTAGGATTCTATTAATTGTTTGTCATGCGTTGCATGAATGTTGGGTCGAAATTGACTCATTCTAGCATGTCCTCAGCGACTCTTATGCGATTGAGTTTTTGGAGAAAATTTAGGTCTTGGGACTAGCCGAGCGGCAACATGTTTCATACCCAAGTGATTATTTAAAATGGTACGGATCGACTCGTGAGACACAGAAAGTTCAGCGGCTATCTCTCTTAAACTTGAATGAGGATTTTTAGTCACCATTTCCTTCACTTTTGCGATGTGAACTTCAGTTGAAGACGTTAATGGCCTACCAGAGCGATGCAAATCTTCCATCTTATCTCGACTGCTTTTGAACGCTCTGTAACACTAATAAGCACGTTTTTTTGATAAAGTTGATTCACCGTAAGCTTTCTGTAACATTTTCAGTGACTCCGTACACGAAATTCCATTGGCGACGCAAAACTTAAGACAAACTCTTTGTTCGATGTTTTTATCCATTACGAATTTCGCAATACACACTAGATATAAACTAACTAAAAACAGCACTGTTTTTAATCTAATTAACATAATTATGCAACTTAAACTCCGCGCCAAAATAGAAACAAAAAAAAACAAAATAAATAATTTGGAATCTTATCCAAATCATCCGTTCCCGAAACTTTTTTGACAGAATGTACATATGCTTTATTTTTTAAAGATCTTTTTAAACATCTCTCTAAGTAAGTATGTGCATTTATTCTTAAATGTTACCTAATTAGTACAACAAATAAAAGCGTAATTGGTAGATTTAGATCAATCATATTTCATTCATCATATTCATTCACATCACTATCAATCGAATTAGACTTGTACCGATGCTACGTCCCTAACCTAACTTCTACTACCCTCATCATTTTTTATCCTCGATCCTATGGGGGTAAACCAATATCGCGTCGTGTCGTGTCGGCCATCTTCACTTCCGATCCAGCCTGCCTACGCGACAGGGCCTTTCAGTCGAGCTCTCGTGTTCCTCATTTATCGGTCAAGTCATAACATCTTCCAAGTGATCGCCGCGAGTTTACTACTGTGATCACGAACTTTTGCCGTGGAAAGTCAAGAAAGAGTGAGACGCGCGTCTACTACAGCCAGCACGCGGGAGCAACGTCGAACCAGGTTAGCCCCCTAAAAACCCCTCTTCTTTGATCGCCCATGTTTTGGTCCTTCGTCCCGAGTCCCATCATTTCCGTAAGCATCGGAACATATTATATTCAAATTTCATCCATTGCTTATAAATCTATTTTTAGAAAATATTTTTTGCATACCTTCAATAGTTTTACAAAATTATCTTGGGGATTTCAATTTCGCATACTAGCAGCACTGAACATCGTTCAATTAAGCTGTCAACTGTCAAGTGTCAGTCATCTGTCAACTGACATTATTAACCTCTAGTTTGTTTTGTTTATTTTTACTTGCGAAATAAAATAACTTTAATTATGTCGAATTATTGAACAATCAAACAAACTTACCAAGTGCAGTTCGATTGAAATTATGCTCCTTGTTGTCTCGTCCGAAGATGATGGAAATACTACTTGTTAGTATCGAGTCTTAGCACTCGCCGACGCCACATAAGTTTAAAGTATCTGAAAATAAAATATTTCCGAACGCAGCCGCACGTCACTAGACTAGCCCGCGTTTTGAACTGTCATTTAGTTTTAAGTTGTGTATTTATTTATGAAACTGATTCTACAACCCCAGGGAATAGGTATCAAACCTGTGAGGGTGGGTGGGACTCAGTGTTGCCGGTGCGGATCTTTTGTTCCGATTTCGGAACTTAGAAGCCCTTGGCGGAACTTTAGCGGAACATCAACTTTGTCGGAACTTTTGACCTAAGCCTCAAAATTTGTATAAAAGAACAGGCTGTATGGCTCAGATTCTTTGCATAGACTTTATAGACTAAAAACGACCTTCACGCACGATTAAAAGTCGCATGAAATGAGGCGCTGGTGCTCCCTTTGCTTGCCAACATCCCGCTATGGGATGATATCTAGGGTACCGATTGCCAAGAACCCGTGGCGGGTTCACGCAATTTTGGGTTCGGTTTTTATAATGTATTAAATACAATAGAGCATATTTTACCGTGTTCCCTGCACTAACGTCATATAAAGAAAGAAGCCAGCGATTTATACCTTTTTCACTCTAGTACGCGTCCATTGAACTTTACAGCGGGAAATTCAAAATTAGTGTTTGTTTTTTTTTCGCGCGAATAATCTCGGCACGTTGACTTTTTAGATAAATATTATAGTCTTTTTACAATTAAAATATCATAATGTTATTGTTTTCTGTAAATATAGTTAATGCACTATCGAATGATAGTAAAATAATTTGTTCACAATGCATCACAGACGTATAATACGTCTGTGCAATGCAATAATATATATTTTTTAAATATTTTGCGTCAAAAATTTTTTTTATTGATTTTGTGATGTCTCTCTTTAGTATTTATACGCATATGGTTTACGTACACCGTTAACTAGATATTTTAATAGATTATTTCATTAAAATACCATAAATATTCAGTTTTGTACATGTTTTCAAACAAGAAATAGCTCAATTGTTGTTAGAAGTCCCGAGTGTCAAATTTCGCGTCGCCATTTTTAATTGCTGGCAATTAGCGGCATCGCGAAAAAAAATCTGGCAGCAGAAGGGGTGGTGTGTTTTCATGGCTGTTTTATTTTTCACCGACTTTATGAATCAAAGTAAAAATGCAAATATAGGTATGTAATACAGAAAAAGTTTGATTTTTCCAATCTTTTTTTTTATTTTCACTCAGGCGGAACTTTTCGGAACTTTTCAGATGAGAAATAGGAATAAATCGTAACATGCTGCCGGCAACACTGGTGGGACTCATCATCTTCGGACGAGACAACAAGGAGCATAATTTCAATCGAACTGCACTTGGTAAGTTTGTTTGATTGTTCAATTATGCTCCTTGTTGTCTCGTCCTCTATGATGGAAATACTACTTGTTAGATGTTCAAAGTTCTGTTGTAGAATCATAAAGTTTATTATTGTTAACAAATATATCCCAGATATTATGTTTCAACAGCATAATCAGTCTTATACTCCTTAAAGATAATTGGTAATTTCCAAGAGAATCTTATTAAACAAAAAAACAAACTTAAATGTGTCCTCAGCCTTAAATAAATCTTTGGTATGATTATAGCAATATACTTTTAATATTATTATTACAATATAATCGCTTCAGCGAAATTATTATTTAAAATCGGACGGTTGTAAAACTTTGCAAAGTTGTCCATGAGTCAGTCCAACCAGCCGTTCTATGTATCTCATCAATGCTAACGCCTTTCATAATGGCAGCTGATGTCGTAGCGTGCCTGGTACTATGAGTAGAAAAAATGGAAGTATCGATCCCTCTTGCAGCCAGGACCGTCAATCCAACGGTTGAGTGTACTGACCGATACCGCCAAATGTGGTTTCTTGATAGATATAAATAAATTAGGACATTTTCCTAATTTCAGAGGTAATTCTTTTATAATTATTTAAACAATTGGCTGATGACGATTAGGTGCTGAAGTCTTAATTTTTTTTTTTTTTTTATAGTAACAATTTTATTATCAATTATTTTAATCTGGTCAGTAACAATAGAAACTAGGGCTTTGTAATCTTTGCCCTGTAGGTAAAGTTAATAAAGTAACTGTGTTTAATGAACATTAATGTAAGTTGTTTGAGTCATTGTAATTTGACTCTAAAAAATTAAGCACTATAGAAACATTCCAGGTATACTTATATTTGAGTTTACTTGGTCGTAGGCGAAAGAACCCTTTAAATAAAATTTTAATCTTTTCGTCTGCTCCCACCTGCGGCCCTATCACACTAGTGGCAGCGAGGACCTTATGCAATTCAAGGTGCCATAAGATGCACCACTGTGGAACTTATTTGTGAGATAAGTAATTATGTCTGTCATCTGTGCTTTAGTAGCATTTAGTTGTTTGGTGTGGCAGTAAGAAAACCAAATACAAAGTAAGTATTGCTTATAGGTGTTACTTGATATGGAAGATATCATTATTTCAGCTGCCTGTACGTCGATGCCAGGCTTTAAGAATGCCTACCGGACAATCTCCCTGCCAGTAGTGATAGGTTGCGGTGTGGAGGGCGTGGTGAGTTGGAATAACATAAAACCAGTAAGTTATTACTTGGTTCAAATACAATGGGTTCTGTCACCAATAGTTTTTTGAATAAGGGAAACCAAGGTTGGGTGTCCCCGAAGAGAACTACAAGGATCCGTGTTGCTTCATTGGACACGATTATTTCTATACATTTTAAAATCATAGAAAATGGTGGAAAAGCATAAAATAAACCCCTTTGCAAGACATTGTAAAGGCATCCACTTTATAAGCTGAAGGATCTGGATGCCATGAAACAAATTTCCTGCATTTTGTGTTTGTTCTAAATGCAAATAAATCTATGACAGGGTTACCAAATGCTTGTACTATTTTATTAAAATTATTAATATTTAATTCCCATTCTGTATGACCTAACTGTTTTCTAGATTCAAAATCTGTTACTTTGCTGTCCTTTGTGTTAATGTATGATGTATGATGCAAATACAAAATTATTCCTCTCTTCACACCACTGCCAAATAGCTTTTGCAATCACATGTAAGTGAGAGTACTGTATGCCACCAAAGCGGTTTATATATGGTATAGCTGTGGTATTGTCACTTCGTAATAATATTTCACAATTTGAAGAATTATTAGCAAGGCTTTTGAGACCACACATAGTAGCTTTTATTTCTAAAGTATTAAAGTGAATTGTTGATTCTTTTCCTCTCCATACACCACTGGCTGTATGTATGTCTCAAGAAGCACCCCACCCCGATAGTGAGACATCTGTATTTATTTCTAGAATATATTTATATTTTCTTATCTAAGAAATTGATTTAGGCAAGTACATGTTTTATCCACTATTCAAGATCTGGATAGCAATGTTTGGGCAAGGAAGTAAATGCTTCATTATTATTATTATTTTTAAAAGAGCTAAATATTTATGTCTTTTTAGTGCTTTAGTATACAGTAACCCATATTGATTAGCTGGACAAACAGACACTAGAGTTCCCAGAACTTTTGACAAAAAACCTGATGGAAGAGGTACTTAAAAATTTGAGCGCCGTGGTGGTCACCTGTGACTGACAAACAATTAAATTTCTATTGTGTCTGGTTTCGTGGCAGGCAACGTGTTAAGGCATCTTTTATTTTTATCAGAATCGATTGAAATAGTCATGGTGTTTGTATTAAACAATAGGCTAAGAAACTTACATTCCTTTGATGGAATAAGTTGACATAATTATTTTTATTGATGATGAAGCCTAACTGAGTAAGCAGACCTATGGTCTGGTTAACACTATTAAGACACTCAATATGATCACTACCAATATACTGCTAGCTACAAGCATCGATATACTGTACTTACAGGCTGTAAACCTCTAAGTTTTGTTATGGGTTTAATTATGTGAACATGTATGGAGCCGTGCAAAGGCCAAATGGAAGAATGTTAAATTGATATATTTTTCCATCAAATAAAAACCTTAGATATTTTCTGTAATCTGCATTAATGTTACACATGTAATAAGAATCCATTTTGTCAATTGTTGCCATAGTACAATCTTTCATAAGACTTTGAGTTGTAGTAATATTACTATTAAATTACTTTATGTTTAAAATAAATCTATACTCTCCATTTGGTTTCTATACCAAGAAAATAGGTGAACAAAATTGTCCATCTGTTTCATGACATATTTTGTCTATAACATGTGACTGAATAAGTTTATTAATTTCAATTTGAACTTGACAGAATTCTACTAGTAAATGAGTTATTCATAGGCAAGTAAGATTGAAATGGTATCTCACTAAAAGGGATTTCATACCCAGATACCCATTTCAGAATAGTAGGATCACTGGTTATTTTCTTCCAATTATTTATAAAAAAAAAGGAAGTCTGCATACCTGAACTTCTAACTTTGCAGCTTCGTAGCTTTGCAGGTTGGTTGGATCTCGCTCCTGTCCCTGTCCGGGCACTTGGACGAGGAGGGCCCCTCCAGTTTAAAGATTTGGTTTTATTTGGGGGTTTTTGAATGAAGCTTGTGTTCTTCAGGTCTTTAACAGATTTTTGAACAGCCTTTGTAACCTAGATCTTTTCAGAAAGGTTACTTAAAAAAAATGCATCTGCTCCCCCTGTGAGGGAATCTTTCATATCTTTATTAATAGATCAAATATCATGAGACCGCCGGCAGTCGCGAAACAATTGATTTTCAATTGTGTCTGGTTTTATGGTGCTCAAGGGGTTAATGACGGTTGGTATTAGCGACCTTCTACGATTTGTATCTATGTGCACAGCGTCACACAGTATTTTTGCAGCATCATTGATGTGTTTAATTATTTAATTAATAATTTCAATTCTGTCACCTTTTAGGAGAAATAAATGGAGTGATTGGCCCAGGGCTGATAGTGCAGCAACCATCTGTTTTTGCCTGTCAGCAATTATCAAATCTCTTTTCTTAACCAGGTCAGAGACAGCCAGGTATTTCAGGGTTGAGCTTTGGGAGCAACGTTGAGATATTTTCATATGGGATGTATTTTTTCATAAGTTCTGGTTTAATTTCTTTTTGCAATCCTTTTGTGAGAATAGGAGTCTACCTCTGTGCAATTTCATCATGAGCAATTGGTCCCTTAAGCACCTCCTCAATTTCCCCCAAAGCAAATAACAATTCTACGTCTATGGCAGGTGTATCGGTCTCCGGGTCTGTACACTGGGTTTTTTCCACAGGTAAGGCCTCTACTACACTGTATTGGCACGGGCAGTGCCTCCTCCTCCACAGAACTTGAAGTAGTAGCCGGAACCAGGGCCATCATTGACACATTAGGAATGTCAGACATAGTCATGCAGATCTAGGCCCAAATGGCAAAGCAAACTGCAGTAAATGTAAGACCCTGATATTCCTTGCGAATACCCAGGGTGGTAAAAACTCGGCTTTGCAGTAAGTACGAGTTATTGTGCCCGTTTTAAGTTTTGAATGTTTCAACACCGCCTCATCCCAAAGATGGGCCTGAGTGCACATTTCAAAACCCAGAATTTCATTTTTATTTTTTACGTCTCTTTCTTTTACTCATAATAACAGTTTATTTATCATAATTAAACTGACTAAAACTATTAAAAAAATTTTTTACAAAAAAGTAAGAGAAAAAAGTGGCGCCGGTACAGTGACATAAAAAACGAATGACAGTTCAAAACGCGGGCTAGTCTAGTGACGTGCTGCTGCGTTCGGAAATATTTTATTTTCAGATACTTTAAACTTATGTGGCGTCGGCGAGTGCTAAGACTCGATACTAACAAGTAGTATTTCCATCATAGAGGACGAGACAACAAGGAGCATAATTTGAAAATAGCCACTGTTAAATTTAACATGGCTTATGATTTCGTATGCGTCGTGTCGTGTCGGCCATCTTCACTTCCGATCCAGCCTGCCTACGCGACAGGGCCTTTCAGTCGAGCTCTCGTGTTCCTCATTTATCGGTCAAGTCATAACATCTTCCAAGTGATCGCCGCGAGTTTACTACTGTGATCACGAACTTTTGCCGTGGAAAGTCAAGAAAGAGTGAGACGCGCGTCTACTACAGCCAGCACGCGGGAGCAACGTCGAACCAGGTTAGCCCCCTAAAAACCCCTCTTCTTTGATCGCCCATGTTTTGGTCCTTCGTCCCGATTCCCATCATTTCCGTAAGCATCGGAACATATTATATTCAAATTTCATCAATTGCTTATAAATCTATTTTTAGAAAATATTTTTTGCATACCTTCAATAGTTTTACAAAATTATCTTGGGGATTCCAATTTCGCATACTAGCAGCACTGAACATCGTTCAATTAAGCTGTCAACTGTCAAGTGTCAGTCATCTGTCAACTGACATTATTAACCTCTAGTTTGTTTTGTTTATTTTTACTTGCGAAATAAAATAACTTTAATTATGTAGAATTATTTGAAAATAGCCACTGTTAAATTTAACATGGCTTATGATTTCGTATGCGAGCTTTATAAACTGGCTACAGTGCTTGTGCAAACTATTCCTACAACACCGCAGGAATTGAGTAAATTTCGTGTTCGTTTCGTTGATCTAAATCAGATGCGTGAACAATTTGATACTAATTTCACGTTGATAATTGCTGCTTCACAGCCCGAAGAACAGAGAGGAACTATAGAATCTTGCTTTACAACGTTTTAAGAGATATATTACTCAATTCAAAGTATTTGGTCTGACTTAGGTGTATTGGATTCCAAAACAACCAATGCTCCTGTGACACAAGAAGTAGTTTCCAAGTCTAGTTGCGAATCAAGTCGTTTTCATTTAATACCTAAAATTACATTAACACATTTCAAAGGCATTCACACTGAATGGCCCAACTTTAAATCAATCTTTGACAGCTTAATTCATCAAAACAATGAAATATCTTCAATACAAAAATTCCATTATTTATTGAGTGTTTTAGAACAAGAACCTCTTAACTTAATTAAACATTTAAGCATAACTAGTGAAAACTATGGTGTGGCCTATAATCTCTTACAAGAACATTATGAAAATAAGCGCTTGATAGCCGACAAACATTTAGATTTGTTACTTTCAGTTTCATGTTCCAACTTAAAGAATTTAAAACGTTTTCTCAACACCTTAAAAGAAAACACACAAGCATTAAATACTCTTGGATTTGATGTCAATTCTTGGAGTTTTCTTTTATATCATATAAAATCTAAAAAGTTACCGTTGGACTTAAGAACTAAATTTGAGTTTACTTTACAGCAAAATGAGATACCGCGTTTTGGTAATTTGTTGACATTTTTAGAACACAATTTAAGGGTTTTAGAAGCAACTAATTTCACATGTGTAAACAATAATCCCAAAGTGTTAATTCCTCATGCGTCCACCTTACATGTAACTAATTCAACTTGCTATTATTGTAGTGGTGATCATGCAATCTATCAATGTTTAGAGTTTGAGAAACTGAAAGATAAGAAATTATTTTTAACTGAAAAAAGACTTTGTTACAATTGTTTGAGGCCACATAGTATTTCACAATGTTTATCTAAGCGCTGTTGTCAAGTATGCAAGAAACGTCATCATGCAAAATTACATAATGAGTTTAAAGCAGCGGATTCCTTTGTGAAGCCCGAACCCTCCTCTTCGAAACAGGTGTTACTTAACATAGAACCATTGTCTATCAGCCTCTTAGGTACTGCTCTTGTTGGAGTCCAGGATGTTGATGGTCAGGTACATGTCGTTCGTGCGTTAGTAGATCCTGGTGCTCAATCATCTCTTATAACTGAATTTTTAGCAACTTCGACTGCGACGTCGTAAGTCCTGCGATCTATTCGGTGTCGGTGAACACCGGCAAGCTACTCATGGAAGGGTAGATTGTTCAATCTTGTCTCTCACAGACGATTTCGTTCCTGGTTTGTCCACTGAAGCCATTGTACTTAAGCGCATCACGGGATATCAACCAGCAGCAATGGTCAATCCGATTGTGCCAGAGAAATGTAGCGACCTTCAGCTTGCTGATAAGACTTTCAACATTCCGGGTAAAATCGATCTACTTTTGGGTGTTAATCTTTTCAGTGACATTTTTTGCGGTCCAAAGTTAAAATTAGGTAATGGTTTACCTAGAGCTCATTCAACCATCTTTGGTTTGGTCATTATGGGTTCGACCCCAGTGACTACAACTCAGTATCAAAATATTAGCCTACTTACCAACGAGTCTAGGTTACAACTTACTATAACAAATTCTGGGAATCAGAAGAGTCTCCTTTGCCGCCGATTCCAGATCACGATGACATCATATGTGAAAAGCACTTTGTCAACACACACAATAGAGATCCCGATGGGAGGTTTGTAGTTAGTTATGTCGCTTAATTCCCGAAACCTAGATATTTCAACATTTATCAATTCATTTAGCATGTAAGTAACTAGAGTAGGATAACATTTACACTTTTTCAATCAGCTTTCAGTTAACTTATTATCAATTTGTCTGTTTCAATTAAAAGAGCTAAGCCGCTCTTTGGGGGGCGGTATGGTAGATTTAGATCAATCATATTCAATTACATTCACATCACTATCAATCGAATTAGACTTGTACCGATGCTACGTCCCTAACCTAACTTCTACTACCCTCATCATTTTTTATCCTCGATCCTATGGAGGTAAACCAATATCGCGTCGTGTCGTGTCGGCCATCTTCACTTCCGATCCAGCCTGCCTACGCGACAGGGCCTTTCAGTCGAGCTCTCGTGTTCCTCATTTATCGGTCAAGTCATAACATCTTCCAAGTGATCGCCGCGAGTTTACTACTGTGATCACGAACTTTTGCCGTGGAAAGTCAAGAAAGAGTGAGACGCGCGTCTACTACAGCCAGCACGCGGGAGCAACGTCGAACCAGGTTAGCCCCCTAAAAACCCCTCTTCTTTGATCGCCCAGTATTCGTGTATACACGACTAGCAGTGTATAAATTTTAATGGGTTAAAATCATATATTAGTTACTTTTTATATTCTACATTAAATCTTAGCGAATAACATAACAACCGGTAATACGCCTTATTAACCAATTTGTTGTTTGCGTATTAACGCATATTCTACCTTTCCCTAAGAAAAATGATCATGTACCTAATCAAAATTTATAAAACAGTCTTTCTTCCATAAAATCGTCAATTTAACAAGAAAAATATGAAAAAAATACAGACACAAACTTGAACCTTACTTTTCACTTATGATAAAATCGACATTTCGACGTAACATGACTTATGCCTTTTTTCCACCGGAGGTGCGATGTGTGAAAGAACACTCCACACTGGTATTCGGGTATCTAATCTATTTTTAACATATTATTATTTTATCAGAGACACGTATTAATCAGCCTAATTAATCGCCAAGTAACAAACATACCTATTCGTAATCTAAAGGTAGGTAACAATGAAAACCGATCTATCTTAATTACTTAATATATTTATTCACATTTTATATCTAAAATCATTTAAAATATAAGTTGACAAAAACATAATTTACTTACATTAAATATGTGTGTACTTAAAATATTACATTACATAGTTACCGTAGATATTAGCATCACAATTTCGTGTTTCGAAATGCGCGTAAAGCTGTTAGTTCCGGTTGTTGTCGTAAGAGGGCACCCACCAACCCACATTGGGCTAGCGTGGTGGGTTATGGCCCAAGTTGTGGGATGGCGTTCCCAGCAGTGGGGGGTTCACAAGCTGATGATGAGGGTGAGGTACCTACAGTCTGTTGTTAGTGAGTACTTTGTATTCAGCAGTCAAATTAATCGTGAGGATCCAAACCGGTTCCGAAGAAGTCATTCATCACCATTGCAGCTTTTTGTGGCAGGATGCGGTAGATGAACTGAAAAAAATAAATTATTAAAAAATATAAATAAAATAAAATATTTCTTTTTCCCACGGCCATCGAAGACCTTCATCCTTATGAATGATTGGTCTCGCTGCGAGCGCAGCGAGACCAATCATTCATCTAAGCCTTCATCGTTGCCGGGTGCAATGCAAATGCGGTTCGACGATCACAAAAAGTCATCGAAAAATATAAATAAATAAGCCTAGAGGAAAAAATAGAGGGTGCGTGGCGACGAACGCACGAAACCAATAAGCAAATTTATCTCCGTGCACGAAACCCTTTTTGTAGCCGGGCTATTCGTTAGACCACCAGTCTTATTACCACGGGAAACTGGGTGATACGTGTGTACCTATGTACAGTGGGCCTTAGAAGTATCTTAACACTTTATTAAACGTGTAAAAGCTACTTATGAGGCCGACAGTACATCTTACACATACACAAAAACATACAATTAGATGAGGAGAGCCGAAGATCGGGCAGAGCAGTTTTTGTCCAGTAGTGGATAGAGATAATGATAAAGATGAAAAATTAATGAAGAAAAATATTAGTGTAAATGAAAATTAATAAAATGAACGAAAGTTATGAGAGTAAATGAAGAAAAATGTGTGTCAAAATGTCAAATGGAAATCTTTTAAATCCGTGTGCCCCTCAGGGAGGCGGGGGTGATGTAAGTACCAACCTACGTACCTACGTATGTGATTTTACATGTACGATCGAGGAACTTCTCGGACGACCACTTTTCGGCGATATTCGCTTGCCTTAATTTTGTCTATAATTTATTGATACATTGTATCCTCCTAACCCCTGGGGTATTAAATGTTTATTTCTTCATGAAACTTGGTAGGTTTATAAATAAACTACAATGACAAGAAAAATAAGGATAAAAATATTAAAGGTAAGGTTATGCAGTTTAGACGAAAAACAGGTTTGATCTAAATAAGTAAGTACTTCGGTATTAGTGATAGTAATCTTAGTAACGATTAAGTACTTAGTTAACTTAGTTTAATTTTTGATGTCCTATACATAACCCATCAGGGGTTAGGAGGGTATTTGTAGTATTGTATTACATTATTAATTATTTTTTTAAATTCATATTTTGTATTTTTTGACTTGGTAACGACACGTTTTTTTTTGTAAATGTCGTTGTTTCTGTGAGCTGTGGTTTCATGCGGCCCGTTCTTTGCCACAGTTAAAAATGACGTCCTGAATGGGTAGCTTAAAAAAGATTTGGACGATTCAAAGTACTTAATAATTGAGTTTATTGAATAAATACATTTTGAGTTTGAATTTGACACGATCTAAGCGCACGTTAATTCGTAAGCGCGGTCGGGATGCAGGAACGTAAGCAAATATCGCCAAAAAGTGATCGACCGGGAACCTCCTCGATGGACACAAACACGATATTACACGATAGTACACAGTTGGATGAGGGAACCGAAGATCGGGCTCAGTGGAATACAAATTGTCGGAAGTGAACTGTAACGGTCTGATTAGCATGATCATGGCAACATACATAAAATATACATACATAATAATCACGACTATTATCCCCGAAGGGTTAGTCAGAGACTGGGCAATGAAGACAGCAAAAGCAGTCCTCCACCATAGTTCACTTTTCACCAAATAGCGACTGCACATGTGCTCAACGTGACAGGTGGTGAGCCCATCGCCGTTGCTGTTATGCCCTATGCTGTTAGATGTATGTGCAGTCTTTAGTCCTTTAGACGCCTTTTACGACACCCAAGGGAAGAGAGGGGGTGGTAGTATTCTTTCATCGCTACGCCACACTGTAACTTACCTTGTTGGCGTAATACAAGTCGGTGGGTATGGTGATCTCCAGGTACTCCCGCCGGATGGCTTCCACTATCAGGTCGGCCGCGAACTCCTTCTCCACCATGTTGGTGAGGGCCTTGAAGCGGATGCGAGGGTTGTGGCACAGACCGGTGTTAACCATCGTAGGGTACACCGTTGTGAACTTGATCTGTGGAATGGTTATTGGTAACGGGTCATTTCACACTTAGAACGTGGCGCCACCTAGACACAATAGAAACTCTATTTATTGAGCACTGATCAGAGCGTGGCCGCAGTAGAAAGGTTAAAAACTTTTTCCGTTGGATTACCTAATGATGTAGATACTGAAGAAGGCAGATTAAGAACAGGTGAATAAGTAGGGTTGCCGAAGGCATCGTAGGTAAGCTTGACAACGTAATGCAAATATAAATAGTGTAAATGATGTTGTGCATATGGTAGAATGTGTACAAAAATTGCTTCTTCTTTAAAAAAATCGGCAATGTCAGAGATTTTACGTTGCTGACCTGAAAGAAACCTCTTTTTCGTATGCTTCAAGCGTTATTGTCCAAATTGGTGCCACTTGTGGACTTCGAACAGTGATCATCTGTGCCGAAAGATATATTTTTTTATCTTTATTATATCCTATCATATTATACATATGTACACTCATGTCGATGATCCCTAAAGGGTCAGTTAGAGTCAGGCAATGAGAAACCCATAAGCAAAGCACTGCCACAGTCTACACTTACCAGATAACTTCACTGCACATGTGCTCAACGTGATAGTGGTGAGCATATCGCCACTTTATGCTGTTAAAAATATAAGCAGTCTTCAGGCCGTTAGTCGCCTTTTACGACACTCAAGAGAAGAGATGAGTTGTATCATATCATATGTGGTGATTTAGATAGACTTTAAATTATTATCAACCAAATCAATTGAATATTATCGAACTTTTCTGAATCCGGCTGGCTCCTAGTCTTATCTAAGTGTAACGTCATAACAACAAATCTTGTACTATTTTTGTTTTGATAAAATTATAGCTACTTTAACTGAAGTTTCCATTTATTTATTACATTCAACAATGTTTAAACAGCGTTAAATTAAACATGTAGTACAGATCTTGTTACTTTTTTTTTTTTTTTTTTATAAAAGAGGGAGGCAAACGAGCAGGCGGGTCACCTGATGGAGAGTAATCACCGCCGCCCATGGACACCCGCAAAACCAGAGGAATCGCAGGCGCGTTGCCGGCCTTTAAGGGAGGAATAGGTTTAAGGAAGGAATATGAATTGGGAAGAGGGGGGGTGAGGGAGGGGCCTCCAGAACCCTCACTGGTCGGACGAAACACAACAGCACCAAGTGCCATTATTTCACGCCGAATATTAGTGAGAGGGTGGTATTACACCGGGCGAGCCGGCCCAATGCGTGCTGCAACGCAGCGTGGCTCTACCACTCAGTCAGTGTCACTCATTTAGCACCACCCAGGGGTCACGTGTAGGGTCTCAAGGGTAAACCTACGGACGCGAGTAACTTTAACCCCCAAAAAGTACTTACTACGTATACTTGAGCCAAGATTAAGTTTTTTTTTTCTAAATGCGGTGAGTTTACCTAAATTGCCTTTTTTATGATAACAGATTCGACAAGTAAATTTAAGAATGTGTAATTAATGAATTTAAAATGTAAAACTTTCTATTGTTATATGTTAAGGCGTGAATGACATTTTGCTTACGTGGTGCTTTGCAAAGCACTGTATTCGTATCGTATTCTTCCTTCTTTCTACCATTATAAAGGACGCATTTCTTAGCGCTCTCGCTATCGTCTGCGAAAAGAAATGCAAAAAGAAACAATTAAATTTCCATTCATACCCCGTTGGTGTCCTTAGTGGTGTCTTCGTGCAGCTCCATTGCCAGCCCTTCCATGATGCCCCGCACAGCAAACTTGGATCCGCAGTATGGCACGATGTTGCGCAGCCCCATCAGCCCCGCCATCGACGACATCGACACGATGTGCCCCTTGTTGTTCTCCAACATCGAGGGCAGGAACGCTTGGAGAGCCTACGGGATTTACAGGTCATGGATAAAAGTGAAATAAAAATATTGAGACTATCGCAATGAACTGCTTTTGCGGCCTTCATTAGTCTTTGACTAATCCTTTGAAGTCAAAGTCAAAGTCAAATTATTTATTTGATGTAAACCTTTACAAGCACCTATTGACGTCAATACTAATAATAATAAAAAAAACAATTAACTAACTTGTAGTTAAGACTTAACAACTAATCTAACGAGCTATAGTTTGTGCCAGACAAACGCGCATCGCTACCCCCAGTACCCGCACACCGAAACAGAATCGCGTCGAACCGAATATAAGCCGTGGTGATAGAATTCTGTGTAAACAAACGTATCCTGGTACGAAACAAAAATATCGTGGGGATAATATAGTCGTGTATTCAAATTGAATAATGTATTTTTACAACTCCTTTGAGGTGGTGTAAAAATGTGTGTGGCAAATGGTGGCGCAATTTCGGTACCTAAGTGTTCAGGCAGTTCAGACCGACGGAGAGTACGGTGATTTCAGTAGGTATCCCTCTTCCTGTCACCCTGCGTTTCAGAACTGGGAAAAAACAATATACTCCCGCGTAACCCGCAAACTTCCTGCCCTGGCCTTTAGGCAAGACGGGTATGATTTATGCATTTTATTCCGTCTAAAACAAAAGTAGTTGTAGTCCCTTGTACCTAGAGAAAGGTTAGGTTACTCCCGAAGAGGTTGGCTTACATCATTCTTCGGAAATATTTGTTTCAGCCACATTGTCACTAAGTCTTGTGCCACCCACCCAAAGGATCCCGTTGACGTTGATGTCCATGATCATGCGGATCTCCTTTTCCGTCTGGCGCAGCAGCGGCTTGCAGGGCATGATGCCGGCGTTGTTCAGCAGGATGGTGACGTCACCCACCTCCCTCTGAATCTTGTCCGCCAGCTGGAACACTGCCGCGCGGTCTGTGATGTCACACCTGGCAAGGGAGACGAAGACAAATTTCAAGCTTGTAACTGCATTGTTTATTTTTTTAATTAACTTTTTTGTCTTTAAAAATGGTAGTGGGACGTACGGCTCGCCTGAATTTGATGGTAATCGGTCACTGTAGCATATAGACATTTGAAACCTCAGAGGCATTGCTCACGCGTTGACAACCCTGTAAAAACCCTTAAATGCTTAAATTAGCTGTTTAATTTGTATTTTGCAAGTACGCAAGACTTTGAAGGAGTTATATGGTTAATAAAATATTCAAAACACAAAAGTTCTCTGGTGTCGTCGGTTATCGGGGATCTAACTCAATATATCTCAAGTTCATCCCTGCTTCGTAAGGCACGGTAAGCAGTTGGTCTCGGCTGTTCGTAAGTTCGTAGTCGTCAAAACCAACAACCCTCATTGGGCCAGCATGATGGGATTATAGCTCGATCTCCCCACTATTGTTTGTATAAACAAAGGGTAGGGAGGTTAGTCATGAGAACCGCAACGGTTCGTTTATAGTAAAAGTGAGACACTACAATAGATCAAAAAAGAAATAACTTCCCTTCGTTTTTGAACCCTGAATCTGAAAGAGGACCGGAGGAGGAGGGAAGGAGTTGAGTACTCACGCGTAGTGGAAAGCCTTCCCCTTCTCCTTTTTGATTAGCTTGGCGGTCTCCTCGTTGCTGGTGGGGTTGATGTCCACGCAAACCACCGTCGCGCCCAGCCGGCCGAACCGCTGCGCCACCTCGCGGCCCATGCCATGACCAGCGCCGGTTATCTGAACAGTGTGAAATGGGGTAAGGAACTAATTGTCTGTTTTGGTTAGACAATAGGTCTAACACAACAGAAGACCTATCTCTTCTGTTCTGTGGTTTCTAACGATACCACGGTCTGGCCACGACCGCGGGCGTCTTGCGGCGCAGCGAGCGGATCGTCGGTTCGTTGCGTTCCTTCTATCATCGTTGACTATGAATGCTGAAGTATTTAGTTATTTATTTAAAAAAAGGACATCCAATACGTTCTTACATCACAAACCTTGTGTCTATTACACTGGTGTTGCTCCAATTGAAGGATGCCACGGCACGACGCATAAACATATATTTTTTTATAAGTATCTTAAAACTAGGCTAAACAAAGCAATCTTCTAAGCAAAATATAACAAGCAACGAACTAGAAGATAGACTTGCTCAGTGGTTGAGTATAACCAGGTCCGGGTGTCTGATTTCTGTTAATAATAAATAAAATAACCTCTAAATTCAAGACGTCGCTATCGCTACGCTGCGCTTGGCGATTGTCAAATTTGATTGATACAGGAGTAGGACAGTCATACATTTTAATCCGACGAAATTTTTCTAAGTCCTGCACCCCTTTAACAACACAACGTGGAACCAAGCGAAAAATTTTACAAGAGTCCAAACTTCATACAAAAATATCGCAAATTTTTTTTAAGTGTCGGCTCCATCATACTTGTAAAAAGTACCGGGTATTGAAAAATTACGGAACGCGCGGTAAACATATCGACCAATTTTTTTTCTTTATGTTGTATAGCACTGTACTGAGTTACCGGCGCGAAATTTGAGCGCTATATCTGCCGTACTTAAGCTAAAAAAGGGTTAACCCTCGTTTGATCAATTTTGAGTTAATAATGCAAAGTTACAAAGCGCAAAATTCTTTACATTTTGATCTAGGTACCATACCTGTATCATTATTAGTTATAGAGATACAGCTTGTCGGTGAACAGTTAAGTGACACTATTTTTATGATTTACTTAATTAAAAATCAGCTAAGCCACAATACTAGTCTATAAGGGGGCTAAAGTATCATAACTTAACGAAGTCTAGATATTTTTGTATAAATTGCTTAGCTTTAATAGGGTTATTCATTTATGCTACACTTAAATTAAGTTAAGGGACTTTAACCCTGCTAAAGGCTAGTATAGTTTAAGCTAATGTTCGTACAAAACTAAACTATAAATAGGTTAACAACAAAAACTTAATTACAAATCAGTTAAGATCCTTTAACCCTTCTTTTGCCAAGTAAAATAAATTCATTTTATACACGTCATCCTTGGTTTAAAAAAGGTTAAGCCTCATTAATAGGCTAGAACACAGTTATCTGCAGTTGCATCTCGTGTGTGGACGCACACGGCAGTTGCAATAATTGTCAATATTTGACAATTATCGTATTGTGTATTGTTAAGTATATGTATATTTGTCAATATTTGACAATTATTGTCAAATCTAATTCCATTACAGTATATTGTTCTGTCTGTGATTTGGCCGGAGAGCCTACGAGCGGCGAATTTCGTTGCGCTCCAGCTAAAACACAATGTCTCGTAATATAGAAAGGTAAGTCATTTCTTGAATATAGGTTTTTATTATAGACATTATGATTTTACTTGTACAGCTTGACCACGACCGCTGTACCGCTGCTACCATACAAATTAGTAGGTATGTACTTGCTGCCACACAAGTTATATCACAATCGCATACAGCTATGCGATTCTTTAAGCGACATATAGACGCTGTGCGCATGGGTGTGGTCATAGATGTTACAGCCGTCACATCTTTGCTGCGGTCACGGCTGTGGTTAAAGTTGAGGCTGTTTTATTGACAGAATACCAAATGTATACCTACAAGAAAGGTCAAAGAAGTGATTCCCTATCACGCCGCGCGCCGCTTACAGCCGTGCGGAGCTTGTGTCGAACTGCGTTGAAAACTATTTATAGGTACGTACATTTTCAACTACTTAGTAGCATCTTCAGGATGAAACAAAACACTAATTTATCTAAAACTAAATTCTCGCGGGTGGAGCAATGCACAAACATTAGTAACCTTCCTAAAAACTATTACCTACGTTTGTTCAAAAAGGTAATAAAATTGCATTTACAACTTAAATTATGAATGTTGATTGATTTTATTATAAATTTCATTTGAAATAAATAATTATGTTTTAGTTAACAAAAGCCATGGCAAAAGAAAACAACAAAATTCTAACATTTCGATTTTAAAAACATCTCAAAACCCAAGGAAAGCAATAATAGTATTGAAGAAGTCATACGTTGTTTGACAAGTTTTATTTATCTTTTTATTAATAACATGAATGGAGGATTTTCACAATAACTAAAATACCTACCTGTACCTATACTTAAATATGAAACGTTTTTTTTTCTTTTAGATGACTTGATGGAAGAACTTTTTAATTGGTCTTTGGAAAATACGTTTAAGAAAACCCTTCATGAGAATGTTAATGATGAATCGGAAGTTAATCTTGACTACAATAGCGACGATTCTGTTAAGGACAAAAATTATGAACCTAATGAAGACAACTATGATTCAAGCTGTAGTGAGATAAGCAATTTATCAGAACAAACAACAACATTCTAATCGTGTATATCAAGTGAAAAGATGCATATTTTCTACAGAAAAACTTCTGACACTTCTTGATAAAAAAATGGCAATTACCTGTGAAACGTCACATATCCTCACTATCTGAGAACGACGGTCCAGTAAATTTAGATAATGACTGAATTAGTAACATTAGAAGATCTTATAGGTCCTACAAAGGAATCATCTGACAGTGCTAATTACTTTCTACCTCCTACAAAGAAGCCATGTCTAGAGACTGTTGTAAGCGTCAATGTAATTGCAAAGGGTTATTCGAGCAGTGATTCTGATAACAAAGAAAGTTTTATCTTACCACAACAATAAAAATATTGCAAAACTATAGTTGTCCATAAACCAAATAACTGTGCCTAATATTTGATGCTTCACCCAAAAATGTTGTTGATTCGAGGGGAGTTGACAGCTTGAATCGCGATTCAAATATACCTACTTATGGTATCATGGCTTAATGGGACAATTAATTTGCCAAATTCAATAAACAGCAATAACACTCAGGAGACAGGTACAAATAACAGCTATGAGTCAGAAATGTCGCAAAAAGTATAAAAGAAAGTTGTGACTCCAGCTAAATGGAAAAGCAAGTTAGCGAGATTGCAAGGATCTCCGTATCATTCTACAATGACCAAAAAGAAACCTGATGATGTAGGGAGTCGTATGCTCAAAGCTCATTGTTCATGCATAATTTACTTTTAAGTCACCAAGAACATACTTATATCAGACGTTTATCATCGTTAGAAGTTAAAACCATAAAGCTGCATTGAAACATAAAATTATAGTGCACTCATATACATTGTCAGCATTAATCGTACAATAATATAACGTAAACAAAGTACTTCATAAACTACTACTACTAATATATTATTTCAGATATAAAGTCGGATTTAGGCAAAAAAAATTAAAAACATATTTTTATTATTTAAAGATTTAAATGAATCTTTATTAATATTAAAGGTAAGAATGGTTACCATAAGTAAGACTCAAAAAACTGTTACATATAATTGATTTTGTATTAAGATTTGACAAAAATATTTCAAAATTTTGTTTGGCTCTCTTGAAAACCTGACTTTTTCTAGATACGACCTTATGCTTTCATGTTCAGAAGTATTAAGTATGTAATGTTGTGTGACTACGTGAAATGTTATGGATCTAATTTTGATAATTATTATGCTAAGTACTTACAGATTTTTAATTTTATAATGTATAATTGAAACAATTTTAAAACAGAATTATTTTAAGCTTTTGCAAAATTTTAGTGATCTCATGTTAAACGTTTTCGAGAAATTTTATTACTTTAAAATACGACGTGGAAGATACGATGTAACTAGGTAAAATTTTATGATGTTGTATAATTTGCTTGAAGAGAGCTTTTATTTTTTTAAATTTAAGTTTTATGTTTTTATAACACATTTTCTTTGAATTAATGGTTTTATTTTTTCAATTTATCAATGATCTTTGCTTAACTATAACAGGGTTAACCACGAATAATATATACATAACTTTATTTTAGCTAAGTAATGTCTTGTAAATTCTTGCTATACTTTATAGAATATTTCCTTTTCTTAGTTACATAAAGGTTACAATACCTTAGCCATTATCTTATTTAGGATTGTGCTGCTGTTTTTATATAGAAAGCTTAGTTATAAACCAGTTAAGAAGCTTAGCTATCTTATAGCTAAGCATTTCTGAATAACTTTGAAGTAAATTATTGATTGTGACAGTTACCCGAAATTACTACGCTAAAAGTCAGTTACGGTATGGTTAACCCTGTTTTAGTGCCGTAATTATTTTAACTTTAGAAAAAAATACTTAGCTTAATTAAAAAAAAACATTTTTAGGCATTTTACTGTCAATATTTTAAAATGGGAATAATACCCTAAGGTAGTGTACAATATGACCTATTTTTGTGAAGAAGAACGTTTTCTCTATCTAATATAGTTTTTTAGAGACATCATTTCCCACGATTTTTGACGATATCTCAAAATCGACTACTTGGGGTTAACCCTTTTCTAGCTTAAGTACGGCAGATATGTCACTCAGTGTAATTACAGCTGCCGTTTTTGTATTTCATTGTTAGAAATGTTCAGCGATTTTACTATGGAAGCATTTGTTGAACAAAGAGTTTTGCGTATCAAACCAAATTTCCTGTGCCGAATCACTAAAAATGTTGCAGAAGACTTACGGTGATTCGTGTATTTCAAAAACACGGGCATATGAATGGTATAAAGTATTTAAAGAAGGCCGACAAGTGGTAGTTGATTTGCCTCGTTCTGGTCGACCCCCAACCGCTGCGAATGATGAAAACATCAATCTAATCAAGTCTGGTATTTGAAAATCGTCGTATGAGTCTTAGAGAGTTAGTTCTAGAGGTAAACGTATCTTTTAAATCCGTTCATAATATTCTGACTGAATTTTGGGCATCAAACGCGTCGCCTCACAATTACTTCCAAAAGAGCTCAATTTTGTCCAAAAAGAGCAGCGAAACCAGGTTGCTGCAGACATAATTTCCCGAGCTTCTACGGATTTCACCTTTACGAACCGCATTATAACTGGAGACGAGACATGGGTTTATGAGTACGCTATGCAAACAAGTCAACAATATTCATAATGGCGCCTCGAAAACAAGTCGAAACCTAAAAACCGCGTCAAAGCCGCTCGAAAATCAAAGTTATGCTGATAGTTTTCTTCGATTGCCGCGGTGTAGTGCATTATGAATTTCTTCCAGAGGGACAAACGGTGAATAAAGAATATTATTTAGGTGTCATGAGGCGATTGCGAGAGAATATCCGCCGAAAACGGCCAGATTTATGGAGCGACAATTCTTTGATTTTACACCATGATAATGCACCATCGCACAAAGCCATCATTGTGCTAGAGTTTTTAGCCAAAGAGTCGACGAATGTCATCGACCAAGCGCCGTACTCTCCTGATATGGCTCCGTCTGACTTTTTCCTGTTCCCGAGGCTAAAATTATCACTTCGAGGAAGGCTTTACGATTCGATTGAATCTATAAAGGAAAATTCGCTAAAGGAGTTGAAGATCATACCTCAATCAACTTACAAAAAATGTAAGGAGGACTGGGTCAAGCGCTGGCGTAGCTGTATTGCAAGCGAAGGGGCCTACTTTGAAGGCGACAAAATAAATTTTGACGAATTGATTACTTTATTGGTTTTATTGAACAATTCCTGGTAGTTTTTACACAGAAGGGGTTAATCGCTCGGACCGATATTCGGACGTTCTGGGTTTAATTCCCAGGTCGGGCTAAATGTGTGCTCAGATTCCTTGATGCATAGCTGTCACGCATAGCCCGAGTTTGTAATCACTAGCACGCATTTGGCAAGTTTTCTGTCTTATATTTCACAATTTTTTAAAACAGAAAAATTTCCAGAAACCATTTTGGAAATTTTTCTATAACTTTTTGATAGCAATGTTTTTCGTCAGTTTGTAAAAAACAAGTTAATGTTTGCTCGAAAATTTTCTAATTCCTGCACCCCTTTGGACACCCTAACCGATAACCATAACTTACCCTCAGGTTAGAAAGCTTTCTAACAAAATAATAACCAATTCAGAATGATGTCAAACTACTTAATCTCTTCATCTCTACTTTCTTTCTAAGGATAAGAATGATGATTCAACAAAGACGATATAAGAGTATCCTTACAAACATTGTGGCATTTTCAACGTGTTTATTAATGTAGCAACAAATAATTTATAAGGATATGTAATCTAGTAAAATGCTTGATATGTGATTAAGTACAACAAAAAAAACCAGATCATTTTTTAAATGACATCTTGATGTTAGTCTACAATTTATGTGTCTATTCGTTAGTATTTAGGTAGACCGAACAGGCTACTGCGTTATCTAATCTAGGTCACGTATATAATAATAAACGAGGGCTATTGATCATGCAGGTTATCTGTAAGTTTAGGTTGGATCGTTTAATGAAGACAAACAAGTATTTATTTTTGACACGTCATCGTTAATCTTCTACCTTGGCCCTAATTCATTCGGATTAGCTCAACAACGGGAAGTCATAACAGTTTTAATTCTTCTATATCATTCTTCTAACTTAAAGTCATCTCGTGAAAAAAAATTCGCTACTGACTTATACTGTATTTATATATTATATTTTTGACTTTTTAATTTCCATTTTTCTAATATTAAAAGCTCACAGCTCGAGCGAAGTAGTAAGTTGAAAGGAAAGGCAAGGCCGCTGTGTAGTGTGTAGGCCATAAAAAACGAAGAACTGTTAGTTTTTGGTTATAACAATCGCAGCGTAGTATGTAGATTATGATGATGATGTAAAGAAAACGGATATTTTGCATTCACAATGCTATATAGATAACCAATAAAATGTTTACTAGAGAAAAAATCAACCAGTCTCAGGAAGCTCGAGTGGGATTCGAACCCACGACCTTTGGATTGCCGGTCCACTGCTCTAACCGCTGAGCTACCGAGACCCCAGAAGACTCGCTGAATTTTTCCTAGAAGTTTACTGATATATATTGCTGAAACTAAACCACGTTTAGCGATGGATGTACTCAAAACAACATGATAAAGCAGCCATAAATATAAAATGGCATGTCTCACAGACTAAAGTTCCTACGTCACTTCGTACTATATTTAATAAGGGATCAAAGAATTTACCAATATAATGTCTTCAGTGACATCCTTCTCTTCCGGCGGTATGGCCCAAAAGTACAGAGCCTTCACGATCTCGTAGTTGGCGAGTATCAGCGTCCACATGAACTCAAAGAACAAGCGCACGGCTACAATCACTAATGGTTCTTCCGCCCTGAAAACCAAAAAAAAACATCAAATATGCTTTAGCTTCAATAGCAAGAAATAAAAGGAATCAAAGTACTATGCTCTTACAAAATGTTACAAAGAAAGTGAAGCCGGCACATCATTCGCTGATGCATAAAGTGTTGCTCTTTGCAACGACAGACAAATTGTACCTTAGATTATTTTTAATCTTTATATTTTTGTTAATTTCCGACACAATTGTATTGTTATGACATAAACAAACTATTGAACTACCATCTCCGATTTACTGCCTTTATTTTGATTGCTGTAGAGAATAGACTTTACAAGAGAAATGAAGTAAAAGCCTGTCATTTCATGATATACTATTTAATTCATCATTATCACATCAGTCCGCAACCACCCACTGCTGGTTATAAAGGCCTCCTTTATTATGTGCCAGTCCCCTCTTGTCTGTACCGATCTCATCCAGGTGCTGCCGCCAGCCTTTAATTATTATTGAACAACAAATCAAGAAGTAAAACGAACATTTCCTCAACGTATACTCGTGTAACGGGAAACACACAACAACACTTTAAAAAAAGTTCACTATGTGTATAAGTCTCGGTTTCAACCGTTGGCTTTTTGTTTAAATGAAAGAGTACTCGTAACTAACACTCAACTGAAGCCAATGAGACATTTGTGTTCAACTACTAAATCTGAACTTGGCATATATCCAGAATTATCTATGTGAACCTTGTTTTTTATAATTCGATGATGGTTCAGATCATCTTTAACGAGTTGTTGAAACCAAACGGTATCTATCATAATCTTCTATTTGTCTTACTTCCTTTATAGCCGCGACTATATTTGTATTCATGTTTATATCATACGATATTTATAGTTCAATTTGTTTTTTTGTATATTCTCGAAACAATAAACTTATGAAAATGTGGATATAATAACTATAAAACATTTAACTTACATTTCTTCTATTCCCCTTGTGTTCAAATATCAAGAAACCGAAACGCCGGCCACCTGATTCAGGCTTTGCGCACCTCTACAGAATGGTAGCTACACCGCTTCAATGTTACCAGCAAGTCAATTGATAATAATGTTGATAACAGCACAGTTTTAGATTAAACTAATCTCATTAGCATTACAATTAAAATCACTGAAGATAAACAAAGGTCTACCATTGAGTTCAAAGTACCATTGTCCGGTATGAAGTTTGAAAATTTTGAAAAAAATATTATGGACCGACGATGCAGTGCTATTTCTGCGTTAAGTAATGATACACTGGTGATAAGTAGGTTTTGATAGCGAACTAGATATCAGCAACATATGTGAACCTAGTCAGCAACACACAAGATATGTTCTTTATGATAATACATACTTGATAAATACTCGTATGTCAGCTTAATATTGCATAACTTTATAAAATGCGATATAGTAATAAATTAAAATATATAGCAATTGACCATGCGTCAAAAATTATCTTTTTCCCCGTCCGTAAGTACCTACCCACATTTAGAAATACCTTTTCTGTGTTTCAATCAGTTGGCCTTGAACTTGTTATTTGGAGGAGCTCGATGGCGCAGCGGCTAGCGCGTTCAGTTTGCAATATTGCTGGTTAAGCAACTTTCGTGATGCCGGGTCACTCGTTGGGTAACCAAATCAAAAACATCTCGAGCTCCTCCGTGCTCCGGAAGGCACGTAAGCCGTTGGTCCCGGTTGTTGTCGTAAGACGGCAGTCGTTAAAAGCTTTCTACGAGAATCTTGATCAGCATCCCCAAGCCTCCGTGACCGTACAACTCTGGAGGTTTTCTAGGAGCTGAAATTGAGTTCTATATTATTGGGAGCGTTCGAGGCAGTATGTAGTGGTCGGATAATTATTATATCATAATCATCATTAACCAAAGAACATCCATTGTTGGACAACCGCCTCCACCAAGGATCTACACTACGACCGCTTTTGTGCTGCTCGCATCCAGCGGCGATCTTCATCAGATCGTCGGTCTACTTTTACCTATGCATATTTATGCCTCTTTTTAATCATGTGATAAAGTATCTGATGGAGTTTCCTAGTTGTTTCTCGGTACATGATAGGTCACCAGAAGATTTTATCGACAGTTTTGCTAAATCTTAATCTTTGGATTGAGAGAGAACCTTCGGCCCATGGTATGAAATACCTTAGTATCTGAACTGCAAAATTGATAGGTAATCAAAACCGATGGCTTTTGTTGATTGATTTTTGTTGTAAGTATAAATAAATTAATAAAAGTCTTTTCTTAATTTATATGTATGATATAGATATTAATGATTCGACTGATATATACCGAGACATTTTAGTGGTTGTTTTCACGCGGCAGAACGATTTAACTTTAGTAGTACTATCGAATCATGCAAGTAATTTTTTGAAAATAAGTATATTTTAGTTCTGAACTAAGTAATCAAATAAATAATCATCAACTCGAAAGCGTGAGAAACGATAGTTTCTTATACGAGATGTGACGTATTTGGGGTACTGCCTGCCGCACGAAATCAATTAGTAGAGGATCCGAGTATACAACGACCTTCACCGAGCGGTTACTGGATGAAAAGTATTTTATATCAAATTTAATGTGTTAAAAAATATATTGCGGGTGGGTTGGCTGAAAAATTTCAGTCCAGTATTATACGATTATACGATTAATTAAATATTTAAAAATATTTTTTTTTAAATATTGCACTTGTTTCGATAATAGATAAATTACATATGAAGCCTATAGAATATGCAAACGTTAGGTTGACTATTTTTTTCCTGTCATAACATTGGGTAGGCAGGTGTAAACAGGCAAGTCAATATTAGTAATTTGCAACCGTCTGGTTAAATAAATAAAATTTATGTTTATAAAAAGATAAGCTCATTACAAACACACACACACACACCAAACCAGTGAATGTAAAAAAAATATAATTTAATATTCAATTAATCATTAATGGTACTGGACTGAAATTTCCAGCCAACCCACTCGCGATATTATTTAACATATTAAATTTGATATAAAATACTTTTCATCCATTAACCTTCCTGGTGAAGGTCGTTCTATACTCGGATCTTAGACTAAATGTTTAAAGTAAAAGAAGCTCCAGCACTAAGTAATATTCTCACGCTTTCGAGTTGATGATTATTTTTTTGATATTTATTTTCTAAAATAACTCGCATGACTCGATAGTACCTACTACTAAAGGTAAATCGTTCTGAAGCGGGAAAACAACAACTAAAATGTCTCGGTGTAAATATATGACCTATATCTTTCGACAATTGTTAAGGGTAACTTTTTTTTATTGTTGCATTTCATAGTGACTTCATCCCGCCTGATGGTAAGCAGCCGATGCAGTCCAAGTAAAAAAAATACATGTACACGTTGACTGCCACAAAACCAGACACAATTGAAATTTTGTTGTTTGTCGGTCACCGGTGACATCGGCTTGGCGCTTAAAGTCATATGAGGGTGCCGCGCGATCGCAAAACCAGCCATAAGTCTCTTAATGAACTTCAAAGCAAAATCAATCATATTGATATTTGAAGTTTCAGACCTAGTAATTTGATTAGAGCAATGTTTTTATTCTGCGAAATGTACAAAACCATCACGCGCTTGTGTTAGAAATTAAAATTTACTTTTTTAAGATGGGGGCGACCTGCGAAATATCAATACAAATATTTTCATGTAAGAAATATTGTTTCATGCGTAAAAGTAAGAAAGTTGTCGAAAAAAAATGTTTTTAGGAGTCATTCGATTTATGTATTGTTTGTTATTGTTTAAAGAATTTGTTTCAAATTTCAACAAGGCCACGACCTTGTGCAAAGATCAGGCTAACTTACGTAAGTTCTTTTAATGTATTTAACTAATTCAGCGCATAGTACAAGTAACTTAAAAATACGTAAATTTTCACAATTTCGTGCAGGATCCCCTTAATGAAAAAGACACTTTACTTAGAGATTGTACAGCGAACGATACGGTGATTTGACTACAAAGCAGTTTGTTGCTCTGTCGTTTTTAGTAGGCACCTTTGGAAATAATACCACATTCGATTAAATCACATCACATTGAAACCTAACTCTTATTACATAATCTGTATTGTTCATCACATCACATCACATTGAAACCTAACTCTTATTACATAATCTGTATTGTTTACTATATTTATTACTGTAATACGCTTCCACTTTTATTAGCGCACATACATGCACCTACCATGTCATCTCTGCACAACCCTATGGTTGACTGGTAGAAAAGGCCTTAGGCATTAAGTCAGTCATGTAATGTTTGATCAATTGACATTTGACAATTTGCTTTGATCTGATGACGTAAACGCCATTTGAATAGAGATTTTTAGAGGGCCCGATACTGCCGTGTGTTGCTGAACCGAGTTGGCAAAATCATCTAAGCCACATGTTGGTCGACATTTATTTCCTAAGACTGGTAGGAAACTTAATTGCCTCTGTGGTCTATTGGCTAGACCACCGATCGAATTCTATTGGGAGGTAATAATTATGTTGAGTTTGGTTGGTCAGGCTAATGTATATTTCGTCTGTTTTATTTAAGTATGCCAAGTATAGTAACAATTTCAATCGTAGCCGAGTCAGAATTCCGAATAAAGTACTCTTTTCGCCACTTACCATCGGGTAAGGCACGGTCCAATAATTTCCTCATAGTGAAATGCATATAAACACGGATTTACTCGTCTTAATTGTACTATTTGACGACCTCCGACGTCAAGTGGTTAGCACGCCGGTTTGGGGTCGCCATCTCTGAGGTCCCTGAGGTTAAGTTACCGGTCGGGTTTATTTTATATAAAACTGTTTTTCTAAATAATTGATTTTGGGTCTGGGTGATTTCTTATATCTTGTCTAAAATACTGCAGCGTCTTAAGACGAAAGTCTTCGACCAGTATGTGTTGCCATAGATGACATACAGTACCGAAACGTGCATGGTCGCTCACTATGGGCCTAATAGGCAGGCTCAAAGTCACGCAAAGAGCAATGGAGAGGGCTTTGCTCGGGGTTTCTCTTCGTGATCGAATCAGAACGACATAGCCCAAAGAGTGGCCAAGCTCAAGTGGCAGTGGGCAGGGCAAATCGCCCGTAGAACCGATGGTCGTTGGGGCAGAACGGTTCTCAAATGGCGACCACGCATCGGAAGACAGAAGCAGTATAGGCCTCCAACAAGGTGGTCCGACGATCTGGTGAGGGTCGCGGGTAGCCGCTGAATGCGAGCAGCACAAGACCGGTCGTGGTGGAGATCCTTGGGGGAGGTCTTTGTCCAGCAGTGGATGATGGGTGATTTCTATGTATAATAACAATAAGTATGTTAATCCGTGATCTAATTTAACCAATAAAAACAAGTTTCAATTGGTGTGAGAGAGATAAAAAGTTTTTTAAAGAACGCGCTACAAAGTGTAGGTACTTTATTGTCAGTCACGCATAGCGCACCTAATAGTTGAATTTTATTATGAAAGGGGATCCCTGCACGAAATTGTGAAAATTTACGTATTTTTAAGTTACTATAGTACTATGCGCTGAATAAGTTAAATACATTAAAAGAACTTAAGTAAGTTAGCCTGATCATTGTGCAAGGTCGTGGCCTTGTTGAAAATTGAAACAAATTCTTTAAACAATCAAACAATACATAAATCTAATGACTCCTAAAAACATTTTTTTCGACAACTTTCTTAATTTTACGCACGAAACAATAATTATTACATGAAAATATTGGTATTGGTATTCCGCAGGTCACATCTTAAAAAAGTAGGTTTAATTTCTAACACAAGCGCGTGATAGTTTTGTACATTTCGCAGAATAAAAACATTGCTCTAATCAAATTACTAGGTCTGAAACTTCAAAGCAGAATTGTTCTAATTTTAAATATCAATCACGGTTTTATTGAATACAAGCGGCCGCTCGCGGTTTCACCCGCGTGGTTCCCGTTCCCGTAGGAATATCGAGATAAAAAGTATCCTATGTGCTAATCCAGGTTATATACTATCTGTATGCCGAATTTCATCTAAATTCATTCAGTAGTTTTTACGTGAAAGAGTAACAAATATCCATACTTACAAACTTTCGCGTTTATAATATTAGTAGGATTCTAACAAGTTTTGTAAGTTAGTAGGTGGAGGTACCTAACATTCGCAACTATATGAAATAACAAATACACATAAAATTGTATTGCCGTTTAACACGACTGAAAGGATATTGCAACAACGAAAAGCCGAGCTTTGCCCAAGACTCGGTCACCTTGCCGAGGCGCGGTACAATTCCGAAATTAATGGAACAGTTACTTTAAAATGTTACTCTGCTTAATTATTTGGAATATTCTTATTAATGCCATAAGGAAATCCTGATTAAGTCTAGAATGTTACACGTCGCAGTCTGGAGGTTTGTAGAGTAAATGCATTTACTATTGCATTCTCATAATCATCAGTGAAACGGTAGAAACAGTTATACTTTTCTAATTTGACTACGATACATTATATATATTAACAAGAAAAAAAAGTTCTTATTTAAAATATTAAGATTACAATTAAATATGTTTACAACTGACAAAAACAATAGAAACTATAAACTTTGACATTATTTGACGATGACTTGAGAAGCACGACAAGCGCAGTGACTAGCGCGTTCGGGTTACGATCTTTCAAGTTAAGAGGTTTCCCATACACCAATATGAAATTTTTAAAAACCATCAAGCCAATTTTGATGAAACTCGGCATGCTGAAGTAAAATATAGAAATCTAAATAGTTCCTTGAAAGCATTTTTAAAGAACCTTTCTATTTAACTGAGTTATTGCGATTTTAAACTTTCTATAGTGGACTATAAATAGCTATAACTCAGCCAAATAAATGTATTTTAAAAATGTTTTAACAAACTATTAAGATCCCTGTATGGCATACTTCAAAGCTAGGCTAAGAGCGACACAGTCATGATCCGTTATTGATGAGTGAAAAACAAAACAATATGCTTTTAACTTTGTTTTAATAGGTTAGTAAATTATACTATAGCATGCAAAGTTTCATAAAAATGGCTTATTCGTCTTTAAACATTTCGACTTAAAAGATTGTATGGGAAACCGAAATGCGGAAACTCTCCTATGCTTTTTCCTAATGCCAGGGCATCAGATAGATGACCATATTTTAGTACCTCAAGCTCTTCCGTGCTTCGGTAGAAACAGTTGGTCTAGATTTATTTGACGTTTATAGGCTAATGAATAAGTTGATTGGCAAATGAGCACACGTTGTAAGCTGGTAAGCGGCCACTGCAGTTTATCGATACTTTCAATACCATGAGTGTAACTCGATTGCGAGTTGTCGACTATGAGGTTATTGATATGCATCGAAGTCCATACATTTTACTGGCTTGAGATATAAATGTAGTACGGAGCTGTTTATTTGTGCCTATTTAAGGCATAGTAGTATATTCATCAAGCTTATCCAATAATCGTAATATACAGGATCTCATACCCTTCAAATCAGAACACGCAGCAATGCAATCATGTATTTTACTGCTGTTATTACGTTGCTTGCTAAACCTCATACAATATTAGTTATTATTCTGAGCAAAACCTTTTTAGGCACACACGTTAGCAGATTTACCTAAGTATCCAACACTAAAAAAAATCTCTAATCGATATTAATCCTCAAGAGCGTATATACCTACTGAAACGATAAAGTTCTAAATGTCTTTGACTATTATCACTATTATTTTGTACTAGCGGCCGCTCGCGGTTTCATCAGCGTGGTTCCCGTTCCCGTTGGAATATCAGCATAAAAGTATTCTATGTGTTAATCCAGGTTATAAACTATCTGTATGCCGAATTTCATCCAAATCCATTGAGTAGTTTTTACGTGAAAGAGTAACAAACATCCATCCATACTTACAAACTTTCGCGTTTATAATATTAGTAGGATCTTGTATGTTTTTGCCTTTTTTCTATGTATCATCCTCTGTGTTCTACATTTTTTGTACTTGTGGTCAATAAAGATTTGGAAGTGTATACAGTGCCATAAGCACTCTATCTCAATCGGTTCGGGAACCGTAAGTTTTGCGGTATAATAGTGACGCCGCCTAAACTGCCGTTTTTTATTAGACAACAGAAATATTATCTGCCCTACTCCTGTAGGTCACGTGATGGGTTAGAAAATTAAGACTTGAATTTCGAGGTTTTTTTTTATTAGACAACAGAAATCTAACTCCATACAAAAATATCTTTTGAATATTATGTCTTCTGAACATTATGGCAAATAAAAAATTTGTTACGGTTCTGGAACCGATTGAGATACATTGCCGATACACACCACTTTGTACTAGGATGCCGTAATTACGGCATCGTAACCGATTGTACTATGTTGCCGCTTGTGGCACTCTATACACTGCCTACACTTTGTACTAGGATGCCGTAATTACGGCATCGTAACCGATCGTACTAGAATGCCGCTTATGGCACTCTATCCACAGCCTAAAATTTTCTTATCTTATCTTATTGAACAAATTTGATATTTTGTGGTAGTTTGACCTGGTGGCGTCTGTACAATCAAAGCGTGACTTGTTCGGTACAATTTTTGAAACATGAAAGGTCAAGAGACAGGCCGTATGAATGGTGGCGTGTTTCTCCACACGGCCGTGGCGCAAACGCAACATTTGTGGATGGAGGAGTTTGGCAACCACCACTGGCACTGGCGGTATTGGTATTAGCACATACATACATAATCATGACTAGGATGTTGTCCCCGAAGGGTTAGTCAGAGACTAGGCAATGAGGACAGCAAAAGCAGTCCTCTCTGTTCACCATAAAGCGACTGCACATGTGCTCAGCGTGACAGGTGGTGAGCCCATCACCGCTCTATGCTGTTGTATGTATGTGCAGTCTTCTGTTAGTCGCCTTTTACGACACCCAAGGGAAGAGAGGGGGCGGTAGTATTCTTTCACCACTACGCGAATAGCACATGAATTGATTTTAAGTATTATTGTACTGTAGATCGAGGCCGAGAGCCGTGTATGAAGCGGCTCTAAAGAATACTCCCAACCCCTCTCTTCCCTTGGGTGTCGTAAAAGGCGACTAATGGAAGACTGCACATACATACAACAGCATAGGCTCGCCACCTATCACGATAACAAGAAAAAGGAAAAAAGAAAAACCAAAAGGTAAAAACTAACAAAAAAAAGTTCAACATACAAAAAAAACTTAAAACTGCGTCAAAATAGGTGACCTGGCCACAGACTTACCTCGTGTGAGGTTAATGAAACCTGATGCTGGTTTTCAATGGCACCTAAAATTATAAGCAAAATAATTTCACTCCAATGTTAGTGCAACTGGCAAATTAACGTCTTTCCTTATATATCTTTACAAAGACTGTTTCAAAGCGCATGGCAGTCAGCGTGACCGCGCCGCGTGCCGGCGCCGGCTGTTGCATGCGGCGCGGCGTCAGATTGTTTATCAAATGGTAATAGTGTTGTGATATGCATATTTCCCCATCGGTGACGCAAGGGTGTGGCAACAGATCATCGGCCGTTGCCGCGCCGCCGCCACCGCCGCCGCCGCTGCTGGTTACTGTGTGAAAGTACCAAGCATGCTCTTATAGCGAGCATGGACGGGAATGGTGCGTTAATAAATATAGTGCCATCTCGAGAACAAAAAATTTAATTTTGCAATTAAGCTTTTTTTACGTTTGACGATGATTGAACAACGTAAAAAAAGGGGTTACGAAAGTACATAATTATCTCCAAAAATCATCTCTTGTATGTCAGGGGGTTTACAGTTCGAATTCAGCGCGTGGATTTTGCAAACTGTAATTTAGTAAGTAACAATTTTCTTTTGAAAATTTATATTTATCTAATTAGTTATATATGAGATTTTTGTGTGTTTTGAGTAAAATGAGCCGAGGTTCTTGTGACTTCACAATATAGCCTTCCATAATCCTGAAAGGGCTAACTGCAGCAGCCCACAGTCAACCTTCGTAACGCCATACAAAGGCAAAAAGACATCAACGAGTTTTATTTAAAGGTTACGTGTGAAATCGTTTAAAGTTTTTAAGTTTATAACTAATGTTTGACGTGTTAGAAATATTTTTATAATTTCCTAGCAACTGCAGCATGGATTCACAATTTAATCTTCGCTTCGCACAATTTAGGCTTTGTCGGAGGCGACACAGATTTGACAAGCTAACAGCATAAGTATATTTTACTGTTTTAAGTGTAAATTTTGTATTTAATAATAATTATTTTATTATACTTTTTATTTCTCTTGCCAAAGCGCACCAGCTCGACTATGGTCGCTCATAAAGTATTGGCCGACCTTGGACTAGAAAGCAGGCGTGTTTCGCGGCGGCCTTGGCTCCAACATCGCGATGAACTTGTAATCTCCGCAGTCTGCAGCTCTTGGATTGGTGCACGTTTGTTTTGATTTCTGAATACACTGTTAGGTTGCGTTGGTACGTAAATATGTAATTTTGCGTTGATACTAAACGAACAATTGTAATCGCCACTGTTTGCACTTTTTGGATTTGTAGGCTATAGGTAAGTGTAAAGTACGTGTCACGTAGCGGCTCATTAAAAGAAAATTACCACCCCCTCGCTTCCCTTGGGTGTCGTAAAAGGCGACTAACGGACTAAGGACTGCACATACATTCAACGGCATAGGGTGGCGATTGGCTCACCACCTATCACGCTGAGCACGTGCAGTCGCTATTCGGTGAACTGTGGACTATGGCAGAAGACTGCTTTTTTGACTAGGCAATGAGGACCCATTGCCTAGTCTGTGATAACCCTTCGGGGATAATAATCGTGATTTTATATAAGAAAGGGGCAAACGAGGAGTCACCTGATGGATAGCAATCACGGCCGCCCATGGACACCCGCAAAACCAGGAGTTGCAGATGCGTTGCTGACCTTTAAGGGATATGGTTAAGGAAGGAATAGGAATTGTGAGAGGGGGGGGGGGGGTCTCCGAAACTCTTACTGGCCGGACGAAACACAACAGCACCAAGTGCTATTATTTCACGCCGGGGTCACGTGTAGGGTCTCAAGGGTAAACCTACCATATATGTATGTATGTAGGCTATGTTAGTGTTTTGTTTTGTTTTTGAATACACTATTAGGTTCATCGTCATCATCAGGCTTTAAGCGTCCCACTGCTGGGCACAGGCCTCCCACATGCACGCACAGCCTATGGGGAGAATGGGCCATAATCCACCGCGCTTAGGGTTAAGGGTCCGGATTAGTCCGAGCTTTGTCCGGCTCTTTAATTTGTCCGGATTTTGGAATATGAGTAACAAAACTACATATTAAGTAAAATCAAATAAGTCTTTAATCTTTATTAACTTGTCATTTATCTCAAAGCAAAATATAAAAAGTGAGTGAGTAATGTTTCAATTTTGTGACTAAAAAGTCCGGACTTTTATCGAAATGTCAGGCTTTTTAACAGGACTTTTCAAATTTCTTAATTTCCACCCTAACCGCGCTGGCCCAATGCGGGTTGGTGGGGTTTAACGACTGCCATCTTATGACAACAACCGGGATCAACGGCTGTACGTGAAATCCGAAGCACGGAGGAGCTCGAGGTGTTTACAATTTAGTCACCCATCCAGCGACCCGGCATTGCGAAAATTGCTTAGCGGGCAAGATCGCAAACCGAACGCGCTAGCCTATTAGGTTAGATTGGTAAATTGTTTATTTTTTAATGTATGCAAATCCGTTTGTAGCATTATATTCTTCTCTTACTGAATAAGTATCATTGATATATTTTTGATTCTTTTGAAACCTAGTCGGATCTATAAGATTTTTTTTCTTTAATTCTTTTCCACTAATAGTAGTTAGCTTCATATTAATGCAAACAAAACACTTGTTTACAACTAAAACCAGAGTAGCGGGGGCACTGGTGACCGGTAAAACGGGTTTTATATTAAAACCTATCTCAGTCTCCAGTCTCAACGGTAATCATATTTTTACACTTGTCAATTTTGTCAAATATTGTACCACCGATATGTGAAAGAGAAATAAATTACTTCTTATCTTATCTTGTATTTGCATTATAGAGGTTTTTTTAATATTATTTTTCATACCTTAGTTTGAGGATGCCTAGCTATAGGACCTAGGTATTTGGAAGCGTAAATTTATCAAAAGATAAAGTTGTTAAATTATACAACAAGCCGTTTAGTGAATCTAATCTCCATATAAACATGAAACCAATATGCAAATAATGATTAATTGCCAATAGTAGATATTCCAATCACAATAAATCATGAATTAGTGAAAGTAGTAGGTTTGAAATTAGACACATAAATAGAAAGAACTTATTATGTGTCTAATTTCAAACTTTATATATATATTATAACTTTGTATGAAAGAAACATTTAAAGTAAATTCGTCATTGATTGGACGAGGTGTTCACGTGGACGAAGCCGCGGGTGGGCCGCCAGTATTTTATAAAAAAATATTACTATGTCAAGGCTGCTTAAATGCTAATCCTAATATGCGCAACCATTAAAAAGCAATATCATCCTAGGTTTCACTCAAACATTGTGGCTACAAAGACAACTGATAAATTGTAATATTTGTAACACCAATTTGCACGGATGGACTAATAGAAACTGTTTTAACGATAGTACTTATGTACACACGGCGTCAGATCAACCTACCCTAAACTGTCAAAATCTCCAATGAATATTGATCCTTAGAACTAAGCAATAAAGTTTAAAATTGATTGTAGAAATTTGACAGTTTTGGGTAGGTCGATCTGACGCCGTGTGTACATACTCACGACTATTAGACCCAAAGGTTTGCCAGAGACTATGCAATGACATTGCCATAAACTTCTTAGGCGTTGGAGATGACGGTCTCTTCCAAGTCATGAACTGTTGTTTCGTTTCAGGATCATAATGGTGGAGCCATGTTTCATCCATGGTTACGAAGCGAGCCAAAAATCGGTCAGGATCTTGTTGTAACAATTCCAAATTGATTTGAGAAATCCTCAGTCTTGTTTGTTTATGCTCGTCTGTAAGCATTCTAGGCACCCAGCACGCTGATACTTTTTTCATGCCCAAAAGTTCACGTAAAATACTATGGATACTTCTTATCTAAATCTTTAGTTCTTCAGCTAACAGTATCACGACGATCTGCCAAAACAATTTTTTCAACTTTTTTATCATTTGTTTGGTAACTGCCGTCGTAGGGCGTCCCGAGCGCGGGTCGTGTTTAGTTAAAGTTCTTCCTCTCTTGAACTCGGCACACCACCGCACAACCGTAGAATACGGAGAAGTATTAACCCCTAATGTTCATTCAGTACATTTTTCAGGCAGAGATATTTTATTACAGCGCAAAATTTTATCCATTTTGCGTACAACGCTCCGACACGACGAAAACAAATGACTTCTATATTTAAAATAAAAAAAGAAAATCAATCCTTTTTATTTTTTATTTTATAAAATGTCAGGGCTTTACTAGCCAGTATTAACTTTTTTGTTGTTCAAGGAGTTGCCATTGTTACTTTTTATTGAACACCCCTCTTATGTATGTATACAGGGTGTATTATTTAGATCGGTCAGTATGGGAAAGTCTGAAACTATAAGACATACGAAGATCTGTTTTCAGAAACCATGTCATCGATTTTAGTAACAAGCAAAACTGCATTCATACATTAAAAAAAAACTTGTACTCAGCTCGGGCATCGAACCCGGACGTTTTGAAAAATAGTACTAACATTATTTCTATTTAGATATCGGTTGTGTAGTTCTTAAGCAGCAAATGCTAAAACATGATGTCTAAAATTAATAAAATGCAAACAAATCCACCACCTGAAGATACAAAATGCAATAGTAAGATCGTAACCTAAACGAGTTGAAAGTTGTATTTAAAAAAAATGGAAGTAATTTCGAACAACTACTAAAATAAATGAAAGGATATGAAAACAATGCATTTTATTAATTTTAGACATCATGTTTCATAGTAACATTTAATTTTGCTGCTTATGAACTACACAATCGATATCTAAATAGAAATAGTTTTAGTTTTATTTTTCAAAAAGTCCGGGTTCGACACCCGAGCTGAGTAGGTACAAGTTTTTTTTAAAAGTATGAATGCAGTTTTTCTTGTTACTTACTAAAATCGATGACATGGTTCCTGAGAACAAATCTTTGTATGTCTTATAGACTATATATATATTTTATAGACTATATATCTTATAGACTATATTTCAGACTTTCCCATACTGACGCATCTAAATGTTACTCCCTGTATAAACAGTGTAAAATAATATGTAAGCTGTACTGGGAATCGAACGCCTAGGTCTCGGTGGATTAAACACTAGACAGACGATGATGTTTGTCGCAAAGCAAATGTTTTACATACTTTAGAGATTCAGACAATGTACTCTAATTTTAGGAAGTTCTTTGTAAAAGGTAATATATTTTACAGTATCTGTTAGCTATCTTTTGCGTTATTCTACAATGGAAAAACATAAGTAATGTCATACAAGTAACTAAACTAGAAAAAGAGGACTCTATAAACAGTTAACATTCATCGCGGACTAAAGTACATACAAATTATCATTATAATTAATTAAAAGCAATAAAAAAATCTTGACAAAATTATATGAAATAAATCTCTTTGTTTGCTTGCATTTTCAAGGACAATGGCTTCGACTTATAGCGTCGTTTATACTTTAAATGCGTTGTTTACGTACCGTTAAAAACTTGTTTTTTTTTGCAACATGGAAAATTTTTCTACATTCTCCGACAAGGTCGGTGGGTTGCGGGACTCAGATAATATCTGTTTAATTGTGACATGAATTGATAATTTAAAGTTGTGTTCAATTTTGTTTTAAACTATTAAATTGTTTTGATTAATCATTGTGATCCAGTTTCTGGCGGCGGTTACGGTTGATTAATGATTCATATTATTGATCCCAGAAAGTATTTTTGTCTCTGGTCTTCAAATACAACGCAAAGGTCAGATGAAACACTTAATCTGCAGATATTAATTGCTTAATTTATTTACCAATTTGGGATAATAACAGCTTACAGTACATCGTTTACAAAGTTTCTTAAGTATGTATGTTCGCTCATCACTTGAGAACGGCTGTACCTGTTTGACTAATTATTTTTTTGTTGTGTTTGTAATTATTGTAAGTAGGAAATAAAAGTATTAGAAATTCGTCACGTGGTACGATAAGTCGCGGGCGAGCTGCTAGTAAGTTATAAGAAATGAATTTATAGTTTTTTTCTTTTTTCTATCTAAAGCCTGGTCTCAGTCCCACAGGCGTCGGATTCGATTCCGGGTACATTTATACCATTCGGTTTAATTGTAGTATGTTGAGAGAACAGCGTTACAATAAACAGGTAAGTATACAGTAGTAAAATATACCGCGAAAAAAGGTAAGTATATGTACCAGGCCACTCAGAAAGTTTTGCAAAAAAAAGTTTTTATCTATAGGGCACCGGCCACTTGCAATTATTTTGAAAAATTTGGTTTTAAAAAAGTAAAAATACCTTTGTTCGAATTTTGATTTTCTCTCCACATTTTTTCGAGAACCAAATTAAATTATCGTGTCTCATTTAAAAATGAATCTGCATCGAGAACATTTTCGTTTGATGATTTTCTACGATTTTAAATGTGGCCTAAAACCTGATGAGTCATTTGATCGACTTCAAATGGCTTTTATGGATGAAGGACCTGCAAAAGCAACCATCTACCGCTGGCATAGCGAGTTCAAGCGTGGTCGCCTTACTTTGGGGGATGAACAAAGGAGTCCTACGACGGCTGTCACGGAAGAAAGTGTGCTGACAATAAAAAAAATAATTCAAGAAAACAGGCGAATTACATACGAAGAGATTCAGCATACACTGCAGATTGGATCAGGAAGCGTACACAAGATTCTACACGAGCACATTCGCGCGAGGAGGATAGTTTCGCGCTGAAGCTCACCGAAGCTCAGAAGCAGACCCGTGAAGAGTGGTGCCGTGATATGATTAAAAAAATTGAAGCACGTTTACGACATTGTGACAGGTGACGAATCCTGGATTTATCAATACGATCTAGAAACAAAGTATCATTCGACAGTTTGGCTGTTTCAAAACGAACCAACAACGCCTACGAAAAGAAACGATCGAGAAGCGCAGGGAAAATTTTGATCGCTAGTTTCTTCACTTTGACGGGGTATCTGGCTTCAATTCCATTACGAGACCAAAGCAGCATCTACGCCGAATGGTATACCACAAAATGCCTGCCAGAAGTTTTGTCTACAATGAGCAACAAGCGACCGAACACCGGGTTCCGCACCGGGGTACTGCTTCACCATGACAACGCGCCCGCGCACTTAGCGCTCAAAACGAGGGACTTCCTGGACACCACGCCAGTCAGAGTCTTGGGTCACCCTCCTTACAGTCCTGATCTGGCATCATGTGACTTCTTTTTATTCCCTAAAATCAGCTGCAAGGGATACAGTTTTCATCGCTGGAGGACGCGCTATCAGCGTTCGAGAAGGCCGTGGAAGAGTCTGCGGCGGACTGGAAAAATTGTTTCGAAAATTGGTTCAGACGCATGAAACTTTGTATAGAGGCTGGTGGAGAGTTTCTTAAAAAGATTTAATTAAAATATTTTTTCCATAGAAGTTAGTTTTTTAATTTCTCAAAACTTTCTGAGTGTCTCACGTATAGATAAGCTTTGCCGTGAATTTTAAGTGAGCTCGTCTCGGATAAAGTTAAGTAACTACTTTGAATTATAAACATTTTTTTTATTAAACAGCTTGGAGCTAATAACAGTGATACCGGTTTCGTGAACATGTAGTCCAAAGTACAAACATTATAAATATAAACCAACAGATTGTGTATTGAGAACCTCCTTTTTGAAGTCGGTTTAAAATCAGTGTTTAGTTCATAGTTTTTATTTGCAATATTTTTTTGTAGTGATGTGGGGCAGATTAATGAACAAAGTTATTTTTAGGCGTTATACGATAATATATTATCTTATCAAAGCAGTAGGAATATACATCATTTGTATATTTTTATTTGTTTGTTTGTTTCGCACAGTTATTGTTATTTGCCCTAAAAAAGTGACATTCGCTTATTTAGAAACTGGATTCGAACCCTGGTTTCGAATGTGGCCGAAGCGATCGGTGGAGTTTTCTATGTGTAGGTATGTAGGTTTATTCGTTGTATAATGTACCTAGTTAACCATTTAAACAAGTTTTCAAAAAAAGATGCTTTACTTAGGCTACATAATTGATGTGAACGAAGAAACTTTAAAAACAGAAATATTTAACAAGGTAAACAGATTTACATTCTTTAAATTATAACAATACGAAATACACACATCAAAGGTGTCTAGGGGTTAAGTACATTTTTGGCTATAATATTTTTCTAATAATATTTGCTAAATCTGGTTTTCCAGACTAGCTTGTTGCTTTATTTATTACGTTTTTTATCCCTATTACCTACTTATGTTGTAAAAATTAGAAGAAATTAAATTTTACCAATTTTAGCTTACGGTAACCTAATTGGGAAAAAAGCAAGAACAAGAATTTTTTTAAATATTTTTTTGTAAAAGAAAAATCTGTATTTCTACCATTCACACGAATCACACAAGCACAGTGATTTGGCATGCTTAAATCAGTTAATCCAAATCGTTTTGATAAATAGCCGCCCACGTTCTTTCTAACAAGTCAAAAAGTTGTTGTGGGGTGTGCACGGCATCCATACTCAGCAGAGCTCTTCTTTGGGGCATGTCCCATGCATGCTTAATTGGGTGGGTCTGTTGATTGCGCAGGCCACGGTAGGACATTGATATGAGAATCAGCAAGAGTGCGTGTTACGACTCTAGCCGTGTGTGGACGTGCATTATCATGCAATATTCGAAACGAATCACCCAATAAGCCTTGCAAGGAAATGATCGAATCTGAAACAATCCTCTCTGCGTAGATTTGAGCATTGAGGTTGCCCCTGATCCAAACGAGATCGGTTCTTCCACCGATTCAAATACCGGCCCTAACCATATGATTGTTCCCCCTCTATATGGATGAACTTCCTGACATAATCTCAAGCGTTCTTGACGTCCAGAGGTCATCATCCAAACTCGAGTGCGTCTTGTATCCGGCCTCATACCGAAACGTGATTCATTAGAGAAGCAAACACAGCGCCAGTCTTCTTCCTCCCAATTTCGGTGTTCGCGAGCCCATTGTAAACGGACCCTAGGATTGTGGGGTGTTATGGGTTAAACTCTCAGCGGCTTTCGGAAACGCAGACAGACGCACTTCACATAAATGTTTTCTCAATTTCAATTTCAATTTTAAACGATTCCGGATGGTTTGGTCGCTTATCAGCAAGCCTGAGCGCTGTGGAGCCTTGTACCCAACATCATAGCGGTCATGGTACGATTCCGTCAAGCAGTGTTTTGGATGTACCGGTCTTGTCTTCGAGTGGTGATACGAGATCTTCCTCCATGTTGCTCTTCCACGCTGCCCGTTATACGATAGCGTGTCCAGAGGCGGCCTATGACACTTTGTGCAGTGCGTACTGTTACATCCCTTCTATGTAGGTAATGTTGCTGACAGACACCCTTTGTTTCTGTATCAGCATTCTCAGGCTTGAGCTAGGCGCGCCCGCATCTCGAGCGCGCCAGTCTCCTTCCAATATCCGAGCGTGACGGCTGCCGATTCTAACTCTCTAATTAATCGTGTTTAATTAATTCCTTTTTTTTTAAAACCCTAAACGGGAGGCTCGATCTAACATTTGGTGGCAGCGTAAAGGGATCCAAAAAATAGGATCCTCGGTCCGTCTCAATTCCAAAATCATATCAAAGTGAAAATTCCACTAACTTCGAAAACCGAAAGTGAAAGTAAAACTCTAATTTCCAAAGTCGTTTCAAAGTGAAAGTGAAAATTTCCTGAAAACTTACTCTCTGTGTCCTGCAAATAATAGTGCATACGTTTACTATTTCCTCTGTATCTACAAACTCATCAGCATCACCGTGTCCTGTGTAGTGTACCTGATACACTCTACCACGTCTACGTGCTACTACTCATCTCTATATCCCGAGAACTTGTATTGAACCCTGCAAAAGAAATACTATATCTACAACATCTTACAAGTAACGTGGTATTAACTACTTCGAACATCCGCAATTTCGTAGCTCGCAAGTTCGCCGGCAACAAGCTACGTACAACATTGTTGCAGTTATAAGAAACTCATTGTGCGTTACCGTAATGAATATTATCGCCGCTATTGTGTTCCACGTACTGTAAGTTAACTAATGATCTTATACTTTGCATTTAGTGTATGAATTCCGGTGTTAGTTTTAAGTCAACTAATCAGGCATTGTGTATTGAATAATTATCGAAGCATTGTATTAATCATTGTTACTTTTATATTAGTTTAGACTCTGTGTTCAATTTCGTTTCTTTGTTCTATTTTATACATCGTCTTCATCTAAAATGGCGACATCGTTGCAACTCCCCGTTGGGGTAGATTTACCTACCGATACGGAAGATGAAAGGGCCACTAGCCCCGTAGAAAGGTCAAAAGGAAAAGGGAAAAAGACTTCCGTTCCTCAAATTTCAGAGCCTGTCGAATTAAATGTCCTTTTAAAATTCATTAAACCCTATGATGGTAATAGGGAGACATTAAACTCATTTATCATAAACTGTAATAATGCTTACGATTTAGCGAACAGCTTTCAGAAAAATCTAATTTTCAGATATATCTTATGCCAGCTTCAAGGTAAAGCGGAAGTTGCCTGCTCAATTAAAGAGTTTGTTAACTGGGAACAATTAAAAGAGTTTCTAAAAACCCAATTTAGCGAAAGAAAACACTATTCACATCTTTTAATGGAACTACAAGAGAGCAAACAACTTCCGAGCGAAAATGTAAATCAATTTTCTTTAAGGGTAGAGACCGTGCTTTCCCAATTACTCACAGAGATCTCCTTGAGCAACACCAAGGTAAAGGAATTACCAGGTCGCATCGCAGCAATGGAAGAATTGGCTCTACACCACTTTCTCATGGGCCTGTTCCCGCGCATTTCCGACATAGTTCGGTGTAAGTCACCTAAAAATCTAAACGAGGCTATTAATTATTCTATTTCAGAAGAACGCATACAATTAAATCGTATTAAACGGAACACTTCTATCGAAAATAAGACTTACACTAGAAATCAAAGAATACCAAATCCACTAATGACTCGTAATCCAATGCCACAAAGGGCTTTTACAGGTGCTCAAAATCAACCCTTTAACGCGAATAATACGATGATATGCCGATATTGCAAGGCTCCCGGTCACAGCATTGACCAATGTAGAAAACGCGAATACAATAACAGGTTGAGGAATCAACATAATCAACAACCATCATCCTCTAATCCAAATCGTTTCGGAAGAATTAATTTCGCTCATGACGAAGAAATAGGTCGCGACGAAGTAGACTATGATACTAATATTCCTGAAACCTCTTTAAACTAACACACGTCTCGTCCAGGTGTCGCACGAGATGTTTTTCAACCTCAGACACCCATAAATCCGCTGTATCCACTGTATCCACTGAATCAAATAAAAAACCCACTGTATCTAATACGAAATCCGCTGTATCCACTGAATCAAATAAAAAACCCACTGTATCTAATACGAAATCCGCTGTATCCACTGAATCAAATAAAAAACCCACTGTATCTAATACGAAATCCGCTGTATCCACTGAATCAAATAAAAAACCCACTGTATCTAATACGAAATCCGCTGTATCCACTGAATCAAATAAAAAACCCACTGTATCTAATACGAAATCCGCCGTATCCTCTGAATCAAATAAAAAACCCACTGTATCTAATACGAAATCCGCTGTATCCACTGAATCAAATAAAAAACCCACTGTATCTAATACGAAATCCGCTGTATCCACTGAATCAAATAAAAAACCCACTGTATCTAATACGAAATCCGCCGTATCCTCTGAATCAAATAAAAAACCCACTGTATCCAATACGAAATCCGCCGTATCCACCGTATCCACTGCATCATTAAAAAGCACCGTATCCAACACCGTATCCAACACCGTATCCAACACCGTATCCAACACCGCATCCGCTGTACCCACTGCATCCAACACTGAGCCCAATAAGAAAATTACCAGATCTAAACCTGTGTCCATTGAATCAAGTAATAAATCCTTCAAATCCAAATTCACTGAATCCCAATGTTCTACCTCCAATATAGACAACAAGGTCTACGAAATATCCTTTGATCCTGCAACAAAATCTCTCCCTCACATTATTGTTGATACTGCAACCTCCGACTTACCGTTATCATTTCTAATTGATACCGGATCTTCAATTAGCCTCATTAAAAAATCTGTAGTCAAATCGAAAACTCCTCTAAATAATAAAATTCTAAAATTAAAAGGACTTACGAATTCCGATGAGACTATCCCAACCTTAGGTTCTTTTAATGTAACACTGTTTCCTAATAATAACAAATCTAAACATCACATGAGTCATGAATTCCATGTAGTCGGAGATGTAGATTTACCCTACGACGGCATCATAGGAAATGATTTTCTTAACGAATCACAAGGAAGTATCGACTTCACGTTTGAAATTCTAAAACTTGGGAAATTCTATTTTAAATTACACTTTTCAGACCCTTTCTATGTCATCCCGGCACGTACGGAAAAAGTCATTGAATGCTCCGTTTCAAACCCTCAACTTCAAGAAGGGCTTATTCTCGACGAAAACCTCTCTGAAACCCTTCTTATTGCTAATTGCCTGGTACGTGTAAAAAGTAATAACAAAGTCAATTTAACTGTAGCTAACGTGTCCGAATCTCCAATTTCTTTAAAAACAAATCTCAATTTAAAACTCCATCCTTTCGTAACTACTATGGCCTCTGACGTCTCCAATAAACTAACTCCTATTAACTATTCCAAGTATCAATCCGAAAAGAACTCTGTTGACAGAACTCAACAAGTTCTTAATCTATTACGAATAGATCATCTCAACAATGAGGAGGCTGACGCTCTCTTACAGATCTGTTCAGATTACTCCGATATCTTCCATCTTCCTCATGAAAAACTCACATTTACCAACGCTATAAGACATGACATCAAAACAACATCCGCTGACCCTATCCATACTAAATCTTACAGATTTCCTGAGATCCACAAAAAGGAAGTGGACAAACAAATAAACAAAATGCTTGAACAGGAAATCATAGAACCCTCTATGTCTCCCTGGTCCTCTCCTATCTGGATTGTGCCCAAAAAGCTAGATGCCTCTAACGAACAAAAATGGCGTGTAGTCATTGACTACAGAAAACTCAATGATGTCACCATCGGAGACACTTACCCTATTCCACAAATAACAGAAATATTAGATCAACTCGGTAACAGCAAATACTTTTCAACACTTGACCTGGCCTCAGGTTTTCATCAAATACCTATAAACGACGCCGAAAAAACGGCCTTTAATGTACCACAAGGTCACTTCCAATTCACCCGTATGCCGTTTGGACTAAAGAATGCCCCTTCTACGTTCCAACGGCTGATGAATACAGCCTTATCTGGCCTACAGGGCATTCGCTGTTACGTATATCTCGACGATATAGTAATCTACGCTTTTGACCTATCTTCCCAAATCCAAAACCTTACCGCTGTATTCCAAAGATTAAGAGAATTTAACCTTAAACTTCAACCGGACAAATGTGAGTTCCTTAGACGCGAAGTCGGGTACCTAGGTCACATAATCTCATCAGACGGAGTCAAACCTAACCCCGACAAAATCAAATCTGTTGTCGAATTCCCTGTACCCAGGTCTCCAAAGGACATAAAATCATTCTTGGGTCTTGTTTCATATTATCGCCGTTTCATCTCAGACTTCTCAAAGAGTGCTAAACCTTTGACATCACTTCTTAAAAAAGACGTTCCCTTCATTTGGGAAAATCAACAACAGGTAGCTTTTGATCACCTAAAACGAAAACTTACTACTGCTCCGATTCTTTGCTATCCCGACTTTACCAAACCTTTCATACTTACATGCGATGCTTCCAATCATGCAGTTGGTGCTGTCCTCTCTCAAGGTGCTGTTGGCAAAGATCATCCTATAGCATACTCTTCACGTACTTTAAATAAAAGTGAATCCAACTACAGCACTACTGAAAAGGAACTCTTAGCTATTATATTCGGTTGTAAAACCTTCCGACCCTACTTATACGGGCGGAAATTCCAGATAATTACTGATCACAGACCACTTAAGTGGCTATTTAATCACAAAGACCCTAGTAGTAAGATGCAACGCTGGCGACTCAAACTCGAAGAGTTTGAGTATGAAATCATTTATCGCAAAGGCAAACTAAACTCAGCAGCTGACGCTCTTTCTCGCTATCCTGTAAACCCAATCATACCAGAAATATCTGAAAACAATCCTTCGCAACGTCCTGAAACGAATGAAAACAATGCATCGGACGCATTTAGTCCCCTGACTCTAGATGACTTAGGTGTCAACTTTCCTACCACTCCTAACTACGATAGTAGTAGTCTACCCTGTATAGACTTGCTGGACGATGACCTCGACTTCCCACTTACTTATAGCCCAACAGAACCAATCAAGCCTAAGACAATGAATTTACCAAATCTTGACGAACCTATACCGTCTACGAGTCATGGAACTCCTTCACTGCATCCTGACACCTTACCTGTACAATCTCCTTCACTGCATCCTGAAATCTTACCTGAACAACCTCCTTCACTGCATCCTGATACCTTACCTGAACAGGATTCATCATTAAACCCTTCAATGACTGATCCTGAAATTCAAAACGTAATAAATCCTCCTATTTTAGAATCTGAATCGAATACGCAGCCTTCGTCACGCGTTTCTACTTCCGATAACTATTCAAAATTTCTGAAAGAAATAATTGATAAAAATATAAATTTCAATACCAAAATAATAGAACATAATCAATCTGTTATGAAAAACCATTGCAAAATCACTTTAATACCTACCTCCCTTGATCTAGATGAATCTATTCCATATATTTCAGAAATTCTAGAAGAAATTACAAATTCTGATGAGATATTAAAAAAGGAAAAAGAATTATATTCCTTTGAGAAACTTAACATTAATAATAAAAATATATATCTCATTTTTACTAAAGTACACTACTTTGACGAGTGTACCTATCCAGAAATATTTCAAACTCTAAATGCAATAAAGACTCATTTGATGGCAAATGAAAAAGATATCCTAGAACTAGCTATTTCAGATTTTAAAAATCCTTTCGAAAAACATTCATTTGCAAAAATCTACAACATGCTCATTTACGTATTTCATGACACAAACATATCAATAAATATATATCATAACAACATCACTTACCCTACTCTTGCCGAAATAAAGAAAATCCTCAGGGAAAATCATGATCTTCCAATCGCAGGCCACTTAGGTTGCAATAGAATGCTGAGTCGAATCAAAGAAAGATTCTATTGGAAGGGAATGAAAAGTGACGTGGAGGAATACATTAAAAAGTGTTCCCTGTGTCAAGAAAATAAAGCCCTTAGGAAAACAAACCGAGCACCTATGCAGATAACCACTACCTCTACTAATCCGTTCCAAAGATTGGCCCTAGATATTGTTGGCCCTCTGCCTGAATCCGGCCCTGCTAAACTCAAGTACATTATGACTCTCCAAGACGACCTCACAAAATTTTCAGCAGCTTATCCCTTACGTAGTGTCTCTTCTGAAGAAACTACAGATTGTCTAGTCCATTTCATATCTCTGTTCGGGATTCCTCATACTATACTTACCGATCAAGGTACAAACTTCACTGCAGATCTATTTAAAAAGACATGTACCTTTTTAAAAATTAAACAATTATGGTCCACCCCGTATCATCCTCAGACGCAAGGAGCTCTCGAGAGAAGTCATGCTACTCTCAAGGAATATCTGAAATCTTATGTAAATGATAATCAGGATGATTGGCCTCGATATGTTTACACAGCTATTTTAGCATATAATTCGGCTATACATTCCACCACAAATTTCACGCCGTACGAATTATTATTTGGACATAAAACATTCATCCCGGATTCAATATATAGCCAAGATCTCACTACATATCCCGATTATGTAAGGATGCTTCAACATCGTCTCAAACTATCTTGGGAAAAAGCAGTCGAAAACATTCAACATTCGAAAGAAAGATCGAAGACCTATTACGATAATAAATCTCGACCAATAAAATATAAAGTAGGCGACTACGTCTACTTAAAAAATCATTTGAGACTCCGTAAAGCACTTTCTCCAATATGGAAAGGGCCATATAAAGTAATTGCTGTTCACGGGAACAATACCCTTACCATTCTCATTAATAGACGCCATGCTAAACACCATATGGACGAGGTAAAATTAGCTGGTGTTTTTCCCAGTTCCCTTTAGTTAATTTTCTTTTTCTTTACTTATTACTAGGATGAAGGGTTTTTATTAAGCAAATTAGTATTAATTACATACTTACATAGAAATATTATTTTAGAAATATTTTAACCTTAAGAATTACCTTACCATGATATTTTACACCTTTATATTTTATTTTTTTTCTTTTTCCCCTTATTATTATTATTAAATTTAATTTAGAGTTATTTATTTTCAGTGTGCCCGCCTTGGCAGCACCGAACTATGTCGAGAAACTATCATCAAGCCCAGGTGTTTACTTTGATTTTATAGGAAACGCTAAAATTATAAATGGACACCTTAGTGTAGTAATCCCAATAGACATTTCCCACATAAAACCACATATCGAAAACATCAATTCAGTATTAGGAACAATCCGGTATCTTTGTAAACAAACGGATGTCATAAGTAACTCACAATGCGAAAATTTACTCGCACCATTGACTACCAGGAATATAGATATAGCAAAAGAATTTTCTTCCTTAACCCACTTACTGGACAATAGGTTAAAACGGGGAGCATGGATAGGAGGAATAGGAACCGCCTTCAAACAAATATTTGGCACCTTAGATGAAAACGATGCAATTAAGTACGATGATGCTATTAATCATTTACAAGATAATCAAAAAGGGCTAGCTTCATTAATGAATGAACACATATTGGTAACCAAATCTGTAATATCTAAATATAATCAAACTATCTATAAATTAAAATTTAATGAAGATAACCTTAACTGCATTGTCGAAGAGCTCTCTGTAAAATTAAAGAAATTATCTAATATCACTAACGACTTAACGATAATATCTCAAATAAATATAGTAAGGAACAATTTAGAAACTTCTATGCTTACACTATCATTTCAACTTGAGGATATAATTAATGCAATTTTATTTAGTAATGCAAATATTTTACATCCATCAATAATAACACCACAAGAATTATACCGAGAGCTTGCCGACAATTATAAACATCTACCCAATGAATTGGAACTTGCCGTAAGCCTAGATTTAAGTTTAATTCATGTTATTATGAATGTTTCAAAATTAGTTACTTACTTCATGAGTAATAAGATTATGTTTATACTGTTAATTCCTTTAGTAAGTTCAGAAAATTTTTATTTGTATAATAATATCCCATTACCTGTACCCCACAATTTAACTAATTTAGAATTATTTAGTGTTATTATTCCCGACAATAAGTATATTGCTATTACTAAAGATAAGTCCCAATATAGTAATTTTAAATCGCTAGAAATTTGTAAAAACGTTAATTACCAAAATTATATATGTAAAATAATGAATGTATTTCCAACCACCGCTAACCCTAGTTGTGAAAGCGAACTTTTATCTAAGGTTATAACAAGCTTACCCAAACAGTGTAAAACGGAATTTATCCGCGGCAGCATAGATATTTGGAAACCTTTACTGAATAATAAGTGGTTATTTGTCCAATCTACATCCAATAAACTAACAATAGATTGTATAAATTCAGAACTATCAGAAACTATTATATCAGGAACTGGAATTGTAAATATACCTACCAATTGTAAAGCATACTGTAAAAACACTAGACTACTCCCTGATAGAAATGTATTAAATTTGACTGTACCTATAATTAACTTAGATTTTAACCTAATCAACGATTCTTGTTGTACTTTAAATAAATTTAAAGAAGTAATAAATAATGTTCCTAAAATTAAACTAAATAACTTAGAATCAGAGAATTTTCACTTTTCAAGAATGTCAGATTCCGAAAGTACGGAATTAAATAAGATTATTAATGAACCACATATAATCAAATATGGGGCACATTACTCGACGTTTCTTATTTTTCTTATTATTATTCTGATTTGTTTTGTAATATTTAAGCTTTATAATAAATTAAAGAAAACCGGCAGCATTCACGATCAGATTGACAATTTAAAAGTAACTTTTAAAAATGATGACTCAGAGAAGGTAACAATAGAATCAATTGAACAGGAAAACCCAGAACTTATAAAAAATCCTTGCCCTAAAATACGCCGACAAACTTAAATTCTTCTTTTATTCCCTATTTAAATAAATCCATAAACTTCGAGTAAAACCCGAAGTTTAGTCTCAATGGGGGGAGGTGTTACATCCCTTCTATGTAGGTAATGTTGCTGACAGACACCCTTTGTTTCTGTATCAGCATTCTCAGGCTTGAGCTAGGCGCGCCCGCATCTCGAGCGCGCCAGTCTCCTTCCAATATCCGAGCGTGACGGCTGCCGATTCTAACTCTCTAATTAATCGTGTTTAATTAATTCCTTTTTTTTTAAAACCCTAAACGGGAGGCTCGATCTAACAGTACGTTGCCTGGAACTAGCTTCCAACATTCCAAAGGCTCTCAACATCTCTTCCCTTGTCTAATGGATTTATTAAACATTCGTCAGATCACTTCTTTTTTCGGCGCCGTCTCTCCATATCGTTGCAATTTTTTTCACTTCCAGTGCAGAAATTGTACTGCTATTGTAAAATTGCCATTACGCTCTTAGAAAAGAATTCAGATTGACAGTTGATTTTCCATATTAAGACAATCTAAAAAAAGAAAATTTCATTCATATCGTAAAATTCACTAAAAAGAATCAATGACGATCCAAAAAAGTTAAAAAATTTATTCTATAACGCAACGATACTTTAAAATGTACTTGATCCCTAGACATTTTTGATGTGTGTAGTTCGTATTCGTAACGCACGGAACTACACTATTGTTATTGAAATTTCATGTATTTACATGAGAGAAAAACTCAAGGTTAGGTAGGTAACGTGAATGTAAGGCTAAGTGAACACTTATTTTTGATGATGCTGAATTCGTTTAGAAAATGTAATGAGGTGTAATTAGGTAGGGTAGGTATTATCTAAATATCACAATGTAGGTGCTAATTTTTTTCAAGTTTTAATGCGCGCATATAAGCCCTGCAAGTACAAAAGTGCACAGGAGTGTGCAAAATGTAAAATAACTTTTGGTGTAAAAGAGCGGTTTTGCATTTTACACGTCAGTACGTAACTATTTTATTCTATAAATCCGATAAATATCTAATCTGTAAAATCGCACTTTAAAACGACTTCCTTTAGTTGGGATTTTAATCCATGACGTTTATGTCTCTGTGCTGCTCAGTAGCGTCGTTGAATCGGAAATATCGGTATACAGGAATAGGTTGCAAGAAGTGAAATCGCGTTTTTCAATAAGTTTTTATAGTTTCCATTAATTAAATAATCATTCATCATACAGCCTATGAACGTCCCACTGTTGGGCACAGGCCTTCCCACATGGGGAGATTGAGCCATTGGGATTGGTGACGCTGGCGATTGGTGGGTTTAAAAAAAATATATATTTCAGACTGTGTCCATTTAGGTAGGTAGTTGATTGACAATATGCATAACTAAAAATAATCAATAATTAAAATCATATACCATCTACAATAAAATTAAAATAATAAAAAATATAAAAATTAAAATCAAAATCAAAATAAAAACACAATATTACAAAAACCAAATTAAATTAAAATTAAAATCAAAACAAAATAAAATTTAACGACTGCCATCTTACTACAACAATCGGTAGGTACCTACCAATGATATCATTGGTACCTACCATAGAATAATAACTTATTATTCTGAGGTACCTACCTACCTACGGTTTTACGTTCCGTCCGAATCACAGAGGAAGACGAAAATATAATCATTGTTAATGCAAAAACAACAAAAACTAAATTTTGTTTATTATATTTTTGAATGGTTTTTCTATATGCCATTAAATATCCATTAACGAACTATCTATTTGTTATGACTATGACGATTATTGCTATAAAAACATGTATCACACTGTTGACTGCTGATTATGTAGGAAGAGCATTATTCAAAAACAATTCGTAAAAAACTGACGGTTTCCTGTATAACTAGAATGTTATGCGTAAACAATCTATTATGCATAAACAACAAACAATTGCGATTTTACGAGTAGCTAACATGGTATGATACTAAAAAAAGTCCGCGTGCAATCACACCAATTGAGGACAAACTCATCCAGAATTTTCTAGTGTAGCCCCTAGCTAGTCGTCCAGTGGAAGATTTACAAGGTCTTTGGGCTGGTCCATTATATTTTTTGTACTGAATCGTACCAGCTGCAAATGCGTACGTAATCTGTGGCAGATACTCTCGGCACCGGCTGTTTTTAGTTCGGCCGCCGTTGCCACCCGTGTGGACGCGTTCGGAAAGCGCGCGAGATCGTGACTATTGCGGTTCTTAATTTAAAAAGTTTTCTTTTTAATAAAGTTTAGTTTGCTTGGATTTAGTTGGCACCTTGAAAAGGAGGTTAGTATTTTGTTCTAATATAGAATTCTTGGTTGGCTAAAAAATGTGTGTAATTTTTTCGTACATTAATTATTTCGTATGATTCCCAGCCTCTCAGTTACAATTATCAATTTATGATTGAATCGAATTTCTATGAGCATTTTGTTAAAACGCGTTTACGAGTAGGTATATGTAGGTACCTACTGGTTTATGGTTATTTATGCGTACAAAATATGTGCTCTATCTAAGAAAGTGTCCTATTTAATGTTACGAATGTTCGATCGTAGTCAATAAATCATAGGACAACATTAAAATGGGCAACCCTAAACATTTTCGGGAATAGTAATAATATTAGTAATTATTGTTTGTGTTTAAATAGTTTACAGAACAAATAGGTACTTACCATTAAAATTAGACAAAAGTGGAAAAGGTGGAAGTATTACGTGGTATTACTAAATATTATTGGCCTCTATACAGTTATTGGCCATTTCAACTTTGATGTTAAAAAAGTAGCAGCACCCTCGACAAACTATAGATTTAAAACGAGAAAAACGGCAACAGTTTTATTATCTTTCTAAAACTTTCAACAAAATTCCATTAGGTGGATAGTTTCTTTTACAATGTGTGATTTATTGCAGCGGCAACTAAAGTAGGTACTTATGAGGAAACACTACATGGTAGTGTCATGCAAAATTCTCATAAGAAACACAGAAAAACGACGTTTCGTAGTTACCTGTTTTCTCTTTCAGAACTGGACCAATTTTTATTTCTTTTTCAGCATCGGTTAAAGAAAGAGATTTTGTTTTTTTGGGGTCTGGGTGTTCTCTATGTATAATAATAAGTATGTATTTAAATGAGTTTCTTCGAAGCTTCTCTTGGGCTAGATATTTGGAGTGGGTGTGAAAAAGTTTTTCTTTAAAGAAAAGTTTTTTAAAATCCGTACCTCTAACAGTTTTGCCAGTGTATAGTATTGTGGTAAAAATACGTCACACAAAAAATCATGACACAAAAGCAAAAACTATTTTATAAAATTCAACTGTCAGTAAAACAAGTTAGTACAAGTACTCTCGCAGCTAAAACGGGACAAATATCTATATCCTCAATAGTCATATACTTAACTTTATAAGAAAGATTTACGTTCTAAAATTCGAAAAATTTGTAACACAGAATACTTATAAAAAAACGACAATTGACAATTTTGATGGCCTTACCCATTAACAGTTAATGGCCTAGGCCAATAACTGTCTCCTTAATCAAGCTATCCCATAGAAAAAGATTTTTTTTTATAAATTAGCTTAAAATTATTTTCTTGTCTAAATCAAGTTCATAAGAAGAAATATTGCCAAAGATACAAACATAATATACCAAGAGCATTTCGAAAAAAACGGATTTTTGTTGTTGTTGGTTTTGCTTCGAAGATATGCAGTTGCATGCGCCCTGATAAGAGCCGGCATTTTCCTAAAATTTATTGTAGTGACCATGAAAGTTTAAAATGTTCTACCAAGAGCTATAATTACAGTTACTGTTTAAACTCAAGATCTGGTTACTTGTAGGTAAACGTGCCCTCATCTAACTGCTAAAAATACTTAAGTCTTTATTAACTATGTAGATCTTCTAAAAAGTTTTATCATTGTCATTTCATTCCTAAAGCACCAAGAGCATATTCCAGATGACGATGAGCTTTCTGGCTTTATAATATGCCATGACTGTTTTTTGTAAAGTGAAGATTCCGAACCTTCTGAAGATGAAAATCATCATAAAGGCATGTTTTTGTCATTACAGAAGTTAAAGTAATTCTTTAAGTTTAATTTCATATTTTATTTTTTGATGTGGCCAATAGCTATAATGGTCTCATGACCAATTACTGCATTAATAAGGATAATTACTGTGATTTTATATTTTATGTTTCCATGTTAATTTTATTCCTTAAATGATGAACAGAAGCGTATGTGAGGTGTCCTATCTAATAAATACATTAATAAAAAACTATAGGGCATACTTTCCTTTATTTCTAACTAATAAGTTTATTTTCAATTAAAGTTTTCGACCTTAAGGTCACTTAGCTGGCCAATAACTATACCGTTTCCCCTATATGCTATTTATTGTTAGAATTTCAATGACGATATTGTTCAGATTTAAAATAAGCAACTTTAGCTCGTTTCCTAAAAAAATAATTAAATAAATACTCGTACACTCACCAGAAGACACCAGAAGACGCTTGCTCTTTTATCTCCTTCAAAAAACTGTAATTGAACTTCATTCTTCAAATGGACTCCAAATTACTTTATTATTGTTGTGTAATAATTTGTTTGTTTATTTTGTAAAATCAATGACTACTTTCCAAAACTTGCCTTTCATAAAAATAAATACGAACTACCTCCATTTTTTGAAGCTTGACAAACATTTTTGTCCATAGTAAAAGGTCTTTTTCCAACTGTAGAGGAAAAAAGTTAAATTTTTTACCTTTTCTAAATATTCACTCAGACATAAAGAGATACATGTACACAATAATATTGAGTAATTTAGGGTTTTTTATAGTTGTGGTCTTAACATAATTTTCCAAGTACTTTTATAAAAGACCGAATATCACGAGCGGAAATGCCACGCGAAAGCTAGTTGGATCTTTAGGCTAGGTTAGTTTGGATTCTAATTTTATACTGATCTGCAATGGTGATACCAACTGTCTATTTATACCGAAAGGTATTTAAAATGTTGTTGCAAAGTTATAATTATATTGTTGAAACATTTACTATCAGATAAATTAGTTGGTCACCATCGAAATCATTATAATCCCTTTTCAAAACGAAATAGTTTTAAAGAAATTGGATCGGAATAGAAGACAGCTAGGGATTATGATCAAATTTGGCATTAGATCAAAACAAGAAGTGGCTCATTTTGACTAACTTTAAGGTTTAGACGTTTGTATTATTCTTAGCTCTACAAAAACAAGACTCATTATGTTGTTGTCATTATGGTTAAGTATTTATTGAATCATTTAAGTAGGTATATCTTTAAAATGCGTTTGAACCCAGAAAAAACTTTTTTTAACAAGAGGAGTAGGTATCGTTGATTAAATCAAATGTCAAATTAACTGGCCTGGCCTAAAAAACTCATTAAATGTTATTTATACTAAATTCGATGTTTTATTCTGAGACACAATATGCACCATTGATTTAATACCACTTTATTATTATGTATAAGGTAAGTGTGACAATTGTGGTTATTATTAATAATTACCAGATGATTTGGTAAATGTCATAAGAACTGTGAAATTACTTTTACCGGTAATTATTAGTAGTTCCCAACTATCTTCGGTAAAAATAATAAACCAAATAGAAACTATCTTGTTGGTCAGTATTTATTCCAATTAGAAAAAAAATACCCTAGCGTGCATTTACTGGTAGGTAACTAAATGGAAATAACGCGTTAATGAATTTTTAGGGTGATGAACTTATAGCTAAAATAAAGTGTCATGCAATATTCTCATACGAAACACAGAAAAACGACATTTCGTAGTCCCTGTTTCCTCCTTCAGACTGGTCCAATTTTTATTACTTTTCCAGCATCGGTTAAAGAAAGAGATTTTCTATGTCTGTATGTTTGTTTTTTTTCAAACCGGTTAGGTACTTAATGTTTCTGAAGACGCCTTAGAACGGAGTGATTTCTCTAAATTTTGAAGGCTCCTGGTTGTTAAATAAATGACACAATGCAGAAAAATTAAACATACAGACGTAGAAAATCTCTTTCTTGAACCGATCCTGAAAAAACATAAAAATTGGTCCAGTTCTGAAGGAGGAAACAGGGGACTACGAAACGTCGTTTTTCTGTATTTCGTATGAGAATTTATGCATGCCACTTCTACGTAGTGTTTCCTATTAACTTAACCGACTAAGTTAGGCTTATCTATGGCAAGTAATTAACACGTTGACTGCCACAAAACCAGACACAATTGAAATTTCATTGTTTGTCGGTCACCGGTGACCACCATGGTGGCTCTTAAAGTCTTAAATAGTACTTTTTATAAATTCGTTCAGCAAGAAATTCAGCGGCAAACATCGTCTTTGGTTAGGTTAGGTTAGATCATGATGGAGGCTCTACCGGCCCTGCCGACCCCGCCTCCCAGAAAGCCGGGAAATAAGGCTGCATCGACCCCGCAGGCACCGCCGCGCGCTAAAAAGACTCCGGCCGCTGCGGGAGCCCCGATGCCGGCTCCCCGGGTCAAGCCGCCCGCCAAGAAGCCGGCCAATAAGGCCACAGGAAGGGCTACCCCCGCGGCGAACCCTTTTACAGAGGACCCCTGGACGAACCCCAGGCCGGGACCCAGTAGCGCCCCGGACCCCCCAGCGGAGACACTCTGGTCAGAGGTGGCAGGACGAGGACGCGGCCGGAGAAAGGCCCCGCCCGCCCCCCCGCCTGAGAAGGCGGCCAAGGCCGTGAAGAGGAAGAGGAAGAGGGCCCCTCTCTTCCCCCCTAGGACGGCGGCGGTCACTATATCGCTGCTCCCTGAGGCGGTGGACCAGGGCACAACTTATGCCGATGTGATCGCTCGGGCCAAGACGGCGATTAATCTGCCGGCACTCGGAATCGAAGGGGGGGTGCGCATCCGAGAAGCCGCGACCGGCGCCAGGATGTTCCAGGTGTCGGGGGCCGACAACGGCGAGAAGGCGGATGCGCTCGCGGCCATGCTACGGGTGGAGTTGCAGGGGGTCGCCAGTGGCGCGACCCTGCAAGATGGCGGGCCTGAGGGTGGTCGGCCTGGATGACTCCGTCCAGCCGACGGAGGTGGCGGAGGCCCTAGCTGCGGCAGGGGGATGCTCGGCGGATTGCGTCCGCGTGGGGGCGGTGGCGTTTAGGCCAGGCGGGAGCGGCACCTGCCTCACTAAGGTCCCAGTGACGGCGGCCAATAAAATCCTGGGGGTGGGAAGCCTGCTCGTAGGTTGGAGTTCGGCCAGGGTGGTGGCTCTTGATCCGGTGCCCATGCGCTGTTATAAGTGTATGTGCACCGGACACATGAGGCAGCGGTGTCCGCTGGAGGTGGACCGCTCGGAGTCCTGCTACAGGTGCGGGACCAGCGGGCACAAGGCGGCGGAGTGCGCGGCCAAGGAGCCGCGGTGCTCGGTATGCGAGACGGCGAGGTTGCCGCACGGGCATTATATGGGGGGCAGGAACTGCCACCCCCCCAACTTCAGGCCCAAGCCGAACCCTCCGAGGAGAACACGGCAGGCTGAGGGCGCCCCCACCACCGGAGGCATGGAGGTGATAGAGGAGGGAGAGTCCGCGCGAGGGCTTCCTGGCGCTTCCCCTCCCGAACAAGTGGAAGGGGGGTCGGGGGTGGCGGTCCAACGCGCTCCCCTCCCCCCCCGAGCCTAGGGCTCAGATGTCCGGGCCGCGCTGCTGTGCTCCGGCATGGGTTGCGCAGGCTGATGGTGCTCCCTGGGTGGGACCGCGGCCCCATACGTGGGGCCGCGGTCCCACTCAGGGAGGAAGCGGAGGGGGGAGACGAGGGAAACCTCCTCCCCCCCTAGGAGGGCTGCGGCCTAGTGTTGAGGAGCACTAGGCTGCATTGCACCAGCCCTCCTCCCGTTTGGGGAGCAGTCTGTATCTGCCAGACTGCTCCCGGTGGTGCAGGGGACCCAGGTCTGACTGGGTCCGCAGCATGAGGTGTTCCGCGGGTTGTATCAGGGTACCGCGGCGCCACTATATGCTACAGGCGGCAGATGTATAAAAAAAAAAAAAAAAAGGTTAGATCATGATAAAAACAACATAAGCCGAGCGAAGCGTGCCGCGGTCGCGGCCGGCGAAGCGCAAGAACTTAGTATTTCCTTTAGGCTACAACTGCCAAATTTCACATTCCTTGCTGATCAATTTAGTTATTTTTGCCGACCACTAAAAGCAGCACAATTCACTTTGTTTGCTGGCAAAATACATTCTGGAACTAAATAAAAATGCCCTGAGCCATCATTTACCGAACCTATGGTGTAATTATTAATAATAACCGGGTAAAAGTAAATAATTTATCACATTTACCGTAACATGTACATGTATACAGGTTATTGTACCTTTCCATGTAACATTGCAGGAGTATATAGCTGAAGCATAATTCAATTGTTTTCCGTTACCAAATTATTGATGCGCTTAAATTAATTATTGTAAACTGTGCCGTCTGCACTGCTGTCCTTGCATAAATTATTTAAAATCAATCAATATTGGCAGTGCAACGAAAGTTATTTCGTTTTATACGTTTATTGCGTAGCTATGGAAGGGAATTGTTGACAGTATTTTTTCCTTGGCCTATACTATCCCACTGTTGGGAAAATTCCTCCACCAAAGCCTTTCTTTTTAGATAATTTTATGCTCAATTTACTTCACTTATTTGGTCTAAAGACCTAAAATAATGCTTAAGAAAAAGTTATCCAGCCACCGGTCAATTTTTAAAAACAACATTACCTGGTAATTACTTACCGGAATCTGACTGAACAGTGAACACCATAACACCCATTTCTGCCGCTAGGCAGCAGCAATGTATTGCACAGCAGTGTGTGTGAAAATCTGTATTTTCACTGGTTCTAGTACCCTTTAAGCCGGTTATGGTCGTTTGACGGTTTAATAACGTTAAAACAACTCATGTTAACATATTAGTTACCTATTTAAACTATTACGATCGATCTATTTTAAAGACGACCTCCTTGGTCGAGTGGTTTGTACACCGGTTTTCATGGTGTCGCTATCTCTGAGGTCCCGGGTTCGAAACCCGGTCGGGTCAATTTAGAAATTATTGTTTTCTAAATTGTCTCGGGTCTGGGTGTTTTCTATGTATAATAAGTATGTATTTAAGTATTTTAAGTATGTTTATCCGTTGTCTAGTAACCATTTAACGAGTTTCTTCGAAGCTTCTCTTGGGCTAGATAATTGGTGTGATTGTAGGAAAGATTTATTTATTTATTTATTTATTTATCTATAGATTTTATAATTCTTAATCTTTAGTTACAAACGAGATTTACTAGTTTAAAATTTTAATTTTGTTTCAGATTTCAAAATGGCGTCAGTAGAAACTAACAGGAACGGGACTCATCAAAAAGTCATGACGAAAGCACCTTGGTGAGTCTTCAGCCATTTGGAAAATTACAGAAAGTTTGTAAAAAGTGCAAGACTTATTACCTAGTAAAACGTATAAGCTCAATAAAAAAAGCTTTTTAAATATACTTGGGACAAACTAAGTAACACAAATAAGGGTCGATTTTTCCATACTCGAATAAAGTATTACGCGACCTACTTAAAATGTCACCTGTAACGAAAGAAAAGACATAATAAGACAATACATTTTTAAATGGTTGTGTGATACTTTAACAGACAAATAAGTTTTATCTGACAATCGATAAATCGGCCATATGTGTATTAAATTATTAGCCTGACGTTCCAAGGTAATGTTGCCAGCAATCGTGGGACCATTCCCACCTGGATAGAGGACATGAGTATTAATTCAAATTTCGTTCTACTGTTTTTTTTATTTAGTCTGAATTATGTTTGACTTTTGTTTTTAAGGAAGAACTGTTATGTAATGCGTAATTTAAATATATTTGATGAAAATAAAAATTAAAAATTTGTATACCAAATTGATTCTTATCGATTAATGAATGATATGAATGAAAAAAGAGTGCTTGTTCGCGTGACTTTCGATAGAATAATAAATGTGCCGACCCCAAGTTAAATGGGCCACGCATGAGGAAGAAGAAGAAGAAACATTTAATTATAAAGTAATAACTTCAGAAAATCATTAACAGGGTTCACACTTTCGGTATCCCATACAAACATCCAAGTTTATAAACATTTATAGTTTACAGTGGAAAGAAAATTATAGATAGTTTATTTACAACATGAAAACAAGTTCATCAGACATATACATTATAAGCTTATAGATTAAATTATCCCGAGACTAGACAATGCAGACCGCAGAAGCAGTCCTCTGCCATAGACCACGTTTCACTAAATGGCAACAACAATAAAATATAAATTGTAATATAAAATAAATTGCAATTTTGCAATTTATTTTCGCTCAGATGGATCCGGTCATTTAGTTCCAATTCCCTGAACAACCACTTTGTAAATTCCTACATCAGCCATTTCCTTGTTAGGGCTTTCCTATTTCAGCCATTTCCCTAAAAGACCACCTTGCAAATTCCCACTTCGGCCACTTCCCTGAAAGAACACTATGCAAATTCCCACTTCGGCCATTTACCCGAAAGACTAAGAAATTTATCCGAGTGACCGCTACGTGATTTCCATCGGAGTGCTGCAACAATGAAACGCAGCCCATTCAATTGAAACCTGCATGTAATCAAGTGAAAGAGCTTTGTTTACTATCTGACATTCGATTATAAACAAGTATGAAGAATATAATACAAGTAAATAGAATAGAATATATTTTTATGTATGTTGTTTACTCCTTGCTCCGTGCTGTCTCTCTTTCTGCTGAATTTAGTAGTTCATAGTTTAACTAAATATTAAACACTAAAGAAGTGGGCAACATCAATCACGAAAGATTTTTCAAGTTGCTAAAAATTTTTGCACTGCACTGCACTTGCACTTAGTGCTGTTGTGTTTCGTCCGGCCAGTGAGGGTTCCGTAGGACCTCCCCCCCTCACAATTCCTATGCCTTCCTTAAACCTATTTCTTTCTTGAAGGCCGGCAACGCGTCTGCGGTTCCTCTTGTTTTGCGGGTTTCCATGGGCGGCGGTGATTACTCTCCATCAGGTGACCCACATGCTTGTTTGCCTCCTTATTTTGAATAAAAAAGTAGGCTTTAGTTCAGCTAAATTCATTGAATGTTTATTAAAACTCACTCTAGGTATTCTGCTGTTATCGGTATTGAATGGTAAATGTTATTAAAAATTAAAGTAGGTAGCTGAATAATAACCGTATAATAAGCTGAATAATAACATAACTATGCACACAACTGACGTTCCTTGCTACGCGGTCCCGCCGCCCGTGCTCTTCTTTCCCGCCGCCGCCACCTTTCGCCCCCCGTCCCGCAGACCAATGGGACTGGCACATGAATTTTCCAGCCTATCGACGTTGCCAAGCCCAATTTAGTTAGATTGCGTTTTCTTTTGTAGTTTAGACAAAGTACTAATTGAAGTGTTCAGCTAATTTCCTTCGTTATGGGGAAATGGCCCAAAGCGGGTCGGTCTGGGACATATTCATTTTAATTGACTTATTTAGTGTCCAATACTCCCTTCCAAATGGAATTGTCGAGATGCTTTTAGATTTGACTTTGAGTTTTTCTTATTGAAATTTCTTCGTGATCTCGTTGCACAGTAGTCCTACGAAAACAACTAAAAAAACATGTCGCAAAGCCCGCTGATAAGCTCTTATCTTAGTTCAGTGACCTGTCCCGTTGCGTTATCGGCACACAATTATTTCCTAACTATTCCACGGTTATATTATATTCTTCTTCTTATTTTTAGCTTTCGTCAACCAGAGACTAGGTGTAAGCCTTCTCAAATTTCTCTACTTATTCCTATCCTGGGCAGTAAGGATCTAGTTGATACCGGCCACTATCTTGATGCATGTTGTCCTTCCACCTCATTTGTGGAGAGGGAGACCACAAATGAGTAAGATAAATACATTATTTATATCAAATAATAGCTAAAGAAATAAGGACTTCATTTTCGCTCCTCGTTTAATAAGACTCCTCAAATTATAGCCCACTGTGTTCGGAGATGTATTTTAAACACCTCATTAGCCTTTAAGGGGATCCTGCAAAAAATTGTGAAAATTTACGTATTTTTAAGTTACTTGTACTATGCGCTGAATTAGTGAAATACATTAAATGAACTTACGTAAGTTAGCCTGATCATTGCACTAGGTCGTGGCCTTGTTGAAATTTGAAACAAATTCTTTAAACAATAATAAACAATGGGTACATACATCAAATGACTCCTAAAAACATTTTCTTTTGACAACTTTCGTAATTTTACGCATGAAACAATAATTCTTACTTGAAAATATTTGTATTGATATTCCGCAGGTCACCCCCATCGTAAAAAAGTAAATTTTAATTTTTAACACAAGCGCGTGATGGTTTTGTACATTTCGCAGAATAAAAATATTGCTCTAATCAAATTACTAGGTTTGAAACTTCAAAGCAGAATTGTTCTAATTTTAAATAATATGATTGATTTTACTACCATAGTTTTTATGTTTCATTGTAACTAACAAAAATAGGATGTTCCAAGCCTTAAATAGAACTTATTTAATTTAATCCTAGTGGAGCAGTCCTCATACTCTCTGACTTACCCTTCAAGGATAATGGTCTTGATTATATGTGTGTAATGTATTAATCCTAGTTGTTGTCGTATGATAGCAGTAAAATTAAACAAACAACCCATATAGGTTAAATATCCCGATCTCTCCACGTGCTAAGTTAATTTAAATAATAAAAATGGATCGCCAAAATGTGTTGCTAAGCGCAAAACTCAAGAATAACCTACCGATTTGACAGATTATTTATCGTCATATTTAACAGGGTGTCCTCGCGGCTGAAGTCACGGGCAAGCCGCTAGTAATGAAGAATATTAAGACATCATTTTTTATCATAATTTTCTCAACTAGGATGATAACGAATGAGTGATTGTCATTTTATTTTTAATTACACAATAAGTCAATAGTAAGTTTATCTGTGCCTCTTTAAGACACGTTTGTTATGATAAATGCAGTGTTGATGTGCGAAGCGATCAGAAAGAGATTAGGACAGTTTCGTTATGTCATTCTAGTTAAAGTTTCATAACCTGTTTTAGTCATCGGCTTTTATTCAATTATACCTGTGGATAACTTTATGATATCGATACTTTGTTGTACAACAGAAAAAACAATTTTCACAAGAAACTTAAAGGGAAGACGTAGTAGATACCAGCTTTTGCCCGGGACTTTGTACGATTGACCTACCTTATTACCTCAAAGGAACATTTTACCAGGATAAAAAGTATCCTTTCACCTTTTCTGTACCCAGGGCTGGATTAAGATATGTGTAAAAGCTACATGTGTGTGTCCTGTTCGGGAAACATGCAGTGCCCCTTTCCTCTTCGCATAGATTGTTTTTGTATGTAGGTTTACCAGTTTCGTTTGTGATCTTAGAGAGTTCTATAGAGTCTATATAAGGTGACTGCTAGAAACCGCAAGAAACTTCAAGGGCTGGTCAGGTCAAGTGTTTTAAACCTGACAAAAGTGACAAAAAATATTGCAGACTAACGTAGGTACTTGTCGCCCAGCTGACGCGGACGGGTCAACAGACGGGTGGGTCAACGGCCGGCCGCTGCCCGCGCGTTGTAAATAATCGTTATTTAATAGTTAATTCTGTAATTTTATTTTTCTTATGTTATTGCTTTAAAATAAATTAGATACTCAAAGACTATCTCAAATTACAATTGATAAAATGAATATTTAATGAAAAATAAAAAAAACACAAATTTCTTTTTGTCATGTTTAAAACACTTGACCTGACCAGCCCTTGAAGTTTCTTGCGGTTTCTAGCAGTCGCCTTATATACTTGCAATGCCGCTATTACCTAAGTGAAAGTGCTTGTGTTGTGACATATTTAAAAAATAAGTAAATACGATTTCTATGGAGGCATTTCGAATGCAAGGAATAAGATAGCTCCTACGCAGCTTTCCACGGCAGGCGTTGAGAGTTGTTCATTTAGAAAATTTACCTTACATACCTCTGCGGAAAATCGTAGAAAAAGTACTGTTTTTCTTCTGACCGATGGGCCATACTCAAGTGCCTTTTTGCCTTGTAATTCGGATAGTGTCTGTACCTGTCTGTGACTGTAGGTATGCACAATTTCGTGATGCGATTTTCCATTTATAATATTTATTAGCTTTATAAGCTAAACAAGAGGACCTTGATAGCATTCTGTGTTATGTTGCCAATAATAAGTGAATTACGCAATCCAAATAACTGGATGGGTGACCATATTATAATATCTCGAGCTACTCCGTGTTTCGGAATGCTAAACCGTTAGATGTTTGTTGTCGTGCAGCCGTTATAAAACGTACAAATATAGATGGGTCAACAGAGTAACTTTTCATTAATAATGAAGCAGTACCAACGTACTACTGCAAAATGAGAACAATATACAGGCAAGATAATCTGTAATCTCGGATAACTCTTCATAAATCCTGAGCTAATTAATGTTGAGTTTAGTTTGATAAGGAAAAATCTCTTACAAACCTTACCTGTCGTCGCTGCCTAGACGTAATTTGTAAGCACGCACTATGATTACCTGTTCACGTTTTATGAATCACGTTACAAATTACTTAGATTGCGTTTACGTTTAAACTCTTTCGTGTCCAACTTATTTTTATTCTGTTTTTTGCTATTAGAGTTAAGATGTTTCCGATGTTTGTTTCAGTTAGCTTCTTTTGGTTTTTGTAGTTGATTACTGAAGACACGTAACATATCATTTTTAAGAAAATCACCCTGTTTTTAAGAAAAGTGTAAAGTTTGAAGGAAGACTGTACATAATAAGAAAAACAGTTATGTCAATTGAAAACGTTTTTAGAACTTCCCGTCAGCAATTTTGTTTGTGTGTGAGATCTCAGTTAAAGGGCCCTCATTATTGAAACTCACGGTGTTCGATGGGCGCATCGTCTGAAAGTAAATATCTTTTATTTATGGCTTTAGTTTTCATGGTTATAAATGACATAGGTTGTTAAAATCTCTTGTAAAAAGTTCTCTCAGGCAAAGGGATATAAGGCATACAGGCACATAAATATTTCATTCATTTTTTTTTAACGTAGATGCATTTATATATTTTTTTTATTTTATTTGTCTTATATTAGGTCGATGTTATTAATTTAAATTAAGTTTAATTTACGTTTGTTTTATTTAGTAGGAATGTTTGATAATGTTTTTGCTTGTTTTTTAGGTACGTTTCTAATTTTAATATGATATTTTCTTTTTGTGACTGACGCTCAAAACAGTAACTAATGACGTCACCCCTATTTCAAGGCCCAGCTGAAAATCAGCGTTGTGGCTGCTACAACGTAGCTGCAACAATAGCTGAGCTGGTTAGCCTTCTCGGCCAAACTTTATAGTTTTAATTGTTATTTATATTCTTATTTTTACTGTCATTTTACTTTTTTTTTTTTCATGTCTGTAATTTTTTTAATAATGTTGTAGCTGAATAAATATGTTACTTACTTACTTACTTACTTGTATTCTATTCAGTTGTGTGTAGCTAACAAACAGCCCGTAACCTCGATTATTTACTTAATTAGACATAGGCTTAATGTGCAAACGGTAGCAAGTCACCAAACATGTAAAAAAAGTTAGTATTGACGATTTGTCGCCCGTGGTAGCGGCTATGCACGCATGCGCACTTCGCCACGCACTCACGCACCGACCTCTCCGCCGCTTGATATTGACCCCTTGATGATGCTTTCAAGGCCGCCGGTTTTTTTCTTCACAAATGCGCCAGACCAAGATTAAACACTTTTTTTAAATTTAGGCTTACACATATTAAAAAGTTTCATGAGACTCACTCAATATTTTTATTTTCGCATCGGTATCTATCTATCTAATTTTGGCAACTAGCTTCTTCCTGCAGCATCTCTCGTGCTATTAGGTTAAATTGTGTTAGCAGTGCTAACACAATTTAAGAGTGTTTTTCTGGGTTATATGGTTTATTCCAGGTACTTTGATAACTTTCTTATTCCCAATTCATACTTATCATAACTATTCATAGAAAAACTACCTATGGAATAAACACATTTTAAAAAGTTTTTATTTGTAAGACTGTAAAACTTTATATGTGTGTGCAAAAAATCGGACTCAACTAGCGTGAAAGGAAATAAATAAACATATAGGGTAAATAAAGAAGCATGGCTTTATCTTGATAGGTTTAGTATAGTATAATAAATGACATTAATTTGTCTTTGTAGTGTGTCGACCGGAACTCCATTCTGGTGCACAGCGAGCAGTTCTTAGTAGCAGCCTAGGGGGCCTAGGGTGACTCTCCTGAGAGGGACCCTATCTTACGCGTACTAGACGAATATGCACTTCGGCAGGTTCTTTTCTGGCTTTACGATCTGATTAAGACCTACACGGCGTCTTATAATATACAGATAAGCGATTTACAGAAAATATTCGTGCGTGACAAAAAAAAATCTATTTCTATTTTAATACCAAATTTAGGATACTGCACTTACTTACTTTGAGTAGATAAGATAAGTTAAGAAACATTTAGCACTTAAACAGTAGCAATCTGTTTTCATTTACATTTACAATATACAACGTCAAAGACTCATACTACGTTCTGGAATCATTATATTATTAAATAAATATTTCAACGCATGATTATTAGTTTCTTTTTTTAGATTTCTAGGTTTTTAGATCACATGGATGTCTACAACTCTACGATCTCTACAACGGTAATCATAGAAAGATACTTATACTAAGTATTTTATTTCAATTTAAATTGTTTATGATAACTTCAAACAACAATAACCATCATCAATCAGTCATTATATTCGTATATAATTTTATTTTTAACAAACTTATTTTATTATCTTTGTTTATTGCTGTATAAAATTAAATAACTTTTATGTTTTTATACGAGTTCAGTGTCTAATTCCTTTAATTTACAACATCTTAGGTCTATGATTTATCACCTATCTAACGTTTTTTATTTACAAGACGTCTGATTATGCAAAATAAGCGGATATGTAATGTCATGAGAGGTATGACCTAACAAAGTCAAATATCCAAACCAAAAAAACACGTAGAAGTAGAAAAAAATAATCAGTACCTACTATACTAGACATTTGTATGTATTTTACAAATTCTATGTTTTTGGCCACACTACATATGTCAGAATTATCACCAGAATATTGTTGTTTGTACTTCAAAGTCAATTTCATTGAATAAATAAGTTAAATAACATACATACATAATAATTACGACTATTATCCCCGAAGAGTTAGTCAGAGACTAGGCAATAAGGTTCGCAAAAGCAGTCGTCTGCCGTAGTCCACTTTTCACCAAATAGCGACTGCACATGTGCTCATCGTGACAGGTGGTAAGCCCATCGCCGCTTTATGCTGTTCCATGTATGTTCTGTCTTTAGTCCGTTAGTCGCCTTTTACGACCACTAACGGAAGAGAGGGGGTGGTAGAATTCTTTCACCTCTACCTGACACGGTCAATAATTAAATAACTTATTGAGAGATATAAGAAGAATTGTGTTATGTCTTTAACAGTTGTAGTGCTGTTGTTTTACACTGTTAAACCAAATAACATTTATTTCCATACAATCAAATTCATTGAGCGAGTGTCTGAACAGTAAAAAAAATAATATTTTACAAGACTATTTTAAAGCTTACATACTCAGTCTTATGACATAATTATATTATAAGGAACTATCATTCCCTTCGGAGCTGTACTATTACAATAATATTAGTTATAAAGTTTTTACTGCTGTCAAAAAGATTGATTGTATTACGTTACGTTTTCTTTTATAAACATAATCACCTAAACCGAGTTGTCAAAACCAAAGATCCCTAATCACTAAAAATTACGTGTATAAAATTCAACCAAAACAACAAAATAAAAAAATTAACTGACTTTAACAAAGCACAGCTTTCAGAGGTAGTGGTAGGCTCCTAGATTATTCCAAAGTAACACTGTTTGTCATGATAATCACTAACACAACAAAAAAATAATTAGCCATAAATAGCTGCAGCCATTCTGAAGTGATGCGCGACCATCGCGAACAATATTTATAGCGGCTCGCGCGGCAGCGAATACCGCTTAAGTTTGAATTGGCCTATACATCATAATCAATTTACCTGTGCAGAAGAGGTTTTTTTTTTTTAAAAAAGAGGAGTAGGATGACCATGATTTGAATATTATTCATAATTATTAACTTTACTTCCCAGACAAAATAACAAATGGAACGCTGACATGTAAGTTTTATTATTATTGCAATGGCCGTCATTTACTAAGGGTGGATTCGACCAAACTGGAATAAGGTCTTATACCTAGATTAAGCGCCGAATTCGTATAGACTAATCTCGGAGTAAGTCTTATTCCAGTTATGTCGAATCCACCCTTAGTCGGAATCTGTAGGACCTGATCACCGATAAAATATCTTCGTGTATAGATTTAAGAGCGGTATTTTTTTTTTGTGAGAACAAGGTTTGTTCGGTTCATTACACATTGCATTCCACGCTAGACCGTAGGTGAGATATTGATAGGCCCCTAGTTGTTTCAAGATCAATGTCACAATTTCATATTTGAGATCGGCGTTTGATTTTTAAGAGCAAGGTTTATTTATTTATTTATTGTTTTTAGGAAGGTTAACAGCTGTTATTACAAATTTTATAGCTATGTAAAATCTAAAAGCTAATTATAAACCTCCACAAACTACTAACATACCTACTAAAGTCTTAATTACAATTGTAAGATTCATTTTATCTCAATACTTTACAAAAATAAAATAAAAATACGTGTAATTATGAAAAAAAAGAAACAAAAACAAGCAATCTATGAAGCATAAAACACATCATATTACATCTTATAAAGTTTATTGCTACCTAAAGTTACTTAAATTACTTAAATTTACTTTACTTTACTTTAAAGAATAAAACAAATGTTTACATACAGTTCGCCTAATAGTCGCTGCGCTTGTCGAGAATAAATCGAACTCATGCTCGTTGCTGAACCTGTTATAAGTTACACAGCCGCGGATTAAAAAAGTATTTTGTCGGTAATTTGTACGAACTAGTGGTATTTGAAGCAGTGGGCGTCGCCGCAGCGACAGTATATTTGTGCGAAGACCAATTTTGGACAGTAGTTCTGGGCAGTCGATGTCGATGCCGTTAACTAGTTTAGATATAAAACAAGCGTCATTCACTTCACGTCGAATTTGTAGAGGCAAAAAGTGATACCGTTTGCAGCGATGCTCATAGTCAGATGATTGTTGGCTAGCCTTATTGTCAAGATATCGTAGAAATCTTTTTGTATCATCTCTAACCGAGTAATATAGACGTTATACTGCGGATTCCACACCTGCGAGGCATACTCGAGGTGGCTACGTACGAAGGCACAATACAGAACTTTAATTGACTTCAGGGACTTCAATTCTTTAGACATACGCATCACAAACCCTAGGGCCTTGGAGGCCTTACGTGCAATATGATCGATATGATCATCAAAAATTAATTTGGTATCATGAATAACACCCAAATCTCTTATATTATTTACCCTAGTTACATTGTAGTTAAATATATTATATTTAGAATCAATTTTGTTCGTCTTACGTGTGAATGTCATATAGAAACACTTTGACACGTTAAGATCTAACCTATTCAGAATACAGTATTGTTCAAAACGTAATAGATCCTGTTGCAAATCAAGGACATCCAAAGGATCAGAAATTATCTTAAGTATCTTCATATCATCTGCGAAAAGCAAGGGTTTGGTATGTAAAAAGCATTTACTAATATCTCTAACAAATATAATAAAAAAAGAGGGCCCAAAATAGACCATTGTGGTACACCAGATGGTATTTCTGACCACCGAGATATATAGCCAAGCAAAACAATAGCCTGGCTTCGGTTATCAATATAGGAAGCAAACCACCGATACAAGTCACCATGTATGCCCGCTGCATGAAGTTTAGAAAGTAATACACCATGATCTATTCTATCGAAACATTTTTGGTAATCGGTGTATACTACATCAACTTGGTATCCATTTTCCATTCCTTCTGCTATAAATTCATTTGCAATAATGAGGTTAGTGGATGTCGAGCATCGCTTAAGAAAACCATGTTGTTCATCACTAAATGAGCTTGATAAACTAGTGTAGACTGCCTGATGGACTAACCTTTCTAGAACTTTAGCAAATAGACACAGCTTAGATATGGGACGATAGTTCTCTACATTACTTTTATCACCTTTTTTAAGTACTGGGGTAATAAAAGCAGACTTCCAAATCTTAGGAACAATTCCCTCAGACAATGACCGCTTAAACAGCAGGCACAGTGGCATCTCAGACCTTCGGCGCACTTGACAATAAAGAAAGGGGGAATAAAATCTGGTCCTCCAGACTTAGATAAATCAAGCGATTTTAAAAGATTTAATAGTTTTGTATGATCCACTTCGACATTACTTATACTACCAAGGCCGATATCAGAGTTCAAACTAGCAGCATGAACTGTATTAATTGTGACTTATAGACGAAAACGTTTGCTCGGTGCATTACACATCTAACCGTGACGCGCAGCGGTGAAAGAATACTACCACCCCCTCTCTTCCGTTGGATGTCGTAAAAGACGACTAACAGACTAAAGACTACACATACACCTAACAGCATAGAGAGGAGATGGGCTCTCCACCTGTCACGCTGAGCCCATGTGCAGTCGCTTATTGGTGAAAAGTGGACTATGGTAGAGGACTGGTTTTGCTGTCCGCATTGCCTTGTCTCGGACTAACCCTTCGGGGATAATAGTCGTAATTATATGTATGTATTACACGTTGCACCCCACACTACACCGGAGTAGATGAGATATGAATCATCATATCATATGATAGATGTTTCAGTAGCAGCATTCCTATTTCAGATTTGAGATCGGCATTTGTTTCTTTTGAGAGCAAGGTTCGTTCGGTGCATTAGACGTTGCACTCCGCGCCAAACCTAAGTACCTGTCCTATTCGCTGGTACTCGCATTATACTCGCACAGGATACACGGCAGGCCGCCCATCGCCCATATGCATGATAGATGCGCAATTTTCGACATGTTTCCGTTAATTGTTACGCAACAGTGTGCAGGCTGGTTAGCGAGCGCGCGCCGACTCTAGTGAAAGTCTAGCCCTAGCGCTGTTAGTGCGCGTTTACGTATAGGACGTATAACTTTTGTCTAGTACAAAAGGTCGATACCTTAAGTACTTACTGCAACAGTCTATTTTCACTTTTCACTGAAGTGATAGAGCACTGGGCCGTTTTGTTGTTGCGTGATAATGTGGTTCAACATTTCGTTCGTGGGCACGAACGGGAGGAAGAAAAATGTACTGTTTTTTAAGTGAGTATTCAATTTAGTAGCACTGACTCTTAACGAGTAAATGCAGACGCATTAATTGATATGATTTGAACAAAAATCGGTAAGGTCTTCTCCAGGCGCGTTGTATGTTTGTACGCTATTGCCTTGAAACTACTTGGCATGCCACATCAACAATCTATTTATTTATTTATTTTAATGCAATTAGTTGTGTGAATTTGATTCGTGTTCGTGAAGTAAGGCCAATTGAAAACATAGCTCAAAAGATTGCTTTCTCCTTTAAACAATGTTTTTCACTTACATGAAATATTATTTTTACAAGAAGTAATACTAACTGGAATAGAAAATTTACTAAACTAAACTTTCTCATTTTTAATTATAAGAGTTTAACACAAACTCAGTCAGCACCACCGGGCCATGATACCCGTGAAACAATTGATAAAAAAGTAGTAGAAAAAACATAAACTGATTCGGTTCGGTAGCTCTGTACTGTAGTTATTATAATGATACGCTTACCAGTATATCAGTACCTTGCAAAACAAATAATAGTTTAGACAACTACTTGAAAATCACATTGCAAAGAGCACGCATTCACTGATCTAAAATGTTATTGAATGTATGAGCTAATTGTTGGCTGTTTGAATCAGTAATACTAATCCGATATACAAAGTTACTAGTTACATATATATTTACCGACATGTAGCTACTACTGTTATTTAATTAATTATTCTCTGTTTATATACTCTTACCAGATTTTTCAAGTTCAATTATTTGATAACATCCACTCAAATGCAATAACGGAAAATAATCTATCTTCCGTTATCTTTGAAAAATAATCCGTTTACGTCTATGTACTATTAAATAATTGCCTAAGCTATATAAAGACCTAATGAAACTAAAGTTATGTAAACCCAAACAGAAACGCGGCAGACCCTCACCTCGTAGCAAAGGTACAGTTGGCCGTAGAAGTAGCTTAACACTTTAGTACCGTGTCACACCAACTCGTTCGGAACGAACGGTCTTGCATTAATAACGTATTAATGCAGTACGTTATATCCTGGCAAATTTATACGTGACCATAGAATACATAATAGTACAAGTACAGAAGATTCACTCCGCTAAGCCATTTAAATAAATAGCGACTCTTGCTAAGACACAATAAAGTGCAATTCAGGTCGCACATCGCTCCCATACCTACAGTTAAATTCACCTAGAAGTTGCCTCTCTTTCTATCGCGTACTATCGCGTAGCTCTTATCTCTTCTAACGACTGCAGGGTGTACGCGGGCGTCCGTCCGGTCGGCTACTTGTAGCTTCATACCTAAAGTGCGGAGTGCGCCAGGCCCTGACAAGCCCTTGATCTGCGGGACGGAGTACGAAAGGTTGCGAGGGAGGGAAAGAAGAGCGCGGGCGGCGGGGCTGCGAAGTAGGAACGTCAGTTGTGTGCAAATGTCACCCCTCCCCCGACGCCTACAGACCATGGAACTGTCACGTACGAATTTGTCAGCCTATGGTAAAAGATAAATAAATAAAATAATAAATGAATTTTCCTACATTCACACTAATTATCTAGCCCAAGAGAAGTTTCTAGGCAACGGATAATTTTACTTAAAATACTTAAATACATACTCATTATACATAGAAAACAACCAACCCCAAGACAATTTAGAAAAACTATAATTCCTAAATTGACCCGACCGGGGATCGAACCCGGGACCTCAGAGATGGGGACACCATGAAAACCGGTGTACAAACCACTCGACCAAGGAGGTCGTCGCTTGGTAAAGATGGTACTAAAGTATTAAGCTACTTCCGAGGCCGACCGTACTAACGTAATAAACACAACAATACACGACAGACACGGAAACACTAGTGGGTGGACAAATCTGAAAGACTGGAATTATTTCAGTTTATCTTTTTACGTAACCGTGTCGCTCCCTTGGGTGTCGTAAAAGGCGACTGAAGGACTAAAGACTGCACACGCATCTAACAGCATAGAGCGGCGATGGGCTCACCACCTGTCCGCTGAGCATATGTGCAGTTGCTATTAGGTGAAAAGTGGATTATGGCAGAGGACTGCTTCTGCGGTTCCTAATTGCCTAGTCGCTGACTAAACCTTCGGGGATAATAGTTGTGATTATAGTACTCTGCCAAGAAAGTACCGGCAAAAGATCAATAATACACAAAATGTTAGTTATTCATCAAAATTTATTTTATCGCCTCCAAAGTATGCTCCTTCGAAAACGATACACTGACGCCAACAAATAATCCGGCTGGAGCCATATCTGGTGAATAAGGTGGTTGCTTGATGGTATTTGTTGAGTTTTTGCTCAAAAACTCGTTCACAATGATGGCCTTGTGCGAAAGCGCATTATCTTGGTGCAAAATCCAAGAATTTTCTTTCCACAAATTTGGCCGTTTTCGTCGAATTTGCTCTCATAAACGCCGTGACGCTCAAATAATTTTCTTTATTTACCGTTTGACCTTCCGGCAAGAATTCCGAGTGCACAACACCGCGATAGTCAATGAAAACAGACAACATGACTTTGACTTTTGATCTACTTTGGCGTGGTTTTTTCGGTTTCGGTTCAGTCGGAGGGCGCCACTTGACTAGTTTGCATGTCAAACTCGTAAACCCACGTCTCGTCACCAGTAACAATGCGTTGCATGAATGTTGGGTTGGAATCGACTCGTTCTAGCATGTCCTCAGCAACTATTATGCGATTGAGTTTTTGGAGAAAATTCAGGTCTTTTGGGACTAGCCGAGCAACGGCAACATGTTTCATACCCAAGTGATTATTTAAAATGGTACGGATCGACTCGTGAAACACAGAAAGTTCAGCGGCTATCTTTCTTAAACTTGAATGAGGATTTTCAGTCACGATTTCCTTCACTTTTGCGTTGTTAACGTCAGTTAAAGATGTTGATGACCTATTACCAGAGCGAAGCAAATCTTCCATCACATCTCAACCGCTTTTGAACGCTTTGTACTACTCATAAGCACGTGTTTTTGATAAAGTCGGTTCACCGTAAGCCTTCTGTAACTTTTTCAGTGACTCGGAACACGAAATTAATTTAGCGACGCAAAATTTAAGACAAACTTTTTGTTCGATGTTTTTATCCATTATGAAATTCGCAAAACACACTAGATATAAACTAACTAAAAACAGCACTGTATTTAATCTTAATAACAGATGAAACTCAAACTCCGCGCCAAAATGGATAATAGTTGTGCCAATCTAACAAAAAAAACAAAAAAAATAATTTGGAATCTCAAACAAATCATCCGTTCCCGAAACTTTTTTGACAGAATGTACGAGTATGTATCCTTTAACGCCAGAGAATCAGTGCGGCAGAATTTGTATTACCTTTAAGGTATTAAAGCAGCGGCTCTTGGCGACATACGAGTTGAATTGGATTTTTTTTTATCTAGCCAGGCGTGGACCTGTTAAGCCCTACCACCGACCAAACCAAGTACATAAACTTCAAATTTCAAAATCATTTATTTAATTTAGGCTACAATATTCCTATTCCTTCCTTAAAGGCCGGCAACGCGTCTGCCATTCCTCTGGTTTTGCGGGTGTCCATGGGCGGCGGTGATAACTCTCCATCAGGTGACCCGCTTGCTCGTTTGCCTCCTTCTGCTATATAAAAAAGTAATAATTGAGCACATATTATGAATGTTACTATGCCATCGGTTCGTAAGTCCTAACTAAGGGGCTCCTGTACTGAGAAGAACCGGCAAGAAACTCAGCAAGGGCATTTCTTTTCTCCCTTTCTTTCACAGCGTCAATACAAATTGGAAAACGCCCTCCCTATCATAGAAGGACATTTTCCATTACAACTTTTAAAAAAAACATTTAATACGATTACAAGACAACACAACACATACAAAAGAATATCCGATAAAAAAGTACTGTTCAATTTAAATAAAATGAACAACGTCTTACAGTATCTTTAAAACAAGAAAAAAAACCGACCAAGTGCGAGTTGAACTCGCCCATGAAGGGTTCCGTAGCAGCAAGTAACATCATTTATAAGTTGTTATAGTTCGTTGTAACTTTGATCGATGTTTGAATAATAGTGTATTTTTTTTAATTAATTAATTTATGACGTATTAAAAAAAACTACTTACTAGATCTCGTTCAAACCAATTTTCGGTGGAAGTTTGCATAGTAATGTACATCGTATATTTTCTTTACTTTTATTATTTTCTTATTTTAGAAGTTACAGGGGAGGGGGCACATTTTACCACTTTAGAAGTGTCTCTCGCGCAAACTATTCAGTTTAGAAAATAATGATATTAAAAACCTCAATATCATTTTTGAAGACCTATCCATCCATACCCCACACGTATGGGTTTGATGAAAAAAAATATTTTTGAGTTTCAGTTCTAAGTATGGGGAACCCCCAAAATTTATTGTTTTTTTTTCTATTTTTGTAAGAAAATCTTAATTCGGTTCACAGAGTACATCTACTTACCAAGTTTCAACAGCATAGTTCTTTTAGTTTCGAAAAAAAGTGGCTGTAACATACGGACGGACAGACAGACAGACATGACGAATCCATAAGGGTTCCGTTTTTTGCCATTTGGCTACGGAACCTTAAAAAAGACTTCTACAAATTTCTACTACGACACGAAGATGTTGTGAGTTTAACCCAGGACTTCTGGGTATTAGACCGGTTGCTTATCGACTAGAACACAGAGGCGGTTAAAATTTACCAATAACATAGAATACATAATAGTACAAGTCAATAATCGTGTTGCTACGGTTAGCAAGTGTAGAAGGACTGTTTTACGCGATGTAGCGGTTTGGCTGTTATGCTCGCGAGCGGCGCGTACGCAACGCGTGCGCCGATATTGCCGCGAACCTTGGTATGGTTTAGAAGCCTTGACTGCATTAACTTTCATACCAGTTTCGACGATTTGCGTGAGCCCTCATGCAAAGGTCGTGTATCGGTGTTACTTGTAGGGTGTTGGATTTATAATACAAGACAGTTAAAAGATTTAAAAACAAAATAAAAATAAACTAATACTTTTTTGGTGAATCTTAACTGATATTATAATTGCGAAAGTGAGTTTGTTCTTACGCCTTAGCTACTCCACCGATAAACGACAAGCTGTCAATGGTACAGGAAAGGACATAAGATGTTTTTTATCCTAGTAAAAGGTTTATGTATTTACTATTAAATTATAGGCCAAATAAAAGTCAAAACGTAAAGAAATCATCATTTCTTACAATTTTTTTTTATATTTTCGACATAATTTTTACATGTAAAAGGACTCGCCTTATTTCAGTTAAAAAGATATTTTATATTATGTGAATTATCCGTTTCATACTGTCCCTTTTCTGGGTAGCAAACTTCGTAGGATTCGGTTTTTGATGTGTTTTTATTTTGTGGCTACTTCTATACTAAAGAGGAAAGATTTGATTGCTTGTTTGTATTGAATAGGCTCCGAAACTACTAGACTGATTTGAAAAATTCTTTCACCGTTGGGAAGCTACACTTTCAAAGTATTAATTGCTGTTCTTGAATGTGATACAAAAGTAGAGTCATCAATAAGTATTCCAGTACAACATGTTACCCATTTGGGCTTAGCAATTAATGAAGCAATAGCAGTTCGGTAGGTAGATTATTATGTATTTTAATTGCTGTACAATAGGGACTAGAATTAAACATAGCCATACGACTCATTGGTATTTTAAATTTGTTTTTATTATGAGCTCTCGGGGGCCGTAAGCTGTCACATTCAGCATTCTTAAAGATTGACGGGTTGTTTTTTATGAACTTACATATTTCAAAAATATGCATGCAAGTAAGGCTCAAGATTTCTAATTTAATAAAGTAGGGCTTGCAAGTGTCCATTATGTCTATATTCATAATTATCCTAACGCACTTTTTTTGGAGCACAAAGAGATCATGTACATCTGTGCTGTTTCCCCAAAGGATAATTCCGTAATTTAGCCACAAGTGGGCGGCGTAGTATGCTGTGGTGGCAGTTTTCTGGTCTGTACTTAGTTTTAGTTCATAGAGCGCATAAATGAAACGACTTAGTTTTGCTTTAATTTTTTCGATGTGCTTTTTCCAGTTAAGATGGCAGTCAATTTCGAGGCCCAACAAAGGACAAGTTTTTACTTTTTCTATACGAGTATCGTTTATTACTAAGTTTACGTTCAAGGGGGATTTTTGAGAAGGTCTAAATTCAATCATTTTTGTTTTAGAGTAATTGACTAGTAAGTTTTGCTCATTTAACTACTCTGTAATTTTTTAATTCTGTCTGACACGTTAATTCATTTTCAAATCTAACCAAAACTGAGACATCATCCGCAAAGAGAACACATGGAGTATGTATTATTTTAGGCAAGTCATTTATATATATATAAGAAAGAGTAAACAACCAACAACGCTTCCTTGTGGGATAGAACAGTTCAGTGTTGCTTGGTCAGATCTCCGGGTGTCTCTCGCTTTCCGGACATGTCTAGTTTTGTAACGCAAATACTCGTCCAAATTTTTGACCTAGTATGGATAAATATTTTTTAATTCTTGCAACTCTGAGCACCTAGTGTCCTAAAGACGCGTCGGCCATAATTATAAAAACAGTGACAGATGATGACCGCTTACCATTACGGCCTAATTGCTTTGATCATGTAATAATATGATCGAAGCCTAATTGCCAAATTAGTATTATAAAAAGCCTAGAAAACTTCAAAGTCCAAAAATATGATAGCAGTTACCGTTACAGGTCTTGATGTGGTATCTGGTATCGTCAGCGCCGCGTCGGTTACCCAACTGCTGTGTCGCGATTGAATGCTTCCCACTGTGTTGTAACGATGTTTCTCAAGTTAGCGATCTCGCGGGCACTAATGAAGTCCTCACACTCATGACGTCATTACATATTTCATTATATTGGATTAAATACGTGGTACCCACCTATACCATTGGTTTTCCATTTCCAATGTTGTGTTACCATACCTGAAATGGTATGCATCAGACTTATTATAATAATAATGTTGGATTGCATTCACTGCATGCATGCAATGCTGGCGACCTTATTATAGATAAGAAATAAAATAAAAGGAAACTTTAACAATGCTATCAACTGCGGCATGAAAACAACTAGCGACAAGATTGCCTTTTGTGACGACCTGTTGATTTAAGAGTTATTGACATACTAGCGGCCGCTCGCGGTTTCACCCGCGTGGTTCCCGTTCCCGTGGGAATATCGAGATTGAAAGTATCCTATGTATTAATCCAGGTTATAAACCATCTGTATGCCGAATTTCATCTAAATCCATTCAGGAGTTTATACGTGAAAGAGTAACAAACATCCATCTATACTTACAAACTTTCGCGTTTATAATATTAGTAGGATTTTTATTATAATTAACTTTTACTTCAATTTTAAATTGAAAACATTGCTAGACTCCAATCATTAAAACAGAACTATCTTTCATATATTTATTCCAACGAACCCAATGCTCACCCTTTAAATAGATAAATCTCTAGAAATATCAATAAAATCTTTTTATTTACATCTATTAAATAATTATGATAAATTAGTTTAAGAATTGGTGCATGTCTGAGCAATAGGTATTCCTACTTTTCTTTTTTTTGAAACCTCTTGCCAACTACTGGATTAACACAAAAAAACTCTACTAAATTAAAAAAAAAGTAAAAAAACAAAAGAATCGAACTTTAATTAAAACTCTCCCATCATAATATTTTAATCATGGTAGGTACCTACTATTGTGTTATATTTATGTGCCAGTACGTAAACAAAAGAATTAATTTGTTATGTTTATTAGATAAGTAGGTATAGGTTATTGTTTTACGATTCTCATGATTTGTTTGTAGATTGTAGGTACGATCTGAAACACGTTTAAATCCAATTGTAAGGAACGTTCGGACTGCACATTAACTACTACCGTAACATCCGCAGGATACCATGTACCACTTATGTAACATCTAACACCGATTACGCTGGGCTGAATCCAACCGTTACCTTGGCTTGCACGTATTTGGAGAACCGACAGGACACAAAATAAACTATGTACATAAAAGCGATTGAACATTATTATCATTTTACTACGAGAAAGCGCTCGGGTTTCATCTCACTCGATGGTAAATGACAATAAAGCCGAAGGTAGAAGGTACTTCACCCGAAATCTTCATTCACTGAGAAAATGGATATCTTATATAATAAACATATATACAGGGCGTTCCACGGATATGCCACATGGAGGGAAAGTACCTTGAATATTGTAGATGGAACATTTTACTGAAAGAAGACATTATTTAAATTTAAAAAACAATTTCAGCTGCATTCATAAATATTTAAATAATTACATGGTTGAACCGGGAATCGAACCCGTTACATGAGAAAAATAATCACCCTGTAGCTTTATCATACCGATCGAAAGGCTTCATCATAAGGATTATTTTTTGCTTAATAACATAGTGTCACAAATAAAAGGAAGACCATGAACTTTAACATTTGATAGAAATTTTGTTCAGAAATATGAAAAGCTGACATTGCCGTAAGGACAACAACTGACATTGAAATAAATACATACATGAATTGATTAATTTTGTATTAAAAATGTTAAAATTCATGGTCTTCCTTTTATTAAATTTTATAAAAATAATCCTTATGATGAAGCCTTTCGATCGGTATGATAAAGCTACAAAGTGATTATTTTTCTCATGTAACGGGTTCGATTCCCGCGTCAACCATGTAATTATTTAAATAACTATGAATACAGTTTTATTTGTTTTTTTAAATTCAAATAATGTCTTTTTTCAGTAAAATGCTCCATCTACAATATTCAAGGTACTTTCCCTCCATGTGGCATGTCCGTGGGACGCCCTGTATATACTTAACTCTCGAAACACAAAAGGCTGATTTAGAATAAGTCTTTCCGCTTACCAAATCGAGTCATCGCTGGGACTTAAACCCAGTGTATTTGGATATGATACTGGTAGATTAACCACTGAACCGAAGAGGTGGTTAAGATACTATAGAGACTGCTAAGCTGTTTCATGACTTTTAGTTTATTATAATAATAAGGAAAGGAGTTACCGTAGAAATGTAAAAGAAAGCTTTTCAAAGGAATGATGACGAGATAGTTTGTCTATTTTTGTAAATATTTATCTACCTATAACTATGTATGAACACGTTAAGTAAACAGGTTAAACACGCTAAAAAAAACAAATCCACACAGTTACATAGTAAAAACAAACCAGATTGAAAAAACCTGCTGTGAGTAGCCGGTACCCAAGGATTTGATGCTTGTCACTCAAACAGGTCCTCATAATACAAAGGTTTCTTGCTCGGTAAGTAAAAAAAAATTATTTGCAATAAAGACCTGGAGTCTTAACATCAGCCAATTAATTTTATTGACGTACAACATTTTATGATAATTTATGTATAAAATGTCAAAGTCAAATCACTGCGCTTTTATTTGTAATTTTTATACTCTTACTTAACTCTTTTAAACAAACTTTCAAACATTCACGTTTCATTATACACCCTCATTTTTTATTCGTTTTAATGAAATTAAGGGTGAGTTCCACCCATGAAACTGAACAACTTTCCCCAAGAAACCAATGTGCAAAAATGACAAAAAGTTTCGACCTCCCATACAAAACTGTCCGATCAGCTGACGACAATAGTATGGGAGGTCGAAATTTTTTGTCATTTTTGCACATAGGTTTTTGGGAAAATTTGTTCAGTTGTTAGAAAGGTGTATACAAACATATTTTGAACGGGGAACGGAGTGCAACTCGGTCGAAACGTCAGGTCAGGTACCTATAAAAAGGTACGCGTAGGATGCCTTTACAAGTAGTTTTAGCGTTAAATCTCGTTTAACCTGTAAGCTGTTATAAAACCAGACACAATAGTTATTTAATTGTTAAACTCCATCTCCGCTTAGGCTTAACAAAGGTAAAATATTTAAGTAAAAACATATGCCACAATTACCTTTGGAATATAATAAAACAACATTGTATGAACCTAACACTTCAACCGTTCATCATCAGCCTATAAACGTCACACTGCTGGGCACAGGCCTCCCACGTGGACAATAGCACGTGGGTATATTGGGCTATAACCCACCACGCTGGCCCAATGCTGGTTGGTGGGTTTTAACGACTGCCATCTTACGACAACAACCGGCACGAAAGGCTTAACATGCCTTCCGAAGCACGGAGGAGCTCAAGATGTTTTTAATTGGTCACCCATCAGGCGACCCGGCATTGCGAAAGTTGCTTAGCGGGCGCTTCAACCGTATGTTGTGCACTAGTTGCATAAAAAACTAGACTAGATACATGTACACCTCACATGGATCTTTGACACGACATTCTAAGTACATAGACGTACTATATAGTCCTAGTTACATAATACATACAAAAACACATTGGCAATGTATTTGGAACTCATTATAGTTTTCCTTATAAAGAAAAACGTCATACATTGCGTTGACGATTTTTCACTCGTTAGCATGGTTGACAGCACATAACCACAACATATTCGTACTAATTATAGACAAAGATGTAATTATAGGCTGACAAAGACGAAGACCCGGTTCTCATGTACCGTTTGATAGTAACTTATGAGCAAGGAATAGAAAAAGACGGTAACAGTTCTGTGCTAATAAGCCTTGGCGTAATTCTCCTATCCCTACTCCTAGGACTCGGTTT